>CM060915.1:430744686-431944686 GCA_030737875.1 Allium sativum | reverse complement strand
AAATATTGATTTGTTTTATTCATATAAATATAGTTTTTATTGAATACATAAACTTGGGATTTAGAGTTAGAATAAGGATTCCATCATTATTTTAATACATGAAACATGTAATTATTGTAGATTAAAGATTTCATCTTTGTTTTGACTTATGAACATGAAATTTGATCAACGATAAAAATTTACAATTTTTATTGTTTTCATGGACATGAGTTTTATCAGAATTGGGATTCGTTATAAAGATCACATTTTCATGATTCACATGAAACATGGATTTTTATCAAAATTTGGATTTGCAATGAAAATTAATTTTCACTGTTTGCAATAAAACAAATCATTTTTTATTGGTTACATAAAACATAGTTTTGCTTCGAATTGTTTCAACTAAAAAGAACACATTTTTATCATTATAATGTTATTATGGTAGTGAAATTAAATTAAAAATATTTATTTATAATTTAAACAAATGAAAATTCGTTAAATGGAAAGTAATTCAAATTGAATTATAATTGGTTAAATTTATTAACCAATGATTTATTTATATAAATTGTTGTTGTTTGAAAACCCCACACGGGTGTTGGGATGATATTTGACCTACACTAATCCCAATATTTAGTTATATGTCAATCGATGGATTGACAGTCTGTGATGAGCGTTATTTATTTATTTTAATGCTCACACAATTATAAATTTCACTATGGATGTGATTGGATTGTTTAATGATTATGTATCATTACTATTATATGCATATGCAACGTATAAATCCATATAACTGAAAATATATGGTAATTGATTGAGTCGCATTCCGATTCAGAATTTCTTTTAAATAAATAACATTTGAAAAGAAAGAACATTTTTATATAAAGAATAGTTTAAAAATAATGAATATTTTTCAGGGAAATAATTACAATTAAAATTATAATTGCGCTTTTGACACGAGGTTAGGTTGCATTTGTGGTGGAAGTCTGCCCGGACCCGACCGGCATATCCAGCAACCACTAATGTTGAACCTAATGTGAGAGGTCTAAGTGCGCAAATACGAAGCGGGCTATGACACGAGGTTAAGCCCAACTTGTGGGATAAGTCTGCCCAGACCCGACCGGCATGTCCAGCATCCGCAAGTTGTAGGCCTAATGTTGGAGGTCTAGCCCATTATAAACCATAAATGGACATGGTAGTGAATTGGACTATTTAGCCCATTATAAGTTGAAATGCCATTTTAACCCGAACGGGTTTATCGATCATTTTTATTCATTTTATAATGAACCGAATAAAGAGTAGTAATTTCCAAAATCTAATATTTTGAAAACATTATTTTAATAAAGAAATAGAATAAATCTTTAATCAAGATTTAATGGAGTTTTCCAATTAATTAATATTAATTTGGAATTAAATAAATTGGATTTTTGGGTTTGTCGTGAATGGTGTTGTAACACCCCGTATTTTCTGTGAACGTATTAGTAACAAATCAGAGAATAATTAATTTTTAAAAAAGAATCAAGGGAAACAGGTTCCGCCATTCCGTTCGTCTCGAAATTCTTCTTGGAAACGAGTCCGAGTTTTCGAGAAACGGAGTCCATATGAGGGAGATATGACCCTCCGAAGTTTCTGGAATTTTCAGAATCGAAAACAGCTCGAAATTCGAATTCGAAATTCGAATTCAAACCCTAGAGCAGACTGGGCGGAAATTTTCCCGCCCAGGACCAGGTCGAACCCTATGGTCGACCTCCCAGCGACCAGGTCGACCCTATGGTCGACCTGTGGGTCGACTGGTGCCCGAACCCAGTTTTGAGCTTGGGTTCATTCTGATGTATCTGGCCCCGTTTTCAATCTAGATTCATCCGCCTAATCCTGTATAAACAGCCCCATTCTCTTTACACCATTCTTCTCTCCATATGCTACGTCTGAAATATTAGAAATAAATAAATAAAATAATGGCATCGCTACTCTGCTGGAATCAAAACTAGAACTAGTGCATCTTCTTCCAAATCCGAATAAGATTAAAAAGAGAACAACTACAACTCTTCTTCTATAATCCAACCAAGGCAAGTACAGTTATTTTTAGGTACGAATTTTAATTATGATTGTGACATGGTTGTAAATCTGAATCTGTGGTTATGCATATTCTGTTGTGTTTAGATCTATCCTATTATAACCATTCTGTATCTCTCTTCTTTCTGTTCTATAGCCAGGCTACCACGAGCCTGAGCCAAATCTCATAAGAGATTGACGCACGAATGCCAAACTTTTAGGGCAAATAATGAATGATGCATAAATTGGGCATGACTGATCTGTGACTGATTTGAGGAAAGATTATAGGCTGTAGCTAGAACATAAATCTGAGACATATGGCTGGACATGTTTAAAACATAAAGTGTATTGAACATATGACTTGAGGCATAGAAGAATATTGGACATATGACTTGGGATTTGGGCGTAAAGATTTAACTGTAAATAAGTAATTGATTTAGATGCATAGCACATGTTGTAATTCAGGACATAAATTGGAGGCATATTATATGAGACTGTTTATGACTTAGAACATAAAGGACATAAGTTGTAATTCTAGATCTGGACATACTTTATATATTATAGTCTGTAATTTAGAAGAAGGAGAATTATTTTGTATATAACTTAGGCGTAAAGACCTATATTAAATAGGATAACCATTAAGGTGAACACACCTGAAAGTGGGTTTTGGATATGTGACATGCATTGTAATCAATGGCTATATTTGGCATAATTTATATGTGAATCACGATTAGGGCCTTTGGAGAATATTCTGAACTATGCAAGTTTAACCAAAATTTGGGACATATGTTATATGGTAAATTATGACCATAACTTAGGCATGTAAGTTTAGGCTCACTCAATGATTAGGCAAGATATGTGAATAAGACTTTGAGAAATGTTTAAATCTGCTAAAACTGTTATCTGCTTAATATGTTAAATTTGCCTAATCTGCTAAATCTGTTACCTGTTTAATTGCCTAAACTGTTAAATATGTTGAATCGCCTAATCTGCTAATTATGCCTAATCTGCTAAATCTGTTGAGCCTAATCTGCTAAATCTGTTGAACCGTCTGAGCTGCTAAATCTGTTAAAAAGCTGAATGACTGTAATTTGTTTAGGCTCGATTTAAGATTGTGTAAAACATGTTAATTTGTTTAATCTGCTGTGACTTGAAAAGAAGTCAAATCTTAAATCTGTATGTCTGAAAACTTGTAAACAAGTTAATCTGAAATCTGTTAGTCTGGGAACACAAGGTTAGGAGGGAAAATACTTGTGTCATTTGTTGTTCGGGACCCATATTAGTCAGTAACCCTTTCTGGTATCAAAACTATGACCCAACAGTAGGTAGGGTCCGGGCACGCTTACTGGACTAATTGTAAGCGTATCATTCTGATAATGGCGAGGGGTGTTGATGGTGCGTTCCAACCGGGTCATGTGCGTGCATGGATCCCGGTCTGCCTCTGAGGATGTAAGACGCCGTGACATCTGTAAATTGGTTTGTGTCATTCAAAGGTTGCCACTTTAGGAAATGATACACCCTTTTGTGGGGCTGGCACAGGGTATTTATGTATTAGGGAGCCGATCGCGTGGGGTAGGATTTAGGGTACACTTAGTTCTGTCTGTTCCGTGGGGTACCGTCTGTTTCTGTTGGGCTGTAACACCTGTCTGTTTCTGCGTGGTACCGTCTGTTGGGGTGGTAAAGGCCCATTTACTAGTGTATGCCTAATTCTAACATTCTGTTTCCATACGGATTATTCTGTTTCTGTTCCTGTACCTTCTGTTCGGGTGGTAAAGGCCCATTATTCTGTTTCTATTTAGACATTAGGGTAACACCTAATCCTGTTATACTAGTATTAGTGCAGAGAAGTAAAATATAAGTAAGAAGCATAACTTTGGCTATATCATTCTGTTTCTTCTGTTTAGCTTAAGTATATCAGTTACTCCTGTTGATGTTGTCTCTTATCCAGCTTTATTTTCATGTCATGATATTATTATCTGTTCATATGCTGAAAGTCACTGGACTTGCCAGACCATATGTCTGACCTTGCTTGTTTTCGCCCCTTTTCTTTCGTCCCCCCCCCCCCCCCCCCAGGTTTGTAGGGTGGAAATCTAGGAGCTTGATTCGGATCTTCTCTGCTTGAAGTATCGCTTGGCTTTGGCTCTATCTTTCCATGGCAGTTATGTTGGGGATTATGACTTTAAAAACTATGCATTCTGAAGGTTTTGTACAAGACCGATATTTTGTACTTGAATTCTGATACTGTGATTTGAAAAGATGTAACCAAACTTATTTTGGTTTCTGTTGTGATAAAGTTATTAATTTTTCAAGTACTGTTTTGTCTATCTTGTAAATTTCCATTCTGTCTACTAAAACGCTCCATCAAAGTTAAGGCATTCCCTTTGTGAGTGACCTTAACGGAGGTGGGGTGTTACAGGTGTCTTCAATAACACCGTTCTTAAACCCAGTTGAGAAAAGAAAAAATCTTTTAATTAAGATTATTAGAGTTTCCAATTATATTTAGTAATTAGAATAAAATGAAATGTGAATTGGGTTTATTGTGAGCTGTGTTTTAAGCGACATCTGTTCTTTAACCCAATTGACAGTGGAAATGTAATTTGAAATTCATAAATCTTTTATTTAGATTTAATGGAAATTTTCCAAAGTAATGTTTTCCAATTTAATATATTGAATTGGAATTGGAATTGAATGGAATTCGATTTAATAATAATCGAGATATTCTTATGTAAAAGAAGACCGATACTATATATGGAATTTAAGAGGCTTTGCCGTTATTCCATTTATATTATTGGTCTGATATAGAAATTTATATCGATCATATATTGATTTGATTTCTGTGGAAATCCATATTTAATGGAAGACGATTTTGGGTTTACTGTGAACTGTGTTTTAAATGACATTAGTTCTTTAACCCAGTTAAAGATAAGATTAAATTCTTAAAATTTAAATAATCATTAAATAATGATTTTTGATATTTAAAACCAAATTGGAGTTTTAATAAATCTTTAAGAAGAAAGGTTTAAGAATAAATTTAAAGAATTTATCTTTGATAGAATAATGTGAATATTTTATTAAAAGAATATTCTAAATTGGAATGAGGCGTTAGATGTGTTTTTATAACACTTGATTTTTAACTATAAAAATACGCGAGTTATTCGGAAAGACCGGGTTTAACCCATTCCAAATAATTACTACGACGATTAAGAGTCGAAGTTGAAGACGGTGGTTGAAGACCGGCGATCTTCACATCGAATGGATGACTACTGATGCCCGGCATTGGCTAGCTACCAGTAAAGGGTTAAAGTGGAAGTTTTTTCGGACGTACTTGTCGATTGTCCAGATATACGAGCACCTCACTTCCGTATTGGAGATACGGGACGAGGAATAAGGTGACTCCGGTTTCATTTAGAACCAGAACGGAATTGTAAATGGATGTGTGTCTGACATTGAATTTCATTCCATATAACTAAATTGATTTCTATTTAATATATATCTGTGGTGGCGGAGAATTTATTCTCTTGCTTAACACCCTTCTCTGAGACGTACGAGCTCAGAGGTTATATATCGGTAGTTATCGATCGCATGACGTGGATTGTCAATGTGGCACGCCAAGATGCAAATGATCAAGGCTTTTGTTGAAAAGCAGAGCCTTGTGGTTGATGATCAAAGCATAGCCTACTTTGGCGTAACTTTGTGTATAGCGTGACCTCGCGAGCCTCACACCCCGGTAAGAGTTAGAAACGGAGCAAGGGAACGCAGGGAGTGCGCACGTTTCTTTCTAGCTAGAAGTGGTGTCAGCGACTTACCAGCCCTGACATTATACTTATGTGGATGATGGAATTTTCGAGGCCTCAGATTTATCGGTTGCCAATGGCCGTATTATAGGTCCAATAGGACCAGGAAGCGTGTGTTCAAGCATAACTAATCCACTAACGTTATTTGTGGACCAACCCTGCAGTATCCAAGGGTTGCCCGTAGGTGTGATCCTAAGACATTTCTAGAGTGTCTCGAATCGGTAGGGAGATCGTTCCTAGCCTTGACTCTTGATGGAAACCTAATTTCCAATACGACATCATGCGGTTTTGATTGTAGAACTAGTATGGCAACATAGTATATGGTAGCTATGCCGTCTATGATTAATACATTATGATTGAAATGTTTTTGAAACATATATACACTAATAATAATACCAAATCCGTTTTTATCGTATCAAGCATTTTTTACCATTATAAGGTAAAACTCTATCCTCCGGCTTGCGTTGCATTGTGTGATGGGACCTGAGTCTTATAATGGTTTCATTTTTCTAAAAAGCATTGCATTTTTTAACAATGTACTTTATTTCCTGCACTGGCAATCCAATGGAGTAAACCCGTTCCGCGTTAGCGGCATGTGTAACGACAAGGAATTTCGCTCGATCCGAATCAGTCGCTAAACCGACCCAGAGCGTTCGAAACGCCTGATTGTTTTGAGAACACAACAAAATGGAACGTAGACGGAAGAACATTTCATTGTTAATTACAACAATTCCATCAGAATACAAGAATATACAGAGTAAAAATAAATATTACAAAGATTATAAATATCAAAGATTACAATACATTACATAGCAGCGGAAAATAATACAATGTACAACTAGAAGAGATATACGGATACAAAGCTTTCCGGATATCATTCCAGTTGTAAACCAGGATCTTGTGAATATAAATCTGCAAAACCAAAACTACTAGCTGCCCGTGTCAAAATAAGGGCACCCAGAGTTTAGGTTGAAACAATGAACTCTAGGTCAGTCATGTGACTGGTGTGAGAACTAAAACAGTTATTAATCTTTGTTTTAAAGTTAGGTAAATCGAGGGACCACGCCGTATAACACGGAACGGGTTTCCTCCCAAGAATACCAGTGCATAAAACAAACAGCGCAATGCTAAATAAAGAAAAATGAAGCTATTATAAGACCCAGGTCCCATCACACAATGCAACGCAAGCCGGAGGATAGGGTTTTTACCTTATAACAGCCAAGAATGCTTGATACGTTTAAAACAAATCTTTTATTATTACTATAAGTGTATAGTGTATAAAACAACTTCAAATCATAAGTATCAATCATAGACGGCATAAGAGCCCCATCCCACTATGTCGCCATACTAGGCTCTACAAATAAAACCGCAAAGTCTCGTATTGGAAGTTGAATTTCCATCTGTGAACCGAGGCAAAATATAGTCCTCTACCGAATTCGAGACAATCTAGCCTACCATGTCTCAGGATATAGAGCTCGAGTGCACCTTGGATCGTCAGGGCCGGTCAACTCGATGTGGATTAAACTTAAACCCTGGAAAATACGTCTCCCCGCCCTATGGGGCGCAAATGAGCCAACGTATGACTCCATCGGTTCGAGAACGACCGATATATCTGAGGCGCCTCGCAACAGCAACAACCACATAAGTCAAACACGTCAGGGCGTGTAAAACCACTGACGCCACTTCTAGCTAGAAAGAAACGCATGTCCTCCCTGAGGTCCTCTCCCGTTTTTGGTTCACCACCGGGGTGTGAGGCCTGCGAATCAACGCTACACAAAGCTACGCCACAAAGGCCGTGCTTTGATCATCACCACAAGACTTTTCTTTTCAACAGAAGCCTTGATCAATTGCCACTTAGGCATGCCACACAGGCAATTCACTCCATGCGTTTGATATCCATCAATATATAACCCCTGAGCTCGTACGTCTCAGAGAAGGGCGTTAAGCAAGAGAATAAATTCTCCGCCGCCAAACAGATATATATTTAATAGAAATCAATCACACAGAATAAAATCCAATGTCAGACACACAGTCCATTTACAAGTCCGTTCGGGTCTGAACGAAACCGGAGGCACCTAGTACCCCGCATATCCATCGATCTCCAAGTACGTCTGGAAGATCACTAACTGATTCCCTCCTCTTGGGTGTATGGCCCAATCAAGATCATCAGTAATCACCCAAACGACATGAAGACCTCCGGTCTTCGACCACCGTCTTCATCTTCGACACCACGTCGAATCAGTTATTCAGAATGAGATAAACCCGGTCTTTCCGAATAACTCGCGTATATAATAGACGAGTGTTACACAAACCCAACATACGCCTCATTCCAATTCAGAATATTATTTTATTCAAATATTCTTACACTTTGGGAAAGGTTCCCATTAATTTTATCAAAGATAAATTCTTTAAATTTATTCTTTAATCTTCTTTGAATATCAATTCAAACTAGTTGGGATTAGCGAACTACACCGAAGTAATTATTTATTTTATTTCCCAATCCCAACCTATTTATCCCATGAAGTAAAACTGGTAATACTTCATATCTAACACCACGGTGTTATCGGTAAATTCAATTACCATTTCACATTCAAATCTAATTAAAGATTTAACTATCGCCTGGAGAAAAACTGGTGATACTCCATTCTCGATCTTTTCAATCTAATTAAAGATTCATTAAAACTCCACTTAGTTTTAATCTTTAACTGGGTTAAAGAATCAGTTTCATTTAAAACACGGTTCACGATAAACCCAAAATCACATTCCATTAATTATCAGGTTAAAGAACAAGTGTTATTTAAAGCAGTGTTCACGATAAACCCAAAAATCAATACCAATTCAATTCCAATTAAATATTATTTATTTGGTACATTTCATTAAATCTAAATAAAAAGATTTAATCTTTTTCTCAACTGGGTTCAAGAACAGTGTTAATAAAGACACCATTCACGACAAACCCAAATCACATTTGATATTAAACACAAGGCTCTAAATAGAAAATATATCGGCTTATATTCAATATCAAATTCTACGACCAACAAATATCGTATTGGAAATAACGATATAAATATATTTTTCAAATTTCCATAACAACATCTGTATAATCACGAAATCCAACATCGAAATATTCCAAAGACAATTTCGATTCAAATCCATTCCAATTCAATTATTGGAAATTCAGATTACTTTTAAAACCCTTTTCAAATTCAATTTATTTATTTAAAAATAAATAAAATTATAATTCTAGTTCAAAACTAGTTCATTTCGATAAAAAACTATTTTTATCATTTCAAATATGGAGTTTTTCATCCCAATCCTTCACAAATCATTTCTTATGATTTTACATAAATTATTAACATTTTTAATAATTTTATCAAGGCCCGTACAGTCGATTTCCATCAACGGCCATCGAACTGCACTACAGCGACCTTTTCCAAATTGGATTTTGACATAATTCCAAATCCAACCATTAGATTTCAAATTTCTAATATTCGTTAGAAAGATCTTTTCGATACGAACCCAATGGTTCCGGGTTTAGGAGAATCCGACGGTCGGATCTCCCGCAATATCCATTCGAAGTCAATGGTCGAAATTCGCGAACTGCCGCGACGCGTTCTATTCAGGCCATTATATTATATATATAATATATATTTCGTCGATTTCCTTTTAAAACGTATTTTATAAATCGTTTTAAATTCGTTATCAAAACGGTTTCAACTTCCCTTTCAAATTCTAATCAAAATTGAATTTTTCAATATAAATTCGTTTTAATTTCATTTCAAATCGATTTCAATTCAGTTTCAATTTAATTCGAATTTCAATTCATTTCACTTTAATTCGAATTTTAATTCATTTCAATTTAATTCGAATTTCGAAATCACTTTCAATATTCATTGAAAAATGAATAAAGTCGATATAAATATCGTTCACGTCAAAATGGCGTCAATCTAATCAACATGGCTTCATATATTTCTATTTTCAAATATTCGATTTCAAATATTTCTTTTTCAAATATTTCTATTCAAATATTTCTTTTTCAAAACTGGAATGAGGCCCAATCAATTACCGTAGATTTTACTTCTATGGATTTACATACAACGCATGTATACATCGACAATGACAAATAATCAACCATCATCCAAAGTGCATTCTACACTGTATAAGCATCAAATATAAATATTTAACGCTTATAACAGTCTGTCAATCAATCGATCGACATACAACTAATTATTGGGATTAGTGTATGTCATATATCATCCCAATACCCGTGTGGGGTTTCAAACAATCAAACATAGATTTTATTTGTGCAGTTGGACGAAGTGTAAAATTTATCGTCCTAATCAATATCAATCAAATCAGTGTATATAAACAAATCTCCGATTTGTTTATAAATATTTATTTTAAATACACATTAAAAATTCTATTTTCAACTATAAAATATTTCTATCTATATAAATATTTTATTTCATTTCACATCACATCACACAATCAACTACACATCAAAATCAAACAAACAAGCATACAAGTCGTCCATGGTCTGTGGACGACGGGTGTCGGGTGCTACTAAACACCGTCTGCATCCTAGTATATATTTTAACTAGAAAATTAAAATAAAAGTGAGAAGTTATCACCAAAGCTATCCCAACTCCACGACACTTTCAAATGTAGGATATCTTCATCGTTCTGCCTTTTTTCACTTCCACCATCTGTGTTCGCTACATATATAAAAATCACATTTTTATATTATCACTCCATGGATAAAAATTATATTTTTATATCGCTTTATACCTTTTTATCACTATTCTACGTATATAAAAATCGAATTTTTACTTCGCTATTCAATATATAAAAATCAAATTTTTACTTCGCTATTCAATATATAAAAATCGATTTTTTACTTCGCTATTCAATATATAAAAATTGAATTTTTACTTCGCTATTCAATATATAAAAATCGAATTTTTACTTCGCTATTCAATATATAAAAATCGAATTTTTACTTCTCTATTCAATAAAGATCACATCTTTATTATTTCTACTATATAAAAATCGCATTTTTATTATTTCCACTATATAAAAATCACATTTTTATACTTTCTACTATATAAAAATCACATTTTTATTATTTACACTATATAAAAATCACATTTTTATACTACTACTATATAGATAAAAATTCTATTTTTACACGGTGTTCATACAATAAAGATTATATTTTTATATCGCCACTCATATAAAAATCACATCTTTGCTCCTTCTACATAATAAAGATCAAATTTTTAATACTTCTATAATATAAAAATCATAATTTTAATCTTCTACTAATATAAAAATTATATTTTTATTCTTCTACCAATATAAAAATTATATTTTTATTTCAATAAAAATCGTATTTTTCATAACTTGAAAATCCTCTCTTTGGATAATCAAAAATCACATCTTTATGATTTTAAAGATCGTAATTTTATATGCCACATATATATATTTTTAAAACTGAAACTGATTTTTCTTACCTTTAAAATCAACTAACTTAAATAAATAAACAAAAATAATGAACAATATATGAATAACAAACTCACAGCGTTCACGAGAGGGGGGGTTCATCAGCGGCGTCGGAGGGTCAGGGAGGCGTTGGAGGTGGTCGGTGTCTGGAGCGTCGGTCGGCGGTGGTAGTTGCGTGGGTAGGAGGGCTCGACTGCGATTCGGTTTTGGGTAGCTAGTGCTTCGGGACGAGGACAGAAGAGCGGCGCGCTGAGGAGGGAGAAAGGACAACGGAGACGCGAGAGGAGGGATGCAGGGGGTGCGGCGGTCTATGGCGCCTCTAGCGCGGCGGCGTCGGCCTCGAGAAAGGCGGCGGCGACGAGATTCGATCATGGGGTTTTTTTTTCTTTTTTTTACAGCGTGGACTGAAGTGGGAAAGGAGGGAGAGGAGGGAGTTAAAGGGAAATTATTTTATTATATTTTATTTTATTTTTTATTTCAAAAAAGTTGACTTTTCATTCGACCACCAAACGAGATCCAACGACTGTCGCCCATAGCGTAATACCCCCATTACGAACACAATGGGATATTTTTCGTATCCCAATTCGACTGTTACAATCAGTTTCCGTTCAATTTAAAATATAAATCTTTATATATTCAATTTAAACGCACATTTCAAATTACCAGGGCCATATACTAACTCGGAAAATTCCAGAAAAATATTTTCTAGCTTCGTATTGACGATACAGTCCTAACAAAACTAGTTTCGTTGAATTCTGAGACCGTTTGAAAAATGGCCAATTTCAAGGGCTGAAATTCCATGGCGACTATTCTGAAAATTCAACTGGACATAACTTTTGATTCCCGCTATGAAATCTCGATTTTTCGGATTCGTTGGAAAGATATTCACAAATAGATTCTAATATTTTTGGTTTCACTAAAATCCGGTTTATTTTTCACCCGGTACATTCATTTGAATTTTGAAATCGAATTATCGAACTACCGCGTCATTTTCAATTCCTTTTATATATATAAATAAATTTTTATATTCTAACGACGATTCAAATAAATATATACGTTCTAATCTATTCAAAATAAATTTCTCGTCGATATTATTTAAAATAAATCATTTTAAATATTCAAAATTCATTAAAAATGCCAAAATAAAAATTTTAAATTGGCTCAGAATTTCCGGGTCGTTACAGCATGGTCCTGTGATTTGCCTTCTTATTAGATAAGTTAAGTAAGATTTCTCATACCTGTCCCATGACTGACCCGTAGTTTGTATCACTTTGCAAATACGGGTGCCCTCTTTTCCACACGGGCAGTCGAGTAGATTATTTTGCAGATATCTTGAGCAGGATTCTGGATCAAAGCTTAAAGCTGTATCCAGCGCATTGATAGTCTTCCGCTGTGTTAATTTAATTGTTCCGCTGCAGTGTATTACATTTATTGTAATTTAATCTTCCGCTGTATTATTATTTATCGATGTACTCTGATATTTTGAACTCTGATGTAACATTATTATGATGTAATAAAAGTCTTCTGCTATTGTTCTAATGTATTGTATCCCCAGAGTTAGCGTGTTCGGGTTTTTGCACGGTCTTGGTCGAATTAGCGATCGATTAGGTCCGGGTGAAATCCAGGTCGTTACATATTTTCTATTCAGAGGCTTATATTTAATATCAAATGGGATTTAGGTTTGTCGTGAATGGTGTCTTCATTAACACTGTTCTTAAACCCTATTGAGAAAAGATTAAATCTTTTTATTTAGATTTAATGAAGTATACTAATTAATTAATATTTAATTGGAATTGAATTGGAATTGATTTTTAGGTTTATCGTGAATGGTGTTTTAAATAACACTTGTTCTTTAACTCGGTAATTAAAGGAATGTGAAATGGGTTTGTTGTGGACTGTGTTTTAACGACATTCATTCTTTAACCCAATTTACCGTGAAATGGGATTTGGAATTTATAAATCTTTTTGATAAGATTTAAAGGAGATTTTCCAAAGTAAAGTTTTCCAATTTTACATATTAAATTGGAATTAATGGAATTCGATTTGGTAATGATCGAAGTGAACTTTTGTCGATAAAGACTGTTATTATATATGGAATTTAAGAGGCTTTGTCGTTATTCCATTTATAGTATCAGTTGGATATGGAAGTTCATATCGATTATATATATTGATCTGTTTTCTGTGAAGATTCCATTGTTAATGGAATGTGATTTTGGGTTTATCGTGAGCTGTGTTTTAAATGACATTAGTTTTTTAACCCAGTTAAAGACAGGATTTATTTCCTGGATTTGAATAATCATTAAGTAATGATTTTTGGAAATTAAAGCTGAATTAGAGTTTTAATGAATCTTTAAATAGATTGAAAGGGTTGATAACTAAAATTATCAAATTCAAGAAATGATAGAGAATGGAGTATCACCAGTTTTTCTCCAAGCGATAGTTAAATCTTTAATTAGATTTGAACGTGAAATGGTAATTAATTTTACCGATAACACTGTGGTGTTAGATATAAAGTATTACCAGTTTTACTTCATGGATTAATAGATTGGGATTGGGAAATTAAAAACAAATGATTACTTCGGTAAGGTTCGTTAATCCCGACTAGTTTGGATAAACCATAATTTGGTTTGAATTGAAATCCAAAAGAAGATTAAAGAATAAATTTAAAGAATTTATCTTTGATAAAATTAATGGGAACCTTTCCCAAAGTATAAGAATATTTGAATAAAGGAATATTCTGGATTGGAATGAGGCATATGTTGTGTTTTTATAGCACTTGCTTATTATATACGCGAGTTATTCAGAAAGACCGGGTTTATCCCATTCTGAATAACTGATTCGACGATAAATCGACGATGAAGACGGTGGTTGAAGACCGGAGTTCTTCACATCATTTGGATGATTACTGATGTTTTGATTGGGTTGTACACCCAAGACAAGATAATAAGTGGTGATCGTCCAGACGTACTTGGAGATCGATTGGATATGCGAGGACCTCTCTCCTGTATTGGACATACGGGATGAGTAATAAGGTGCCTCCGCTTTTGTTCAGACCCAGAACGAACTTGTAAATGGATGTGTGTCTGACATCGGATTTCATTATGTGTGATTGATAGACATCGGTTGCATAGCGTGAATTGCCTGTGTTGCATGCTAAGATGCAGTGATCAAGGCTTCTGTTGAAAAGCAGAGTCTTGTAGTTGATGATCAAAGCACGGCTTTAATATAGCATAGCTTTGTGTAGCGTTAATTTGCGAGCCTCACACCCCGGTGTGAGCCAAAAATGGGAGAGGACTTCAGGGAGGGCATGCGTTTCCTTCTAGCTAGGAGTGGTGTTAGCATTTTGCATGCCGTGACGTTTTACTTATGTGGATGATGGATAGCGAGGTGCCTCGGTTATTTCGGTCTCTGCGGAGCCGATGGATGGTCTTTATACAGACCAGATTGACGCTCTATAGGGCGGGGAAACGTAGTGTTCAGGCATTTTAATCCACATCGAGTGGACCGGCCCTGACGATCCAAGGGTCGATGCGTTCTGATCCTGAGACACGGGCTAGAGCGTCTCGAAGTGGCAAGGACGATCCCTTTCCTTGGTTCACAGATGGAAATCCAACTTCCAATACGTGACAATTGTAGTTTAGATTGTAGAGCCTAGTATGGCGACATAGTGGGATGGGGCACTCATGCCGTTTATGATTGATACATTTATATTTGAAATTGTTTTGACACTATACACTTATAGTAATAGTAAAATATGAAATTTCACGTACCAAGCATTTTTGGCTATTATAAGGTAAAAACTCTATCCTCCGGCTTGCGTTGCGTTGTGTGATGGGACATGAGTCTTATAATAGCTTCATTGTTCTTTATTTAGCATTGCGTTGTTGTTTTTATGCACTGGTATTCTTGGGGGTAAACCCGTTCCGTGCTATACGGCGTGGTCCCTTGATTTACCTAACTTTAAAATCAAATTAATAACTGTTTTAGTTCTCACACCAGTCACATGACTGACCTGGAGTTTTTCGTTTAACCTAAATTCTGGGTGCCCCTATTTTTCAGCATGGGCAGCTAGTAGTTTTCGTTTTGCAGATTTATATTCACATGATCCTAGTTTACAGTTGGAATGATATTCGGAAAGCTCTGTATCCGTTTATCTCTTTCAGTTGTGTTTTGTATTATTTTCTGTTGCATTGTAAATTGTAATTCTCTGATATTTATCAAATGTATAATATTTATTTATACTCTGTATATTCTTGTACTCTGATGTAAATTATTGTAATAAGCAATGAAATGTTCTTCTGTTGGTGTTCTGATTCGTCTTGTTCTCAAAGCAATCCGGGCTTTCCTTCACGGGAAAGTTCGGGTCGTTATATATTTCTGGGCTTCACACTTATGCGTGACATTGTTTTTATCGTATGCATGTCTACATTCATTTATATCTCTAATTATGTCTAGTTTTATAGATAAGTACAACTAGACTGATCCGTTTATTGTTTATCTTTGCGTAAATAATACTTGGGTCAGACCGAGTTATTTCAGGTAATTCTTCTTGAACCCAGCATGGGCTATCCTTCTTTTTTTAGGCTAACTAGTTTTGAGTTGAAGAATTGGGGTTTATGATAATGAGATAGAGACTTGCTGTGTATTTATATTATTTTGTGTAGCCTTGTAACCATTCTTTTGATGTATAGTGGATCGAGTATGACAATTATATTTTTGTACACACTATATTGATATATTCATATCTACTTCCGCCATAGTGATGTGACTATCTGTGTCTGACTATGATTTTATTATATGTTATTTTATATTGATTTCCAAATTATATATAGCCAATGTGTAGTTGTTTTGAACTTGAATTAGATGTATTAAATTTCCTCTTGAGATTTAAAAAGCAAGACCACGTTATCCAGCATATTTAACACTTGTTCAAAGCGATTATACAGATGGTCGCTCCTCAACAGCCTTATTCTAAGTCTTGGTTGACATCATTCCTTTCCATGACCTTGGCTGACAAGAGTATTGTAACACCCCACGTCCATTAATGTCACTCACAAAGGGAATGCATTAACTTCTATGGAGCATTTTAAGTGAGTATAGAACAGAAACTTAACAACAAGACAGATATAAACAGTACTTAAAACTTTAAAACTTTATTCATTGCAGCGGTAAACACATATGTTTGATTACATCATCAAAAACCAGAGTCAAAGTACATAATATCCATCTTGACTAAATCAAAGTACATAAATTGAAAGACATAACCCCCAATACATAACAGCCATAAATAAGAGAGGCTGAACTTTACTTCAGCGATCCAAGCAATCTTCTAAAAGCAAGAAATACAGTTGTCCAAAATCAAGCTCCACTGGTGCTAGTTCCAACCTAAGCACCTAAGGGGGGGAAAGGAAGAAAAGAGGAGGAAACAAAGGGGGGTCAGATATATAGTCTGGCGAGTGCGATAACTTTAACAATATAATTACCAAAATAACTAGGCTAAGGCATAAGTTGGAAAATAAGGAAATGACTGTGAACAATTGGGTATGACAGAGTAAACAAGGAAATAAGATGAACAAAGATAACGTTAAAGTGCACCTAAACCACTACAAGATAATTACTATACTGCACCACCACTACTATACTGCACCACCACTAGTCACCCTAAGGTTGATCCCGCCTACAAAACTTAAAATATGATAATGGTAGTTTCGTGTACCCCTATTTACCTTCATAGGTGTCGCTTGCCCCTATCTCCACTAGGTGTACCCACTACCCCCAAGCGATCGACTCCCAAACTCGTAGATACCTGTGCTGGCCCCATAGTGGGGTGTATCACTCCCCAAAGTGGCAACCCGATACCACCAATAATGCACGGCTTATACCTACACGATGCAACAACGTCTTACCTACCAGCCCGGGTCCACACACGCATATGAACCCGTTGGACTTGCGTTGCCACCGCTAACCCGGTTTGGCCTCTTACAGTCAAGCCCAGTATGTGTGTCCCGTCCTCGACTTGGGTCGAACCCACAAAGATACGTATGGGTAACTAGTTGAAACGGGCCCCCATTACTTGACACAAGCTATCCACCTAAGCTTGGTCCCCTCTAGTACATCCCACTTAACCCTCTTCTTATTCATGTTCACTTACATGTTTCAATTTTGGTTAAGTGTTTCTAATCGTATTTCAAATGCCACCCAAGGCACCCACTAGATTCCACATGCCACCCAAGGCACCCATTTAACCCCCTCATGTCCCACTACATGTTTATCTGGTTAAGTGTTTCTTAATTCATTAAGACCGTAACCTTATAAAGACCTCTCACATTAGGCTGGCATTTGTGGCAGCTGGATTTGCCGGGCGGGTCAGGGCAGTCTTACACCACAAACGAGCCTAACCTCGTGTCTTTACAACTATTACGTATTTAATTTATTCCTAAGACCTCTCACATTAGACTGGCACTTATGGCAGCTGGATTTGCCGGGCGGGTCCGGGCAGTCTTACACCACAAAAGAGCCTAACCTCGTGTCTTAGACGATTAATTACACCTAATTATTCATCCCCCAAATTGGAATTACTTTCCCTATTCAAATTATCAATCAATTCCAAATTTAGCTATGGCCATAATTGAGGCAATTATGTCCATCTATTTATGGTATGTAAAATCATACCAATTTTTCATCACAAATTTATTTTATGCCTTTTAAGGCATTTATGCCAATTCTCAATATTAAATCTTTTAATATTATCCCAATTAACACATGTTGTACGTTCGTTCGTTTAACGTAAAATATATGTTAGACTCGAATAGTCTAACTCGTGGAATAAAGAGAAAACATCACAACATACATATAATTAAAACTAGATCTAAACATAAGGGGTGAACTTGCATGTGTGAATGATGTTCTACATCTAAAACTTGCATAGGCCAAAGTCAAAAACTTGCATAAAACAACATATGTCATAGATACAAATCTAAAGGTGTGAACTTGTTTAGGCAATAGTCATAAACTTGCATAAATCATGTATGTCATAGATCTACATCTAAAGGTGTAAACTTGCATAGGCAATAACCACAAACTTACATAACATGATTCTTACTCCAAACCCGTATATTTATATAAACTTGCATATGTGATTTATGCAACATAACGATGGTGTAAACTTACATCTAAACATGTAAACTAGCATGTAGAATTTAGCATATAACTCACACATGGCATAGCCTAACTTTAGATCTAAAATAGATGTCATGAAACATGTAAGGTTATACATAAAAAATTTCCCAACTTGCATATGATTCATGTCTAAATCAAAATCTAAACTTGCATACATACTTATGATTTATCATATGAATCAACATAACCAAACTAGCATATGAAACCTCATCATGAATTGATCAATTATAGAATTACAACATAGATGATCACAACTTTACAACATAGATGATAACATCATAGAATTTACAACATAAATGATAACATCACTAAATTACAACATAGATGATAACATGCAGCCAATAATTCACAACATGACCATATAATCCGCATCATAACTTAATCCAATTAAATTGCTAATTATTTTATTAAAGAAATCGAACTCACAACTCAAAGAAGGTCTTGAGTTCTGAATTCTGAGTTCTGAAGTTGTATTAGCTTTCCTTTGAAGAAGATTCATTGTTAGAGTTGAAAAGAATTGAATTTGATTAGTTTTCTTCCTCTCTAATTGGTGGCGGCTATTCTGAGTTGCAAGGTGACGGCATGGAGGCCATGACTCTAATTTTAATTTGATTTTAGGGTTTGAGTCTATAGGTGTTTTTATAGAGTTTAGGATTAGTTTAGGCCGTCTGATCAACCCAGAATTAATCCCAGCCAATCAGAGCAGTTCAGAAACCCTAATGAGTCAGCATCTAGTCATTAACAGGTCATAAAACAAATCCGCCCTGGGGGGGCAGGTCGACCCCCAGGTCGACTTGGTCAGGGTAGGTCGACCCCCAGGTCGATCTGGCCCTGGCAGAAATTTTCCCGCCTAGCCCATCTGACTCTGAAATTTGAATTTTCGAAATCTGTTTTGAATTTTCTGAAACTTCCGATGGCCATAACTTCTTCATACGAAATCCAATTCACGTAAACTCGGACTCTATCTCAACCAGAATTCCGAGACGAACACAATGGCGCAACCAATTTCCCTTAATTCTCACATCTGAGATTAGTTATTCTTTAATTTGTGAACATTAATATTAACAGAAATACGGGGTGTTACATTCTCCCCTCCTTAAAGGATTTTGCCCCCGAAATCTCCAAGTTAAGGAGAATGCATATCCTAACATCCAAACAACCATCTACTCAACCATCAAACACAGGCATCCATTGTCCTTATAAAATTCCTAATGTTGTATGAACATATGCAAGAAGTGTGCGTATATGTTCCTTATCTAATGCAAAATCAGGTGGTCTACTGATTCAGTTGACCTCCTTAATGCAAACCATGATAGTGCCATGCGTCCATTATGTATGCGAAAGAATCCTATCGATACATATTATTTCTACATGTGTGCACAACCATTCACCAAAATGCAGCATCCATATGATGGCACAACCATTATACATCCATTAATTGCACACACATTTATATGCAATATGCAATATGAAGTGACTGAGCCGATCTAGTGCCTAAAGTGTGTGTATATGCATCCACGAGCAACCACTAGCAAACACTTGAATCCATCATACATAACATGTCTCAAACACATGTTTCAACCATAGGACTACCCTATCTAAAGGTCAAAGATACTAGCGAGAGGACATACTAAAGATAAGATAAGTACAAGCTAAGCGATAAAGGAGAAATTAAAAGACATACCCTCGAAAAGGAAAGGGTACAATGAACGCATCTTCTCTTCCGCCTCCCAAGTAGCGTTGCTCTCATCGTCTACCCATTGCACTTTGACTAGCTTGACCTCTCGATTCCTCAACTTCTTAATCTCCGACCCAAGAATGCGCATAGGAGCTCGTCGAATCGTCGCATCACGCTCTATCTCCACCTCTCTAAGCAAGCTCGGCTCCACCACTTCCGCGGTCTCGTGCAAGCACTTCCTCAAATGTGATACATGGAATACGTCGTGTACACCACTAAGTCTCTCGGGCAACTCCACTCTATACGCCATCTGTCCAATCCTCTCCTTAATAGGAAACGGCCCTACGAACCTTGGTGCTAACTTTCCAACGGACCCAAAGCGAACGACGTTCCGTAATGGAGACACCTTAACAAAGACCATGTCCCCAATATCAAACTCAAGATCTGTCCTCCTCTTGTCCGCATAAGATTTCTGCCTATCTTGCGCTGTCTTCATCCTTCTTCGAATCAAATCGATCTTTTCCGAAGTCTCTCTAATCATATCGGGCCCAAGTAAGATTTTATCTGTAGACTCCCACCAACATGTAGGTGAACAACAAGGCCGTCCATAAAGAGCCTCGAACGGTGCCATGCCAATGCTAGACTGAAAGCTATTATTATATGCGAACTCCACCAACGGAAGATGTTCCTCCCATGTACCTCCGAAGTCTAAGACACACAACCTCAATAGGTGTTCTAGAATACGATTCACCCTCTCGGTCTGGCCGTCCGTTTGAGGATGATATGCGGTGCTCAAACATAACTGAGTCCCTACCGCCTCTTGCAAGCTCTTCCAAAATTCGCTAGTAAAGATAGGATCGCGGTCGCTCACTATGCTAGAAGGAACACCATGCAAACGAACTATCTCTCGAATGTATACGGAGGCTAACCATGGAGCAGTCCTCTTACCCTTCACGGGAATTAAATGGGCGCTCTTAGTAAGTTTATCTACCACGACCCAAATCCCCGTATTACCCTTCCTCGATCTCGGTAACCCGTCAACAAAGTCCATCGAGTCGCTTTCCCACTTCCATTGTGGGACCTCCAATGGGTGAAGCAATCTACCGGGCTTCTTTTGCTCTACTTTTACTTGTTGGCACACCAAGCATCTAGCGACAAACTCGGCCACATCCCTCTTCATGCCGGCCCAAAAGTAAACTCGTCTCATGTCCATGTACATCTTGTCCCCGCTGGGATGGATGGTCATCTTCGAACGATGGGCATCATCAAGGATGGTCTTCCTCAAATTCTCGACCCGTGGTACACAAAGTCTACCATCCCTACGTAACCAACCCTTATCATCTAGGGTATACCTACTGAGATGGCTCGATGACTCCCCCCTTTTGAGCTTCTCTACTAACTCAACCAACTGTGGGTCATCTAGCTGTGCCTCACCAATCCATTCCAAAAGCGTAGGTCTGACCTATAAGGATGCTAGCAAACCGGGTACAAAGTCAACGGATGGTCTAAAGTTAAACGTAGAGATGAACGCTAAACTTCGTCGCTCAACAAACAATGGACTCAAGGACAACCTTTTCCTACTTAAGGCGTCTTCCACCATGTTACCCTTGCCAGGGGTATATGCTATCTCAAAATCGTAGGGCGCTAAGAATTCCATCCACCTTTGCTGCCTTAAGTTCAAGTCCTTCTGAGAGAACAAGTATTTTAGCGATTTGTGGTCAGTGAACAATTCGAATTTCTCGCCAAGAAGATAATGGCGTCAAGACTTAAGCGCGAAAACAATAGCGGCCAACTCTAGGTCATGTGTAGGGTAATTTCTCTCATGCACTCTCAACTGCCTTCCACCATAGGCTATTACCCTTCCCTCTTGCGTTAAGACTGCGCCTAGTCTTGTCCCACAAGCATCGGTATAGACCGTAAATGTCTTACTCCCATCTGGCAACACTAAGACTGGGGCTGTGGTCAAAGCTCTCTTTAAACGTTGGAACGCATCATCACAATCTACGTCCCATGTGAAAACTTGGTTCTTCTTCGTCAAGCGTGTTAATGGGGCTGATACTTTTGCGAAGTCTTTGATAAACTTCCTATAGTAGCCAGCCAACCCTAAGAAACTCCTCACCTCGGTAGCATTTTTAGGGAACTTCCAATCTTGGATGACCACTACCTTCCGGGATCCACAGCTATCCCTTCTTTGGAAACCACGTGCCCTAAGAATCGCACTTCTTTTCTCCAAAAGTGATATTTAGAAAATTTAGCTTTAAGGCTATGCGCTCGAAGAGTCTCCAACACTTCCCTAAGATGTAGGGCATGCTCTTCCTCGTTCTTAGAAAAGATCAAGATGTCATCCACAAAGACTACCACGAATTTATTAAGGTACTCCCTAAACACCCAACTCATTAAGTCAACAAAGTATGTGGGGGCGTTTGTCTAACCGAAGGGCATCACAACACTCGAAGAAGCCGTCTGGAGTCCTAAAGGAAGTCTTGTCTATGCTATCCTCAGCCACTCTCAATTAATGGAAACCCGTGGCTAAATCCAACTGCGAAAATACTGAGGCGCCAACTAACTGATCGAAGAGATCGTCAATCCTTGGCAGTGGGTGCCTATTCTTCTTAGTTAGCTTATTATGTTCTCTATAGTCCACAAAAAGTCTAAGGGACCCATCTGCCTTCGTGGCAAATACTACTGGAGCACCCCACTCCGATATACTACGTCTAATGAACCCCTTCTCAAGCAATTCTTTCACTTGCTTACTGAGTTCTCTTCTCTCTTGGAGCCATGTGGCGCACTGGCAATGCAACTGGCTTTGCATTATCTACTAGATATATTTGAAAGTCTATCTCACGTTTTGGGGGTAAACCCCTCACCTCATCGAAGACATCAACATATTCACGAACTATGTGGACAGAATGTAAATCATCATTGGATGCGTCAAGGGATTCTAGGTAGCTAAGCATTAGTGGACCTCTAGGGTCACAAGAAATATCAAGGGTCTTTCCACAACGAGTCAACAATCAAACTACCCTTCTTTCACAATCTAGGATGGCCCCGTATCTAGTTAGCCAATCCATACCTAGAATCAAGCCGTAGCCCATGAAGCCAAGAACAAAGGCGTTGCATTCAAATTCAACGCCCAAGATAAACACTCTCAAATCCCGACAAATCATAGAAAGATGAGCTGAACCACCAATAGAATTTGAGACTATTAAGGGATATGTAACTAGACTAGTATCTAGGTGCAGTGTTTCAACTAATGATGTAGAGATAAACGAATGTGATGCGCCAGATTCGAATAAAGTACGGACAGGATGATCAAACAGAAAAACTAAACTTTCAACGGAAATTGCTCTACCTCGTTCTTGCAGCAGTGGGACCACGAGAGCCTGAACTTGCCCCCTTGCCTGGCCTGGTGCCATAAGAGCCTGCACCTGTCCTCCCGAGGTAGACCCTGCCCTCTGCCCTTTCCTTGGGCAGTCCTTAATCAGATGTCCCGCTTCGCCACAGTGGAAATAACCAGTCTTCTTTTTCTTCCTACAATCTTTACTTAGATGGTCGGGTGTCCCACAGTTAAAGCATCTTTTCTTTCCCTTAGCATTGTTGCCTTTTCCACCTTTCTTGTTCTGTTGTTGCTGTTGCGGTTTCTTTTGATCCCCTTTCTTCTCGGGTGCCTTATTAGCATTGGCGCCCTTTTCCTCTTCATGCATAAGCACCACGTCAAATAGTCTCTCAAAGGTAGCCCCCGTGGGGATATGGGTCATAGCTAACCTATGAAGCAGCTCGTTCAAACCCTTAACAAATCTCAGGGCCTTCTTTTCTAGTGTATTCACCAAGTCCAAGCCAAATCTCGCCAACTGATTGCACTTGTTGACGTATTCTTTCACCGATAGATTCCCTTGCTTCAATGCTAGAAACCTTTCCATCTATAGATTCTCTTCAGCCCGTGAGAGAAACTTCGCCTCAAAGCTCCGCCTAAAATCTGGCCATGTATCAAGTGGACGCTCTCCATTAGTGACCTCCCACCAAAACGAGGCCTCATTAGCCAGGCGGCTAACTGGACCTTTCTCCCATCTTCCACTTCAAAGATCCCAAACAATTCTTCCACCTCCTTTAGCCAATTTCGAGCCTCAACAAATATCTCCGTCCCGTGAAAAGGTTTTCCACCTATTGCTCTAAAGTCCTTACATATCTTCGTGAAAGTATCGACATGAGGAGGAGGAGGAGGATTTGCTGGACCTGCAGTGGTGGCCCTAGTCTCCAAATACCTCCTAAACCATCCTGGTATTGTTATTCCCTCGGGTATCTCGGGAATTTTAGACATGTTGAAACGAAAAAGGAAAGATTCAATACAAAAGAACCGAAGGAAAGATATATGGCTCATGGGGTTATGCTTTCTAAAATAAGCTTTTCTCCTGAAAATACTTTCCTTAAAACATACTTTTGAAGGTACTTCTTAATAAAAGTTGCTTTTTAAAAACACTTTTAAAAATTCATATCTATTCTGGTAACCTTCAGCTCTGATACCACGTGTAACACCCCACGTCCATTAATGTCACTCACAAAGGGAATGCATTAACTTCTATGGAGCGTTTTAAGTGAGTATAGAACAGAAACTTAACAACAAGACAGATATAAAGAGTACTTAAAACTTTAAAACTTTATTCATTGCAGCGGTAAACACATATGTTTGATTACATCATCGAAAACCAGAGTCAAGTACATAATATCCATCTTGACTAAATCAAAGTACATAAATTGAAAGACATAACCCCCAATACAAAATGGCCATAAATAAGAGAGGCTGAACTTTACTTCAGCAATCCAAGCAATCTTCTAAAAGCAAGAAATACAGCTGTCCAAAATCAAGCTCCACTGGTGCTAGTTCCAACCTGAGCACCTGGGGGGGAGGAAGAAAAGAGGAGGAAACAAAGGGGGGTCAGACATAAAGTCTGGCGAGTGCGATAACTTTAACAATATAATTACCAAAATAACTAGGCTAAGGCATAGGTTGGAAAATAAGGAAATGACTTTGAACAATTGGGTATGACAGAGTAAACAAGGAAATAAGATGAACAAAGATAACGTTAAAGCGCACCTAAACCACTATAAGATAATTACTATACTGCACCGCCACTACTATACTGCACCACCACTAGTCACCCTAAGGTTGATCCCGCCTACAAAACTAAAAATATGATAATGGTAGTTTCGTGTACCCCTAGTTGCCTTCATAGGTGTCGCCTGCCCCTATCTCCACTAGGTGTACCCACTACCCCCAAGCGATCGGCTCCCCAACTTGTAGATACCCGTGTTGGCCCCATAGTGGGGTGTATCACTCCCCAAAGTGGCAACCCGATACCACCAATAAAGCACGGCTTATACCTACACGATGCAACAACGTCTTACCTACCAGCCCGGGTCCACACACGCATATGAACCCGTTGGACTTGCGTTGCCACCGCTAACCCGGTTTGGCCTCTTACAGTCAAGCCCAGTATGCGTGTTCCGTCCTCGACTTGGGTCAAGCCCACAAAGATACGTATGGGTTACTGGTTGAAACGGGCCCCCATTACTTGACACAAGCTATCCACCTAAGCTTGGTCCCCTCTAGTACATCCCACTTAACCCTCTTCTTATTCATGTTCAATTACATGTTTCAATTTTGGTTAAGTGTTTCTAATCGTATTTCAAATGTCACCCAAGGCACCCACTATATTCCACATGCCACCCAAGGCACCCACTTAACCCCCTCATGTCCCACTACATGTTTATCTGGTTAAGTGTTTCTTAATTCATTAAGACTGTAACCTTATAAAGACCTCTCACATTAGGCTGGCATTTGTGGCAGCTGGATTTGCCGGGCGGGTCCGGGCAGTCTTACACCACAAACGAGCCTAACCTCGTGTCTTTACAACTGTTACGTATTTAATTTATGCCTAAGACCTCTCACATTAGACTGACATTTGTGGCAGCTAGATTTGTCGGGCGGGTTCGGGCAGTCTTACACCACAAAAGAGCCTAACCTCGTGTCTTAGACGATTAATTACACCTAATTAATCATCCCCTAAATTTGAATTACTTTCCCTGTTCAAATTATCAATCAATTCCAAATTTAACTATGGCCATAATTGACTCAATTATGTCCATCTATTTATGGTATGTAAAATCATACCAATTTTTCATCACAAATTTATTTTATGCCTTTTAAGGCATTTATGCCAATTCTCAATATTAAATCTTTTAATATTATCCCAATTACCCCACGTTGTACGTTCGTTCGTTTAACGTAAAATATACGTTAGACTCGAATAGTCTAACTCATGGAATAAAGAGAAAACATCACAACATACATATAATTAAAACTAGATCTAAACATAAGGGGTGAACTTGCATGTGTGAATGATGTTCTACATCTAAAATTTGCATAAGCCAAAGTCACAAACTTGCATAAAACAACATATGTCATAGATACAAATCTAAAGGAGTGAACTTGTTTAGGCAATAGTTATAAACTTGCTTAAATCATGTATGTCATAGATCTACATCTAAAGGTGTAAACTTGCATAGGCAATAACCACAAACTTACATAATGTGATTCTTACTCCAAACCCATATATTTATATAAAGTTGCATATGTGATTTATGCAAAATAACGATGGTGTAAACTTACATGTAAACTAGCATGTAGAATTTAGCATATAACTCACACATGTCATAGGATAACTTAAGATCTAAAATAGATGTCATGAAACATGTAAGGTTATACATAAAAAATTTCCCAACTTGCATATGATTCATGTCTAAATCAAAATCTAAACTTGCATACATACTTATGATTTATCATATGAATCAACATAACCAAACTAGCATATGAAACCTCATCATGAATTGATCAATTATAGAATTACAACATAGATGATCACAACTTTACAACATAGATGATAACATCATAGAATTTACAACATAAATGATAACATCACAAAATTACAACATAGATGATAACATGCGGTCAATAATTCACAACATAACCATATAATCCACATCATAACTTAATCCAATTAAATTGCTAATTATTTTATTAAAGAAATCGAACTCACAACTCAAAGAAGGTCTCGAGTTCTGAATTCTGAGTTCTGAAGTTGTATTATCTTTCCTTTGAAGAAGATTCGTTGTTAGAGTTGAAAAGAATTGAATTTGATTAGCTTTCTTCCTCTCTAACTGGTGGCGGCTATTCTGAGTTGTAAGGTGACGGCATGGAGGCCATGACTCTAATTTTAATTTGATTTTAGGGTTTGAGTCTATAGGTGTTTTTATAGAGTTTAGGATTAGTTTAGACCGTCCGATCAACCCAGAATTAATCCCAACCAATCAGAGCAGTTCAGAAACCCTAATGAGTTAGCATCTAGTCATTAACAGGTCATAAAACAAATCTGCCCTGGGGGGGGGGGAGGTCGACCTGGCCCTGGCGGGAATTTTCCCGCCTGGCCCATATGACTCTGAAATTTGAATTTTCGAAATATGTTTTGAATTTTCTGAAACTTCCGATGGCCATAACTTCTTCATACGAAGTCCAATTCACGCAAACTCGGACTCTATCTCAACCAGAATTCCGAGACGAACACAATGGTGCAACCCGTTTCCCTTAATTCTCACATCTGTGATTAGTTATTCTTTAATTTGTGAACATTAATATTAACAGAAATATGGGGTGTTACAAGTATAGCGGTGGAGCGTTACAAAAACACTTGTCCTTGTTCAAGGACGTTTGTTCTGCACGTGTTTTCTTTGTTTCTGAAAATCAAATCCCATGCGTCCTTTGTTTTCTTCCTTCCTTATTTCAGTCGAGAAACCCATCTTCCCCTCTTCATTTTAATCATCCGAACAAAAATTGATTTCCCCTTTTTCATTTTAATGGCTGCCTCCACCACGAAATCAAATCGCTCCACCACTATCCTCCAGACCTTCTCCAAATCGAAATTTCTGCCTCCTGCAAACACCCCCTCCGAATCAAAGCCATCGATCGCTGCACCTCCACCTTCTTCGCTTCCGAGACCACCAATCTTCCACCGCAAGTTCACCAATCCTTCGCCAAGCACTTTGAAGCAACCAAAGATGAACCCCGGCCACTACTCCGCACAAATCGAAGCCGCTGCACCCCTAAAGCCAGCGCTGCTAAATAAAGATGAGATCTCATTCACAATTAACCTTTAATTCAAGTTGTTAACCTCAATAGGAAACTGAAATAATGATAGTTAATTTAGACGATGCACCTGTTCACCGTTTGGACCTGTGTACCGTTTGCGTCATCTACTAACCATGCCTTGTTCGTTTCATCACTGATTGTGTACATGCTTGTTTTTGATCACCTAAATCATGTTGTTTTCTTGATTGTCCATGTTCTTTTGATCCTTAGTGCTTGGGTTGAGTATCAAGCCATTACTAGCTTGAGATCTCGCCGTTAATTTGTGTAACCTACGTTAGTTGTTCACTTGACCCTGAAAATTGGTCGTACATGCATTCGATTGAACTGATATATGTATGTATGTATATATATATATATATATATATATATATATATATATATATATACATATATATATATATATGATTATATACGTTGAAATGGTTTTCCACACTTCATCCCTGCTGTGTTTCGTCAAAACCACCATATATTGGTTCTCTTTGGTCATGAGTTTATTTTCCATGGTCTGTAGTTGGCCACACCAATATTTCTTAGACTTTAACCATGTTTTGCCACCACTTATGAATCTAATCACCTGATCAGGCTTGTGGTAGACTAAAAGTGTACCTGATGGTTTGTCTATTGCACTTGTCATTGGATGAATGTATGACTATGCCTTGTTTTTATGAGCATGTACACTGTCTTGTTTGATTGTTGGCCATTTTATAAGCCAAGACCATGAACTGCACTCAACTTGAGCACATGAGTTGATGTAGACCTTAAATTTTTGATCTGGATATGTGCAAAACTTTGAAAATTCACCGTGCCAACTTGTGTGTCTAACTGTAAATATATGGCGTGTCCGCATAAGTATATACATAGGTTTATTTATATGTATATACACATGTATTTGTAGTTGTATATAATAGGCATGATGAATTGCTTTATATGACCAATTTGTTCACATATGACTTTCGGCTAAAGCTTGAAAATGTTAAAGTAATTTGTTATATTTTGACAGTTGGAACTTAGATCGTACATTTTCACTTTATTGGTATCTTTTACAAACTGAAGTAGCATATGATGCTTTGCCTTTGCGCAGGCCATAGAATGTCTTGGCCTGAATATTGGCATATCCATCTACTACCTAATTTTTTTGCTGTATTATTACTCACAACAGAATGTATATATAATTCGAAAATTCATGTGATGACCAGATGGATTCCTATACACTTTTATTTCATCGTGCCATGTCCTATGTCTTACTGACCTGGTTTAACAACTTGGGATTGTTGAGTTGTGTATTTTGTGCATGCCATTTTCTTTTTACCTAAACATTCAATGTTAAACTCATATCCTGTTTTAAAAAAAATTTGAAACATATCCTTTTGTATAATTTTATGTGCTTGTCCCACCCTGCACTATCTTTCCTGAAAACTAAAGCAAGGGGTTTGATTTACCTTTCGTATACTTCCTAAAACTTTATATAGAATGCTTGAAACGATAACTAGAATAGCTGAAGCATACCCAAACCTTGTTTAAAATCTAAAATACATTCCTGTGCGTTACAAATATAAATGTGGAACTGCCAAATATCAGTATCAAAGGAAGAAATATTGCTCGCAAAGAAAGGGGTGCACGATGCCAAGATCAAATGGAAGCATAGAACCAAAAACAGGATAAGAAGAGCAAATAAAAGGGCTATCACTACCAATAGGCTTGGTAGCGATACCAAGAACAACAACAAGATTACAAGGAAAAGAGTATCGAAGCAGTACCTGAAGACGGGTCAACGCTAGGAAGTTACTGCTGAAGCCAAAGCATCAAAACAAAGGGATGAAAAAGGAAGCTGGTACCAAAGCTAGGAGTAACTAAAAGAAGACTGATACCTAGAAACCGACACCGAAGACCACAAAGGTGGGTCGACATCGCAAGCATAGATTGGAAGCGGGCTTCCTACAGAACTACTACCAAAGGGGGCCCAAATTGTCTATAAATAAGACCCTTAGGGTCACATTTTGGGGGACTTTCCTCATTCCACAATCCTGTATTCTTTTCTAAGAGAGAAAACCCTAATTTTTAAATCAAATTGGGGATTTCCACATCAATTGTAATAAATTCGTTATATATAAAAATGGGAAATCGAGATCAAATTTTTCGTCGATTTGATAATTGTGTTGTGTCGTTATTGTTTTAACAGGGAGTTAACACTAACCTCATATGTGAGGGACTTAAGCATAAATGCATCAAAAGGGGGAATCATTGAGTGAAATCAATGAATCCTCTTTTACCATTCATATGTATGCTTCAGCCTTCTTCCGATAAGCCTAACATAGCACAACGTTCTAAAAAGGACCTATTGTAGCCTTATGACGCGATAACTGACACAACCAAGGACTTTCGTAGACCGGATTGATGTGAAAGCATCATTTTCGTCATTAAAGGACATAATAAGTTACAAAACATAACTATTGTAGTATATTAGCATGTTTCTCCTCCACACAATGTATATTATTCTATCCTTAATTTAGGGAACACTCTTGTAACAAGGTTTAATTCTCTACCTTCTATAAGCTTATAATGCCCTTATCGCAAGGTAACTGTTGATCCTTAAGTCTCGTAAGCGTGATACTCACCTCTCGAAGGAAAAGTAACTAATTTCCGAACTTAGCGTCTTGATATGTAGGAAACGACAAGTTAAGCTGAGCTTGGAGAGGCTAAGTTATCCTCTAATGCTCTCTAAAATCGATTACCTTCTAAATTCCTCTACATATGCATTGTCAATTCTCAAATTTGACGTTGACGATTTTTATCCTTAACACTGCTAATAATATTATATATTATGTTTTAACTCTACTGAGTATTAAATAAGCATAGCATATGTATTTTAAACGAATATTACATTTATCTAAACCATAAACTCCAAAGGATCCTAACTCTTAAGGTTTTCCAACACATAACCAATATGCTCAATGGTAGCAAAACAAGTGGAATGTGGCTACTACCACAAAAGGTAATGAAACAACAAACAAATCATCTAACCATCGATTGCAATGGCTTCGAAACAATAAAAACTTCCAAAAATCCTAAGTCAAGCATAAAGATAATCTTAGTATACCATACAATCAATCAAGATAAAATATTAGAAACTAAACTGAAATTTAAGCATAATGAAATAAAATTGAGTATCCTGCTATCAAGGTAACCATGGAAGATGCATTTGTTATCCGAGAAGCATTCAGTGATTATCATCTTACTGAATTTATAAACCGCTTACAATGTATTCGAAGAGAGAAGAACTCTATGACCATGCCCAATGCTCATGCGGTGTATCTCGAACTAAATGAACAAGGTAGCTAATGTTATCAAGGAAGTTGAGAAATAAGAACACCACCATGGTAACACTAAAAATATATATAATTTGAATAGAGTGCAACACCTGCTCGAACTAAGTCCTACGAAAAAGAAGAATCTGAAACAAAAATAATTTTGTTCGAGATAAGAGACATAACTAAGAACGAAGGAACATGAAGCTATTAAACGATCTTGCGTCCCTAGAATCCAGCTGAACTTGGTAATGGAATACAGAAATTGGAAACGACTAAAAGATGGAGGCGCGCGTGGAATTGGCTAATCGCACAACTCAATTTTTAGATTTGAATGTAGGGAAAGGGTGAAACGAGCGATGACAGAAGGGGGAAAAGAGATTGAGGATGAAAAAAAGAGAAGAGAGACATGATGGTTGATTTTAAAAGATCAGCAACATGGGTTAATCTAAAGATTAGGATTAAGGGAAATAAGGATGGTGAATTAAACGAATTTGCCAATTTAGGTTTACTTCGGTAGCGGAGGAAGGGAAACAGACGACTTAGACCCTTGAATTTCAAATTTGATCAAGGACTCCAGCGTCCTTGAAATGATACTCGGCTATAATATAATAGTATAGATTACAAGTAAATGATATAAAATGTGTGCAAACAGGATGCTAAAAGAAGGAATCGCCCGGGAGCATGCCTGTGTGTGCATAGATATACATATATACACATGCACACACATGTATATAAGTATATTACCCTTATGTTTTACCTTTCTAAGTTTAATCTTCCATTATTTTTTCCAACAACAAATGCTGGTTTTGCCCAAAAATAATCAATGTAGGATTTTTTTTTATAATTTTTTTTTTTCATTATTTTTCTTCATCTTGCGACGATGAAAACAAGAAGCTGCACAATAGAAGCTAGCCGGTTGATTTTGCTGTACAACTCACTTGACCCAAGATCAACATACCATGAGAATTAAAAATATATAATAGTAAATAAGGCAATATTCTGCGGATTAAAAAGATTTCACTAAACTCCCATGCATAAATGATGCAAAAGCAATCGTAGAGTGCAGAAGAATCGTAAAAACATTATTTCTTGTTTCCATAACACAAAAATTATATAACTTGAAACCAGACCAAAATAATGCAGTTTTTTTCCATTTCTAAATCTACGGGAAAATTAGACGAAAAGGGATACCCACTACATTTGCAGTCAGGAAATGCAATCAAATTCCAATTCAAAGAAATAACGCATCGGTATTCCAACCTCAACATATGCTGAAAGTCGCTAAATTGTCTTAGTAAGAGACTTCATGCCATCCTTAACCTTGTTGTGCTTCTTCAATCGCATAAAAAGCTGCATGACCAAGTGACTATCGAATCCTGCGTTTTCTTCTTCACTCTCTGCAACACGATGTACTCCAATGGCGTCTCCAACTTCTTCAAGAGAGCCAGTACTTAGGTCCATAAGTTGTGCCATTTCTTTTACATCGTACAGTTCTTCACCCAAAAAGGATCTTTCCTCTTTCACCAACTCTTCCATTGTTTCAGGGTAACGGTTTTTCCCCATAAAAAGCTTAACCAAATACCCAAAATCGCAGATGGTCGTGAATGAAATCCACATGCTAACCTTCTTCCAAAAGCCATGTTGAATCATAATATCTCTGAAGATTGCAGGGTCAACGCCTTCCTTTTGATTTCTTTCAAAATCTATACCACGTAGTTCTAACCCAACAAGGGATGCTTCACATAATGTTTTGGGGCAGTACTTTGAATCAGAAGTACTGAAATGAAAGAGCCAGATGGTGGGATGTCCTTCGATAACTGGGAGTTCTTGATTTGAATTAGAAAGGGTCATGCCAAGTTGAATGAATGGTAGGTTTCCAATCTGAAGCCTCAGGATATCATAATAAACTTGGGGATCTGCTTTCATATATTTGTTCTCAAAGTATCCGGAACAATGCAGAATATACTTGCCTCTGATCGAAACAAAAGAGTAGCTTTCAACAGAGTCTTTTATGTGATTGCATTCAGTGATCAGGTTGGATGCCCATACATTTCTAACTTCAATCCTTTGATCATTTTCTTGAGCCATTTTTTCTCAATTCAATAGAAGAGGGAAAAAAATCAATGAACAAAGAGGAGGGAGTTGAGAATGATCTTAGATTGGATACTGGATGTTTATGAAAATAAAGAATAGATCGCCCAGTTACCAGTTATATAGTGAAATGGATTTCTACAAACTAGGTTTTGGAATGAGATTTGAGATAACTGACCTGGTAACAAAGTTCTTGAAAGTTGTGACGGCTTCGGGGAACTATATATATAGTTCAAGAAAACAAGCTACAACTTCAATGCTTAACGTCATAAATGTTTTCTTATTTTCATTTGTTTATAAAGATGTGTACTAGCATAACATAGAGTTTTGTTAATTTGAGCGCGTGAATTACTCATCTTGCATCCATGAGTTTAATGTAAATTTGCATTTGTTACCGACCAATATTTTTCAATAACCCACACCTATCGCAAGCGGTATGAACAAATTATAGTAAAATACTAAAATGTGAGCAGAAAATTGTAGCAAAACGTTATAACTAACACAAGATGTTGCATTTTGTGATGATTTCAGTCTTTGAATGTTGGGATAAACCAAAATTTATTGTTTGAGTAAAAAGACGTGTCTGAAGAGACGTGTCCATTAAAGTGAAAAGTCATGTCCGTTTAAGTAAAGAGTCATGCCTATTCCAGTGAAGAGTCGTGTCTGTTTAATGAAGAGTCATGTTTGTTTGATGAAGTGTCATGTCCGTTCAGTGAAGAGTCGTGTTCGTTGAAGTGAAGGGTCATGTCCATTAAAATGAAAATGTGTCTATGGTGCTTGTAAGGTCATGTACACCACTATATACATGTGTGGTTATTTTGTTGTAAGTAAGAAATGGAGAAAAAGTCACAAAAGAAATTCATGGAGTTCTTCCTCTACAAAAGTTCCTTTTCTATAATTCTACAAATTGGTATACAAGCTTCAATTTCAATAAAAATGAATCATAGCCTAGTTAAAATTATGACATTTCTATTTTTTATGTTGTTCGTTCTCACAAAAGAAAATTACGAAAGATGGAGTAATAAAAAGAAAGAAGAGTTAATCTCCAAAGGATTATGGGAGATCGTTGAAAGTGACTATGAATGGCCAAAAGATGTTAAAAATATGAAGGAGAAAGAGAATCATTTACAAGTATGAGAAGGAAAGATCTTCAAGCTTTTATTGTGATGAGTGAGAACGTCGATAAAGAAGCATGGTGTCATATTAATGGAAAAAAATCCGCGAAAGATTCGTGGAATTTATTGAAAGAGGTGTATGCAAACGAGGATGTTGAGATGGCAGAAGTTGAGGAAGACATCAGTGAAAGTGAAAATAGCTCTAAGGACGAGCATGATGCTTGCACAACAAGCGGGAAAAGCAGAAAAGAGGAACTGCAGAATGAGGACGATTCAAGGAATGCAAATGGGGTAGACGAAGAGACAATCAAAACGAAAGTGAAAGCAAAGAAGATGGAAATGAAGAGGATGAGAATGAAGAAGGAAGTGATGGAGACATAAATGATGAAGAAGTTGAAAGTGAAGGAAAATATGCTGAAGTATTTGTTCCTATAGCCGAAAAAGCTAAAAAGGTTATAGTGCCTGATGCTGTATTTGTTGGAACCAAAAGTGATGCAGTAAAACCTAAAGATGCAACTGCACCAATGCAATCCTGAACACTAGCTTTTCCACAGTTTGTATTAATGGGGAAAATGGAGGTAAAATCAAATCTAAAAGAGGTTTAAGGCAAGGGGACCCCCTTTTACCTCTCATTTTTTGTGCTGATAGCAGATGTCTTCAATCAATTTTGTGAAACGATCCTCTCTCATAATATTGTTTCAGGCATTTCATTCCCAAACTCTGAGCTATGCACATCCAATTTACAATTTGCAGATGACACATTACTTTTTGCCTCTCCCACCCCCTCAAATATTCACTACCTTAAAGTTCTTCTCTATACATTTGAATTGGTGTCAGGGATTTCCATCAACTTCAATAAAAGTTTCAGCATCATGCTGGGTAAGTGTACCCATCTGGGCCCTATTATTGCTGAATGCCTTAACTGTAAGCTTGACTCATTCCAAATAAACTATCTGGGCATCCCTCTCCGGCCTACCAACCTTTATAAATCCGATTGGCTCCCTCTTATTTGCAAAATTGAAATCGGACTCCTAAGCTAGAAAGCTAACTTCTTATCCTCTGCAGGTTGTCTTATCCTTGTTAAACATGTCCTCTCATCCTTACCGACTTATTGGATGTCCTTTCACAAACTCCCTACCTGGGTAATTAACAAAATCGATTTAATTCGCAGCTCCTTTCTATGGAATGGTGGCAAACTGAAAAAAATTAATTAATTGGCAAATTGTCTGTCTCCCCTTAAACCATAGTGGCCTTGGAGTTCTTGATCTCTCCACTTTCAACCTTGTGCTGCTTGCCGAATGGCTTTGGCGCATTCTCTCACCAGGGCATTTTATTTGGAAAGATTGGATCTTGTTAAGATTATATAACTCGAACCTTATCTCATCCTTCACTTCAGTCCATCTGCTAGACCATCTCCGTTCTGGAGAGGGGTATTATTAACCATCACCAGAGTCAAATCTCTTTTTCATGTAAAAGTAAATAATGGTGAATCTTATTTATTTTGGATGGATATTTGGGAGGAGCAGATCCCCTTGTCTAACCTATTTCCTTTCCTTGCATCATTAAATCAATCGAACCCTTTAACCGTTTCATTGGCACTTGGACTCGGCCTAATGGGCTTTTTCCCTTCAACACTTCTTGGGCTTGATGCACTCGACGAGATAATTTCAATTGGGAAAATTTTCAACTCTATTAAGTTCTCGGATGGATCAGATTCATTCATATGGGCTTTAGGCCCGACTAATAATTTCTCAGTTTCGGCCTGCAACAAATTCTTGGTCCACCCAGGTCGTTGCTTCTCCTTCTCCCGCGTATGGAAATGTCATCTTCCTCCTCGCGTCATTTTCTTTCAATGGCTCCTCATCCACAACCGCATAAACACCAAAGAAAGACTACGTCGCTTCAAAATCGAAATCGATCCTGTATGTGTGCTCTACAACCACCATAATGAATCCCTTCCACATCTCTTCTTTGAATGAGATTTCTCTTTTGCGGTGTGGGTTGCAATCAACTCGTTCTTGCTTGGCTTCATCCCTTCTATCCACTCATTCTTCGAATATTGTCATCACAACCTCCCGACCCTAAGCTGGATTCCTTAGTGGCTTTCTTCTCCTGGAGCATTGGTTAGAACGCAATGCACATGTCTTCGGCAGACCTAAGAAACTCTTGATGTGAACATGTTATCACATCCTGCATCTTTTCGAAACATGGACAGGAACAGTTAGGCACGCTCGCTTCAGACTCACTCTCCTCATGCCGTAGTCCCCTGGCACGCAAGACAACAACTCCCTCTTCCCCTACTGACGTCAGACGAAGCTATATATATCATCTTTATGATCCATTTTGGTTGTGTAGTTATATGCTATGATCACTGCTATTTGATGTACATATTCTATGTTACGTTTGTATTATCTCTATTGTCCTTTAGGGTCTAGACTTTTTATGCCATTGGTTGGGCCTGTCCACCAACTTATATTATTAGCTACCTATATTTACACGTAATCTGCTATGTAGCACCACGCTACACACCCGTCTTCTTCTAAAAAAAAAAAAAAAAAGATGCATATGATCCTACACTACACCAAAATGCCAAATCTGAAACACTTGTTTATTGTAATTTGAAACCCTATTATGGTGTTGTTAGGCGTAATACACTTTTAAGTGTTTCTATTTATTGCCAAGTGTTTCAATATTTAATTTTTATTTTTTTATTTTCTAAGAAGACTTTTTTTTGGACTTTTGGTTATCGCGACCCACATGTTGGAGTAATTTATTTTGTGCAAAACCGTTCCCTAAATAATTATTTGTGGCCGCAAATATCACAATTAAACGATTTAACATTCCCAACACCTACTCGATTTTCTCAGGTTCCATTCAAATCCCTTCTTCAAATCGCTTCTTCAAAATCGTGGTTAGGTTCCATCATTCCAGATCTATGTCTAGCGATTTCTTCCTATTGTCGAGTTCTTCCTAACATCGGGTCTAGATCTAGATCCGCTTTCGTTTGAGGAATTCAGGTCTAATCGAGCTCCTTATTTGATCGTGCCTTCACATTAAAAATCACATGGTACTGCATTGTTATTTATAGTTTTGATTTAGTAACTCAAAATGCCCTATGATTATCTGCAAAGTTATGCTCTTCAAATACCAGGTCATGGTTGTGTCTCTCCCTTTACCAACCTTCCCCAACTCAGATCTGGAAAATGTAATTTAGCAGATAAACAAATTTTTACTGCGCTAATATCCAATGGTGTTGAACAATCGTACGATGACAATCGAGGGTTTCGATCAGTACGGTTACCTCTGCAATGTATGAAAGAACGCAGTCCAATTCAATAAAGTACAAAATTTGAATGATATTATTTTTCAAATTCGATCCATTTGTGTAGGTATTGGGTCTTGTTGTCATAGCAGATGGAACTGGTATGGAGTTGCTATATGTATGAGATGGTTATGATAATTTGATAGGAGAGATCATTAGAACTGCAGTCGATTCATCTTCCATTCAAGGTAATTTTTCTTTCTTTGCTTTTATGTTTAGAAGATTAATTTCTTCCCTATTAGGCATTAAATTATTTGTGTACTTTTAGATGAAATTTACTTGAATGTACTTTAAGCTATTATAAAACAGAATGATCACTTGGTTGTAATATCCTCTATTCATTTAGTTTTAACTGTTATAATTATTTTGGTAAATAGCATTTGGTATGTTAATGAAATTTAGAATTATCATGATTAATTATTAGTTTATTTCTTACCAATATTGTATGAAGAAACTGCAGGGCTGATGGTGAGTGATCTACTTTTATGGACCCACAAGGCAATTCATAACTATTTTTATACCTAATTTAATATCAGTAGTTGATTTTCATTTTATTGGGCTGTTTTTCTCCCTTTTAATCACTTGTTTGCTTATATTCTTCTCATCAGATGAAGGACAATATCGATTTCTTCTAAGCAGATGAAGGACGATATCGATAATGATATTCATTAGAGTTTCTTATTACTTTCTATGGATGTTAGCCTTTAATTTAGGGTGCTACTATTCACACCCCAGTTTACACTTCCGGCTACCAAAAACTGAAAGCACCCCAAATATTTCGAATTTCCTCTCCTGGCCACCATGTAAATTAATAACCTAGAAATGGAGAGACCACCAACATCTACCTCTACACGAACACTTCCTTCTTCATTTACAGCTCTTCCACTGCGAATCAAATACCTAAAGTCAAATTGTTTAAGAAAAATTAACATAATCCATTTTCATAACCACATCAGAAATTTTAATTTTTATAAATGAGTGCTTACTTCATCGGTTGTGAAATGATTCGTCAAATCAACATTTATGTCTTCTGAGTCATTTAATCGAACGTCTTGCATCATATTATCACAAGCATCGTGATTATCGTCTAATTTATAATCATTCAAATACTTCATCTATCAAATAACCAAAAAAAATATCAATTTGTAAAAGAAGATACGTAAGTTATACAGATAAAAACCATACAAATCAAAACTTACATTGTCATTCTCTATTGCAACATCGTTAAGTTTAATGTCCTCCAAGCTTGAAATTTCCAATGTAGTAGAAAAAATTATCCAAAAACACAATGGAAAATACTAACCATTAAAAAATCCTAACAACATGCTCTATATCATAATAAAAACAATAAAAATCAAGCAATTCTAGCGTTTATCTTTATCTTCCATCTCTAATAGGTACAGAAGAATATCTTCTTTTGTTAGGGTTTAGGATTTGAAATTGTAGAGAAGTACGTGTTTTTTAAGAGAAGTACAGCGGTGAATGATTGAGTGAAGGAATAAGATATGGTGGCTAGAAGAATATAAAAAAATATTAATTTGTATTAAATTTATAAAGGTGGCCAGAAGTGTAAACCGAGGTGTGAATAGTAGAGCACCCTTAATTTATAAGAGAAATAATCAAATGGGTGTATATAAGAGAGGTACTAGAATGGAAGGGTGATTGTATCTTATCAGAACCAATCGGCTTGGCTTACAATATTCCAAAAAGCAATACTTTAGTTAAAAGACAATTGTCTTGATTCCTATTAGAGTAGACCATAATCAAGCAAAGAGGTATGTTTGTTGTACGGTCCTTTCTTCTCTTCTCTTTTCTTCTTTCACTTATTACCTATATCACCCATGTTAGACAGTCAAGATTATTTGCATCTATATTGTATATGGGCGTGTGTTTTTTTAAAAAAAAGTCTGTAAAAATTGATAGTGAAATTTATTTTATTATTTTTTGATTGTAGTAGAAGTATGGAAATACACCGATGTAAGTTTGCACACGTTTACATGTACATTGAGCAATACCAGTAGCTTATTTCAGCCAAGCTATAAAAACAATAAATAAAATAACTTAAAAAATTATATTACACACATACATATTACATATGGTGAATTGGCGATGATATTATGTTGTACTTTGTATCATGATCTAACTTGAACCAAAAAATCATTATGAGTCACTCTGCCAAAAAAAAAAAAAAAAAATCATCATGAGTATGTAATGTTGTACAATCATTAATTATATCAGGTCATCATAGTCGTGTCATATATGCATATATTTGTATCACATGAATTTCGTACTTTTAGTTATTAGCATGTTTCTTGACTTATTTTTTAGATAAGCAATACCGATGAATCTGCATAAAAATTTCAATCATTTTTCTTTATTTTTGTTTTATTTCCTGTTCTTTTCCCATTAGAATCCTGTAAGGACTATGCTAATTGATTCCAGCATACAAGTAGCAGACAATGGGCGTGCCAGAATAACTTAAACTGTAAGCATTGTTAGAATTATTTCAGTTGTTAATGTTGTGTTTAATTATAAGAATATTAAATGTTGATTTACTCTTAAAAACTTCCAGACATTGTCTATGTTCACGCTATTTAGTGCTTTTAACCATCATGATCAACTTAAGGTGCTTAATTTTTGTTTTCTAAATTTATATGGAAAATATATATTCAATATTTAGTAAATTTGGCCTATGATGTTTGCTCATAAAATCCGAATGTTGCTGTTCATATTTAATTGAAAGTGGCGTGCTGAAAGCTCTGAAGAATTAGCAGTGTAGATTCAGTACATAAAGAAAGCAACATTAAAGGTTAGTTGCACTGATTATTCCTTTAGTCTCATTCCAAAGACAATCATAACCTGTCTTTCATAAACAGAATACACAAAGTAAAGGATAAAATGTCATGGGCCATTATGAAAGAAGATCACAATCTTCAAGATCATTTTTGTCCTTATATACACACCAGTTTCTTCAGTTTATACTTGATCGCCTATTTTATTGTGTTGTTGTCGTAATGTTCTACTTCTTAGAGCATCTCCAACCCTTCATAATGTAATTCTTATGTGCCATCAAAGATTAGACAATGTAGTAAATTTATTAAAAGATTGTGCTAGAGCTAGGGGTGAGCGTTCGGTCTGTTTGGTTGGTTTGAAGGTAAAAAAAATCAAACCGAATTAAAAACGAAAATTTTCCAAACCGAACCGAAACGAACCAAATTAGTTTTGGTTAATTCGGTCGGTAACCGATTTAACAGAACTTAAAGGACATGTTACTATTTAAATGATGAATTCACTCAAAGTAAAACATAAATTCTTGTTTGAAGAAATTTTATATATTTAATTTTATGTTTGTAATGAAACTTGACATATTTGCAACACATGCCTATGTATTTTATCACTAAACTAATTATTTAAAGTGTTAAAAAAACCGTAAAATTAGATAATAAATTAAAAGTTCGGTTACTTCGGTTAAACCGATAACCAAAAAAATTTACTTTACAAACCGATTTCGTTCTAAAACCAAATCGAACCGACGGAAATGAACCAGTTTGGTCGGTTAATTCGGTTTGAACCAAATATTGCTTATCCCTAGCCAGAGCAATGTCATTATAAAAATGACCGCTGCAAGATTCATAGGACCATGTTAAACCATGTTGACTATGGTTTGATGGGAGAAATTTCTATTTGCAAAATTGAGGTATATCTCTATATCTTCTGTTAATGTACCCAAGTTCAAGCTTGCTTTGGTTATAACTAGTAGTGCAACAGATAGTACAAACTTTAATGTTCTGCTAATTGGCTTTTTTCTATTTTATTGTTTGTCTGTTGGGTTATACCACTTATTTATAGGTAATGTACATGCAATTCGACTGCAGACTTAAACCTCAAGGCAACTAAGTGAGGTAGATAATTGTCAACCTAGATTAAAAAGATGTGCGTCTTGTATGACTAATGGTAAGAACTGCATGTTTCTGTTGATATCAGTGAGAAACAATAACCTTGGAGGATGAACATTATTTATTAACATTGTGTACTAGTTAAACAGCATGAAAGTTGATTATTTAAGCATATTAAACTTGTACAACCATTATTTGAAAGCAATATCTTCTAGAATGAGGCCCGTGCTTCGCATACGGGCCATTGATTTCATCACTGATGTTAAATATCAATGTCATACCTGGCTGAAGCTTGGACGAAAGTAAACGTAGGTTATTTATGATTTGAAACTGGAACTGTATAAGAATTTGTGGTTGAAGTAAATTAATGATAAGTAGATATTTGGAGCAATGTTAAGGTGGGAAATGGTACTTCAAAGCTGATTAATGTTGACAAATTTGTATGTAATCAGAAAGTATAGAAATCTGGCTTTTTAGAAATAAACAGAACATCTATCATATAATCAAACTTGCTGGAAAGTCAAAAAAGAACTTGCTGGTAAGTCAGAAAAGGCTGGCAACAACAGACCGTTGAGTGGTAAATATCATATTGTCTACTAAACATACCAAACATTGCATGGGAATCACGTTTAAACTTTGTTCACTTTGTAAATATTTATCAGCCAACTTCACATAAATATCAAATAGCAAATACTTTATTCACAGAGGCAAAAACGTTATGTACTTTGAACACATATATACAATTTTGTAAATGCGCACGGCAAGGGACATGAAATTATTTACACATTTGGACATCATCAACTTCAACACATATATACAGTTTTGTTAATGCACACGGCTAGGGACATGAAATTATTTACACATTTAGGCATCATCAACTTTTGTGCTTTGTACACCTGTTTTTTGCCTTTTGGATGCTTATTTGCCATTATTTGTCTTAGGAACTGATGCTGTACTTTCTCCATCCTGGTAGAGGTCAGCCAGGTTGTTGGAAAATTCAATGAGTGACATAAAGCAGTCATGCACACTGATTGAAATGAATTTTTAAAATGAAGCAATGGAACTTACTTTTATTACTATGCCTGGACGTCGTCAGTTCCGTTCAGTTTGTACCAATGTTTGATACTTCATTTTTTTCTTGTTGGCCGCGTGATCATCATCCTGGATAGTTTTGTATGTTAATGTCAAAGGTAGTATAGTATGATGTTGAGCAATATGTTAAGTAAATTACCTGTTCTACAATTTTCTTCCCTTTGTAGTCGTCTTGTAGGTTGTGTTGGACAGTTGCTTTGCCCCCAATGTCGTCATAGGTGGCCTATAGGCAAATGAGAGTTGGGAAGATGCAGTAGTTTAATATGACAGTAGCAACAATAAATTTGATTCAGCGTATAAGTATGTTTTTCTTTTTAAGTCAACCTTACCTCTTTGTCATGCAGTGTATTCATGAAATTGTTAGGTTTCTTGGATATCTTTCTTGCCGTTAAGAAGGTATCAGGATTGTTAACTTCATAGTTAGACGGACGAAATTCAAACTCTGCATCAACTACAACTGCTTGTAGGAAAATGTTTTCAACCTTAGTTGCTCCGCTTTCCTGTATATATTTAAAATTCGGAGTTATATATGTCTGTAATACGGTTGAAAGTTTGAATGAGTAATTATTGTAATTCCGTAAATTCTTGAAAAGAAATCTCTAACCAATTTAGAAATTGTTAGCATTTCGTCCACGTCTTTCCCGATAAGTCTTTCTGCTTCTTTGTCGAAAACGGTGACAGTGGTTGATGTTGTACTATCCATTATGTCCACATTAACCCGATACCTGTTTCACTTGTCTATTTATAAATGCTTTATGTTAATGCAAAACATGTAGCTAAAGTGGCAACCTATAAATTGGATCGCCGGACATTTGAGTGCACTTAATGCAAGAGTTTGCTAAACCATTTGGATGAACAGATCCTTTGCATATTGCACATGATAGATAATACCAAGGGGTTGAGTTGCATAATTTAGTGATGGTTGCAGCAACTGTATACTTCTTTCCCTGCACATGATCAGTTTAGCATTAAGTTTTTTTGTCGATTGTAGTGGCGCAGGCATGAAGATGGACCATACCCAGCAGTCGGTGTATCTAATATGATGCAATAATTCTTTAATTGTGCATTCAATGGTTTTTTGTGCATCAGGTTGATTTGGATTATTACCGAGCAAATCAATTTTTGTTGTGGGGTTGTTTGTAGATCTGCAGCAAGGGTTATTGAATGTTTTATTTGAGGACAATTAATTATAAGACATGCAAAAAAAATTCGGCAGATTGTATTACCTCATAACTGCAGCATCAACCTCAGGATATTTGATACCTAAGTACACAGTAGTTTCTTTTGTCGAATCAAAAGTGAATGATCCTGTAGGGCACATATAATTAAGTATATGACATATTGGTGGGCGTATGTTAAACGTTTGTACTTACGCCCGTAAATGGAGACTGTGGTTGAAGTGACCACAATTGGAAGTGGAGTAGCATATCTATCTTGCACTAAGGTCTGCTTTTTCCGACCATAAGGAAATGGTTGAGGGAGAACCGCTATATCATTTATAGTGAAACAGTATTAGGTTGTTGTCATACAATATAATTTGGACGTTGTAAGGTTACCTTATCGTTTCGACATGCAATTCACGTTTAAAAGTTTGTGTTCCATCCTTTTTAGTGATTTGTATGTTTGTTGGGATTGCTCGTAATATGCCTCCAACATCTGCATTAATAATCTTTGTATGAGAACTACAATTCAATGTATATATAGTACTTTGAAGGAAACATATACCCGTAAGCTGTCCACGTTTTTGCACTCTTGATGGCAGTATAGAGTCTGGTACATAATGGAATTTGTATCTTGGTATACCGTCCATATCTTCATTTAATTTGATAACTGTGGTATCAGTTCGAAGGACAATCATTAGAGGTTCATCTATAGTTCGGTAAATAGGATCTGAGTCTTGCACGTTGAATCGGTTGATGTCGTAAATGCATTGTTCTGTAAATGTGTTCTCAAATTGGCCAAGAAGGTGCCTTCGAACTGCTGCAAGCCGTTCATTTCCCTGCAAATTTCAGTATTGCAGATGTAAGTAGATATTTTGCAGGCGTAGTAAAAATAGTACATATTGCCAACTCTAAATTTGTAGTGGTATGTTGACATCAATTGAAATCTAAATGCAAACAGTGTAAGGATAGCACAGAGATTTGTACTCATCTCGTTGTCTATTAGTTGCATGTTAATTGCATACAGTTCCTTTGAGACTTGGCTAATAAGTACCCATAATCGGGCTACTCTTACTCTTATCGTTTCCCAGTTCAGACCATATATTATATTGTTTAGCGTTTGCACATTCTGATCCATTTGCCTATGCATGAAAAATCAAAATGGTTAGTGTGCAATTGAATATGATGGTAATCATGTAACTATAAAAAAAAGCATAGCAGGAGGTAGAAATAAATTGATTAGAACATAATGTGGATCCTTTTACTATTTGTAGTGGTGAGGAATGTTGAAATTAATGTACGCCGAGAAGACTTCGGAATGATTAATGAAAGGAGTCTGGAAGTATGGTCCAAGGAATGCGCTATTTATAGGGTAATATGAGTAGTTATTGTTTTAAAAAGTGGCAGTTAATGTAATGGATAATTTGAGTATCCGTCTATTCATTTATTTCCACGTGTGGTTTCTTATTTGTTGGTTTTTAATATTGAAATTAAAATTTGGTAGGAACAGTTATGGGCGTTATGCCTAACGGTGGTGGGAGTTGTTTGAAACCAATAGGTTTACATACGTTCAGACACCTGTTGCAATAAAATTTTGTGAAGTGTAGTGAACCGTGTGTGACAAATATTTGGAGAGACTGGGCAATTCTTTTAACGTTTAAGTAGCGAAGTGCAAGTTCAATTGTGACCTCTGAGTTCACAATTGTGACCTCTCAGTACGCAAGTGGCATGTTAGAACTCTATGCACTTACAGATAATGCATAGCTTTTAGTGCATATACGCATATATGTGGACATCATACAAACACACACACAGATATATATATATATATATATATATATATATATATATATATATATATATATATATATATATATATATATATATATATATATATATACACACACACACACACAAACACCTATTTCAATCCCAGTCCTTAACATCTCATGCATTCCTTTATACTCAGAAGGCAGCACGCGCACAAAACTCAAGTTATTTTATAGCTGCATATTATAGAACAAACGTACGGAGACAAAATATAAGTTTTCAATGCTTCTAATACCAAGTACAGTTACATAGCTAATATTTATTCATTATGAAAGATATATGTAGTAATATTTGTTTGTTAATAGAGGCAGACCGTATGCATTTATAACTTAACATGGTAAAACATGCACAAATTTAATTAAGTAGAAAGATAGAAATTTGACTATTTCTTTGCTTCATTTATACAAATACAGTATAGGCTTTATACATTTGATCACTATTCTCACATTTATGAACATTGACCAATGGTAAAAGATGATAGATTAGTCTAATCTTGGTAACATTGTTGTTAGACTGGACCCAAATAGTGAGCAGCTGAAGCAACATTGCTCTTCCTTCTTAAAATTGGATGTGCGTTGATCATATATGAAGACATCTATCAGTTGGAAAAACAAAATTACTTTACCGTATGATCAGCAGGTGCCACTGAAGATGTGTGTGTGTGTGTATATATGTATATATATATATAACGATACAAAATTGATATAGGGTTATGTAGCAACTCAGAAAAGGACAACAATTTTCATAATTTACGGTGGATAGATAACTGAAAGCAATTAAATTTTTATTAATAACATCAGAAAACGTTTAAAGAAATAAACTGTATTGTATACACAAGGAAAACAAACATATAAAGTACAACATTGCAAGGCGGTAGTGTCACGGTACAGCTATTATTGAATGATGAATTTTTCCTATTAATATAAATCTAATTTTCTGAACAGCAATGTGTAGACCAATTTCTGCACAGGGTAAAAGTTTTTCCACAATCAAGCTAGCATGAATTGGTCTCTGTGAATGAATCAAGATGTAGAAAGGCTGCATAACATTCAGCCTGGTTTATTGCTTCCTGTAAAAGGAAGTTAAAAAAAAGTTAGTATTACAAGTGGATAAAGTTTGAAAAACATTATAATTGCTAAATGCTTTTACTGGCTGACATAGGTTGACTTTAATCATGACTAATTTTATTGTAGAATTGCCTATTACCAGTGTAACTTTAGAAAAGATATGCATTGGCTGGTGTTGAGTAACTTAGATATTATGTGCCTCAAGCCTAAATTAAAATTGGTGTCAGAGAAGCAGATAAATAGTAAAACCTTTGAAAATGGCAACTTTAAGTCAAGTGTTAAAGAATATACCTTTCTAGAACTTGTGTATTTAAGTGCTTGGACACACGGAATCAGTGGAGACATTGGTTAGTATGTCATGGAAATCTGTAATACATGGACCACAAATTAATATTTGATAACCGGTTAACAGCAGACTATAAGTTTATTATACACGTGATATAGCGATACCTGTTAGGTTGCTAAAAACCTCTGGATAAACAATGTTCTGTGTGTGTTTCTCCCAACGTGTTGAAGTGTCTGCCCTTGACTTTTGTTTATTGTCATAGCAAAGCATACTTTCACTGGGAATTGTCTACGCCGAAGCATAAAAGGCCATTTTATGTCTGGAGAAGTCATTATAATTCTTGGAATTAACACCTTTCTACCAATATTATTTTCTGTAATAATTTCAGCCTCAATCACTCTAGATGCTTATTGCGTAACAATCAACCTTGTTCCGTTGCACAATCCCAAACTTTGGTTCAAATTTCGCAGCAACATAATTGGAACGCCTATTTTCAGTCTTAATTCATGGTTTGGAATCCCAGATAATTTCAGTGTGTTTAGGAACTCTATAGGATACATTGATTGATGATTGTCATTTGAATTAGATAGTGGGCTTATCGAGTCAGCACTTAAATAAATTTTCATGTCACCGCCTAGCAAATGAACAACGTAAGACTTAATTTCCTCCACTATTTCGTTGGTAGGTGCTAGGATGCATCTATGTTGAAAGTAATCGGTTGTTGTCATGTTGTCAAATATATTTGGATATATACTATCCACAATATCCTCTACACACTTTTTAGATGTCGGTAGAAGATATTCATCTGGAATCCTAATGAATGTGGAATCTTGATCTTCACTTTTGGAGATTGTAGGCAACTTCCCTTCACCAACATTCAGAATCCACTTTGAAAATGAATCAATTTTAGTAATTTCTTCATTAGATTGGTTACATGTTCGCAAGCGCATGTTCGTTTTTAAAACATACACTTTGCATCTACTCCACAATGGCGACTGATTGATGGCAGAGCTAACAATCATATGCCGAGAACCTTTAGGCACAACTGGAAGATTTCGTCGAAAATCACCTACTAGCAATATAGCCTTACCACCAAATAAATTGGTTGAGGAAACATTAGAATTGGTGGAGACTATATCGCTTAGACTTTTTTCAAAAGCCTCTAAAGCGTGCCGGTGTACCATGGGGCTTCATCCCATATAATTAAATCTGTACGTCGTAATAAGTCAGCCAAAAAAGACTGCTTTGGGATATTGCAAGTTGAGCAGTCATCAACATCTATAGGAATTTTAAATTTTGAATGTGCAGTGCGTCCACCAGGTAAAAGCAGTGACGCAATACCCGAAGATGCAACAGCTAAGACAATTTTTCCTTCTGCCCTCAAACTACTTATTATTGTTGTCGAAAGAAAAGTTTTGCCTGTTCCTCCACTTCCATAGACAAAAAAGAAACCACCGTGGCCATTGTGTACAGCATGGAAAACCACATCAAAAACCTCCCTTTGATCTTCATTTAAAAGTGGAAGCATATTCCGAAGTTCATCCTGTAACACATTAGTGTCATAGCTTTGCTCATCCACAATCAACGCATTTGATGTTGGTTGCTGGCACATACATTTGTCTGTTGATATTGACCAAAACTCCTTCAGTGACCGACCATTTTTTTTAGAATCTTCTCGATTGTCAAAAGGGTGTGTGATTTTACCACAGCCTCTAAGTTGGCAGTGTGTGAAATATTGTAGTTGTTTAGTGAATGCCATCTAACATCTTCAGACAATGCTTCCCAATGGTTATTCCATAATAGTTCAGGATTTGAGATTTCACAAAACAGAAGCATTGTGACAAACATTTCTCTAAGTGAAGATGGAGATGCCCACAAAGTTGCATCATTAATTGCTTGATCCCATTCGTTGTCATCTTCCAACAGCCCTCTAGCAAGGCATGCAGATTTAAAGCAATCCATTACTTCACCATCCACCGTTTTTATTTCAACATAGCTCTTTGCTCCATTGACAATATTCAACAACATACGTAGATAAAATCTTTCTCCTGAAGTAGGATGAGCGTAGTAAATTCTGCCAATTGTGTCTCCTTTTTGCCTCCTTTTCCACTCCTTGTTATCTTTATCCCAAACCCACTTGGTAGGAAATTCGACATAAGTTAGATCAGCGGCCTCAGGACAGATTTGGTTTGTATGAAACCACTCGGTAAACATTGTTTTTCCTACATTATGTCTACGCCGGATTACTGTTAAATCATCATTGTCGTTGAAGTATACATTATGTTCTCCTGGCAAATGAAACATTAATCTTTCCACGGATGGCTTACGATATTGAATGACAAATTGAAATATTCTCCAACTTGCCTCGGAAGCTGAAAGATACCTGCAATCCAAATAAGTTTTTACTTCGTCAAATTCAGTTTTGAATGTGTTTTCGTCACCATTGCTGCTCTCAATTACAATACTTGCCCTGTCATGCCCTTTGTTTATGTATTTGAATAAGTATTTCACTGATTGGGCTTTGTTGCAAACTTCAACATTAATATGTGATTGATATTTTACAACCAAATCCACATTGTGTGGGACTACCCAGCGGCTGTCCTGTTGGTAACCACTGTCAGATATGGTAGCTCGACCGTTATTCGTTCGTCTACATATTGGAAAACCTTGTTTGTCGAACGTAGTTTCATTGCAGTAGTCTTTAGGATATCTCTTTGAACACTTCTTATCAATCATGCAAGGACACGATGGATTTTCATCTCTGCATGGTCCATGAATCATAAATTGACAAACTGATTGGTATGCGAATGCATCCTCTGTTTCTTAGGGAATTTCAGCACTAACAACATTATCAACATCGGTGGGAGTGCTTAGCCGGTCAGATGCATGTAAAAAAAGTAGAATGTGTGTATGTGGGAGGCCACACTTTTGGAATTCGATGGTGTAAATAACTAGACATAAAAGTACAATAAGTTAATTTGTTGTTTAGCAATAGATTAATTTTACCGGATTGTAGAACTGCAAAGAAAGCGGGAGCTTACTTGCTTTGACTCTTCCAAAATGAGATCCTTCCTTTAAATCTGAAATTAGTTGAATTAACTTCAGGTGGAAAACACGAGATATAATGTCTGGTCTGTCATCAGAGCGTAGTCCAGGCGTAAGCTGTAAAGCACTATCAATCTCAGGCCAGTTAGGATTACATGTAAATGTTAGAAAAAAAATCCGGAGATCCAGCCCATCGACATATGGCCATTGCATCCTGATAATTTTGAACCATGTATCTAGGACTTCCAGTAAAAGTGGATGGTAAAATAACTTTACGTCCAATGGTATTGGCAGAAGTGTCACCACGGTCAACCGCATCATGTAAACCATTGTAAACGTCACACCTAAGCGTTTTTTGATTGCATCGAATCCACGTGAGTTGCTCCTTTTCAATGCATGTATATGCATCCACAATGAATTGTTGAAAAATTCCTCCACCATATAGTAGTAGGGTACCATCATCGGATCTGTATTGCAGGAGATATGCATAATATTATCACATTGTAACCAGTCCCCTATTTGTTGACCTTGCAACAGCTGTTTCTCTGTACTCAATGTTGGTTCTATATCCATCCTCACCATATGGGAATAACAACGGATACTGCATTGACGTAAACGAAGGGTGCTTTTCATTGATTCGTCTAAGTACACCAGTTCTCTCCTCGATAACAACATCTCTTACCCCACATGACTCAGAGTTAGAAGTGGATGAAAGGGCTGCTATTTCAGAAGACATTGAAAGGTTATACTGTCTACCATCTCTAAGTCTTCTTTCATATAATCTAATTGTTATTGGTTGATATTCAGTTGCATGAAATCTATCTCTTGCCATCCTGGAAAATTTACTAATTGGTTGCATTCATCAAACATTGCCAGCAAGTTTCGAACTATAGTTTCATCCAATTTGGGGCTGTTGATTTCTCCAAAGGCAGATAACCTATTGCTAATCTCATTGTTTGTGTCATAGAAGTACAACTGTGCAAATTTGGGTTTACTACGTATAGGTAGTAGTGAACCTATTCTGTGATGGTTTTGACCATTTATTCGAAATATATAAGGTCCACGACCATTGTTGATGGTACTGTTAATGTGTCCTCCCATTGAATTAAATGCAAAGATAGAGTTGTAGGACCGTATGTTTTCTCGAAACTTCCTACATTGTTGTACATTTCCTGTTGCAAGCAAAAATCTCAAATATTCAGGGCTGTCTTTGTTTCTCGGAAGTTGGACCTTACCTTTTTGGCAGCAGACGGAAAATTTAGGACATGCTGCTGTACTTTCTTTTTTAACTCTTTCTTCGTACCAGAGAACAGCTCCGCATGAAGAGCATGCAGAAGTCGGAGGCCCAAAGTTGGATGGCACCAACATCTTACCTGTCACAATTAGGATTGTTCAATCATTGTGAAATGTACACTAACATCATGTTTGACAGATTATTAGCGGTAGGTAGGTTTTACGTCGTTGTTGTGCTTCTGATTCAGTAGGTTGTCCTGTATGTGTAGTAGTCGTAGCAGGTTCGACTATTGTTTCAGTTGAGTAGTCAAAGAGGGGGATTGAGTTCAGCGGGTAGCGATGGGCTGCTTCTCTCGAGCTGTGAAGCGTAAAATATGAAGCGTTACGACATTGAATAAATACAAAGATTTTACTATGCACAGTAGAACAGCATGGTAAAAATTGTGGATGCACTGTAGAATAGAATAATTAAAATTTATGGGTAACTGGTATTTTTAATGTGCACTTGCGTGCATACGTAACTTTGGCCTTCATATGCTTCCGCCGATGATGCCTAGATGCTCGGTTAAGGAGGCACACTATAGATTAAAATAACATATTGTCATATACATACTAACAGTGTACTGTTTGGATTTGGTGTTGGAACGTAAAGAATAGTGCAAACCTCCTTTTTTGTGTTTACTAATTTGCAGGTTCATGCGGCATACCATGTTTGTATGGTCCAAACATAGATTTTCAGAACTATTTTCGTCAGCCGCATGGACGGAACATTGTGTGCATTCTTTGCATAAGCTAACTGAATGGTGGACAAATTGCATCAGCCTCTTGCTTGCAAGTAATATCTTTCTTCTGGCTCTTGCGTTGTAGCAGGTCTAAAAATTCAGATTAAAATTTCAAGAATTATCCAGCGCATTGAATAGCAGACTGTTGTAATTGCAAGAAAATTACAAAACGGAATAAAATAATCATTGCTTCAGTCGCAGCTTGGTTAGTATGCAACATTTCCTGATATAAATCCTATTTGAAATTACATCTAGTTATTCCTCATTTTTATGAGATAACATGCATATTTGAGAACAAAAGGTGTATCGGTTGTTACCAAAATTTATAGAATGATGTCACTCTTTTGGTCAACAGTTGCCATATTTACAGTTCAATTTTTAGACTAATTTGTGGAAATGATTTAATAATAGTAACCGCATGTAGTTTGAGAGTGTTGAGATTGGAATCATAAAAAGTAGCAAGCACACAGCTGCCTAGTGGATAACTGTTAACAATGTGTGCCATATCCAAGTAACCAATTAGTTATCTCATTTTTACTGGAAAAAAATTCCAAGTAATTATTGGAATTAACAATTTGAATAGATTAGAGCATAACAATTCGGAAATAAGTAATAAGTAATATCGTTGATATTGTCGACGCGAGTCCCGGTGGTTGAAGCATTATTAATTGTCAGCACAAACAACATTCGTTCAAGTAAGAATGAAGGCAAAAAATGTACAGCCAAAGTATTAAACAATCATGTACAGCATTAATTTTAGGTAAGGTATTGTGCGTTGATAGTTACCAGTGACTTGCAAGTGCGGTCATGATGTTCGTCAACTTGAGTAGCTACCATTTCAACATTCCCTGTCAAATGCCAATGTAAGCAGAGAATAGTCTGAACTGGGTAACGTAAAATAACCACTGGTGATTGAAAATTCTGTGTAATTGAATTAGCCTGAGTTTGATAGATGTGCAAATGCAGGTTTCAGTGCAACAGGTGGTATAGTCATGCATGCAGATATTGTTTAGCAGTTTTAAGTGGGCTAATATACGCATGGGGAATAAAACAGTAATGTTGGAGGAAATATAGATCATTGTGATAGCATTAACTTTTTTTGTTTTTACGACAATTGTAGATTTTTTGTTTTAAGCCGGATTAGCATAAGAGAAAGCAAAACATGAAGACATAGGGAAGCTAAAAATTGGAAAATTAGTATGATGGGTGTAAGTAGTTCGTGGTTTATTAAGCGTAAACTTAATATATGAAAAACTGAAGTCACATAATAACACTACTCAGTTTGTTGGTTCATTTTGACAGCAGAAATATATAAATTAAAGATATTATGTGGTACATTAAATCGGTAACATGTAAATAAAACATAGCAATAATTTTTTCTAAACGACGTAATTTTACAAAACCAGAGTTATGTAGTAGTAATTCATATTAGTGAAGAGGGTACATAAAAAGAAAAGGAGAATTAGATGAAAATGGTTTGGATATCTTGTGTGGAATAGGTAAAATTTCAAGATAAACAAAGATTCAAAGATTATAAAAGTTCTATTTCCAGCCCTGTAAATGTCTAATTCCATGTTGTATTGGAATAGGTGATAACATGAGATATAATAACATGTAATGCAAATCTATAACCTACAGCTATGTCCATAATGTCAGGCCTGTAATTTTTTCCCCATACGTGAGCTACGGCAATGCAGGAGGTATGGGATGGCACAACAAAAGGAAACAACATCATGAAAATAACACAAAAGCAACACATAATGGGACAAAACCGGGATACGGTTAACTAAGTACGGAAAAACAATGACAATATGCTTTTTTTTATTTGTTGATGTAATATGTAACTTAGTATTTAAATTGTAGGACAACCAATAGTTAATGAAATAAATAAATTGTCAGTGAAGTCGGAGCCAAACCGCTAAGTGATTCTGTGAACTTTGTAGTAGTAGTTGTAGAGAATCATAGTTATATAAGAAGTAACGTCAGAAAATAGAGTGGTAAAATAAAGCGTCTTTGTCTGTGCACTGCTTAGGCATAAATGCAGAGTTCGCCTAGCATGTTAGCACTGCTTATCTTCAAAAATAAGTAACACCCCAAACACATCTTGAGCGTTGTGCATCCAAATTAAAAAGGATATTTCATCTTGTTGTTTTGTTTGCTTGTATTTAAAAAGTCAGATTCTTTATTTACGTGGAAGATAAAACACATGTTTACTGTATTCAGGTGTTGTTAGTAGCACGTTAAAGAAACATAGATACATGGTACAATTAATTACGTGGTTATATCAGAATAGCCAAATTTAAGAGTGCAAAGTTTGTGTTTGACAATCTTGAAGTGAGGGTTTTAAAAATTGAAGTACCAAGTTTCAGAGTGTTAAAAAAAGGAAATAAAAGAAGAAGAGAGCAAGCATGAGTATAGAGCAGGTACAAACGATGGTGAGAAAACAAAAAATGAGTAGAAAATATAAGTAGTGGTTTGAAGAGCATGGTGTTCGATCATAGGCAACTAAGAAAGGAACAGCCGATAGCGGGGAAATATTTCAATATCATAGAGTCGGTGAAGTCCCCATCAAAGGTGAGAATCAGCTGTTGTGCTATTTAAGTAATGTATTGTCTTAATTTGCAACAGTGGAAAAAGCACAAAAATACATGGACTGATAGGTTATAATCACATATATGCTAACATAAATTCAACTGAGTTTCAATTTTTAAATAGATAATTAAGCGATGTAGAAAATAACGGGGTGTGCATTAATTTTGGAGATAGGATGGCTGCATAAGTGGGTGTAATACGAAAACAGAGGAACAAATTAGGATTTAGTACATAGTTCATGCACGTGTTATCCCTAACACAACCCATTTTGGTTGCAGACCTCGACGTAAACTTGTTTTCAAATGTTCATGTCAATTATATGTGTGTATTTGGTATTTGTAAATGTGCATGTTATTCGTAACATAAATAAGTAATGGCCAGGGGTAACTGCTCCAGTAGACAGGCATGAATTTTCACAGTCGAACCTCAGGGACTTGGTTTTTTGTTGGTAATGTATGAATGTATGTATGTATGTATGTATGCACGTACGTACGTATGTGTGTATACGTTTTTTTAACCCAATGTGAAGATGTGCGATTGTTTGACAAAGGTCTTGACGATGAGAATTATGTTCGGCAACCTTCTATGCTGCAGTTAGCAAGAAAGGCATAATTAACTGCTGTAACAATAATATTCAGTGAGAGTGTAGATTGATTTTGGTAAATTTTCAGAAACTGCTCCAGTACGACTCAGGTTAGAGGATATTGGCAAAGGCTGCAAGGGAACATCCTTACATTGACAACCCGCCAAATCCCAGTTGAAGCTTACATTTTATTTTGCAAAGCTTGGCTTTTCCTGCTTTGCAATGAGACAAGGTATGTAATGAGTTCAACATCATTAATGTTGGTTAAATTCCAATGTTGTGTGTAGATGTGTCAGTAATGATATTCAAAGATGTTTCGTACTTAACTTCCGTAAGCAAACTCCTATTTCGACCAAGAGTATGTTATTTAAGTATGTCAAAACAATGAAGTAGTGCAAAATCATGGTTGAAGCCTACAAATAATATAATTTTATAGTATCAAATTATGAATATACGTTGTTAGTACTGAGTTGAATATGTGAAATGTCAAAAGTAAATATTGCAATTTTAATTGCAGGTGGCAAGAGAGCAGTCATCAGAGCGCATGGTCTGACGTATGCTAAGCAGATACCAACATCGAACAGGCGAATGTGATGGACCCAAAAAATAATGAGTAAAATAACTGAGTTCGACAGCGTATAATTGATGGAAAAAAATTTGTTCAAAAATTGAAAATGGGTTAAAACAAACCTGAGGATACTCAAATCGTTGGGACGGCAGTCAACAGCGACCAAAATGTGGGAACTATCTGTCGTCGGTCAGTGACCGATGGGTTGGAGCACAAAAGAATGGATGGCGATTACAAATTGATGGGGGTTGTGGTGAAGTATGAAGTAGGGTTTGTAAATTCGGCCTCTTAAGCAACGTTGGAGATCATTGTCTGGACGTAGGTAGGGCAAGTAATGGAAGAATTCGTCGGTGAGTTAATCTGAGGGATGAGATAAGTGGTGAGCGGTTGGGGTAGATAATTGGGGTAGATAATTGGAGGAATAAGGGAGCGGACGAGCGGTTGGGGATTACATAATTTTGTTTTCTTTTTAATTACGATGTAGGGAATTAATTTTTTTCGGAGGAGAACAAAAAGGGGATTGCTGTAGTTTGGTTATTTGAAAATACGGGGATGGGACGCTTCCACGTGAACAGTCCTGGTTTCCTGGTTTCTTGTCTAAGTAAATAGATTCGTGGTCATGCTATAACTTCTTGGCATATATGTATGGTGATACCTTTATGAATATAATTAATGATACAATTGCTAACGTATAGGAGGCTTCAATTTTTTGCTAAGAAGGGGTAAATTTAAGTGAGTTATTTTTTGTTACCATAAGTGATAAATGTGTCTACTTTGATTTAGAAGAGATTGTAAAACAATTTATCACATATACTCATCATCAATTTACGATGACTCACCTTTACCCCGTGATAGTTAATACATTTTGCATACATTGAGAAGAGATTCTAAAACAATTTATCACATATATTTGTCACATATGTACATACACCATATAAATGTGTGTGCATGGGAGTATAGCATTACATTACAGTACCCTTCTATACTACCTAGAATGGCTCAAGCAAAAGAAAGAACGCAACAGAGTACTTCACAACAACCTTTCGTTCAAGAAGTGGATGCCAATTCTTCCCTCGGCTGTATGGATTCGAAAAATCATTTACCCAGTTTTTTTGATGTAACACATTCAACCAGCCGTGCATACATGACTTACGAATATAATCAACAGTCGGGCAATGCTACCAAGTGGGCGTATGACTCGAGTTGTTCGATACTCAAATTTAATCAAGGGGATCATTTTCTCAAAGGCAAATTGGAAGGTCGACGACAATGAGCAAGAAGTTGAATGTGCTCTTTGGCTAGATTGCTTTCAAGATGGTGAAGATGAAGATAAAGGTTCCCAAATTCGACCATGCATGGTAATTTTGATTTCTTTTTCTAATTTTTAATTTAAATAACCATATTAATAAAATGGACAATTTTATTAGACTTCGACATGAATTTGGATCTTTCACAAAGAAAATAAAAAATAAAATGTTTCTTTAAGGTAAATCACCAGGTCAAAATACTAACACGATTATTATTCTTTGAGCACGTCTAGTACAGTGTGATTGATGCTGAGGATTTGGTAATCTCATTGACATCATTAATCATGTTTAGATAAAAGGGGTTTTTTGATCATTCTACAAATTACATGAACTATGATCAGTTGTGAGGCTAATGCTTAACTTATCACAAAATTAGACTAATTTTGAATTAAAAAGGAACTTATGCAGGCCATACTACAATATGTGTATTTGTAGGGCGGAGATCTGGTAGCTGCTAAGAAGTATTGCGGAAATAACAGGAAAACAAAGGTCAAGCCTTTTGCTGCATCGAAGAATCCTCAAAGCATTGCTGCAAAGGTTTTTAAGTCTACTTAAACGACGCAGATCTTAAAATTACTAATTAAAAACAAAAAAACCAAACAAAATTTAAGGAATTAGTAATTCTGTATTTTTACTGTTAATTGTAACACTCCATAATTTTGTTAACATTAACAGGATAAATTAAATAATAATTAATTTAATATTAAGAATTAAGGGAAACTGACTACGTCATTATGTCCGTCCTGAAATTCTGGTCAGGATAGACTCTTTGTTTGCGTAAAACGGATAACATATGAAGAAGTTACGAATGATAAAAAGTTGAAAATCAAAACCGGGCATAACTGGCGCACTTGCCAAGTGCGCCAAGGCAATTTTACACTAGCGTACCTGTAAAGTGTGCCCAAAATAGTTTTTGGGTATTCGGGCCTTTTTCCTAAGTGGGAGGCGACCCGCGACCTGATTTACCATAGGGCTTATGTGGCAGTCAATTCCAGAGTATTCTGCAACTATAAATATATAGCTATTTCACATATTTCTTCATTAGAAATCATGGCGGCCAAACTCTGCCGGAGTCTGAACTGAACTAGGGTCTCTCATCTTTGTCTATCAACTAAAGCATATCAAATTCTGAGATTCAAGCATAGACTCAACACCTTTTCTATCATCTTAGCAATCCAATCACAATGAGTTTCTAGTTGCCTTTAGGTTTAGATAAATAAAAGTGAATTACAAAAGACTGTGATTTGGATACGTTGTAAACCTTGAATCTATGTTATTGTTAGATCTTAATCTATGTCATGATGTATCTATTTCTCTAGATCCAATTCAATTGTGATTGTTCTACTATGTTATTATTATGGATCTTGGTTTGTTACTTTTATGATATGCCATGATGTGGATGCGTGTAGATCTATTCTATGTGATCTAAATTGTCAACTTATGTTATCATGTTAGATCTATTTTATGTGATCTAAATTATTACCTTATGTTAACATGTTAGATCTATTTTATGTGATCTAAATTAACACCTTATGTTAATATGTTAGATCTATTTTATGTGATCTAAATTGTCACCTTATGTTAACATGTTAAATCTATTTTATGTGATCTAAACTATCACCTTATGTTAACATGTTAGATCTATTTTATGTGATCTAAATTATCACCTTATGTTATCATGTTAGATCTAAACCGATCGGACATCTAAATTACTTATTTAGATCATACTATGTTTATTGTGACATCATAGTTATGTTAGAATCAATTGAATGCCAGCTGTTCATCAGTTTTATGTCCACCTTGTTATGATGACAGTTTCATGTTCACCTTATCATACAAGTCTATGTTTATGCCAATATGATCATTTTAGTTATATTCCCATTATTTTCCCTATTATCATTTATGACTAGGCTATTGTCTAGCCTAGGCATGTTGCCAATTTTGTGAGCGCGCTAGTTAAGGAATGGGGGAAAAAGGGTTAAAAATGGCATAATTTGAATATGAACATTTTTGGACATGTAATTCAAATTATTAGGTAAAATAGTTATTGAAACCTATAAAAGGAAAGGATTAATTAATTGGTAAATTAATTAAAAATGGAATGTCTAGTAATTACAATTAGGACTTGTAATTGTACTTATGACACGAGGTTAGGTTGCATTAGTGGTGGAAGTCTGCCCGAACCCGACCGGCGTATCCATTAGCCACTAATGTTGAACCTAATGTGGGAGGTCTAAGTACAAATCAGGCTATGACACGAGGTTAGGCCCAACTGTGGAATAAGTCTTCCCAGACCTGACCATCATATCCAGTATCCACATGTTGTAGGCCTAATGTGGGAGGTCTGGCCCATTATGAAACCATAAATGGACATGGTAAAGAATTGGGCTACTTAGCCTAAGTTAATCCATAGGGATTATATTAACTTATATTTAAGTTGGGGGTTAAGTAAACATGGTTGAGGGGTGGCTTAAGTAAATCTGAAGAGGGGATGGGTAATATTCACATATAGGCCCACAAACTTAACCTGTAAAGGTTATGTAATTAAAGACACCTAATGGTATACATAATCGGTAGAAATAATGAAGTTATGTAATTAAAGACACCTTTTAGGGTAAACATAACTTGTAGAAGTGATAGGGTTATGTAATTAAAGACACCTATAGGTAAGCATAACCGGTTGGAAGATAAGGAGTTATGTATTAAAGACACCCGTAGGTAATCATAACCGGTAGAAATAAGGCTATGTAATTAAAGACACCTAGTGGTATACATAGTCAGTGAAAACCTAGTGGGGGATACATGACAAGGGGAGAGCTTGTATCATATTATGTTAGACCCATTTCAGTCAGTAACCCGGAGTAGGTATCTAACAATGTACTTCGTACTAGGCAGAGAAGGGGCACACTTACTGATTAATTGTAAGAGATCCCAACGTGGAGGACGGCGTGGGCGGCGCAAACTGATAGGGCCATGTGCGTGCATTAGCTGAGCCGAGGGGGATAAGACGACCGTAACACCTGTTGATATGGTTGTGCACATTAGTACGACCAGAGGTTGCCACTTTAGGAAGTGATACCTCCAACTGTGGGGCCAACACAAGGTGTCTACGAGGGTTAGGGAGTCGATCGATTAGGGTAGTAGTTTGGATACATTTGGACGTATACCTAAGTCTACCACCTTATAGTTGAAGGGATCACCTCTTTCTAAATATACTAGTGACAAAGTAGAGTAATCATTAGAAGCATATACACCTTATCCTATCTACCTTGTTACACCTGCCATTTATGTAGTGATCTTTCTTATCCTCTTTATATGCCTATCATGTTACTTTTATTTATTTACCGGCTAAAAGTAACTAGACTCGTTGGACTTTATGTCTGACCCTTTTGTTTCACCTTCTTTCTTCCGCTCCCCCCAGGTTCTCAGGGAGGAAACACCCAGGCTTAGTCAGGACTCAGATATCACCTTGCTAGGAGCTACTTTGGGAGTATGGCTCAAGTTCTTGTCTTTACTGTGGCTCAACTCTTTCAATTGGGGAATTAGGTTTTTATATTCTTATGTACTCTGATGATGCACGACAGAAGTAATTTTATTGTAATGGTTTTTGTATTACCGACCACGGTATTTTAAATTATGTTGAAATAAAAATTTAAATTTCCACTGCTATCTTATTTATATCCGTCTTGTAATTATTCTGTGTCTGTTTACCTATAACGCTTCACGGAACTTAAGGCATTCCCTTAGTTAGTAACATTAACGGACGTGGGGTGTCACACTTGGTATTAGAGCTGAAGGTTAGAAGATTAGAAAAAAGTTTTTGAAAATTATTTTCAAAAAGGTTTTAAAAAAGAAGCATTTTCAAAAAGAAAAGTCTGTTTTAAAAAACATTCCCCAAAAAGCCATATGTAGTATCCTTTGGTCCTTTATCTAAATTTCTTCCTTTTCCCTTTTTCAGCATGTCTAGGGAACAAAACATCCCTAATTTCGCAGAGGGCATCACTATACCCGGAGGGTTCCGTAGGTATTTGGATGCCATGGCGTCGGCCAAAGGCCAAAGAGACGTTCCTTCCCCAACTGCACCAGTCATTCCTCCTCCTTCCCCTCTAAGAGCCGACAACTTTGCCAAGATCTACAAGGACTTCCGTGTTATGGGAGGGAAGCCATTCCATAGGAACGAGACATTCGTGGAAGCTCAGAATTGGCTTAAGGAAACTAAGGACTTATTAATAATCTTTGAAGTGGAGGACTGAAGAAAGATTCAGTTAGCTGCTTGGCTGTTAAAGGATGAAGCCTCATTTTGGTGGGAAGTCACCCAAGCTGGACGTTCGGTGGAAACTTAGGAAGATTTTAGATAGAGGTTCGAAATGAAATTTCTTTCCCAAGCTGAAAGCGGCATGCAGATAGAGAGATTCTTAGCACTCAAACAAGAAAACTTGACGGTGAAAGAATATGTGAACAAATTCAACTAGCTAGCAAGGTTCGGGTTAGAGTTGGTGGATATGCCGCACAAAAAGGCTTTGCGGTTTGCTAAAGGGCTGAATGAACCCTTCATGGTTTAGCCATGTCCCATATTCCAATGGGGGCCACTTTTTAAAAACTTGTCGATATGTCCCTGATGCACGAGGAGGACAAGGGAGAGAAGAAGGAGGTAAAGGCTGAGGGGACATCGCAAAATAGGAAGGTGTGGCCCAAGAAGCAACAACAACAGCAACAGCAAAAGAAAGGAGGGATAAATGATAAAGGCAAGGGTATGAGAAAATGTCACCATTGTGGGAAGGAAGGTCATTTGGTTAAAGACTGTAAGCGAAGGAAGAATTCTTGCTACCACTATGGAGAGACCGGACACTTTGCTAAAGAGTGCCCAAAGAAACGGGGATCACAGGGACAAGGTCAAAGGGCAGGAAATTCTGGAGGGCAGGTGCATGCTTTCGCGGCCAGCGCTCCCGATATAGGTAGAAAAATTTCTGTGGAAGGTTTAATTTCTCTTTCATACCATCCTATTAGAACACTTTTTGATTCTGGTGCCTCACATTCATTTATATCAAGTTCTGTAGTTAAATCTCTGCACTTAATTACTAGCATGGGAGTGGATCCCATAATTGTTTCAAACCCTATTGTTGGTTCGGCTCATTTATCTATTATTTGTCGGGTTTTGAAAATATCTATGTTAGGCGTCGAATTTGAATGCGATGTGTATGTACTCGGATTTATGGGCTATGGGTTGATTCTAGGAATGGATTGGCTTACCACTTATGGTGCCATTCTGGATTGTGAAAAGAGGGTTGTTAGGCTTCTGACTTATCATGGGTGAACCCTCGAGATTTCGTGTGACCCACAAGGGACGGTTATACTTAGTTTCTTAGAGTCTCTTGATGCATCTATCGACGATCTGTAATCTATTACAGTCGTCCGAGATTTTTTCGATGTATTTGTTGAGGTTCGGGGTTTACCTCCAAGGCATGAGATCAACTTTCGTATATATCTGGTGGTCAATGCAAAGCCAGTTGCATTGCCAGTGCGCCATATGGCTCCAAGGGAAAGGAGGGAGTTGAGTAAGCAAGTAGGGGAGCTACTTGAGAAAGGGTTTGTCATACGAAGCATATCTGAATGGGTTGCTCCAGTAGTATTCACAACTAAGGCGGATGGTTCGCTTCATTTGTGTGTTGATTATAGGGAGCTGAATAAACTCACTAAGAAGGATAGGCACCCGCTTCCGAGGATTGATGATTTATTTGATCAGCTTGTTGGTGCCTCTGTATTTTCCCAGTTAGACTTGGCCATGGGGTTCCATCAGTTGAGGGTGGCTGAGGATAGCATAGATAAGACTTCCTTTAGGACTCCGGACGTTTTCTTTGAATGGCTGGTTATGCCTTTTGGGTTGACGAATGCACCCGTCTATTTTGTCGATCTGATGAGTAGGGTGTTTCAGGAGTTCCTAAATAAATTTGTTATAGTCTTTATCGATGATATTTTGATCTTCTTCAAAAGCGAAGAAGAGCGTGCCCGACATTTCAGAGAAGTTTTGAAAACTCTCTGTGACCATCAACTTAAAGCAAAATTCTCCAAATGCCATTTTTGGAGAAAAGTGGTGAGATTCTTAGAGCATGTGGTCTCCAAAGAAGGGATAGCTGTAGATCCTGCAACGGTAGTTGCAGTGCAAGATTGGCAGGTTCCTAAAAATGCAACCGAGTGAGAAGCTTTCTTGGGTTAGCAGATTACTATAGGAAATTCATTAAGGACTTCGCAAATATATCAGCCCTACTCACCAGGCTGACAAAGAAGAACTTGGCATTCTCATAGGATATAGACTGTGACGTTGCTTTCCAACAACTGAAGAGGGCTCTGACAACAGCCCCAGTCTTGACCTTGCCTAACGGGCATAAAGTGTTTACCGTTTACACTGATGCATGCAGTACAGGGCTTGGTGCGGTTCTAATGCAAGAAGGAAAAGTAGCGTGTTATGGGGTAGACAGCTAAGAGTTCATGAAAAGAACTACCTCACCTATGATCTAGATCTAGCTGCCATAGTGTTTGCATTAAAGACGTGATGCCATTATTTACTTGGAGAGAAGTTCGAGTTATATATAGATCATAAATCTCTCAAGTATATGTTCTCGCAGAAGGATCTCAATTTAAGGCAACAACAGTGGATGGAGTTTCTGACTTCTTATGATTTTGAGATTTCTTATACCCCACGCAAGGGTAATGTGGTGGAAGACGCACTAAGTAGGCAGAGGGTGGCCTTGAGTCCTCTGTTTGTGGAAAGAAAGAACTTGGAGTTCATATCAGCTTTTGATTTTAGACCCTCCATCGAGATTTTGCCTGATTTGTTTGCATCCTTAGAGATACGACCGACTCTTATGGACCAGATAGGAGCTTCACAACAAGGTGACCCACAAATTCTAGATATCATGGATAAGCTTAGAAAAGGGGGGACTTCTAGTCACCTCAGTAGATATTCCATAAATGAAAAGGGGTGGTTGCGACGAGATGGAAGGATTTGTGTTCTTCGAACTGGAAGCTTGATAAAGGCAGTCCTAGAAGAAGCCCACCATTCTAAAATGACCATTCATCCAGGCAGTGATAAGATGTACTGGGACATGAAGAGGGTTTTCTTTTGGGTTGGGATGAAGAAAGATGTGGCCCAATTTGTTTCCCAATGTTTAGTTTGCCAGCAAGTCAAAGCTGAGCAAAAGAAGCCCGGTGGTTTACTTCATCCTTTGGAGGTTCCTCAGTGGAAATAGGAGAGCGTCTCTATGGATGTCATAGATGGTTTGCCTAGATCGAAGAAAGGCAACACCAATATCTGAGTTGTGGTAGATAGACTCACTAAGAGCGCTCACTTTATTCCAGTTAAGAGTAAGAGGACGACATCATGGTTAGCAGCAATTTATGTCCAAGAGATAGTTAGTCTTCATGGAGTTCCTTCCAGCATCGTGAGCGGTCATGACCCCATCTTTACCAGCGAATTTTGGAGGAGCTTGCAAGAAGAATTAGGTACACAGTTGTGTTTGAGCACCGCTTATCATCCTCAAACCGATGGCCAAACGGAGAGGGTGAACAGAATTCTAGAAGATCTTTTAAGGCTGTGTATTCTAGACTTTGGAGGGACTTGGGAAGAGCATCTTCCTTTAGTAGAGTTTGCCTATAACAACAGTTATCAGGCCAGCATCGACATGGCACCCTTCCAAGAATTGTACGGACGACCCTGTAGATCACCAACTTGTTGGTGGGAATCTACGGAAACATTATTACTTGGACCAGATATGGTTAGAGAAACGTCCGAAAAGATTGACCTTATTCGACGGCGGATGAAGACAACTTATGATAGACAGAAATCCTATGCAGACAAGAGAAGGACTGACCTCGAATTTGAAGTAGGAGACTTGGTTTTTATCAAAGTGTCACCTCTGAGGAATGTGGTTCGCTTCGGATTGATAGGCAAGTTAGCACCTACATTTGTGGGACCATTTCCCATAACCGAGAGGATTGGCCAAATGGCCTATAGAGTAATGCTTCCTGAAAATATATTTGGTGTTTATGATGTTTTCCATGTTTCTCATCTTCGGATGTGCTTGCATGACACTGCGGAAGTTGTTGAGCCGAGTATATTGGAAGAGGTAGAAGTGGAACGAGAGGCAACAGTCAGGCGAGTTCCTTCCCGTATTCTTGGATGAGAAGTTAAGAAGCTACGCAATAAAGTGCTCAAGTTGCAAAAGGTTCAATGAGGATATAACCCAGAGGATACGACTTGGGATAACAAAGACAAGAATCGTGCTTCATACCATTTTCTCTCCGAGGGTATGTTCATAACTCATTTTTTTTTCAAAGCTTTATCATTACTTATTTCTATCATTTGAGTTTATCCTATCCATAATATTTTCGACCATTAGATAGGAATCCTCTGGATGTAAACATGTGTTTGAGACATGTTATGATTGATGGATGCAAGTGGATGCAAGTGTTTTCTAGTGGTTGCCTGTGGACGCATACACACGCACATTAGGCACTAAGATCGGCTCAATCACTCTCATACTGCATATGGATGTGTGTGTGTTTTCTTTTCTTTAATGGATGGAAATGGGTGAACTAGCATATGGATGTTGCATTTGGACGAATGAGTGTACACACATATAAAGCTTACATGTTATAATAGGCCTATTTTCATACATATTGTATTTATAGCACTAATATATATTGCATTAAGGAGGTCAACTGAATCAGTAGACCGCCTGATCTCTGCATTAGTGTTGGGACATATGCACACACCTTTGCATATATTCATGAAAGCATTAGAAATCCTTAATGACAATGGATGCCAATGATTGATGGATGAGTAGATGGATGATGGATGGTAGGATATGCATTCTTCCCAACTTGGAGATTTCGGGGATGAAATCCTTTAAGTAGGGGGAATGTAACACCCTGTAATTTTGTTAACATTATCGAGGATAAATTAAAGAATAATTAATTTAATATTAAGAATTAAGGGAAACTGACTACGTCATTACGTCCGTCTTGAAATTCTGGTCAGGATAGACACCTAGTTTGCGTAAAACGGTTAACATATGAAGAAGTTACGGACGATAAAAAGTTTAAAATCAAAACCGGGTATAACTGGCGCACTTGCCAAGTGCGCCAAGGCAATTTTGCATTGGCGCACCTGTAAGTGCGCCAAGAATATTTTTTGGGTATTCAGTCCTTTTTCCCAAGTGGGAGGCGACCCGCGACCTGATTTACCCTAGGGCTTATGTAGCAGTCGGTTCCAGAGGGTTCTGCAACTATAAATACATAGCTATTTCACATATTTCTTCATTAGAAATCATGGCGGCCAAACTCTGCCGGAGTCTGAACTGAACTAGGGTCTCTCATCTTCTTCTATCAACTAAAGCATATCAAATTCTGAGATTCAAGCAAAGACTCAGCATCTTTTCTATCGTCTTAGCAATCCAATCACAGTGAGTTTCTAGTTGCTTTTAGGTTTAGATAAATAAAAGTGAATTATGAAAGACTGTTATTTGGATACGTTGTAAACCTTGAATCTATGTTATTGTTAGATCTTAAGCTATGTCATGATAGGTCTATTTCTCTAGATCCAATTCAATTGTGATTTTTCTACTATGTTATTATTGTGGATCTTGGTTTGTAACTTTTATGATATGCTATGATGTGGATGTGTGTAGATCTATTCTATGTGATCTAAATTGTCATGTTATGTTATCATGTTAGATCTATTTTATGTGATCTAAATTATCACCTTTTGTTAACATGTTAGATCTATTTTATGTGATCTAAATTATCACCTTATGTTAACATGTTAGATCTACTTTATGTGATCTAAATTGTCGCCTTATGTTAACATGTTAGATCTATTTTATGTGATCTAAACTATCTCATTATGTTAACATGTTAGATCTATTTTATGTGATCTAAATTATCACCTTATGTTATCATGTTAGATCTAAACCGATCGGACATCTAAGTTGCTAATTTAGATCTTACTATGTTTATTGGGACATCATAGTTTTGTTAGAAACAATAGAATGCCAACAGTTCATCAGTTTTATGTCCACCTTGTTATGATGACAATTTCATGTCCATGCCAGTATGTATGTTCACCTAATCATACAAGTTTATGTTTATGCCAAGATGATCATTTTAGTTATATTCCCATTATTTTCCTTATTATCGTTTATGACTAGGCTATTTTCTAGCCTAGGCATGTTGCCAATTTTGTGAGGGCGCTAGTTAAGGAACGGGGGAAAAAGGGTTAAAAATGGAATAATTTGAATATGAACATTTTTGGACATGTAATTAAAATTATTGGGTAAAATCGGTATTGACACCTATAAAAGGAAAGGATTAATTAATTGGTAAATTAATTAAAAATGGAATGTCTAGTAATTACAATTATGAATTATAATTGTACTTATGACACGAGGTTAAGTTGCATTAGTGATGGAAGTATGCCCGGACCCGATCGGCATATCCAGCAGCCACTAGTGTTGAACCTAATGTGGGAGGTCTAAGTACGTAAATACGAATCAGGCTATGACACGAGGTTAGGCCTGACACGAGGTTAGGCCCAACTGTGGAATAATTCTGCCCGGACCCGACCGGTGAAACAACCCACCTCCGTTAAGGTCACTCACAAAGGGAATGCCTTAACTTTAGTGGAGGTTTATAAGTAAAAGTCACAGGTAAACACAATACAGATATAAATACACATATTTTAAACAGCGGAAACCAAACAAACTTTTATTTCATCAATACGTGTTCAAACAAAAGATTTCCATAATTGTCTCAAAATACTTCCAACATTACAACCTCATTACTGTCTTGCTTATTAAAGAAGCATAAACATAAATAAAGTAAGAAAAATCCCCATAGTGATATCCAAAGCCATAGTCCGAGCAAAAAAGATCCAAACCATATATCCACGGTCTTGAAGCTTGCAAAGAGTTTGACTAAGCTGGGTTGTTTCCTCCCTGTGGACCTGGGGGGGGGGGGGACGAAAGAAAAGAAGACGAAAAGAGAATAGGGTCAGACATAAAGCCTGAGTAAATCTAGTAACTCTTCAGTATACGAATAGGAAAAAGGGCATGATAGATATAAACTGAAAACAGTAAAGTATCACAAGCTAAGGAAGTGTATTTTAGAATCGAATGTACTATCGCACCCATGTTATATCTCTGCACCTACATGAACTTACTCTAACTGGCACCCCATGTTGAGGGTGTAGCGATCCACAATTTCTAAATATGCACCCTATACTGAGGGTGAAGTGATTCCGTTTCTAAAGATCGGCTCCTACTCACATAAACATATGTGTCATACGGCCCCCGAGAACTGTAGATACCTATGATGGTCCCACCATGGGGTGTATCAAGACCTATGGTGGCGGCCCCGACACAAACCTCAGAATACATAGGTTATACTACTGGTGCCCCAGTGCCTTGTTTGTCTACTCCGGAGTGTGTGCACGCCCGCACCCCGTTAGAACCTACACTGTGCACCCACCGCCGTCGTTTTGACCGCTTACAATCAGCCCAGTAATCATGCCCCACCCTGCCTAGTTTCAGGGTACCATGATACCTAACTTGGGTTACTGCTGAAACGGGTCCCTCGTTACTAGGGTTTTCTAGTCAAACATGTTAAGTGGTTAAGTGTCTGTATTTACCTAACCACACCCATCAATTCTTGTTAACATGTTGAATTTGGTTAAGTTTGTTTAGTTGACTTAACCCTACCATCACCTGACCACTCACATTAGACAGATATTGCTACAGTTACTGGATGTGCCGGTCGGTTCCGGGCAGGTTTACACCGTAGCTCAGTCTAACCTCGGGTCCTTATTGGGCTTAATGCTTAACCACCCACATTGGATAGGTATTGATGTGACTACTGGACAGCCGGGCGGTTCCGGGCAGGTTTACGTCACAACTCAATCCAACCTCGGGTTAAGCATACCGTGTTTTCTAAATTTACATATTTTACCACTTCTCAATTATATATAAATGTCATGTCCTTTATTCTTGGGTATAACAGTTTATACCGCTTAAATGTCATTGTCGTTGGCATGTGCCAAACATGCCAACATATATTTATCATGTTTTACACCCAACGTTATTACCCCCGTTTGTACGTTCGCAATATTATAACAAATGTTGGGCTCGACACAATTCAACCCAACTTTTTAAAACGTGAGCAAAAAAGGGAAGTCAAGAACATGTAATATTTATCAATACATAAAGGTGTGTGGCGCATGAACTTGCAATTTAACGATTCAACTAATCACAAATTATGGGTCATGTGAACTTGCATTCGAATCAAAGTACAACTAAGTAGGTGACATATGAAATGGCATAGTTTAGGCTTATACAAACTTGGTTTTAAACATGTTTAAATTGGAATAATGTCAATAACAAAACTAACATGTTGTATAATCACCAAAATGTCCAATTTCAACAACTAATCATATAGCCTATTTCAACATGAAACTTGCATAGTTTATGTAACCTAAACGATACTTAACATAGAACCAATTATACTTGCAAATAAGCATGGGAATGTGTTCATAGGTTTTGGGTCATATAGGCATAAAAAGGTCTCAAATCTAGAACATGTTTACATAAGCTTTAACTTGGACTTAGGGAATGTATATAGTCCATACCATCGACATAAACATAAAGGGATCAAATTCTAGTTTTTGCCACAAACTTGCAAGTGCCATTATGTTCATATACCATTGTTCAATAGGCTTGCATCAATCAATTTAGGCTACAAATATCAATACACAAGTCAGAACAGAATCATTACAGTACACAGAATTTATACAATAACACAATTCTATTTTCATTCACATCGAACCACGTCACAGTTTCATTCATATTCTGAAAGGTCACTATACTTACAACGAATGCAGAATCTTGAATTTTGGATTCTGAATTCTGAAATTGAGATGCGCTCCTTTGGGTAGATTAACATTGCGTTGATTAATTTGATTAAGCTTTATTCTTCTTCTTAATTTGATTCGTCTCAAAGCTCCTTTTTCTTGACGGCTACGCTCAATTCCTTCCTGACAGCATGACGACTCCCATCTTATTTTTTTTGTGAATTTTAGTTGAGACTTACGGTGTATTTATAGATTTTTAAATTGTTTTGAGCCGTCAGATGAAGACAGGAGGAATCTAGACCATACAAAGTTCAAAGAGCCAATCAAGAGGTGACATGTCAGCCCTAGTGACACACCGAGCCACAGAAATTCGAGCCAGACCCAGCCAGCCATGTCGACCAGGCAGGTCGACTGGCAGGTCGACACCCAGGTCGACACTATGGTCGACCTGGGGTGACCAGGTCAACACCATGGTCGACCCTATGGTCGACCTGGTCCCTGGGCGGGAGTTTTCCCTCCCAGCCCACTTTGAACCTTTTTTTCGAATTTTGAATTTTAAACTGAGCTGTTTGAATTTTAAATTTTATTCTGAAACTTCTGAAGGCCATAACTCCTTCATACGGAGTCCGATTCACACAAACTCGGACTCTATCTCAAGCAGAATTTCGAGACGAATGCAATGGCGTAACCTATTTTCCTTAATTCTTTCATTTAGAATTAATTACATTTTAATTTGTGAAGCGTAATGTTATAGAATTCACGGGGTGTTACATTCTCCCCCCCTTAAAAAGATTTCGTCCCCGAAATCTTCAAGTTAGGAAGAATGTATATCCTACCATCAAATCGTCCATCTACTCAACCAACAAACACAGGCGTCCACTGTCCTTAAAAGACTTCTATTGCTTCATGATTATATGCATATTGTGTGTACATGTCCTTATCTAATGCAGAAATCAGGCGGTCTACTGATTCAGTTGACCTCCTTAATGCGAATCATGTAAGTGTCATGAATCCATTATGTATGCAAATTTTTCCTACTCATAATTCTACATGAGTGCACAAACATTCATACAAATGCGACAACCATATGACAGCATATCAAGTTTCAACCATATACAAATGAGAATACACATATGCATATGCAATATGAAGTGACTGAGCCGATCTAAAACATAGGGGGTGTGTGTATATGCATCCACGAGAAACCACTAGCAATCACTAGCAACCATTTGCAACCATCATCCATAACATGTTTTAAAATACATGTTTGCATCCATTTGTTTTCTACCTAAGGAGTTAGGAAAAAGGACCGATGAGGTATACGTAAAGGGATAGATAAAGCATAACTTAAGGAAAAAGAGAGATCAAAGATGTACCCTCAAAAAGAAAAGGGTAGGCAGCACGTATTCTGTTCTCAGTTTCCCAAGTCGCGTCTTCCTCGGCGTCGCTCCACTGATCTTTAACGAGTTTGACTTCGCGGTTGCGTAGCTTTTTCACTTCAGTTCCTAAGATGTGGGTTGGACCTTTTCTCACAGTTGCTTCACGTTCCACTTCGGCTTCTTCTAGAATGCTAGGTTCCACCACTTCCGCAGACTCATGCAAACACTTCCGGAGGTGAGAAACATGAAAGACGTTGTGAACTCCGGCCAGTCTCTCGGGTAGCTCTAATCTATAGACCATCTTCCCAACCTTCTCGATGATAGGAAACAGCCCTACAAACCTTGGTGCTAACTTTCATATGGATCCAAAGCGAACGACGTTCCTTAAAGGAGATACCTTAAGGAAAACCCTGTCCCCAACCTCAAACTCAAGGTCGGTCCTTCTTTTGTCGGGCGTAGGATTTTTGTCTGTCTTGGGCTGTCTTCATCCTTCTCCGTATCAAGTCCACTTTCTCTAAAGTCTCTCGAATCATGTCCGGCCCAAGTATAAGTTTATCTGTAGACTCCCACCAACAAGTTGGTGATTTGCACGGTCTTCCATACAACGCTTCGAAGGGCGCCATACCGATGGTAGCTTGGTAGCTGTTGTTGTAGGAAAATTCCACTAAAGGAAGGTGAACCTCCCAAGTCCCTCCAAAGTCAAGAACGCAAAGTCTCAAAAGATCCTCGAAAACTCTATTCACCATTTCCGTCTGGCCATCGGTTTGGGGGTGATAGGTCGTGCTCAAACATAACTGTGTGCCTACAGCTTCTTGCAGACTCCGCCAAAACTCGCTTGTGAAGATAGGGTCTCGGTCACTAACAATGTTGGAGGCTATCCCATGGAGTCGAACTATTTCCTTGAGATAAAGAGATGCTAGAGATGAGGCAGTCCTTCTACTTTTAATGGGTATAAAGTGGGCGCTTTTAGTAAGCCTATCCACTATTACCCAAATGCTAGTATTGCCTCTTCTCGACCTATGCAGCCCATCAACGAAATCCATTGAAATGCTATCCCACTTCCACTGTGGGACCTCTAAAGGATGAAGTAGTCCTCCAGGCTTCTTCTGTTTCGCCTTGACCTGTTGGCAGGTCATGCACTTAGAAATGAAATCTGCCACGTCTTGCTTCATGCCGCTCCAAAAGAAAGTTCTTTTTATATCCATGTACATCTTATCACCGCCAGGGTGTATAGTCATCTTGGAATGATGTGCTTCCACGAGAACCTTCTTTGTCAACTCCCTTGTTTGTGGGACGCATAATCTCCCATCTCTCCTCAGCCAACCCTTATCATCGATGGTATATCTATTGAGGTGAATAGAAGTCTCACCCCTAATAAGTTTATCAATCACCTCAACAAGCTGAGGGTCTTCACGCTGTGCAGCCCCTATTGAGTCCAAGAGAGTAGGGCGTACTTCGAGAGATGCTAACAAACCCGGTACAAAATCTGAGGAGGGCCTAAAGTTAAAACTGGCTATATACTCCATGCTTTGCCTTTCCACAAAGAGAGGGCTTAAGGTCAGTTTCTTTCGGCTCAATGCGTCTGCTACTACGTTGCCTTTGCCGGGAGTATAGGAAACTTCAAAATCATACGAGGCAAGAAACTCCATCCACCTTTGCTGCCTCAAGTTAAGATCCTTCTGCGAGAAGAGATATTTCAATGATTTATGGTTAGTGTATAATTCGAACTTCTCACCTAGGAGATAATGGTGCCAAGACTTAAGTGCAAAGACGATGGCGGCCAACTCAAGATTGTGGGTTGGGTAGTTCTTTTCATGGACTTTCAATTGTCTTCCACCATAATCTACTACCCTTCCTTCTTGCATTAGAACAGCCCCTAGTCCCGTTCCACATGCATCTGTATATACTGTGAACATTTTGCTTTCATCAGGCAGAGTTAGAACTGGAGCTGTTGTAAGAGCTCTTTTTAGGCGTTGGAAGGCAATGTCACAGTCCAAATCCCAAGCAAATGCTAAATTCTTCTTTGTTAGCCTTGTGAGTGGAGCTGAGATTTTCGCGAAATCCCTAGTGAACATTCGGTAAAAACCTGCTAGCCCAAGAAAGCTTCAGACTTCGGTTGCATTTCTTGGTGTCTTCCAATCTTGCACTGCCACCACTTTCGCGGGGTCCACCGCCAACCCTTCTTTGGACACTATATGCCCAAGAAATCTTACTTCTTCTCTCCAAAAGTGGCACTTGGAGAATTTGGCTTTTAGCTGATGAACTCGAAGAGTTTCCATGATTTCTTTCAAATGCTGAGCATGTTCTTCCTCAATCTTTGAGAAGATCAAGATATTATCTACGAAGACCACCACGAATTTATTGAGGAATTCTCTGAATACCCTACTCATTAGGTCTACGAAATAAGCAGGTGCGTTTGTCAAGCTGAAAGGCATGACAAGCCACTCGAAGAAACCGTCTGGGGTTCTGAACGCTGTTTTATCAATGATGTCTTCAGCTACTCTTAGCTGATGGAACCCAGTTGCCAGATCAAGTTGGGAGAAGACCGACGCACCTACAAGCTGATCAAACAAATCGCCAATTCGGGGAAGAGGGTGCCTATTTTTCTTGGTCAATTTGTTTAATTCCCTATAGTCTACGCAAAGGGGAAGCGAACCATCCGCTTTGGTTGCAAACACCACTAGAGCACCCCATTTCGAAATGCTCCTTCTAATGAACCCCTTTTCGAGAAGTTCTTTAACCTGCTTACTGAGCTCCTTTCTCTCCTTTGGAGCCATGTGTCTGACAGGTAAAGCTACAGGCTTTGCATTATCCACAAGATATATGCGCAAGTCTATTTCCCGCCTCGAAGGTAAGCCCTTCACCTCCTCAAGGACATCCGGATATTCCCGGACTACTCTAACAGACTGCAAATTCTCATCATAAGCATCAAGCGACTTTAGATAACTAAGCATAACAGCATTCAAGGGATTACAAGAAATTTCTAGAGTGTTACCAAGCCGAGTCAAGAGTCTAACTACTCTTTTCTCACAATCAAGAATGACACCATTACTGGATAACCAGTCCATGCCTAAGATCAAACCATATCCCGAGAAGCCCAAAACAAAGGCATTACAACTAAACTCAACACTGGGAATAGAGATTTTCAAACCCAAACAAACCATTGACAAGTAAGCGGAGCCCCCAATTGGATTTGAAACTACTAAGGGATCCTCTACCATACTGTTGTCTAAATGCAGAGATTCTACTAAGGCAGATGAAATAAAGGAGTGGGATGCGCCAGAGTCAAAAAGTGTGCGAATTGGATAATCATGAAGATAGACTACACTTTCTACAGAAATATTACTACCTCGTTCCTACGGAGGTGCCGCCAGTGCATGAACTTGACCTCTAGAGGTGGATCCAATCCTCTGCCCTTGCCCCCGCTTCTTTGGGCAGTCCTTAGCCAAGTGCCCATTCTCTCCACAACTGAAGCAACCACCATTCATTTTTGCCTTCTTCTTCCTGCAGTCTTTTGCTATATGTCCCACAATGCCACAGAAATTGCACTTTCTCTTCTCACGGGGCTTATTGTTCTTCCCTCCTTTCTTGAAGTCTGTTTTCTTAGCTTGTTGACCCACTTTCTTTTCTTCCACCTTAGTCTCTTTCTTGCCGTTGTCTTCCTCCTGTAGCAACGCCATGTCCACCAAGCTTTCATAAGTCGCTCCTGTGGATACATGGGTCATAGCAAGGCTGTGTAGAGGCTCATGCAAACCTTTGACGAAACGAAGCACCTTCTTGTGTTGGGTGTTTACTAAGTCTAGCCCAAACCTGGCCAGCTGATTAAACTAATTGACATACTCCCTGATCGTCATGCTCCCCTGTTTAAGAGTTAGGAACTTCTCCATTTGCAGGCTTCTTTCAGCTTGGGAGAGGAATTTCATCTCAAATCTTGTCCTGAAATCTTCCCATGTTTTCACTGCCCTCTGAGCATTGGTAATCTCCCACCAATAGGAAGCTTCATCTTTAAGTAATCACACTACTAGCTGTATCTTCTGCCTGTCATCGACTCCGAAGATGACAAACAGATCCTCGGTTTCCTTTAGCCAGTTTCTTGCTCCTACAAAGGACTCCGTCCCATAAAAGTCTTTTCCACCCATAGCCTTGAAGACTCTACATGTTTTTGCGAAGGCATTTCCTCGAGGAGGTGGAGGAGGAGGAGGAGGAACTACGGCCACTGGAGGAGGAATGTCCGTTGGGCCCACGCCGTTGGCCCTTGCTTCTAAGTACCTCCTAAACCAACCGGGTATCGGCACTCCTTCTGGAAGGTTAATGTCTCCAAACATGCTGAAACAGAAAGGAAAGATTCAAAACGAAGGATAGAGAGAGATAGTCCACATGGCTTTGGGGGATTATGCCTCTTTTAAAAATATAACATTTTTTCTTGAAAAATGCTTCTTTAAACACTCTTTTGAAAACAATTTCAAAAACATTTATCTTATCTGGTAAACCTATGCTCTGATACCAAGTGAAACAACCCACCTCCGTTAAGGTCACTCACAAAGGGAATGCCTTAACTTTGGTGGAGGTTTATAAGCAAAAGTCACAGGTAAACACAAGACAGATATAAATACACATATTTTAAACAGCGGAAACCAAACAAACTTTTATTTCATCAATACGTGTTCAAACAAAAGATTTCCATAATTGTCTCAAAATACTTCCAACATTACAACCTCATTACTATCTTGCTTATTAAAGAAGCATAAAACATAAATAAAGTAAGAAAAATCCCCATAGTGATATCCAAAGCCATAGTCCGAGCAAAAAAGATCCAAACCATACATCCACGGTCTTGAAGCTTGCAAAGAGTTTGACTAAGCTGGGTTGTTTCCTCCCTGTGGACCTGGGGGGGGGAACGAAAGAACAGAAGACGAAAAGAAAATAGGGTCAGATATAAAGCCTGAGTAAATCTAGTAACTCTTCAGTATACGAATAGGAAAAAATGACAGATATAAACTGAAAACAGTAAAGTATCACAAGCTAAGTAAGTGTAGTTTAGAATCGAATGTACTATCGCACCCATGCTATATCTCTGCACCTACTTGAACTTACTCTAACTGGCACCCCATGTTGAGGGTGTAGCGATCCCCATTTTCTAAATATGCACCCTATACTGAGGGTGAAGTGATTCCGTTTCTAAAGATCGGCTCCTACTCACATAAACATATGTGTCATACGGCCCCCAAGAACTGTAGATACCTATGATGGTCCCACCATGGGGTGTATCAAGACCCATGGTGGCGGCCCCGACACAAACCTCAGAATACATAGGTTATACTACTGGTGCCCCAGTGCCTTGTTTGTCTGCTCCGGAGTGTGTGCACGCCCGCACCCCGTTAGAACCTACATTGTGCACCCACCGCCACCGTTTTGACCGCTTACAATCAGCCCAGTAATCATGCCCCACCCTGCCTAGTTTCTGGGTACCATGATACCTAACTTGGGTTACTGCTGAAACGGGTCCCTCGTTACTAGGGTTTTCTAGTCAAACATGTTAAGTGGTTAAGTGTCTGTATTCACCTAACCGCACCCATCAATTCTTGTTAACATGTTGAATTTGGTTAAGTTTGTTTAGTTAACTTAACTCTACCATCTGTCCTTAGCTTCTTAGAGCACCTGACCACTCACATTAGACAGATATTGCTACAGTTACTGGATGTGCCGGTCGGTTCCGGGCAGGTTTACACCGTAGCTCAGTCTAACCTCGTGTCCTTATTGGGCTCAATGCTTAACCACCCACATTGGATAGGTATTGATGTGACTACTGGACAGCCGGGTGGTTCCGGGCAGGTTTACGTCACAACTCAATCCAACCTCGGGTTAAGCATACCGTGTTTTCTAAATTTACATATTTTACCACTTCTCAATTATATATAAATGTCATGTCCTTTATTCTTAGGTATAACAGTTTATACCGCTTAAATGTCATTGTCGTTGGCATGTGCCAAACATGCCAACATATATTTTTCATGTTTTACACCCAACGTTATTACCCCCGTTTGTACGTTCGCAACATTATAACAAATGTTGGGCTCGACACAATTCAGCCCAACTTTTTAAACGTGAGCAAAAAAAGGAAAGTCAAGAACATGTAATATTTATCAATACATATAGGTGTGTGGCGCATGAACTTGCAATTTAACGATTCAACTAATCACAAATTATGGGTCATGTGAACTTGCATTAAAACAAAGTATAACTAAGTAGGTGACATATGAAATGGCATAGTTTAGGCTTATACAAACTTGGTTTTAAACATGTTTAAATTGGCATAATGTCAACAACAAAACTAACATGTTGTATAATCACCAAAATGTCCAATTTCAACAACTAATCATATAGCCTATTTCAACATGAAACTTGCATAGTTTATGTAACCCAAACGGTACTTAACATAGATCCAATTATACTTGCAAATAAACATGAGAATGTGTTCATAGGTTTTGGGTCATGTAGGCATAAAAAGGTCTCAAATCTAGAACATGTTTACATAAGCTTTAACTTGGACTTAAGGAATGTATATAGTCCATACCATCGACATAAACATAAAGGGATCAAATTCTAGTTTTTGCCACAAACTTGCAAGTGCCATTATGTTCATATACCATTGTTCAATAGGCGTGCATCAATTAATTTAGGCCACAAATATCAATACACAAGTCAGAATAGAATCATTACAGTACACAGAATTTATACAATAACATAATTCTATTTTCATTTACATTGAACCACGTCACAGTTTCATTCATACTCTGAAAGGTCACTATACTAACAACGAATGCAGAATCTTGAATTCTGGATTCTGAATTCTGAAATTGAGATGCGCTCCTTTGGGTAGATTAACGTTGCGTTGACTAATTTGATTAAGCTTTATTCTCCTTCTTAATTTGATTCATCTCAAATCTCCTTTTTCTTGACGGCTACGTTCAATTCCTTCCTGACAGCATGACGACTCCCATCTTATTTTTTTGTGTGAATTTTAGTTGAGACTTAGGGTGTATTTATAGATTTTTAAATTGTTTTGAGCCGTCAGATGAAGACAGGAGGAATCTAGACCATGCAAAGTTCAAAGAGCCAATCAAGAGGTGACATGTCAGCCCTAGTGACACACCGAGCCACAGAAATTCGAGCCAGACCCAGCCAGCCAGATCGACCAGGTAGGTCGAATGGCAGGTCGACACCCAGGTTGACACTATGGTCGACCTGGGGTGACCAGGTCGACACCATGGTCGACCTGGTCCCTGGGCGGGAATTTTCCCGCCCAGCCCAGTTTGAACCTTTTTTTCGAATTTTGAATTTTAAACCGAGCTGTTTGAACTTTAAATTTTATTCTGAAACTTCCGAAGGCCATAACTCCTTTATACGGAGTCCGATTCACGCAAACTCGGACTCTATCTCAAGCAGAATTCAGGACGAACGCAATGGCGTAACTCATTTTCCTTAATTCTTTCATTTAGAATTAATTACACTTTAATTAGTGAAGCGTAATGTTATAGAATTCACGGGGTGTTACAACCGGCATATCCAGCATCCACATGTCGTAGGCCTAATGTGGGAGGTCTGGCCCATTATGAAACCATAAATGGACGTGGTAAAGAATTGGACTACTTAACCTAAGTTAATCCATAAGGATTGTATGAACTTAAATTTAAGTTGAGGGTTAAGTAAACATGGTTGCGGGGTGGGTTAAGTAAATATGAAGAGGGGATGGGTAATATTCACATATAGGCCCACAAACTTAACCCGTTAAGGTTATGTAATTAAAGACACCTAGTGGTATACATAATCAGTGGAAATAATAAAGTTATGTAATTAAAGACACCTTTTAGGGTAAACTTAACTTGTAGAAGTGATAGGGTTATGTAATTAAAGACACCTATAGATAAGTATAAACGGTTGGAATATTAGGGGTTATGTATTAAAGGCACCTATAGGTAAGCATAACCGGTAGAAATAAATAAGGCTACGTAATTAAAGACACCTAGTGGTATACATAGTCAGTGAAAAACTAGTGGGGAATACAAGACAAGGGGAGAGCTTGTATCATATTGTGTGGGACCTATTTTAGTCAGTTACCCGGAGTAGGTATCAAACAAAGTACTCCGTACTAGGCGGAGAAGGGGCACGCTTACTGACTAATTGTAAGAGATCCAAACGTGGAGAACAATGTGGGCAGCGCAAACCGACCGGGCCATGTGCGTGCATGAGCCGGGCAGAGGGGGATAAGACAACCATAAAACCTATAGATATGGTTTTGCACATTATTATGATGAGGGGTTACCAATTTAGGAAGTGATACCTCCTACTGTGGGGCCCGCACAAGGTATCTACGAGGGTTAGGGAGCCGATCGATCAGGGAAGTAGTTTGGATACATTTGGACGTATACCTAAGTCTACCATCTTATAGTTGAAGGGATCACTTCTTTCTGGATATACTAGTGACAGAGCAGAGTAATCATTAGAAGCATATACACCTTATCCTGCCTACCTTGTTACACCTTCCATTTATGTAGTGATCTTCCTTATCCATTTTATATGCCTATCATGTTACTTCTATTTATTTACTGGCCAAAAGTAACTAGACTCGCTGGACTTTATGTCTAACCCTTTTGTTTCCCCTTCTTTCTTCCGTCTCCCCCAGGTTCTCAGGCAGGAAACACCCAGGCTTAGTCAGGACTTAGATATCACCTTGCTAGGAGCTACTTCTGAAGTATGGCCCAAGTTCTTGTCTCTACAATGTCTTAACTCTTTCAATTGGGGAATTATGTTTTTATATTCTTATGTACCCTGATGATGCACGATAGAAGTAATTTTATTGTAATGGTTTTTGTATTAGGGGCCACGGTATTCTAAATTATGTTGAAATAAAAATTTAAATTTCTGCTGCTATCTTATTTATATCTGTCTTGTAATTACTCTATGTCTGTTTACATATAACACTTCACGGAACTTAATGCATTCCCTTAGTGAGTGACATTAACGGACGTGGGGTGTCACATTAACAGAGTTATACATTGCTATGTGCATACACTAGTATTTATTTTAGTTTTGCAAATTCTATTTGAATTGCCATTTTTGCAGAGTTAGTGCTAAATTTTAGAGAAAAATGATATTTCTTTCGTTTTACTGAGTTAACCCTTTTTAAAAATAAAAAATACCGATGTAGGGCAACTGCATGGTGATTTAAGGACCTTTTTGATTTTTACTTTTTTTTTTCCTCCTTGCAGAACCGAAGAGAAAGGATCAGCGAAAGACTTAAAATTCTTCAAGAACTTGTACCCAATGGTACAAAGGTTATATATTCACCTATTTGTTCATATGAAAATAGATAACTTCCATGTGCATTTTATATATTTCATTACATCTTCTTATGCATGTAAAGTGTATTTCAAGTTGATCTAGTGACTATGTTAGAAAAAGCAATTAGTTATGTGAAGTTCCTTCAACTACAAGTGAAGGTAATTTATCAACCAAATCTATAAAATAATGTAAAAGTATATATATAGTTTACATTTTAAATTTTTAATTCATTATCATTCTCTTGTTAAACAATTTGTTTTGCTTGTTTAGATTTTGGCTGCAGATGAATTTTGGCCAGCGCAGGGAGGAAAGGCACTGGAACTATCCCAAGTGAAGGATGCAATTGATGCAATTTTATCTTCTTCAAGGGAGAGGAATTCTAGAAGCGCTTCTGAGGATTAATTATCACTTAAAATTGATGTGACCATAGAGTATATTTCTGTTGCGTCATTTCATGGGTTGATCACATGTTTCATAAATAGTGAGATGCATCAACGCAGAAAAATGTTTTCTATTTATTTGGCTTATTCAATGCAATGTGTTTCAGATTCATTTTATAACGAGGTTACTTTGTTTTCAGTTTCACAACAATTAGTATAGGTTTCACAATAATTAGTATAGGTTACATTTGATAGCCTTCTTTTGCATACGATTACGCGGAGGGTCTAATTTCTTATAATCAGTTCGCTATCATTAACAACAGGAACTTAGTTGATAGCCTTCTTTTGGCTTATGAACAAGCTAGAGGGTTCAGTCAAGAAGGTAGGAATAGATTGTCTACTAAATTTGACTTTCGGAAATAAACAGCTTATCTTACATATGATGATGTTCATGCAGTTTCCAGAAAAATGCCTTATCATAATTTTACAGTGATAATCTGGATTGGTAAGTTTTAAAGCCTTATTTTTTTCTGAAGTTATTGGCAGCAAAATTAATGTCCTAAAGCAGTTAACTATAGAGGAAGAAGGAATCATATTTGCAGATATTGTCCAAGTAATCATACAAGTCGCGTTATGTTTGTTATTTTCAGGGCATCTGCTTGTTCAACAAAGGTATGATTAGAGAGCATAGGATCACGGAGCAATTTTACGTTTTTGATATTAACTATTTTCCTAGTAAGAGTTGGTTATAATTGCATTGCATGTATTTGCAAATAGATTCTTTACATTTGGGGTATTGAATGAATGGTATCTACAATATAATTTATATTTGACCTTAGGACCCAACGATTAGATATTGGGCAGATTTTTATTACATTTTCTATACTCTTGTTCAATGTCAAATATTGGATTTATTTGACTATTTATTATAAGGATGATGATGATTGTGTTGAAGAAGGTGATAACAAGATTCGGTGTTCAACCCGAGGATCCAACCAAGGTTCCATTTACTTCACTACTTTTCTTATTATTAGCTATAACATACTACGATGCAAGATTCGACAATGGGTATAATAACAACGGTATTGTGGATTTTAGTCCATGCAGTTATGCATTTTTGGTGATCAGGATTTCATTTTCAATTCATCGGATGCTTTCATGGACGTGTTCAGCAAAAGGAATGAGAAAGGTGTGCCTATTATGCTCGATCAACACAGTTATGCTGCCGTGTTATCTGTTTTTTTCCTATTGTGGGCTACTGCTGCTAATATCAATGCCCTCACATGTGCCAAGAACACATATCAATACACACTCATGTATCCTTATGCGAACACACACATTATACAATTGATCTGCTACATACATACTCATCATAGGTTCAAATCATGTCCTTTCACTTTATGTTCAGGTGTATATCATGGGTTCAAATACTGTTATTGCATATGTTTATATATGTAAATGTTAGGCACAGCTTGATATTATTAGCACAAAACGGATGCATTAAAAATTATTCCTACATCAAAAAATAAATCTATGTAATAATCTATGATGTTAACCATACCAGTTGCTTTCTTTAATTTCTGAAGTATAAATATTTGTACAAATAATTTCATGGAACCACATTGTGGTAGAACCGAAATCAAGACTCAAACCAGTTACATTGAAGAATTATTTTTACACGATGATGCACTGTCTGTGATATATCATTACAAATGTGAGAGTGAATTCTTATTTTTAACTTATATCGAATAATAATTCAGTTCAGTCAAATGGAAGCGCTAAATTTAGAATTTTCATTTCATCTTATCTTTTATTAATATAAATATCATTGTACTATAGTTGTAAACGTAAAATGTTCTCTTTTGATGTTCCATTTGAGTTGAATTTATTGTGAAAACAAGTTACAAAATTTCTACATTGTGTAATATATTCCAATAATGCATGACTTTGTTTTTCTCCTTTTTGCAGATATGGATTTCAAAACAACAATATGATAAATCAGGGTGCGTAGGAAGTGTTTACGAGCAGACTTGGTTATCTTTATACATTATTTTATTATATTCTCAACCTTATACTTGTGTAACTTTGATTTGTTACAGTGTATTTGTACTTTTTTATTCCTTTGAAGATATGTTTTATCTTTGTTCTATAGTAATTTGTTTATGAATTTTTTTTATAATAATTTTCAGCTTTCACTTTGGAGAATGATCGGTTCTATTTATGTTATTGAACGAATCAATTATATATTTAAAATAATTTTCATATCTACAAATCAAGCCAAATTAGTGTTTCGACAAATTATCAGTTTGAAACATAAAATAAGTGTTTCTGATTTTCAATTTGAAATGCCTATTAAGTGTTGCTAGTTGTCATTTTGAAACATCTAATAAGTGTTGCTAATTATCATCTTGAACATCCTTTTAAGTGTTGCAGATTATCAACTTGAAACACTCAAAAAGTGTTGCAGTTTATAAATCTGAAACACTTTTCAAGTGTTTCAATTTGTTTATCTGAAACATAATATGAATGTTTCAAAAATCTACAACATACTAATTTGCAACACCTAAAAAGTGTTTCTGAAATTTTTAGCAACATTTAATTACCGTTTCAAATTAGCCATTTTGGTGTTGTGAGAAGGTGCTCCTTCGGAAGGACATTTCCTTGAATGGTGAAGTAGTCCGTACTTTCGAAGAAATTCTTCCTTTATTAAGAATTTTCTACCTCTATCTACCTCACCAACAGGTTTTAAAGCTTCATAAACAACCTTGAGGAGGAAGAATCATTATTGTCCTTAATCAGAGCTGGAACGACTATAATCAAGAAAGAAAGTGTCAGTAATCGATTTTTAACGGGATATAAAAGAGAATGGATTTGTGCAAATACGCTCACCTCCTTCCATCCATTTCCCATGAAAAGTCTCGAGATAACGAACAAAGAAAAATTGAGTTAGGATCTTGAGGCACTTTCTAGCAAATCCTGTATGAGCTTCCGGTTTCATGCACCTTCAACATGAATGATTGACAGGGTGTCCTTCCTCCTTTTAAATGAGCATAAGTAACAAATCTTTTGAAACGTAGGCTCGTGCTCCTCCACTTGTTTAAAACGCATGTAAAGTTATAAAAAAATGATGTAACCATTTGGATGGTGTTGAAAAGGAGCGACAACCATATGATCCAGGATTCTCACTAAAAAAGGATTGAAAAGGAGGAACACTACCGCCCATCAACGTCTGCCGGTTAACAACCACAAATCCACTCCATGGCTGATCAGCGAACACATTCTCCTCTGCCAATATTGTAAGGACTGCCATATTTACTATACAACTGCTTATAATTTTGCAAATTAAGTTTAGTTGAGTGTCTTTCTGATGGGAGAACTAAGAGGATGAAGAGCAGGAAATGGCTGATCAGGTACTAGACTAGGAGCTGTAGTTGTAGCCCCAGAGGTAGATGTAGAAACATTAACTTGAGCAGAAGAAGATGTCCCTTCAGTCTGAAGGCGAGCTTTCTGCTTAGTAGTCATTCTACCCAAACAGTCTTATTTATAAACATGTCATAGGTACGCACTCCTTAAATTTGAAGCTCGTGCAGAATCATACAAGTTAAATAAAAGTGAGGCTTGAAATCCATAGTCTGGCTTATGCCGATTAGTTGATTTCAAACATTGTTGTCAATGCTGTTAACTAAAACAAAAGTGTCGTGTGTACGCAAGCAAAGGTTGATATGTTATAAACTATTAAACTAAATAAGCTTGTGTAGATGCGCCATCCAGTTTAAGTCCTGAAGTTCATTGTGATATGATTTATTATCTAATCCGTTGTCGAAATGGGAAATCGATAGCGATATATAAGCCCAAAATATGTAAGTACTTGTTATTGTTTTAAGGCAAGGAACAGGATATAAGACATTCATTGTTCAAGCTATGATTGCAAATTATCAAAAATCTCGAATGTTCAAATCGATAAGCTTCAAAAGCAATTTTCAAGTGGTTAAGAGTAGATCATTCAACAATCTTAGAAGCCTAAGTCGTACATCACTTAACACCAAGATCGTTCAGCCACTTCAAGACCTTAGGTCGTGGGTTGTGTAAAGGGTCCAAGTTGTCCAAACAGGTTCAAGACTTAGGTCATTCGAAATTTTAAAGACTCAGGTCGTCGCAACATTTCAAGCTCATAGGTCATCTTCACGGTCTAAGGCCATGTCATCTCAACGGTCTGAAGCCAGGTCGTCTCAACGACTTGAAGACATAGGTCGTTCAGATGAGCTAGAGACTCAAGTTATCAGTTGTTGCAAGGGAACTTAGGTCCTTCAATGACCAAAGAATATAGGTCACTCCAACGTTCTAAAAGTTAGATCGCTCGACAAGCTAAAGGACTTGGGTCGTCCAACAATCTAAGGCATGGGTCTTGTAACACCCCATGTCCACTAATGTCACTCACAAAGGGAATGCATCAATGTCCATGAAGCGTTATTGTTGTATAGAACAGATAACTTACAAGAATAAATAAATAAAACAACACAGCGGAAGATAAAACTTATTTCATAGCATCATAACTCAAAACAAGCTTACATAAGTAGTTTCCAAAACCATTACAACAGGATCAATAGTCTTTTCCAAAAACTTCAAAGTACATAAAGAAGCAAATACTTAAATAACATAAATGCATAAATCCCTACTAAGGATAAGCAAAGCCATAAAGATGAGAGAGTCCAAAGCGATACATCTACTCTTTTCAAGCAACTGAAAGAAATCGGCACTAAGTTGTAGTATTCCCTCCTTGCAAACCTGAGGGGGGGGGGGGAGGAAAGAAAAGAGGTGGAAACAAACGGGGCAGACATAAAGTCTGGCGAGTCCAGTAATTTTAACAAATAATAGGTAAGGTAAATGATCAAGACGTAAATAGGCATCATGATATGGTTGTAACATAGATAAGGTAGATAAAAAGGACGGACAAGATGATTTCGTTCCTAAGTACTAAGACAATCCTACACCTTGGCTAAGCCAACAACCCTCCAAGTACTAACCCTGAAGACCGAAGTCAACATCAGACTAGCACCCAAAGGACTATCCAACTCAACCAACATGTATTTCGTTACACCGCACTTTTGCTAAGTTACACCACATTACTTAATTACACCGCACATCTACAAGTCACTTTTACTCAAGGTTGATCCCTTCCCGCTAAGTGTACCCACATGACAAACTTGGTAGTTAGTTGTATCTAGCTGCTATCGCAGGTGCCGGCTTTCTCCTACCACTACTAAGGTACCCTTACTCTACCCATTCGATCGGCTCCTTAAACCCCGTAGGCACCCGTGCTGGCCCCACAGTGGGGTGTATCACACCCCAAAGTGGCAACCCTGATACTAACACGAAAAGCACGGCCATACCTACACGATGCAATAACGTCTTACCTACCATCCCGGACCCATGCACGCACATGAACCTGTTGGACTTGCGTTGCCACCACTATTCACGTTTTGACCTCTTATATTCAAGCCCAGTAAGCGTGCCCTAACCCCGACCTAGTATAGGGCCCAATTAGATACTCAAACGGGTTATTGGTTGAAATGGGTCCCCATCCGACACAAGCCTCCCACCTATGCTTGGCCCCGCTAGGTTTTCCCCCCACTTAACCATTTTAATTTAAATGTCCATGTCTTACACATGCTACGGTTAAGTCCATACTTGCATGTTATAATTTACATGCCTTATCTTATTCCGGTTAAGTCCATATTTACATGTCATAATTTACATGTCACCCCACTTAACCCTCTAACCATACCCATGTCTTATTATGGCTAGTATTCCTTAATTCATTCCTTATGACGAACGATGCATGACCTCCCACATTAGACCGAACACTTTGTGGCCACTGGATTTTCCCGGCGGTTCAGAACAGTCGTACGCCACAAACCAGGTCTAACCTCATGTCACCCATCGTTACGCCTACAATTCATGCCTTTGACCTCTCATATTAGACGTCCAATTGTGGCAGCTGGATTTGCTGGGCGGTTCCGGGCAGTCTTACACCACAATTGCGCCTAACCTCGTGTCAAAGGTTTATTAATAATCGTATTTCACCCAAACCCCAATTTTCATGTCATGTTTTTCCAATTCAACATATAATCATGTTTACACTTTTTGCCTGTTCCAACTTGTCACTAATTACACTAATTACATATTAATTAGCCTCAATTACAAATTTTCAATTATAGGCAATTTCATCAATTCCATGTAATTCATACCCAAATATGCCAATTTCACATATTATCCAATTATCCATAATATCCAATAATATCCAATTTTCCATATTTCACATATCCCCATCGTTCCCACGTATTCGCATTCGCGCGTATTTTTAACATAGGCTCGAAGGTAGCCTAGATCCAAAAATAAAAGGAATAGAGATAAGAAGAGAGAATCAAATCAGAGAAAACTGGAATTAGCATCACGAAATTAAGGGGCATATAAACTGGCATAGAGGCATAATGACAGATTCAACATGAATAAACTGACAAAAGGTATGAACTTTACATAGAAGCATAGCCATATGATGACATGAATCAAAAGTTGAAGACTTGGTGAGATTTTCATTACAAACATATATGAATCCTTTTTACAACATTTTCATGTTACTTTAATCCTATTAAATTTGTGAAAATAACTACACTCACCTTTTGTGGTTAAAGAATAGAATTATGCACTGAAATTGGTGTAGAAACGTTGCGGTGTTGGCGATTTATCTTCTTGAATTGTTGTAGAAGCTCTAATCTTTAATTTGAGTTGAAGTTGAATGCTTGCAATTTGAGTTAGAGGCGGCGGCTAGGGTTCAAGAGAGTGTTTGGCAGTATAATGGTGTCTTAGAAATTATTTTATGAATTAGGGTTAAGTTGATGACATATTCATAGGTGTAGGAAGTTATTTAGGCCTTAGGATTAACCCTAGAACTGATCTGGACCATCAAAAATCGTCAAAACACGTCACACGGCCAAATTTTCTGGTCTGGAAAACCTAGGGAGGTTGACCCCCAGGTCGACCCCCTGGTCGACCTATCTGATCAGGTCGACCCCCAGGTTGATCCCCTGGTCGACCTGGGTCCTGGGCGGGAATTTTCCCGCCCAGCCCGGGTACCTACAATTTCGAATTTGAATTTGAATTAACTTTAATTAATTCTGCTTCATTACTCAAACTTCTGAGGCCCATAACTTCCTCATACGAACTCCGATTTATGCAAACTCGGACTCTATCTCAAGCAGAATTCCGTGATGATCGCAATGGCGCAACCCATTTCCCTTCATTCCTCTTTTTAAAAGTTAGTGTTCTTAAATTTAGTTAATTCAATCATTCAAAATTCGGGGTGTTACATTTTCCCCTACTTAAAGGATTTCGTCCTCGAAATCTCTAAGTCAAGAAGAACGTATCCTACCATCCAATCATCCATCTACTCAACCATCAACCACAAGCAACCATTGTCCTTAAAAAAATTCTAATGCTTTTCATGTACATATGCATAGTGTGTGTATATGTTCGTATACTAATGCAAAATCAGGCGGTCCACTGATTCAGTCGACCTCCTTAATGCAAATAATGATAGTGCCATGTATCCATCATGTATGCAAAGAACCCTATACATATCATTACTACATGTGTGCACAACCATTAATTTAAATGCAACATCCATTTGATACACACACTCAATGTACATTCATTTTACTAAATACATCCATTTATATGCAATATGCAATATGAAAGTGATTGAGCCGATCTAGTGCGTAAAGTGTGTGTATTTGCATCCACAAGCAACCACTAGCAAACACTTGCATCCACATGCATCCACCATACATAACATGTCTCAAACACATGTTTCAACCATAGGACTACCCTATCTAAAGGTCAAAGATACTAGCGAGAGGACATACTAAAGATAGAACATGTACAAGCTAAGCGATAAAGGAGAAATTAAAAGACATACCATCGAAAAGAAAAGGGTACAATGAATGCATCTTCTCTTCCGTCTCCCAAGTAGCATCGTTCTCATCATCTCCCCATTGCACTTTGACTAGCTTGACCTCTCGATTCCTCAACTTCTTAATCTCCGACCCAAGAATGCTTTTGGAGCTCGTCGAATCGTCGCATCACGCTCTACCTCCACCTCTCTAAGCAAGCTCGGCTCTACCACTTCCGTGGTCTCATGCAAGCACTTCCTCAATTGTGATACATGGAATACGTCGTGTACACCACTAAGTCTCTCGGGAAACTCCATTCTATACGCCGTCTGTCCAATCCTCTCCTTAATAGGAAATGGCCCTATGAACCTTGGTGCTAACTTCCCAACGGACCCAAAGCGAACAACATTCCGTAATGGAGACACCTTGATAAAGACCATATCCCCAATATCAAATTCAAGATCTGTCCTCCTCTTGTCCGCATACGATTTCTTCCTATCTTGCGCCGTCTTCATCCTCCTTCGAATCAAATCGATCTTTTCCGAAGTCTCTCTAATCATATCGGGCCCAAGTAAGATCTTATCCGTAGATTCCCACCAACATGTAGGTGAACGACAAGGCCTTCCATAAAGAGCCTTGAAAGGTGCCATGCCAATGCTAGACTGAAAACTATTATTATACGCGAACTCCACCAAAGGAAGATGCTCCTCCCATGTACCTCCGAAGTCTAAAACACAGACTCAAAAGGTCCTCTAGAATACAATTCACCCTCTCGGTCTGGTCGTCCGTCTGAGGATGATATGAGGTGCTCAAACATAACTGAGTCCCTACCGCCTCTTGCAAGCTCTTCAAAAACTCGCTAGTAAAAATAGGATCGTGATGGCTCACTATGCTAGAAGGAACACCGTGCAAACAAACTATCTCTCGAATGTATACGGAGGCTAACCATGGAGCAGTCCTCTTACTCTTCACGGGAATGAAATGGGCTCTCTTAGTAAGTCTGTCTACCACTACCCAAATCCCCGTATTACCCTTCCTCAATCTCGGTAACCCATCAACAAAGTCCATAGAGACACTCTCCCACTTCCATTGTGGGACCTTCAATGGGTGAAGCAACCCACCGGGCTTCTTTTGCTTTGCTTTTACTTGTTGGCACACCAAGCATCTAGCGACAAACTCGGCCACATCCCTCTTCATACTAGCCCAAAAGTAAACTCGTCTCATGTCCATGTACATCTTGTCCCCGCCGGGATGAATGGTCATCTTCGAACGATGTGCATCATCAAGAATGGTCTTCCTCAAGTTCTCGTCTCGTGGTACACAAAGTCTACCGTCCCTACGTAACCAACCATTATCATCTAGGGTATACCTACTGAGATGGCTCGATGACTCCCCCCTTTTGAGCTTCTCTACCAACTCAACCAATTGTGGGTCATCTCGCTGTGCCTCACCAATCCGTCGCAAAGTGTAGGTCTGACCTCTAAGGATGCTAGAAAACCGGGTACAAAACTCAATGGAAGGTCTAAAGTCAAACATAGAGATGAACTCTAAGCTTTGTCGCTCAACAAACAATGGGCTCAAGGACAACCTTTTCCTACATAAGGCATCTGCCACCACGTTACCCTTGCCAGGGATATATGCTATTTCGAAACCGTAGAACGCTAAGAATTCCATCCACCTTTGCTGCCTTAAGTTCAAGCCTTCTGAGAGAAAAAGTATTTTAGCGATTTGTGGTCTGTGAACAATTCGAATTTCTCGCCAAGAAGATAATGGCGCCAAGACTTAAGCGCAAAAACAATAGCGGCCAACTCTAGGTCATGTGTAGGGTAATTTCTCTCATGCACTCTCAACTTCCTTCCTCCATAGGCTATTACCCTCCCCTCTTGCATTAAGACTGCGCCTGGTCTTGTCCCACAAGCATCGGTATAAATGGTAAATGGCTTACTCCCATCTGGCAACACTAAGACAGTGGTTGTGGTCAAAGCTCTCTTTAAACGTTGGAACGCATCATCACAATCTACGTCCCACGTGAAAACTAGGTTCTTCTTCGTCAAGCGTGTCAATGGGGCTGATATCTTTGCGAAGTCCTTGATAAACTTCCTATAGTAGCCTGCCAACCCCAAGAAACTCCTCACCTCGGTAGAATTTTTAGGGACCTTCCAATCTTGGATGGCCACCACCTTCGCGGGATCCACAGCTATCCCTTCTTTGGAAACCACGTGCCCTAAGAATCGCACTTCCTTCCTCCAAAAGTGACATTTAGAAAATTTAGCTTTAAGGTTAAGCGCTCGAAGGGTCTCCAACACTTCCCTAAGATGTAGGGCATGCTCTTCCTCGCTCTTAGAAAAGATCAAGATGTCATCCACAAAGATCACCACGAATTTATTAAGGTACTCCCTAAACACCCTACTCATCAAGTCAACAAAGTATGCGGGGGCGTTTGTCAAACCAAAGGGCATTACAAGCCACTCATAGAAACCGTCCGGAGTCCTAAAGGCAGTCTTGTCTATTCTATCCTCGGCCACTCTCAACTGATGGAAACCAGTGGCTAAGTCCAACTGCGAAAACACTGAGGCACCAACTAACTGATCGAAGAGATCGTCAATCCCCGACAGTGGGTGCCTATTCTTCTTAGTAAGCTTATTAAGTTCTCTATAGTCCAGACAAAGTCTAAGGGACCCATCCGCCTTCGTGGCAAATACTACTGGAGCACCCCACTCCGATATACTACGTCTTATGAATCCCATGTAAAGCAACTCCCCTACTTGCTTATTGAGCTCCCTCCTCTCACGAGGAGCCATATGGCGTACTGGCAGAGATACTTGTTTTGCATTGTCTACAAGATAAATACGAAAGTCTATCTCATGTTTTGGGGGTAGACCCCTCACCTCATTGAAGACATTAACATATTCACGGACTACACGAACATAATGTAAATCACCATTGGATGCGTCAAGTGACTCAAGATAACTAAGCATCACCGATCCTCTAGGGTCACAAGAAATATCAAGGGTCTTTCCACTACGAGTCAACAATTTTACTACCCTTCATTCACAATCTAGGATGGCACCATATCTGGCTAGCCAATGCATCCCTAGAATAAGCCCATAGCCCATGAAACCAAGCTCAAAAGCATTACATTCAAAACCAACGCCTAAGATAGACAATCTCAAATCCCTACAAACCATGGATAAATGAGCCGACCCACCAATTGGATTTGAGACTACAATGGGATCCACAACGAGACTAGTATTTAAGTACAGTGTTTCAACTAATGATGTAGAGATAAACGAATGTAATGCACCAGAATCGAATAAAGTACGGAGAGGATGATCAAACAAGAAAATCGAACTTTCGACAGAAATTTTTCTACCTTCTTCCTGTCCCGGAGCCATGAGAGCGTGAACCTGCCCTCCCAAAGTAGAACCTTCCCTCTGCCCTTGCTTCTTAGGACAGTCCTTCACAGCATGACCTGCATCACCACAATGATAACAAACGAACTTCTTCTTCTTCCTACAGTCTTTCTTCAAATGACCGGGTATCCCACAATTGTGACACTTCCTCTTTTCTTTACCACCTTTCTTTTGTTGTTGGGATTTCTTTGGATCCTGCTTCTTATCTTGTGGCCAAAAAGTACTTACACCCTTCTCTTCTTCATGCATGTGTGCCATATCAACAAGCTTTTCATACATAGCCCCCATTGGAATGTGGGACATAGACAAATTGTGAAGCGGTTCATTTAGGCCCTTTGCAAACCTCAAGGCCTTCTTGTGAGGCGTATTCACCAACTCTAGCCCAAATCTCGCCAACTTATTAAATTCGGACACATACTCCTTCACGGTCAAGTTTTTCTGCTTCAATGTCAAGAACCGCTCCATGTACATACTCTCCTTAGCTTGAGAAAGGAATTTCAACTCAAACCTTCCCCTAAAATCTGCCCACATCTCAACAGCACGCTCTCCATTAGTAACCTCCCACCAAAACGAAGCTTCGTCCTTCATCAACCAAGTAGCCAATTGGACCTTCCTACAATCGTCCAAAACGAAAATGCCAAACAGATCCTCCACTTCTTTCGACCGATTTCTAGCTTAAACGAACTTTCAGACCCACTAAAAGGTTTTCTACCCATCGAACGAAAGTCTTTACATATCTTGGAGAAAGCATCTCCACGCGGAGGAATGACTGGAGCTGGGGGAGGAGGAGGAATGTCGGCCGGACCCGCGGCAGCGGCTCTAGCCTCGAGATATTGACGAAACCAACCGGGTGTTTGAATACCCTCTGGTATCTCAGATGCTCCAGACATGCTGAAAAGAAAACGAAAGAGTTTCAAAACAAGGGAAGCGAAAGATAGGTGTATGGCTTGCGGGGATTCTGCTCTTTAAAGTAAACTTTCCTTGAAAATAGCTTCTTTAAAACAAGTTTTTGAAAATACTTTCTAGGAAAATAATACTTTTGAAAACACTTTTCAAAACTTTTTATCTGTTCTTGTAACCATAGCTCTAATACCACGTGTAACACCCCATGTCCATTAATGTCACTCACAAAGGGAATGCATCAATGTCCATGAAGCGTTATTGTTGTATAGAACAGATAAATTACAAGAGTAAATAAATAAAACAACACAGCGGAAGATAAAACTTATTTCATAGCAACATAACTCAAAATAAGCTTACATAAGTAGTTTCCAAAACCATTACAACAAGATCAATAGTCTTTTACAAAAACTTCAAAGTACATAAAGAAGCAAATACTTAAATAACATAAATGCATAAATCCCTACCGAGCATAAGCAAAGCCATAAAGATGAGTCCAAAGCGATACATCTACTCTTTTCAAGCAACTGAAAGAAATTGGCACTAAACTGTATTATTCCCTCCTTGCAAACCTGAGGGGGGAAAGGAAAGAAAAGAGGTGGAAACAAACGGGTCAGATATAAAGTCTGGCGAGTCCAGTAATTTTAACAAATAATAGGTAAGGTAAATGATCAAGACATAAATAGGCATCATGATATTGTTGTAGCATAGATAAGGTAGATAAAAAGGATGGACAAGATGATTTTGTTCCTAAGTACTAAGATAATCCTACACCTTGGCTAAGCGAACAACCCTCCAAGTACTAACCCCGAAGACCGAAGTCAACATCAGACTAGCCCCCAAAGGACTATCCAACTCAACCAACATGTATTTCGTTACACCGCACTTTTGCTAAGTTACACCACATTACTTAATTACACCGCACATCTACTGGTCTCTTTTACTCAAGGTTGATCCCTTCCCACTAACTATACCCACATGACAAACTTGGTAGCTACTTGTACCTAGTTGCTATCGTAGGTGCCGGCTTGCTCCGATCACCGCTAAGGTACCCTTACTCTACCCATTCGATCGGCTCCCTAAACCCCGTAGACACCCATGCTGGCCCCACAGTGCGGTTTATCACTCCCCAAAGTGGCAACCCTGATACCAACATGAAATGCACGACCATACCTACACGATGCAACAACGTCTTACCTACTAGCCCGGACCCATGCACGCACATGAACCCGTTGGACTTGTGTTGCCACCGCTATTCACGTTTTGACCTCTTATATTCAAGCCCAGTAAGCGTGCCCCAACCACAGCCTAGTACCGGGCCCAATTAGATAATCAAACGGGTTACTGGTTGAAACGAACCCCATCCGACACAAGCCTCCCACCTATGCTTGGTCCCCACAAGGTTTTTCCCCTACTTAACCATTTTAATTTAAATGTCCATGTCTTACACATGCTACGGTTAAGTCCATACTTACATGTCATAATTTACATGCCTTATCTTATTCCGGTTAAGTTCATATTTACATGTCATAATTTACATGTCACCCCACTTAACCCTCTAATCATACCCATGTCTTATTATGGTTAGTATTCCTTAATTCATTCCTTATGACAAACGGTGCATGACCACCCACATTAGACCGAACATTTTGTGGCCGCTGGATTTGCCGGGCGGTTCCGGGCAGTCTTACGCCACAAACCGGGTCTAACCTCGTGTCACCCATCGTTACGCCTACAATTCATGCCTTTGACCTCTCACATTAGACGTCAATTATGGCAGCTGGATTTTCCGGGCGGTTCCGGGCAGTCTTACACCACAATTGCGCATAACCTCGTGTCAAAGGTTTATTAATAATCGTATTTCACCCAAATCCCAATTTTCATGTCATGTGTTTCCAATTCAACATATAATCATGTTTACACTTTTTACCAATTCCAACTTGTCACTAATTACACTAATTACATATTAATTAGCCTCAATTACAAATTTTCAATTATAGGAAATTTCATCAATTCCATGTAATTCATACCAAAATATGCCAATTTCACTTATTATCCAATTATCCAAAATATCCAATAATATCCAATTTTCCATATTTCACATATCCCCATCGTTCCCACGTATTCGCATTCGCGCGTATTTTTAACATAGGCTCATAGGTAGCCTAGATCCAAAAATAAAAGGAATAAGGATAAGAAGAGAGAATCAAATCACAGAAAATTGGAATTAACATCACGAAATAAAGGGGCATATAAAATGGCATAGAGGCATAATGACAGATTCAACATGAATAAACTGATAAAAGATATGAACTTTACATGGAAGCATAGGCATATGATGACATGAATCAAAAAGGTGAAGTCTTGGTGAGATTTTCATTACAAACATATATGAATCCTTTTTACAACTTTTTCATGTTACTTTAATCCCATTAAATTTGTGAAAATAATTGTACTCACCTTTCGTGGATAAAGAATAAAATTATGCACTGAAATTGGTGTAGAAACGTTGCGGTGTTGCTGATTTGTCTTCTTGAATTGTTGTAGAAGCTCTAATCTTTAATTTGAGTCTTTAATTTGAGTTGAAGTTGAATGCTTGCAATTTATGTTAGAGGCGGCGGCTAGGGTTCAAGAGAGAGTTTGGCAGTATAATGGTGTATGAGAAATTATTTTATGAATTAGGGTTAAGTTGATGACATATTTATAGGTGTAGGAAGTTATTTAGGCCTTAGGATTAACCCTAGAACTGATTTGGACCATCAAAAATCGTCAAAACATGTCACAAGGCCAAATTTTCAGGTTTGCAAAACTTAGCGAGGTCGACCCCCAGGTCGACCCCCTGGTCGACCTATCCGATCAGGTCGACCCCCTGGTTGACCTGGGTCCTGGGCGGGAATTTTCCGCCTAGCCCGGGTACCTGCAATTTTGAATTTTAATTTGAATTAACTTTAATTAATTCTGCTTCATTACTCAAACTTCCGAGGCCCATAACTTCCTCATACGAAGTCCGATTTACGTAAACTCGGACTCCATCTCAAGCAGAATTCCGAGACGATCGCAATGGTGCAACCCATTTCCCTTCATTCCTCTTTTAAAAATTTAGTGTTCTTAAATTTAGTTTATTCAATCATTCAAAATTCGGGGTGTTACAGGTCTCTAAAACGATCTAATAGGCTTCGTATGAATTTCGATCTTCATTCTAAAATAGCTAAGTATTGAATCAACAAACAAGTTCATGCATTAATGATCAAGATTGCAACCGCTCAATCATTATTTCCAATTTGGCATGATGTGCAACAATGGTTCAAACATATTTTACATATAGATTTTTAACTAAGGCCTATCAAAATGTGCAAACACAAAGATGTCATATGAAGCTACAAACACACTATTCAAACAGGAAGGAATGTCGAATTCAGATCAAATTACAAGTTTCTGGAAAAAGTACAAATTGATACAACTGTTATGAGTAATTAGCAATGTCATTAATATAATTTCATACATGAATCATTGATATCCCTGGGTAAATTATAGAAAGATTTCAATGTGACAAGCCCAAAAATGTCCAAACGAATTCAACCGTAAGCCAAATGATGTTAAAAATCAATGGTATCGTACAGTCCCAAACACAAGGCATCATGTAACAACCCGTATTTTAAACAACACGTTATAACTTAAAACATGGCAGAATTAAATGATAAAATCTGAATCAGGGAAAACGGGTTATGCCATTGTGTTCGTCTCGAAAAAATACGCGAAATAGAGTCTGAAATTTCGTAAATCAGAGTTCGTATGATCGAGATATGGCCTCGCAAAGTTTCATGAAAAATTCAAATTCAAGAACAGATTCAAATTTTCAGAATTCAGGGTAGGCGGGAAAAATCCCGCCCCAGGCAGGGTCGACACTAGTGTCGACCCCCCCAATGGGTCGACACCCATGTCGACCCAGGGGTCGACCCCCCCTGTCGGACCAGTTTTTCTGGTGCACCTGTTTTGGCTTCTGGGTCTTGTTTTGGGGGCTTGTGACGATTTTGGATGGCTCAGATCTATCCTAGGGTTTATCCTATGGCAAAAACAAATCCTAAACACTATAAAAAGACCCTAAGACCTAGCTTAAATCACACTATTTCATTTTAGCCTCATGCAGCCGCCATTAAACCTAGAACTCTAAATTAAAAATTCAAAGAACAAAATTAAAGAAGACGAAGGATGATTCTTGAAGGCTACAACTAGAAGCTACAACAACTACGACGCTTTAGACAACAGATTTGGGGCTATTTGATTTAAAGTTTTGAGTTGGATTACTTGCTTCATATTGTAAGTTCTATGTCACTTTTTAGGCAAAAACGCTAAAATAACATGGACATGCTATGAATTGAAACCGAATTTAGGAACTATTATTAATCCATGTTTATATTGTTTAACTTTGAAATCATAATTTGGGAATTTCGCTATGTCAATGTTGCAAGTTAAACTTATCATGATTTTGGTGTGGTTATGAATCACTTGGGCTTAATTGTATGGCAAGTTGGACTAATACATGTCCATGGAATCATTATGTTTATTGAAATCTTTATGTTGTTTAAACCATGCCTATGATGCTAATTAAACCATGTCTATGATGTTAATGAAACTATGTCCGTGATGTTAATATACCTATCATGTTAATGACAAATTGGGAATTGCTAGGTCGGAATCATTATGTTTATAATGCTAGATGAGAATCATTATGTTAAAAATACTAAATTGGAATCCACTATGCCTATTAGAATTACCATGCCTTTATTGTTTCATGTTTGTAATAAAATTATTATTATGCCCGCAATGATTATTATGCCTATGATGTAAAGTTGAAATCATCGTGTTAGACTAAGTTGGAACCATTACTATGCCAAGTTATTATCATGCTAGTATTGAAACCATGTGATATGTTATAGCCTGTTTATTATGCAAGTGATGTTGGAATTGTCACATATGCCTATCACATGTTTGGTGTTATTCCCCTTTATCTCTTGAATTGTTTGTACTTGTGAACGAAGTACACTTATATACGTTGGGGACACGATTGGGTAGAATAGGCAAAACTTGAATTGATTATAATCATAAACCGTGAAATTTGGCATAAGTAGAACATGAAATATGGCACGAAAACTTGACTTGAACATGCCATAACTTGACTTGAAACATGCCTTAGTTGGACATAAAATTTATATGAACATGCTATGAAAGTAGCACGAATTTGATAAGAACATGGGCATGACTTTAGAAAACAAGAAAGTGGCCAACTCGAGGTTGGGTTGAGTTTGTAGTGTAAATCTGCCCGGAACCGCCCGGCAAATCCAGTTGCTACAAACAATAGGATCCAATGTGGGTAGTTGGTCACATCGCGCTTGAAACCCGAGGTTGGGTTGAGTTCATAGCGTAAACCTGCCCGGAACCGCCGGACAAATCCAGTGGCTACGAACAATAGGATCCAATGTGAGTGGTTCGGTGCATTAACGAATCAATTAATGCCAATTAGGGTTAAGTCATGAACATGAAAAGACAACTTAACCAAATTGAACACGATTTGTAGGGCTAAGTCATGAACTTGAAACGACAACACTTAGCCAACTTGACATGACACATAAGCGGGTTAAGTCACGAATTTAAATGACATACTTAACCATCTTGACATGACTAGACTGGAAAAGGATCAAGTCACGAATTACATGACTTAATCGGTTAGGCGGGTTAGGTCACGAATTACATGACCTAATCTGTTAGGCGAAACCCTAGACACGGCCCTTTTCAGCAGTAACCCTCTAGATGTATCAAGGTACCCTGGGGCTAGGCCGGGTGGGGCACGATTACTGGGCTGATTGTAAGAGGTGAACGACGGCAGTGGGATATGCCAGTGTAGGTTCGGTGGACTACGGTCGTGCACGTATTCCGGGGCAGGCACTGGGTATCCGTAGATTTATCTGTGCATCTTGAATCGTGTCAGGGGTTGACACCCTAGGGCTGATACACCCGAAGGTGGACCCATCACAGGTGACTACATTCGTGATTAGCCGTATGACACGGACACTTGACGAGCTAGAACTTGTAGGGAGCCGATCGACTAGATAATCGCTCCGTAGGACCCCGTACTTGGGTCAGACCCCGTTTCAGGGTCATTTCATGATATTGGGCCGTGGGATTTATTTCATGATTAACTTGTGACATGGACTTAGTATACTAGTATAGTCGATGCAACGAATCTTGAACATGTGATGCTTTATTTGACTTGTCTTGACTTATCATGATCACCTTAGTTATCTTGCTCACCTTGACACCATTCTTAAGTTTAGTTCCAGTACATACATGACCTGTTGTTTTAACCGTTTTTACACTGAAAGTCACTAGGACTTACTCAGTCTTTATGACTGACCCTTTTTCCTTTCGCCTCTTTTTCTTTCGTTTCCCCCCAGGTTCTCAGGGAGGAAACACTAGCTCTTAGCTTGGATATCACTTGCTTTGGCTCAGCATGTAAGGTTTGCTATGGCTGCTTCGTTTTACTGCACTTGGGGAATAAGCTGTTTTTCTGTTTTTAAGTTATTGCTTCTTTGGATATTATTACAAGACAGTTGTAATGAAATGTTTGTAAAAGACATGGTTTATTTTGGAATGAAATGAAGTTCTGTTTTGCTCATAAATTCTTCCGCTGGTTACTTAATTATTTATTTATGTTCTCTCTTGTGATAATTCTGTGATGTTATCTCGATAATACCTCTCCAAAACTAGTGCATTCCCTTTGTGAGTGACCCTAGTGGAGGTGGGGTGTTACATTTGGTATCAGAGTAGAAGGTTACCTAGACTGGGCAAAAGTTTTGAAAACCTTTTGAATTTTTTTTCAAAACCATTTACAAAGAAGCACTTTTCAAGAAAAGTTGGTTTATTTTAAAAGGCTATTCCCCAAAAAGCCATTAGCACAATCTTTGTTTCCTCATTTGAATCTTTTCCTTTTTCGTTTTCAGCTTATCATGGCCGACGATCTTAATCTTCCCGAGGGTGTCAATATACCCACTTGGTTCCGTCGTTTTCTCGAGGCTCGGGCTAATGTGGCAGGCCCAGCCAATCCTCCTCATCCCCCTCAACCTCCGTGAGAAACCGCTTTTTCAAAGATATGCAAGGACTTTAAGGCCATGGGCGGAAAGGATTTCCTAGGAACTGAGACTTTTGTTGAGGCACGGAATTGGTTGAAGGAAACTGAAGACTTGTTTGTTATCTTTGAGGTAGAGGACAATAGGAAAGTACAGTTGGCGGCGTGACTCATGAAAGAGGAAGCTTCTTATTGGTGGGAAGTCACCAACGCTACTAGGCCCATTGAGACTTGGGCGGACTTTAGAGGGAGATTTGGGCTTAAGTTCTTGTCATTGGAAGAGGAGAGTCTCCAAATGGAATGGTTTCTGGCCTTTAAACAAGGAAATATGACAGTTAAAGAATACGTGAACCGTTTCAATCAGCTTGCTCGCTTCGGATTGGAGTTAGTCAACACTCCTCAGAAAAAGGCGCTACGTTTTGCACGAGGCTTGAACGAGCTACTACATGGTTTGGCCATGACTCATGTGCCCATGGGGGCGACCTTTGAAAGCTTGGTGGATATGGCCCTACTGTATGAGGAAGATAAGAAGGGAAAGAAAGAGGTCAAGCCCAACGATTCTCAGAATAAGAAGGTAGACCCCGAGAAAGGAGGCAAGAACGACAACTCACGTGATAAAAGGAAATGCAATTTCTGTGGTACGGAAGGGCACATAGCCAAGGATTGTAGAAAGAGGAAAAGAAAGCAAGGTGAATGTTTTCATTGTGGGGGGACTGGACACATCAGCAAGGACTGCCCTAAGAAGCAGACCGGACCTTCCGGGGGTACATCTTTAACTTCTTTTTCTAGATGCTTTGTTTTATCTTGTTATCTCCTCGATCCTATCTTGAGAACCATAGGTAGAATCTTTTTGGATGTAAACATGTAATTTAAACATGTTATGATTGCGAAATGGTGCAAGTGATCGCAAGTGGTTGCTCGTGGATGCATGAATACACATTAGGCACTAGATCGGCTCAGACACATTTTCATGTTGCATATGCATGAGTGTTTATTTTGGAAACTTGGTTGTGCTATCATTTGGTTGTTGCATATGATTGAATGTTTGTGCACTCATGTAGAAATTATGAATTATAATAGGAAAATTTTACATACATATTGGATTCATTTCACTAAACATGTTTTGCATTTGAAAGGATCAATCGGGCCTGATCATTTGCATTAGATAAGGAACATATACACACACTTTCTGCATATGTTCATACATCATTAGAAATCTTTTAAGGACAATGGCTGCCTGTGGATGATGCTTTGAGTAGATGGATGATGGATGGTAGGATACGTTCTTCCTAACTTGAAGATTTCAGGGACGAAATCCTTTAAGGAGGGAGAATGTAACAACCCGTATTTTAAACAACACGTTATAACTTAAAACATGGCAGAATTAATTGATAAATTCTGAATCAGGGAAAACGGGTTGTGCCATTGTGTTCGTCTCGAAAAAATACGCGAAATAGAGTTCAAAATTTCGTAAATCAGAGTTCGTATGATCGAGATATGGCCTCGCAAAGTTTCACGAAAAATTCAAATTTTCAGAATTCGGGGTAGGCGGGAAAAATCCCGCCCCAGGCAGGGTCGACACAGGGGTCGACACTAATTTGATAAGAACATGGGCATGACTTTAGAAAACAAGAAAGTGGCCAACTCGAGGTTGGGTTGAGTTTGTAGCGTAAATCTGCCCGGAACCACCCGGCAAATCCAGTTGCTACAAACAATAGGATCCAATGTGGGTAGTTGGTCACATCGCACTTGAAACCCGAGGTTGGGTTGAGTTCGTAGCGTAAACCTGCCCGGAACCGCCCGGCAAATCCAGTGGCTACGAACAATAGGATCCAATGTGAGTGGTTCAGTGCATTAAAGAATCAATTAATGCCAATTAGGGTTAAGTCATGAACATGAAAAGACAACTTAACCAACTTGAACACGATTTGTAGGGCTAAGTCATGAACTTGAAACGACAACACTTAGCCAACTTGAAATGACACGTAAGCAGGTTAAGTCACGAATTTAAATGACATAATTAACCATCTTGACATGACTAGACTGGAAAAGGATTAAGTCACGAATTACATGACTTAATCGGTTAGGCGGGTTAGGTCACGAATTACATGACCTAATCTGTTAGGCGAAACCCTAGACACGACCCTTTTCAGCAGTAACCCTCTAGATGTATCAAGGTACCCTGGGGCTAGGCCGGGTGGGGCACGATTACTGGGCTGATTGTAAGAGGTGAACGACGGCAGTGGGATATGCCAGTGTAGGTTCGGTGGACTACGGTCGTGCACGTATTCCGGGGCAGGCACTGGGTATCCGTAGATTTATCTGTGCATCTTGAATCGTGTCAGGGGTTGATACCCTAGGGCTGATACACCCGAAGGTGGACCCATCACAGGTGACTACATTCGTGATTAGCCGTATGACACGGACACTTGACGAGCTAGAACTTGTAGGGAGCCGATCGACTAGATAATCGCTCCGTAGGACCCCGTACTTGGGTCAGACCCCGTTTTAGGGTCATTTCATGATATTGGGCCGTGGGATTTATTTCATGATTAACTTGTGACATGGACTTAGTATACTAGTATAGTCGATGCAACGAATCTTGAACATGTGATGCTTTATTTGACTTGTCTTGACTTATCATGATCACCTTAGTTATCTTGCTCACCTTGACACCATTCTTAAGTTTAGTTCCAGTCCATACATGACCTGTTGTTTTAACCGTTTTTACACTGAAAGTCACTAGGACTTACTCAGTCTTTATGACTGACCCTTTTTCCTTTCGCCTCTTTTTCTTTCGTTTCCCCCCAGGTTCTCAGGGAGGAAACACTAGCTCTTAGCTTGGATATCACTTGCTTTGGCTCAGCATGTAAGGTTTGCTATGGCTGCTTCGTTTTACTGCACTTGGGGAATAAGCTGTTTTTCTGTTTTTAAGTTATTGCTTCTTTGGATATTATTACAAGACAGTTGTAATGAAATGTTTGTAAAAGACATGGTTTATTTTGGAATGAAATGAAGTTCTGTTTTGCTCATAAATTCTTCCGCTGGTTACTTAATTATTTATTTATGTTCTGTCTTATGATAATTCTGTGATGTTATCCCGATAATACCTCTCCAAAACTAGTGCATTCCCTCTGTGAGTGACCCTAGTGGAGGTGGGGTGTTACACATCAATTAATTACCTTAGCTACCCAAAATCAATTAAGTAAGAAAACAAATGAATTTGACACATGAGATAGTCTGAGATGAATTCAGGAGATCTAAAATCGGTTATAGAAGCTTCCAAGGGTTTGGTGACTCCGACAACAGCTTGGATTTGAAGAAATAGGCAGCAATTGAAGTAGAGATTGATTTCAGGTGAGGATATGGAGCTCCGATGAACGTTGACGATGCAAGATTCGATTGTTGATGGAGCCAATTCTATTATGAAGACGATATATGGGTTACAATGAACTTTTTCAACACTTTTCCGCCACTAACAAATTTTCTCCAAGTATAAGAAGATAAAGGGGTTTTAAAGATCTAAAGAGAGGATATAAAGCACTGGTATAATTAGGCGGTATCCATTCTATTAGGAAAAGCCCAAAACGACCTAGTATTGATTATGCTTGGTATTTCTTCATATAAGTAAGTGAACGACCTAACAAGAACGCATTCAAATGATATCAAAAGCTTTGTAATACGAAGCCCACATCATCGCCAATAATGTGAGCTTCGAGGGGAAAATGTTAACCTATAAAAATATGGCTTGTAAATCATACACTAATAAAGAAAATCATGTGTTGTCCAAGTACATGGCTGTTAGAACCTTAGGTCACACTCCATCAGGTCGTAATCTCGCTATGAAGCACTGGTCGTGTGTCCCCAAGTCGCAATAGATCAGGTCATTCAAAATAGGTTGTCTGACTTTAGGTCGTAGGCAAGTGCTTAAGACAAGGTCAGGCCGCATCATAGTTAGGTCGTTCTCCTATATGATGTTTAGGTCATCCTACGACCTAAGGAAACTAGCAGGTTGTCATCTCATGTACATGAAGCGGGTCGTTCTTATACGGCTCTATGACCTAGTCAGGTCGTTTCTTGGAGAGGAAGCAGGGAATTCGTTCGCACGACCTAATCAAGTTGTTCATCCAGGACCGTTGCTTAGGGCTCACGACGCAAGTCAAGTCATAAACGACTTAACGCTAAGTTGTTCCGACGACCGGGTGGCTTGCACATCACATTTTCAGACCTTTCCACCTCATTTCCACTCCTATAAATACCCCCGCACTTCCACCATTAAAGGGACCAAATTTTCTCTTGATGAAGTGCTGCCAAGCTGTTTTCTAAACTCCTCTAGCTTATTCAAACCTCCATTAATCCTCCTCCAAGCTTAGATTCAACATTTTAATCACCATGGATTTTCTAAAATCATCTAAGTGCTCAAGTTGTTGAAGATCTACTCCAACAACCATCATAATCCAGAGATCTCATCATTTCCTTGGTGAACTCGAGTGGATCAAAAGTAAAAAAGAGAAGAAGTAGAGAATATTATTGTAAAAGAGAGAAAATGAGTGAAATGGCAAATATCATGTGCCTTGTAACTTTGATGGTGATAGTGAGAATTCTGTTCAAAGTAGACGTAGGTCGATTCCGAGCCGAACCACTGTAAATCGCTGTCTTTACTTGCATTTTGTGTTTGTAGCTACCACTTTTCTAGATTTTAATTGCTTGCGAAGTGTAGATTTACACCCTGGGTGTTGTTGCCCATTTTTGACATCAACATGAAGTAACTTTCTAAGATATACATTTTTTTGACCAAATTTTCATTGCAGTGATTTTGTTTGATTTTTCTATGGTGAAAGTTTTTACAGTGTCAATTAACTTCAGGGCTCTAGGTTTTGTTTCAGTTTTAGTGCATATGATGTTTATTCATTTCTTAACATTCTTCCATTTAATCACTCTCTTGGATATTGACGAAATTTTTGATTTAGAAAAACCATGGGTAAAAAGAACGAAGAAGACAAAAAAATTAAAGGTATAATGGGTTATAAAAAGATTCTTCAATTTTAGAAACCAAAAAATTAAGCAATAATAGCAAATAAACGTTAATTTTCGTAGCATTTACTACAATGAGACAAAATGTTTCATTCTTTTAGTTTCATGTCGTCTTACAGTGTTCTCTACAATGCTACTAAAAATTTTGATTGCATTTTTCAATGCTACTAAAGGTCTTTTCTGATGTAGTGTATGAAATTGTCACACGATCTCATTTATACATTCTTAAAGCTTTATATTTATATATTCCATTGTGCAGATCTTCATGTTCGTGGACTCAGGTTAAATAATTTTTGAGCTTTGGAGACCTCTTATATTTTTCGTATATTCCGATTTTATGTTTCACACTTTATTTATGGTCAATCATCTTTTGAGCTTATGTATTAACATATTCTACTCCAACAAGGAGATTTTTCTTCGAGAATTGATGGGCAAGTCACCTGATGTAAGTAATTGTTTCTCTTTTAAAAAATTAATAGTAATTTGTCATTGTTTTGTTTGTCTATTTTCTAAAGAAGAAAGTTGACTATGTCAGGCATGTTATATGTATTGTAATGGCATAGTAAATGCTTAAGCAAGGATCGTGAATTAGTTTTATGTTGAATTTGTAATTTGTATTTATATTATATTAGAAATTGGACAAGATGAGGTACCAAAGCTTAACGGACAAGAGTAAACTTGATGCATAACCTGAGTTGTTTATTAGGATTGTGCCTTAGAAAGAGAACAAAACTTTGAGCATTACAAACCGTGGAGTCGGCATGACTAAAGCTGGTAAGCATGTCTATTTTATGAGTGATGCTTACACTTAATAGGCATATCTGCTGCAGTAAGGATAAGTTTATTTTTATTTCGGTATCAACTTCAATTTTATCATGATTAAATGTGATCATCATATCCATCTTTAGGTACATGGATGTTCGACGATCACTTATGTGATAACGTTTTTTGGGGCATGAACTTTGGTGGATATTGTATTGATCAGGATTCATTAATGGGTGTTGGGCTAAATGTAGCAGAGGAGGATCTAGATTTTGATAAATACATTGTTGGGGATTCTTTGCCTAAAGAATTTAGAAGGGGTGCACAACAGAATCATGACCTAAAGCCTTGAAGACCTAAAGACAAATATGTTATAGTGTGTATGTGTATATTATAAAGTTGCACTGTGATTGTTGACGTGGAAAATTGTCGCACACCAACACCCAAATGTAAGTTTAATGTAGTGTAAACACAGTATCCAAAGATGTAATAAAGTAAATGCAGGAGACAACTTTTTTAGTGGTCCTGCACTAACGCCTACGTCCACTTCATAGTAATCATTCATCGTATAATATTCGGTTACAATGATGTATAAGTTTGGACAATAGTTGGGTACAAAGCATTGCAATAGAACAACAATATCCTTGTTAATTCAAAACTTTGACAAAAATGCCCTTTGTCTTCTTCGTTGAGTGGAGAATGGTTGACTTAGTCAATTATGTCCAAAAAGTAGCTACGATGCTAAAGCAATCCAAGAAATATCCATAATATCCAAAATAGCCTAAAAGTAGTGTTTTTATGCTTGTAGATGTCCAACAAGTAAGGGAAAACGTTTGTGCAACGTTCTAATTGTCCATGCCATGTCCAATGACCATGACGAAAGAGTTGGCAGCCATTAATGAGGGTTTTGGAGCTCTAAAAGTCCAAAAGTTCAAGAAAAAAGGATCCAAATGATGGCTATGCTTGGGGAATTTATAGGAGTCGTTAGGCAATGAAGCAGGTGATAAATGGGACCCACACAGCAGAATTTTGTATCCACGAGGGGTTCGAAATTCAGGTATCAAAACCGAAGTCGAAATATTGGAGCTTGTTAAAAATTTCATATCTATGTACTTACATAACTCGAATCTCTTCAAAAAAGTTGAAAACGTGTGGTGATCACACCAAAATCAGTGATCAATGCTTGAAAATCCAGAAATGAAGCGATTAGCCACGTTTCGGAGTATTGCTAGGCCTTAAACCTTCAGATCCCAAAAAAATGCAAAAAACATGGAGCGATCACCTGAAAAAGGATGATCTGTATGAGAAAACTTGGGATCCAAAGTAATCTGCCAAACTTAGGATCCCCTTGCTCGTGCCAAGTTGCTCAGGCATTTCTTTGTACCCCTTTTCCTAAGATCGGGTCCCTTGCCAATATTTTTTATCGAATCCCTCCGGTGTGCACATGAGAGAATTCTCGGATCCCCCGAGTCGATCATGCTTTCTCGAGTCCGAAAACTTCGGATCTCTCCCTGGCAAATTCTCGGATCTGCCTTTCCTTAGTATCAGGTCCGTTGTTTTTTCCTTTGAATCCCTGAGGCGATTAGCGAAATTCGAACCCTATGTATTCGGATCCGATCACTTTCCTAGACTGGATTTCCTGTGTTGATCGGATGAGTTTTCCAGTCGATTCTCAATGATTCACTCGTGGTGATCAAGTGATTTTTGGAGTGCCAACCCAATGCTTTGCCTGATCGATCAATTTTTCCATGCCGATCATCATGGAGGCGCACACAAAAACGCTTGATCGGGCTGAAGCAATCAGTGATTTTTGAGGTGCCGAAACTGATGATCGACCAAACCTTCCAACTTGATCACCACGTGTTGTGCACACGTTTTTTAATGAATTCTCCGAGGTGCTCAGCTATTTTTTCATGTGCGACACTGTTTTTAACCAAAGTCGTAAATTTTTGCATGACGAGTTTTGCCACATGATCGGACCGACACACTCGATTGTTTTGAGCTGATCGGACTTTTTCGATCATGTATTTTCATTGCGTCGGCTTTTCTGAGATAATCGATGATAATTTTACGAATCAACGCCATTTTATAACCTTTTCCGAATGCGTCGCGACTACGATTGAATCGCTTTGCATTTTCCGGTGATATTCAGACATGCGACAGCTTTGAAAAAAAAGTGTATCAACATTTTCCCTCAAAACATATCTTGCCTGATCCAAGGAAGGTGTGTTTTGTGAGAAAACCAGAAATCCAGATATCCGAAATCCAAAGCCAGGAGAAGTCTGAAGTGAAATTTCATAACAGAAAACCGAAGTGCCACGATCGCGCCGAATCGTATTAGTCCAAAAGACGCAAAGCCAATAAACCAGAAATCCACGATCGCTCTAGATCGTATTATCCATTAACTAGAAAACAATAAAGTCTGAATTCTGAAGAAATTCAACGATCGCTCCGGATCGTTTAGAGATAACCCAATAGCCAGAATAACTATAAGAATGCACGGGTATGATAATCAAAGTAACCAGAAAATCCATAATAAGGAAGTCGGGGCAAACTCGAAATTCGTAAATCCATAAAAGCCAATAGTCGTATAGCTAGGTAACCAGATGAATCGTCGTATGGGAATGATCTAATAACCAAATGAGAAGGATATGTCGACGAGACGAACAAGATCCAAGGCTTAACACAAGTCAAGGAAGTCTTTTCGAAGTAGGACAAGATGGCGAGATTGCCAATTGAGCAGGATCTGCCGACCAGACGAACTAGATCCAGGGTTCGCCACGAATCAAGGTAGACTAATTGCGGAGGGATAAGAGGCGCAGATAGCCAAATAAGAAGGACCTATCGACCAGACAAACAAGATTCGTACTCTACACGAATCAAGGCAGTCTTATTGTGGAGGGACAAGAGGCTCAGATAGCCAAATGAGTAGGATCTGCCAACCTAACGAACTGGGTTTTTGGCTACTTTTGTTAAACAATAATTCATTGGTTATATTAAATGATTAATATAATGGGATAAATTGGATTTAAATATTGAATAAATTAAATGATCTTTTTATAAAATCCTATGTACATGCATATTTGTATGCAAACAAATATGTGATGTCTTGTATTTGTGTTTGTATTTTTAAAAATGTTTTAAACACATGCGAATCAAAAATAAATATCACTTAAATCTAAAATTTAATATCAATAACTTAAGTAAAAAAATTACTACTCCATGGGCAAGAAATATATCATTTATAAATGATGTAACACTTTTGTACTTGTGATCAAAACATTTATATAGGCTATGCAACCTAATCATAGTAGTACACATCTAATTTTTTTAGTATGCTTAGCAACCAAGTCTAGTCTTGTTTATAATAATATAAGTACATGCTATACATGAATGTGTGTCTCAAGAACAAAACTTGGCTTAGCGTATGCATTCATATCAGGGAAAGATTTGTGTATTTCCATTTCAATAACATCTCATTTCAATCACTAGGTGCTTAGAAATAAATGGCGTGAGTTGCTTAGAAGCTAAGCTAGGATTTTTAAACATTTATATACATATGCCATACATATGTGCATGTTCACTGTCCATGAAAACACTGGGAAGAACTGAATGTAGTAGCAGCCTTAACAACATCTTTTCCATCAATGTTATGACAACATAAACCATCCTACCCAAAGCCTAGTTAGGCACATGGTTTGCACATATTTGTGTACTTAAGTGATTGGCCGTAGAGGCCTAGGAAAGAATGGAATGTGTATTACCTTAGCTTGACACCTTTCCTATCTAAAAAGCATGCGGCAACTAGCATAACCTAAGCTTAACATTTCAAATCAAATGAAAGACAACAAGGCCAGCTTCTTATATCCCATCCATCACCACCCTACCTAAGCTAAGCTAAGCACTTACACTCTGTCAATTCACATTTAAGGCATGTCCCCTTACTACATTTCAGACTTCAAATGCAAGTATCTTGATACATCTATAAATACACATACATGTCATCCCAGATTCACATACAAAAATCAACCATAAAACTAGAATAGGAATGGCAACCAAATTGAAGCTGAATTGGTGAACTTGAAAACAGAGAAACAGAGTACTATTTTCTATCATATATTAAACATTTGTTATCTGAAAACAAACTAGAGCAAGAAATAGTAGAGGATCATGTGAACAAACCTCAGAGGATCTTATGTATCATAAAACTGAATTCAACCAAAACTATAACATATAGTCTTAGATAGGATAAATTTACAGTAATGGAAGAAAGTAGAATTTTAAGGTAAATAGAGAAAGTGGGGAAAGTTGGCCTTTCAGGGCGGATCATGCATGAGAATGGTGTCATGTTTGTGGCTTTTGTATTTGTTGTGGAAGAGTGAAGTATACGGTGAAATAATGTATAGAAGAAAGAAGAGGCAGTACACATAACCTCATACATATATATAAGTTTCATGAGTATATAGCATGCTTAATTACGCAAGTCGAGATTTAATAAGGAAATTTCATATGATTTAATGGATTATGTTTTGGATACAAAATGGTTCATATAGCAGTTTTCATATACATGCACAGAGCATTTAGGCATAGTGTTGCAGGACGCTAAACGTATATAATTATAGCATCAGAAATAAAAGAACGGGAAAAGCTGTATGGGTCATATATGGTGTTGGTTCCATATCTGTGGATGTTGTAGCCTTATGCTGCAGCTTTATACATGTACACTGTTGTGTACATTTTTGTTCCCTTATCAATTCGGTGCACCCACGATGCATCTATAATTTGACAAAATAATTTTTGTTAAACCAAAGTGGATTCCTCAAGCCACAAAATAAAATTCGTGACCATAATTAATGAATTTTTTTGATATGTAAGTAACTGCTTATTCTTATTTTATAGATTAACCAGATTAAATTCAAGTTGAATCCACATAATGCCAAATATACTAATTATGTTATAATATCAGATACTAAAATAATGTACTGAAATCGTTTCAACCAATTTATGGTCATTAGTATTATCAGGTATAGCCAGTATTATAGGTCTTGGATATATCCACGAACAGTATAAGTAGTTTATGGGGTTAGGAAAAATAGTCGGTTAGTTGGCATAACCAGATCTAGCTATTTTCAACAAATTCACTTTATTTTAATTATCTCATAAGTTCACTGTTGGGTCACACACTTGGATTTACGGCTTGGTCACTTGCGGGCAAGTTGAAGCAACAGGTAATTCTTATGCCATTTTAAATGTTTATACAAGTTAGATACGCAATTTATATCATATGTTCATTTATCATGATTTTTGGTGAATTTGCATAATTTGAAGATAATTGTCATTTATGATGTTGGTGGTTCCATAACATGCTTATGATTGTATTGGATGTATTGGATGATTTGATTTCGTCGAATTTGTCCTTTGGCGAAGTTTTGGTCGAAATTGGAGTTGGATTGGGGTTGTATAATGGAACGATCGATCAAGAAGGATCGGTTGTGGAGCGGCTTGGAGAACAAGCTAGGGAAGGACCGATCGGTGGGTATCCAGAGAACCGATCGTTGTGTGTGCTTAAGGGGACCGATCGGTGTGTTTGCGCTTCAGGGAGGCCGATCGGTAGGTTGGCTTCAGGGAGGCCGATCGGTGGATTGGCTTCAGGAAGGCCGATCGGTGGGTTGCCTCAGGAAGACCGATCGGTAGGATTGCCTCAGGAAGTCTAATCGGTGGGTGTACCTCAGTGGAACCGACATCGGTTGTGGAGCGGCTTGGAGAACAAGCTACGGAAGGACCGATCGGTGGGTATCCAGAGAACCGATCGTTGTGTGTGCTTAAGGGGACCGATCGGTGTGTTTGCGCTTCAGGGAGGACGATCGGTAGGTTGGCTTCAGGGAGGCCGATCGGTGGGTTGGCTTCAGGGAGGCCGATCGGTGGGTTGGCTTCAGGAAGGCCGATCGGTGGGTTGCCTCAGGAAGACCGATCGGTAGGATTGCCTCAGGAAGTCTAATCGGTGGGTGTACCTCAGTGGAACCGACCGGTCAGTGCTCTAAGAGGCTGGGTCAGTGTTCCGGGGTTGGCCGGTCGTGCAGCTAATGGACAAATTGGTCATTTATGGTCGGCCGAGTAGACACAGTGTCATTTCTGAAAAATTTATATTTTCGGGTACGACTTAGATTTAAATAAAAAGGCTTGAAAGTGAATTCAAGGAGGAAGGTTCGAAGTGTTGAAATGCGTTCGTTGATCGGTGTAGAACAGCGAATGAGGTGACATCTCAAAGGTCATGAGTTGGTGAATAATGGTTGCTTGAGCTACGAAAAGTCGTCGGGCTAGATGACTAGAGATGTGAAGGCCGAGAGATTATCGTTGTCGTTAGTTCTAACAGGCTCGAAGCAGGCGTACACTAGAGACGTATAAAAGACCGGTTATAGGTCGAGTACCCTGGGTATCGTTGAAAGGCCTAGTTGTCAAGATTGGACATACATACGTATCATTGAAAGGCGTATGGAGTTTATGATAGAACCGGGGTTACCAACAGTCCTTGACATGTGGCAAGGTTGGTCGTCATACGATTAACAATGGTATAAAAGCAGGATTGACAATGATAGCAAGAGTCTGTCATGGGTGATTAGTTGTTTTGTTAGAACCGTCTCATGTAGATTATCCAACGTCGAAGGAGATGTTCCTTTCGTGCTTGTACGATATTGGTTTAGGCCTTTGGGGCTTGTGCTTGAGGGATGTTGAGTTCGATTAGGATGGTTTACATAAGATATACAATTTGGATGTCATGAGTGCTTTGAGATGATTGAATGGGTGTTCTGGTTTCCATGGATGTATGATTGAAATGTAGTTGTAAAGGCTATCACTGTCCGATGTGGGGAAGATCGGGTTGAGTTCTTCTCTAGTGTTGTGGGTAGATTAGTATATTTATCTATCCATTTTCATACACTTTGTTGATGATATTTTGTTTTATCGATCACTAAGAATGTTGTCTAACTCAAGGTTTTATGTTTTCCTCTTATTACCTTGGGTTGTTCATCCGGTTGTGGATGGGCAGACTAGGTGGCAGGTGATAACTTAGCGAGGACGATGTTGCAGTTCAGAGGCAAGCAGGAGGCTGGCGTACTATCTTACTACTATTGCGTCCGTCTCGAAATTCTGGTCAAGATAGACATTTGGTTTGCGTAAAACGGACACCGGATGAAGAAGTTATGAGGGTTTTAAGCTTGTATACGTGTAGAAAGATCATATATACACATATGAATCACGTATGAGTCAGACCCTATCCAGAACAGTTCAGAAATCAAAAATTCGTCAAAGCGGCAAATTTCCCGCTCTAGGTGGTCGACCTCCCTAGAGGGTGTTGACACCGGGGTCGAACCCCTTAAGGGGTGTCGACCTATAGGTCGACCCACCCACAGGGGTTTCGACACCCTTAGGGCTGATGTGGTACTTAGTTTCAGGGGACCTAGCAGCTATATATATGTGTCCAATTCTCCTATTTTCTTCATTGGAAATCATGGGAGCCAAATGCTGCCGGTGTGCGAACTGACACGAATCCGTTTTCTTCAAACAACTATCAATTTTGCAAATCAAATCAAGGGATTCAAGATCCATTTTTCTTATATTTTCTAATCCTAATGCAGTGAGTTTCTAATTACTTTTAGATTTGAATATTTAAAAGTAAATTGTGAAAGACTGTGATTTGGATATGTTGTAAACTATGAATCTATGCTATTGTTAAATCTTATACTATGTCATGATAGATCTATTTCTCTATATCTAATGCAATTGTGGTTATTCTATTATGTCGCCTTTGTGGATCCTGAATTGTAATTGTATTGTGGTTAATGTAAATCTGTTAATCTTGATAGTTACAATGTTGGTTAGATCCAATTCTTTATGTAAATAACCTTTCACCTATCATATTGTGGTCAATTTAGATATGTTGTAAATTGGACATGTGAATCAATATTTAGATATAAACATGTTACAATGTCATCCCAATTATGTTAGATCTTTTTTTGTGACCAAATTATAATTATGTTGGATCTAAATAGTTGGACAACTAAATGGTCAATTAAGATCTCATTATGCTCTCTATGACATCATAGTTATGTAGAACTAGTAATATCCATAAATTCATCAATTTTATGCTTATATGTCCACCTTATCACCATGCTAGTTTATGGTTATGCCAAGTTATGTTTAAATGATCACTTTGGTTGTATTCCCATTATTTTTCCTTATTATCGTTTATGACTAGGCTATTATCTAACCTAGGCATGTTGCCAATTTATGAGTGCGCTAGTTAGGGAACGGAGGAAATAGGCTTGATATTGGCATAATTTGAATATGAATATTTTGGACATATAATTCAAATTATTGGTAAGCGTGGGCATTAACACCTATAAAGGGAAAGGTTTAATTAATTGATTAATTAATTAATAACGGAATGTCTAGTAATTACAATTAGGAATTGTAATTGTACTTATGACACGAGGTTAGGTTGCGTTAGTGGTGGAAGTCTGCCCGGACCCGACCGACATATCCAACAGCCACTAATGTTGAACCTAATGTGGGAGGTCTAAGTACGCAAATTCGAATCGGGCTATGACATGAGGTTAGGCCTAATTGTGGAATATGTATGCCCGGACCCGACCGGCATATCTAGCATCCACACTTTGTAGGCCTAATATGAGAGGTCTAGCCCATTATAAAACATAAATGGACATGGTAATGAATTGGACTACTTAACCAAATCTAATCCATAGGGATTATATGACTGTGAACTAAAGTTAGGGTTAAGTAAATTGATTGGATAGTGGATGGGTTAAGCAAATATAGAGGAGGTGGATAATATTTACATATAGGCCTACAAACTTAACCCAATAAGGTTATGTAATTAAAGACACCTAGTTGTATACATAACCGGAGGAAAAAATAGAGTTATGTACTTAAAGACACCTTTTAGGGTAAGCATAACTGGTCGGGGTGGGCATAAACCACACCGCTTTGTGGAAACCACCCAAACCGAACCACAAAAATGATGCGGAAAACCGCACCAGATTCTCTCTCTAAAGCAAACAACCCAAACCGAACTGACTCGCAACGATACCGTTCGGTTGTGATTAAAACTTTTACCAAACCATATTAAACCGAACCAAACCGCATAGCTACACCGATAATGTTATGATAAAAAAATTAACAAATTCATATCTAACTTTTAATTTAACGATATATATTCTATTTTCAACGTATGTTGTAGTTATATTAATTAAAGATAACACTATGTGTTTTAACGTTCAGGTGACACAACGTCACACAATCGTAAATTGTTTGTCGATGGAAGTAAATTTCATGTTTCATATTTAATACGGGTTCAAACCGAACCAAAACAAAAACTGGACCATATTACATCGAAACCGAACCAAAACCAAAACTGGACCATATTACATCGAACCCGAACCAAAACCGGTTAGTATAATGGTTTGCATTTTGGATCAACCATTTGATGCGGTGCGGAAGCGGTTTGAGCTTTAAACCGCACCGAACTGAACCACGCCCACCCCTAATAACTGGTATAGGGCTATGTAATTAAAGACACCTAATGGTATATAAAGTCAGTGAAAACCTAGTGGGGGATACAAGACAAAGGGGAGAGCTTGTATCATATTATGTGGGACCCATTTCAGCCAGTAACCTGGAGTAGGTATCAAATAAAAGTACTCTATATAAGGCAGAGAGGGGACACGCTTATTGACTGATTATAAGAGTTCCAAACGTGGAGGATGGTGTAGGCATCGCAAACCGATCGAGCCTTGTGCGTGCATGAGCCGGGCAGAGGGGGATAAGACGACCATAACACCAGTAGATATGGTTGTGCACATCTTGGGAAATTAAGGGTTGCCACTTTAGGAAGTGGTACCTCCTACTGTGCGGCCAGCACAGGGTATATATGGAGTAGGGAGCCGATCTAGGGTAGTAGTTAGGGTATGTTTGGACGTGTGCCCTAAGTCTACCGCCGGGATCATCTCATTCTGGTTGTACTAGTAATAGTGCAGAGTATTCATTAGAGAAGCCTATACACCTTATCCTGTCTACCTTATCACACCTGCCATTTATGTAGTAATCTCTCTTATCCACTTTACATGCCTGTCATGTTACTTTTATTTATTTGCTTGCTAAAAGTCACTAGAATCGCCAGATTTTATGTCTGACCCTCTTGTTTCCTCTTCTTTCTTCCATTCCCCCCGAAGGTTCTCAGGAAGGAAACACTCAGGCTTAGTCAGGACTCAGATATCATCTCGCTAGAGCTGCTTTCGAAGTATGGCTCAATTTTTTATCTCTACTATGGCTTTGTCCCTTTTATTTGGGGAATTATGTTTTCTTTTAAGTATTTATGTACTCTGATGTTAAAAGGCATAAGTTATGTTGTTGTAATCGTTTTTGAGACTTATGGTATTTTGGATCACGTTGTATGAATTATGTTTGAAATAGAAATATGAATTTCCGCTGCTATCTTAATTATATCTGTCTTGTAATATTCTGCGTCTGTTTACCTATAATGCTTCACGGAACTTAATGCATTCCCTTTGTGAGTGACATTAACAGACGTAGGGTGTCACACTTGGTATCAGAGATGAAGGTTACCAGATTAGATAAAAGTTTTTGAAAATTATTTTCAAAAAGGTTTTAAAAAAGAAGCATTTTCAAAAAGAAAAGTCTATTTTGAAAAACATTTCCCAAAAAGCCATATGCAGTATCCTTCGGTCCTTTGTCTAAATCTCTTCCTTTTTCCTTTTTCAGCATGTCTGGGGAACAAAACATTCCTAATATCCCAGAGGCTGTCACGATACCCGGATGGTTCTGTAGGTATTTGGAGGTTGATGCCTGCCGAAGGCCAAGGAAATGTTCCTCCCCCAGCTGCACCAGTTATTCCTCCTCCTCCTCCTCCAAGAGTAGATAACTTCGCCAAGATCTGCAATGACTTTCGTGCTATGGGAGGGAAGCCATTCCATGGGAACGAGACATTCGTGGAAGCATGGAATTGCCTCAAGGAGACCGAGGACTTGTTCGTAATCTTTGAAGTAGAGAATAGAAGGAAGGTTCAGTTAGCCGCCTGGCTAGTGAAAGACAAAGCCTCATTTTGGTGGGAAGTCACCCTAGCTAGACGTCCGGTGGAAACTTGGGAGGATTTTAGACAGAGGTTCGAATTGAAATTTCTCTCCTAAGCTAAGAGAAGCATGCAGATGGAGAGGTTCTTAGCACTCAAACAAGGAAACTTGATGGTGAAAGAATATGTGTATAAATTGAACCAACTAGCAAGGTTCGGGGTAGAGTTGGTGGATACGCTGCACAAAAGGGCTTTGTAATTTACTAAAGGGACGAATGAGCCTCTGCATCGGTTATCCATGTCCCATATTCCAATGGGGGCCACTTTTGAAAAGCTTGTCGACATGCCCCTAATGCATGAGGAAGACAAGTGAGAAAAGAAGGCTGAGGAGACATCACAAAATAGGAAGGTGTGGCCCAAGAAGGGGCAGCAGCAATAACAACAGCATCAACAACAGAAGAAAGGAGGGAAGAATGATAAAGGCAAGGATAAGAGAAAATGTCACAATTATGGGAAGGAAGGTCACCTGATTAAAGACTGTAAGCGAAGAAAGAACTCCTGCTACCCATGTGGAGAGGACAAACACTTTGCTAGAAAGTGCCCGAAGAAATAAGGATCATAGGGGCAGGGACAAAGGACAGGGACTTCTAGAGGGCAGATGCATGCTCTCGCGATCAATGCTCCTGATAGAGGTAGAAAATTTTCTGTGGAAGGTTTAATTTCTCTTTCAAACCATCCTATTAGAACAGTTTTTGATTCTGGCGCTTCACATTCATTTATATCAAGTTCTATAGTTGAATCTATGCACTTAATTACTGGTATGGTAGTGGATCCCGTAGTTTTTCCAAACCCCATTGTTGGTTCGGCTCATTTATCTACGATTTGTCGGGGTTTGAAAATATCTGTGTTAGGCGTCGAGTTTGAATGCCACGCGTATTTGCTTGGGTTTATGTGCTATGGGTTGACTCTAGGAATGGATTGACTTACCACATATAATGCCATTTTGGATTATGAGAAGAGGGTTTTTAGGCTTCTGACTTGTCATGGGAGGACCCACGAGATTTCTTGTGACCCTCAAGGGTCTGTTATGCTTAGCTTCCTAGAGTGTTTTGATGCATCTATAGACGATTTGCAATCTGTTCCAGTAGTCTGAGATTATTCCGATGTTTTTGATGAGGTTCGGGGGTTTACCTCCGAGGCGTAAGATCGACTTTCGTATACATTTGGTGGACAGTGCAAAGCCAGTTGCATTACCAATGCGCCACATGCCTCTGAGGGAAAGGAGGTGGCTGAGTAAGCAAGTAGTGGAGTTGCTTGAGAAAGGGTTCATTAGACGAAGCATATCTGAATGGGGTGCTCCAGTAGTATTCGTGATTAAGGAGGATGGTTCACTTCGTTTGTATGTTGACTATAGGGAGTTGAATAAATTCACCAAGAAGAATAGGTACCTGCTCCCGAGGATTGATGACTTATTTGATCAGTTTGTTGGTGCCTCGGTATTTTCTCAGTTAGATTTGGCCACGGGGTTTCATCAATTGAGGGTGGATGAGGATAGCATAGATAAGACTGCATTTAGAAATCTGGACGGTTTCTTTGAATGGCTAGTGATGCCTTTTGGACTGACGAATGCACCTGCCTATTTTGATCTTCTCCAAAAGCGAAGAAGAGCATTCCCAACATTTGAGAGAAGTTTTGAAAACTCTCTGTGACCATCATCTTAAGGCAAAGTTCTCCAAATGTCATTTTTGGTGAAAAGATGTGAGATTCTTAGGGCACGTGGTCTCCAAAGAAGGGATAGCCGTAGATCCCACCAAGGTGGTTGCGGTGCAAGATTGGCAGATTCCTCAAAATGCAACCGAGGTGAGAAGTTTTCTTTGATTAGCAGGTTACTATAGGAAGTTCATTAAGGACTTCGCAAAGGTATCAGCCCCACTCACCAGGCTGACGAAGAAGAACTGGGCATTGTCATGGGATATAGACTGTGACGTTGCTTTCCAACGACTGAAGAGGGCTCTGACAATAACCTCAGTCTTGACCTTGCATGACGGGAGTAAGGTGTTTAGCGTTTACACTGATGCGTGTGGTACAGGGCTTGGTGCGGTTCTAATGCAAGAAGGGAAAGTAGTTGTTTATAGGGGTAAACAATTGAGAGTTCATGAGAAGAACTACCCAACCCATGATCTAGAACTAACTGCCATAGTATTCGTACTAAAAATGTGGCGTCATTATTTACTTGGAGAGAAGTTTGAGCTATACACCGATCATAAATCTCTTAAGTATCTGTTCTTACAGAAAGACCTCAATTTAAGGCAACAATGGTGGATGGAGTTTCTAGCTTCTTATGATTTTGAGATTGTTTATACCCATGGCAAGGGTAATGTGGAGGAAGACGCACTAAGTAGGCAGAGGATGACCCTGAGTCCTCTGTTTGTGGAGATAAAGAACTTGGAGTTCATATCAGCTTTTGATTTTATTCCCTCCATCGAGATTTTCCCTGATTTGTTTGCGTCCTTGGAGATACGACCAACTCTTATGGACTAGATAGGAGCTTAGTAACAAGGTGATCCACATATTTTAGACATCATGGGAAGACTCAGAAGAGGGGAGACTTCTAGTCACCTCAGTAGAAATGCCATAGATGAAAAGGGGTGGTTGCGATAAGATGGAAGGCTTTGTATTCCTCAAACTGGAAGTTTGATAAAGGCAGTCCTAGAAGAAGCCCACCATTCTAAGATAACCATTAATCCAGGCGGCGATAAGATGTACAGAGACATGAAGAGGGTATTCTTTTGGGCTGGGATGAAGAAAGATGTGGCTGAATTTGTTTGTCAATGTTTAGTTTGCCAGCAAGTTAAAGCTGAGCAAAAGAAGCCCGGCGGATTACTTCATCCTTTTGAGGTTCCTCAATGGAAATGGGAAAGTGTATCTATGGAATGGTTTGCATAGATCTAAGAAAGGCAACACAAGTATTTGGATTGTGGTAGATAGACTCACCAAAAGCGCTCACTTTATTCCGGTTAAGAATAAGAGGACGACATTATGGTCGTTAGCAATTTATGTTCGTGAGATAGTTCATCTACATGGAGTACCTTCCAACATCGTAAGCGATCGTGACCCCATCTTTAACAGCGAATTTTGGAGGAGCTTGCAAGAAACATTAGGTACACAGTTGTGTTTTAGCATCGCTTATCATCCTCAGAACGATGGACAGATGGAGAGGGTGAACATGATTCTTGAAGATCTTTTGAGGCTGTGTATCCTAGACTTCAGAGGGACTTGGGAAGAGCATCTTCCTTTAGTAGAGTTTGCCTACAACAATAGCTATCAGACCAACATCGGCATGGCACCCTTCGAAGCATTGTACGGACGACCCCGTAGATCACCAACTTATTGGTGGGAATCTATAGAAAGATTATTACTTGGACCAAATATGGTTAGAGAAACATCTGAAAAGATTGACCTTATTCGACGATGGATGAAGACAGCTCAAGATAGGCAGAAGTTCTATGCAGACAAGAGAAGGACTGACATCGAATTTGTAACACCCCACTCCCGCTATGGTCACTCACTAAGGGAATGCCATAGCATCGGTGGAGTATTTTAGTGAATATAGAACAGAAAAATTACAACAAGACAGATATAAACAGTACTTGAAATTTAAAACATCATCTCATAACAGCGGAAGTAAAACATGTCTGGTTACATCATAAAACCACAATAAAAGTCAAGTACAATATCCATCAAAATAAAGAAGTACATAATCCCACTCTCATACAATAGCCATGACGAAAGAAAAAGATAACTGGATAACTGGAGCTTTACATCTATCCAAGCTCCTAAAGACTGGAACAGCAATCCGATCAAGCTCCACTACTGCTAGGATCCACCGTAGGACCTGAGGGTTGGGAAAAAGATAAAAACAACGGGGTCAGACATAAGTCTGAGCGAGTCCTATAACTTTAACAATACAATCGTTAAAGTAAATAGAGAAGACATAAACTGATATACGGTAACTAATGGGGATTAATGGCTGCACTAAGCAGTCAACTGAACTAAGATAAAAGATAAAGACGCATCTACCCTTCCTAAGGTAAATTACTAAACTGCACCACACCAGTCGTTCCTAACTTAAAGGTTGATCCCACCCCTGGACTTATAAAATTAACTTAATAGTACTTGCGTACCCCTAGGTGACCAAGTAGACGCCACGGGGCCCTACAATCCACTAGGTGTACACACTACTCCCCATTCGATCGGCTCCCTAACGTAGATACCCGTGCTGGCTCCACCATGGGGTGTACCATTCCCCAACGTGGCAACCCGATATAATTAACGGTGCACGGCTTATATCTACACGATGCAACAACGGCTTACCTACCAGCCCGGGCCCACTCACGCATATGAAGCCCGTTGGACTTGCGTTGCCACCGCTAACCCGTTTGCCTCTTACAGTCAAACCCAGTATGCGTGTCCCGTCCTCGACATGGGTCGAGCCCACAAAGATACGTATGGGTTACTGGTTGAAATGGGCCTCCCACAAGCTACCCACCTAAGCTTGTCCCTTTTTCTAGTGTATCCCACTTAACCCTTTAATCATGTTTTAATTACATGTTCCACTTTGGTTAAGTATTCTAATCGTATTTTCTATTGCCACCCAAGGCAACCCACTAGGTTCCTTATGCCACCCAAGGCACCCACTTAACCCCTCATGTCCCTCTACATGCTAATATGGTTAAGTGTTTCTTAATTAATTAATTAAGATCGTAACCTTTGTAAAGACCTCTCACATTAGACTGTCTTTTATGACCGCTGGTTAAGCCGGTTGGGTCCGGGCAGCCTTATGTCATAACCGAGTCTAACCTCGTGTCTTTACATTAATCACGTATTTAGTTTGTGCCTAAGACCTCTCACATTGGGCTAACATTTGTAGCAACTGGTTAAGCCGGTTGGGTCCGGGCAGTTTTACGCTACAACTGAGTCCAACCTCGTGTCTTAGTCAATTAATTACACCTAATTAATCACCCTCATAATTTAAATTAATTATCCCTAATTAATATTAAGCTTTTCATAACATGGGTAGACCTAACTCAATAGGTAAATTCCCATGGGGTAGACCTAACTCAATAGGTAAATTCCCAACACATAGTATGGGTACACCTAACTTAATAGGCAAATTCCCATACTATGTTCATTTATTTTATGTTATGCATAATTATGTTAATTTCACACAATCTTATTAATTTATGCATTGAATTAACCCCATCGTTCCCACGTAATTTCGTTCTCATGACATAACACATATAAAAGGTGTCAACTTACATATGTATGAACATGTTTCAAAGGTGCCATCTTGCATATTAACAAACACATAACTTGCATGTGAACTTGCATAACATGTCATATATCTTGCATATAATCTTGTATAACATGTCACATAACTTGCATACAATATGTCATATAACTTACATATTAGCTTGCATAACATACTTGCATATTAACTCATAAACTTGCATAATGTCGTCATGAACTTGCATATTAACAAACATGTAACTTGCATAGCATATCTTGCATATTAACATACATGTAACTTGCATACTAACAAACATGTAACTTGCCATAGTTTAGTTGTATGATAGATTAATGATGATTTAGGGCTAGGTTAGGGTCTTATTTATAGATTAGGTGAGTGTTTTAGGCCCTTAGATTAACCCTAGATTAGATTAGGACCCTTAGATTTAGGAAGTCTCTAGAAACCAGCCCTAAGACCAGGCCCAAACCCCAAACTGGTGCACCCAACCACAGAACTCTCTAGAAACTGTGCAGGTTTCTTGGCTCGGCACGGGCGCACTTCCCAAGTGCGCCAGTGTATTTTTGTACTGGCGCACTTCACAAGTGCGCCAGTGCATTTCTGGCCTGTTCCGGGTTTTTCTGCCTAACTTCGTTCATCCATATCTCTTTCATACGGTACCCGTTTTATGCAAACTCGGACTCTATTTCGCGTATTTTTCCGAGACGAACGCAATGACGCAGCCCGTTTCCCCTGATTCTTATATCTGAGATTAATTATACTTTAATTACTAAGCATTAGTGTTAATTGAAATTCGGGGTGTTACATTCTCCCCTACTTAAAGGATTTCGTCCTCGAAATCTCTAAGTCAAGAAGAACGTATCCTACCAACCAAACAACCATCTACTAAACCATCAACCACAAGCAACCATTATCCTTAGAAACTTCTAATGATGTATGAACATATGCAGAAAGTGTGTGTATATGTCCGTATACTAATGCAAAATCAGGCGGTCTACTGATTCAGTCGACCTCCTTAATGCAAACCATGATAGTGCCATGCATCCAATATGTATGCGAAACCCTATTGACACATACAATTCCTATATGCGTGCACAACCATACACAAAAATGCATCATCCATATGATAACACAGCCATGATACATCCATCAATCTAACTACCACATCCATTTGTGCGATATGCAACATGAAGTGACTAAGCCGATCTAGTGCCTAATGTGTGTGTATATGCATCCACGAGCAACCACTAGCAAACAATTGCATCCACATGCATCCAACAACCGTAACATGTTTCAAACACATGTTTCAACCATAGGCTTTACCCTATCTAAAGGTCATAGGTACTAGCGAGAGGATATACTAAAGATAAGATAAGTACTAGACAAGCGATAAAGGAGAAGTTAAAAGACATACTCTCAAAAAGAAATGGATACAAAGAACGCATCTTCGCTTCCGTCTCCCAAGTAGCATTGCTTTCGTCATCTCCCCATTGCACTTTAACTAGCTGAACTTCTCTGTTCCTCAACTTCCTAGTTTCTGACCCAAGGATGCGAGTAGGAGCTCGTCGAACCGTCGCATCACGCTCTACCTCTACATCTCTAAGCAAGCTCGGCTCTACCACCTCTGCGGTCTCATGTAAGCACTTCCTCAAATGTGATACATGGAATACATCATGAACACCACTAAGTCTGTCGGGCAACTCCACCTTATATGCCATCCGTCCAACCCTTTCCTTAATAGGAAATGGCCTAACAAACCTCGGTGCTAACTTCCCAACGGACCCAAAGCGAACAACATTTCTCAATGGAGATACTTTGACAAAAACCATGTCCCCAACCTCAAACTCAAGATCCGTCCTTCTCCGATCCGCATATGATTTCTGTCTATCTTGCGCTGCTTTCATCCTTCTTCGAATTAAATCAATCTTCTCTGAAGTCTCTCTAACCATATCTGGCCCAAGCAAGATCTTATCCGTAGATTCCCACCAACATGTAGGAGATCGACAAGGCCTTCCATAAAGAGCTTCGAAAGGAGCCATACCAATACTGGACTGAAAGCTGTTATTATATGCGAACTCCACCAAAGGAAGATGTTTTTCCCATGTACCTCCAAAATCCAAGATACAAAGCCTCAAAAGATCTTCTAAGATACGGTTCACCCTCTCGGTCTGACCGTCCGTCTGAGGATGATATGCGGTGCTCAAACACAACTGAGTCCCTACCGCCTCTTGCAAACTTCTCCAAAACTCACTAGTGAAGATAGGATCTCGATCACTCATAATGCTGGATGGTACGCCATGCAATCTAACAATCTCTCTAACATAGACTGAAGCAAGCCATGGAGCGGTCCTCTTACTCTTTACGGGTATAAAATGGGCACTCTTGGTAAGTCTGTCTACCACAACCCAAATTCCCGTATTGCCCTTCCTCGATCTCGGTAACCCATCGATGAAATCCATCGAGACACTATCCCACTTCCATTCCGGAACTTCCAATGGGTGTAGCAACCCACCGGGTTTCCTTTGCTCCGCTTTAACTTGTTGGCACACTAAGCATCTAGCCACATACTCGGCCACATCTTTCTTCATACCGGCCCAGAAGAAAACTCTCTTCATGTCTTGGTACATTTTGTCTCCACCGGGATGAATAGTCATTCTTGAACGATGTGCATCATCCAAAATAGCCTTCTTCATACCCTCATCTTGCGGTACACAAAGTCTACCGTCTCTATGCAACCATTCCCTATCATCTATGGTGTATCTACCCAAATGGCTGGACGACTCCCCCCTTATAAGCTTCTCTACCAACTCAACCAACTGTGGGTCGTCTCGCTGAGCCTCGCCAATCCGTCCCAAAAGAGTAGGTCTAACCTCCAAGGATGCCAACAAACCAGTTACAAAGTCAACAGAAGGTATGAAGTCGAACAAAGAAAGAAACTCCAAGCTTCGCCGTTCCACGAACAATGGACTCAAAGATAGCCTTTTTCTACTCAAGGCGTCTGCTACCACGTTACCCTTGCCAGGGGTATACGCTATCTCGAAATCATAAGATGCTAAGAACTCCATCCACCTTTGCTGTCTTAAATTTAAATCCTTCTGAGAGAATAAGTACTTCAATGATTTATGGTCAGTGAACAACTCGAATCTCTCACCAAGAAGATAATGGCGCCAAGACTTAAGTGCGAAAATAATCGCGGCCAACTCTAGATCATGGGTAGGGTAATTCTTCTCATGCACTCTCAATTGCCTTCCTCCATAGGCTATTACCCTTCCCTCCTGCATCTAGACTGCGCCTAATCCTGTCCCACAAGCATCGGTATAAACAACAAACGGCTTACTCCCATCTGGAAGCACTAAAACTGGAGCGGTGGTCAAAGCTCTCTTTAACCGTCGGAAAGCATCATCACAATCTACATCCCATGAGAAAACCAGATTCTTTTTCGTCAAGCGGGTTAATGGGGCTGATATCTTCGCGAAGTCTTTGATGAACTTCCTATAATATCCTGCCAACCCCAAGAAACTTCTTACCTCGGTAGCATTTCTAGGAACTTTCCAATCCTGGATAGATACTATCTTTGCGGGATCCACAGCTATCCCTTCCTTAGAGACCACATGCCCTAAGAATCGCACTTCTCTTCTCCAAAAATGACATTTAGAGAATTTAGCTTTAAGACTATGTGCTCGAAGAGTATCCAACACTTCTCTGAGATGTAAGGCATGCTCTTCTTCATTCTTGGAAAAGACCAAGATGTCATCCACAAAGACCACTACAAACTTATTCAGATACTCCCTGAACACTCTACTCATTAGATCAACAAAGTATGCAGGGGCGTTTGTCAACCCAAATGGCATCACAAGCCACTCATAAAAACCATCCGGAGTCCGGAAAGCAGTCTTCTCTATACTGTCCTCCGCCACTCTCAACTGATGAAACCCTGTAGCTAAGTCCATCTGCGAAAATACTGACGCGCCAACCAACTGATCAAAGAGATCATCTATCCTCGGTAATGGGTGTCTATTCTTCTTCGTGAGCTTATTAAGTTCTCTATAATCCACACAAAGTCTGAGGGACCCATCCGCCTTCGTGGCAAACACTACTGGAGCTCCCCACTCCGATATACTTCGCCTTATGAACCCCTTCTCAAGCAACTCCCCTACTTGCTTATGAAGTTCTCTTCTCTCACGAGGAGCCATGTGGCGCACTGGCAAAGACACTGGTTTGGCATTATCCACCAAATAAATTCGGAAATCTATCTCCCGCTTCGGAGGCAAACCCTTCACTTCTTCAAACACATCCGGATATTCCCGGACCACTCTGACAGAACGCAAACTCTCGACCGAAGCATCGAGCGATTCAAGATAACTTAGCAAAACAGATTCCATGGGATTACAAGAGATCTCGAGAGTATTACCCAAGCGGGTCATAAGCCTGACAACTCTCCTTTCACAATCAAGAACGGCACCATTACTGGATAACCAGTCCATGCCCAAAATCAACCCATAGCCCGTGAAGCCCAATACAAAAGCATCACATCTAAACTCAACGCTAAGTATAGAAATCTTCAAACCCAAACATATCATAGCCAGATATATGGAGCCCTCAATTGGGTTTGAAACAACCAAGGGATCATCAACTAGACTGGTGTCTAAGTGCAGTGACTCAACTAACGATGATGAGATAAAAGAATGCGATGCGCCAGAGTCAAACAAAGTACGAACTGGATGATCAAACAGAAAAACCAGACTTTCAACGGAAATAGTTCTACCTCTCTGCTGAATCGGTGGAACTGAGAGAGCCTGAACGTGCCCCCCTGACTGAGGTGGTGCCATAAGAGCTTGCACCTGACCTCCTGAGGTAGACCCCGTCCTCTGCCCCTTCTTTGGGCAATCCTTCACAAGATGTCCTGCCTCACCACAATGAAAGCAACCGGTCTTCTTCTTTTTGCGACAATCCTTGCTGAGGTGGCCTGGGGTCCCACAATTAAAGCACTTCTTCTTCTTCTTCTTCCCCTTGTCACCATTGCCTTTTCCACCCTTGCCTTGTTGTTGTTGTTGCGGTTTCTTCTGATCCCCCTTCTTCTCTGGTGCCTTAGAATTCTTATCATCCTCATGCATAAGTGCCATGTAGACAAGCTTCTCAAAGGTGGCCCCCATAGGAATGTGAGTCATAGCTATTCCTTGCAATGGTTCGTTCAAGCCTCTAACGAACCTCAAAGCCTTCTTCTCCGGTGTATTCACCAACTCTATGCCAAACCTTGCTAATTGATTGAATTTGTTGACATATTCTTTCACCGTGAGATTCCCTTGCTTCAAATTCAAGAACTTCTCCATAAACAGATTCTCTTCCGCCCTTGAGAGAAATTTAGCCCCAAACCTTTGCTTGAAATCTGCCCAAGAGTCAACAGGGCGTTCTCCATTAGTGACCTCCCACCAGAATGAGGCTTCTCCCTTCATTAACCAAGCCGCCAACTTGACTTTCTTTCCCTCTTCCACTTCAAAGATATCTAGCAACTCTTCCACTTCCTTAAGCCAATCTCTAGCCTCTACGAAAGTCTCTGAACCTAGAAAAGGTTTTCCTCCTATAGCCTTGAACTCCTTGCAAACCTTAGCAAAATTATCCACTTTAGGCTGAGGGGGAGGAGCGGTTGTCTCTGGTGTAGTAGCATTGGCTGGACCCGCAGCCGCGGCCCTAGCCTCTTGTAACCTCCTATACCATAGTGGTATAACTAAACCCTCCGGGATGTTAAGATCTTCAGCCATGCTGAAACGAAAGAGGAAAGATTCAAAAAGGAGATTCTGAAAGATAACAATATGGCTATTGGGGATTATGCTTTTCTTTTTCAAAAACTTTTCTCTTAAAAGACATGTTTTTGAAAATACTTTTTTTTCAAAAATGTTCTTAGAAAATAGTTTTTCTAAAAATTTTATCTGTTCCGGTAACCTTAAGCTCTGATACCACGTGTAACACCCCACTCCCGCTATGGTCACTCACTAAGGGAATGCCATAGCATCGGTGGAGTATTTTAGTGAATATAGAACAGAAAAATTACAACAAGACAGATATAAACAGTACTTGAAATTTAAAACATCATCTCATAACAGCGGAAGTAAAACATGTCTGGTTACATCATAAAACCACAATAAAAGTCAAGTACAATATCCATCAAAATAAAGAAGTACATAATCCCACTCTCATACAATAGCCATGACGAAAGAAAAAGATAACTGGATAACTGGAGCTTTACATCTATCCAAGCTCCTAAAGACTGGAACAGCAATCCGATCAAGCTCCACTACTGCTAGGATCCACCGTAGGACCTGAGGGTTGGGAAAAAGATAAAAACAACGGGGTCAGACATAAGTCTGAGCGAGTCCTATAACTTTAACAATACAATCGTTAAAGTAAACAGAGAAGACATAAACTGATATACGGTAACTAATGGGGATTAATGGCTGCACTAAGCAGTCAACTGAACTAAGATAAAAGATAAAGACGCATCTACCCTTCCTAAGGTAAATTACTAAACTACACCACACCAGTCGTTCCTAACTTAAAGGTTGATCCCACCCCTGGACTTATAAAATTAACTTAATAGTACTTGCGTACCCCTAGGTGACCAAGTAGACGCCACGGGGCCCTACAATCCACTAGGTGTACACACTACTCCCCATTCGATCGGCTCCCTAACGTAGATACCCGTGCTGGCCCCACCATGGGGTGTACCATTCCCCAACGTGGCAACCCGATATAATTAACGGTGCACGGCTTATATCTACACGATGCAACAACGGCTTACCTACCAGCCCGGGCCCACTCACGCATATGAAGCCCGTTGGACTTGCGTTGCCACCGCTAACCCGTTTGCCTCTTACAGTCAAACCCAGTATGCGTGTCCCGTCCTCGACATGGGTCGAGCCCACAAAGATACGTATGGGTTACTGGTTGAAATGGGCCTCCCACAAGCTACCCACCTAAGCTTGTCCCTTTTTCTAGTGTATCCCACTTAACCCTTTAATCATGTTTTAATTACATGTTCCACTTTGGTTAAGTATTCTAATCGTATTTTCTATTGCCACCCAAGGCAACCCACTAGGTTCCTTATGCCACCCAAGGCACCCACTTAACCCCTCATGTCCCTCTACATGCTAATATGGTTAAGTGTTTCTTAATTAATTAATTAAGATCGTAACCTTTGTAAAGACCTCTCACATTAGACTGTCTTTTATGACCGCTGGTTAAGCCGGTTGGGTCCGGGCAGCCTTATGTCATAACCGAGTCTAACCTCGTGTCTTTACATTAATCACGTATTTAGTTTGTGCCTAAGACCTCTCACATTGGGCTAACATTTGTAGCAACTGGTTAAGCCGGTTGGGTTCGGGCAGTTTTACGCTACAACTGAGTCCAACCTCGTGTCTTAGTCAATTAATTACACCTAATTAATCACCCTCATAATTTAAATTAATTATCCCTAATTAATATTAAGCTTTTCATAACATGGGTAGACCTAACTCAATAGGTAAATTCCCATGGGGTAGACCTAACTCAATAGGTAAATTCCCAACACATAGTATGGGTACACCTAACTTAATAGGCAAATTCCCATACTATGTTCATTTATTTTATGTTATGCATAATTATGTTAATTTCACACAATCTTATTAATTTATGCATTGAATTAACCCCATCGTTCCCACGTAATTTCGTTCTCATGACATAACACATATAAAAGGTGTCAACTTACATATGTATGAACATGTTTCAAAGGTGCCATCTTGCATATTAACAAACACATAACTTGCATGTGAACTTGCATAACATGTCATATATCTTGCATATAATCTTGTATAACATGTCACATAACTTGCATACAATATGTCATATAACTTACATATTAGCTTGCATAACATACTTGCATATTAACTCATAAACTTGCATAATGTCGTCATGAACTTGCATATTAACAAACATGTAACTTGCATAGCATATCTTGCATATTAACATACATGTAACTTGCATACTAACAAACATGTAACTTGCCATAGTTTAGTTGTATGATAGATTAATGATGATTTAGGGCTAGGTTAGGGTCTTATTTATAGATTAGGTGAGTGTTTTAGGCCCTTAGATTAACCCTAGATTAGATTAGGACCCTTAGATTTAGGAAGTCTCTAGAAACCAGCCCTAAGACCAGGCCCAAACCCCAAACTGGTGCACCCAACCACAGAACTCTGTAGAAACTGTGCAGGTTTCTTGGCTCGGCACGGGCGCACTTCCCAAGTGCGCCAGTGTATTTTTGTACTGGCGCACTTCACAAGTGCGCCAGTGCATTTCTGGCCTGTTCCGAGTTTTTCTGCCTAACTTCGTTCGTCCATATCTCTTTCATACGGTACCCGTTTTACGCAAACTCGGACTCTATTTCGCGTATTTTTCCGAGACGAACGCAATGACGCAGCCCGTTTCCCCTGATTCTTAAATCTGAGATTAATTATACTTTAATTACTAAGCATTAGTGTTAATTGAAATTCGGGGTGTTACAGAATTTGAAGTGGGGGACTTTGTTTTTATCAAAGTATCACCTTTAAAGAATGTGATTCGCTTCGAATAAGTAGGGAAGTTGGCACCTAGGTTTGTAGGACCATTCCCCATAACTGAAAGGATTGGCCAAATGGCATATAGAGTAAAGCTCCCAGAAAATCTATTCGGTGTTCATGATGTTTTCCACGTTTCCCATCTGCGGAAGTGCCTCCATAACACCGCAGTAATTGTTGAGCCGAGTGTGTTGGACGAGGTCGAAGTGGAACGGGAGGCGAGAGTCAGGCAAGTTCCTACCCGTATTCTAGGATCAGAAGTTAAGAAGCTACGCAATAAAGAGATCAAGTTGCTAATGGTTCAATGGGGAGATAACCCAGAGGATGCAACTTGGGAGATCGAAGACAAGATTCATGCTTCATACCCTTTCCTTTTCGAGGGTATGTTCTTAACTCCTTTTTCAAAGTTTTATCAGTACTTTTTTCGATCACTTGAGTATATCTTATCCATAGTTTTTTTGACCTTTAGATAGGAATCCTATGGATGTAAACATGTGTTTGAGACATGTTATTTTTAACGGATGCAAGTGGATGCAAGTGCTTGCTAGTGGTTGCCTGTGGATGCGTATACACACACATTAGGCACTAGATCGGCTCAATCACTCTCATACTGCATATGGATATGTGTGCATTTTCTTTTCTTATATGGATGGAAATGTATGAGTTATCATATGGATGTTGCACTTAGACGAATGAGTGTGCACACATATAGAGCTTACATGTGATAGTAGGATTATTTACATACATATTGGGTTCATGGAACTAACATAAATTGCATTAAGGAGGTCAACTGAATCAGTAGACCGCCTGATCTTCGCATTAGTATTGGGACATATACATACACCGTTGCATATTTTCAAGAAAGCATTAGAAAACCTTAAGGATAATGGACGCCAGCGATTGATGGATGAGTAGATGGATGGTAGGATATGCATTCTTCTCAACTTGGAGATTTAGGGGACGAAATCCTTTAAGTAGGAGGGAATGTAACACCCCGTAATTTTGTTAACATTAAAGAGGATAAATTAAATAATAATTAATTTAGTATTCAGAATTAATGGGAATGGACTATGCCATTGCGTCCGTCTCGAAATTCTGGTTAAGATAAACATTTGGTTTGCATAAAACGGGCAATGTATGAAGAAGTTATGAGGGTTTTAAGTTTGTGTACGTGTAGAAAGAACATATGTACACATATGAGTCACGTATGAGTCAGATATGAGTCAGACCCTATCTAGAACAGCTATATATTTTTGTCCAATTCTCCTATCTTCTTCATTGGAAATCATGGAAGCCAAATGCTGTCGGTGTGCGAACTAAGACGAATCCGTTTTCTTCAAACAACAATCAGTTTTGCAAATCAAATCTAGAGATTCAAGATCCATTCTTCTTATATTTTCTAATCCTAACATAGTGAGTTTCTAGTTACTTTTAGATTTGAATATTTAAAAGTAAATTGTGAAAGACTGCGATTTGGATATGTTATAAACTATGAATCTATGCGATTGTTAAATCTACTACTATGTCATGATAGATCTATATCTCTAGATCTAATGCAATTGTGGTTATTCTATTATGTCGCCTTTGTGGATCCTGAATTGTAACTATATTGTGGTTTAAATCTTTTAATTTGGACAGTTACAATGTTGGTTAGATCCAATTCTTTATGTAAATCACCTTTCACCTATCATATTGTGGTCTATTTAGATATGTTGTAAATTGGACATGTGAATCCATATTTATAACTAAACATGTTACTATGTCATCCTAATTATGTTAGATCTATTTTTGTGACCACACTATAATTATGTTGGAACTAAATAGTTGGATACCTAAATGGTCAAATAAGATCTCATTATGCTCACAATGACATCATAGTTATGTACAACTAGTAATTTCCACAAGTTCATCAGTTTTATGCTTATATGTCCACCTTATCACAATGCTAGTTTATGTTTATGCTAAGTTATGTTAAAATGATCACTTTGGTTGTATTCCCATTATTTTCCCAATTATCGTTTATGACTAGGCTATTGTCTAGACTACGCATGCCGCCAATTTATGAGTGCGCTAGTTAGGGAACGGGGGAAAAAGGGTTAATATTGGCATAATTTGAATATGAATATTTTTGGATATATAATTCAAATTATTGGGTAGAGTGGGCATTAACCCTATAAAGGGAAAGGTTTAATTAATTGAATAATTAATTAATAATGGAAAGTCTAGTAATTACAATTAGGAATTGTAATTGTACTTATCACACGAGGTTAGGTTGCATTAGTGGTGGAAGTCTGCCCGGACCCGACCGGCATATCCAGTAGCCACTAATGTTGAACCTAATGTGGGAGGTCTATTTACGCAAATACGAATCAGGCTATAACACGAGGTTAGGCCCAATTGTGGAATATGTCTGCCCGGACCCGACCGCATATCCAGCATCCACATGTTGTAGGCCTAATGTGGGAAGTCTAGCCCAATATGAAACATAAATGGACATGGTAATGAATTGGACTACTTAACCAAATCTAATCCATAGGGATTATATGACTATGAACTAAAGTTAGGGTTAAGTAAGTTGATTGGATAATGGATGGGATAAGCAAATCTGGAGGGGGTTGTTAACATTTACATATAGGCCCACAAACTTAACCCGATAAGGTTATGTAATTAAAGACACCTAGAGGTATACATAACCGGAGGAAATAATAGAGTTATGTAATTAAAGACACCTTTTAGGGTAAGCATAACTATTATAGGGCTATGAAATTAAAGTCATCTAATGGTATACATAGTTAGTGAAAACCTAGTGGGGGATAAAAGACAAAGGGGAGAGCTTGTATCATATTGTGTGAGACCCATTTCAGCCAGTAACCCGTAGTAGGTATCAAATAAAAGTACTCCATACTAGGCGGAGAGGGGACACGCTTACTGAATGATTGTAAGAGATCCAAACGTGGAGGACGGTGTGGGCAGCGCAAACCGACCATGCCATGTGCGTGCATGAGCCAGGCAGAGATGGATAAGACGACTGTGACACCAGTAGATATGGTTGTGCATATCTTGGGAAATGGAGGGTTGCCACTTTAGGAAGTGATACCTCCTACTTTGGGGCCAGCACAGGGTATCTACAGAGTAGGGAGTCGATCGATTAGGGTAGTAGTTAAGGTAAGTTTGGACCTGTGCCCTAAGTCTACCGCCTTATAGTAAAAAGGATCATCTCATTCTAGTTGTACTAGTAATAGTGCAGAGTGTTCATTAGAGAAGTGTATACACCTTATCCTGTCTACCTTGTCACACTTGCCATTTATGTAGTAATCTCTCTTATCCACTTTATATGCCTGTCATGTTACTTTTATTTATTTACTTGCTAAAAGTCACTAGACTCGCCAGACTTTATGTCTGACCCTCTTGTTTCCTCTTCTTTCTTCCGTTTCCCCCCACGAAGGTTCTCAAGGAGGAAACACTCAGGCTTAATCAGGACTCAAATATCATCTCGCTAGAGCTGCTTTCGAAGTATGGCTCAAGTTTTTATCTCAACGATGGCTTTGTGACTTTTACTTGGAGAATTATGTTTTCCTTTAAGTATTTATGTACTGTGATGTTAAAAGATAGAAGTTATGTTATTGTAATGGTTTTTGAGACTTATGGTATTTTGGACCACGCTGTATGAATTATGTTTGAAATAAAAATTTGAATTTCTGTTGCTATCTTAATTATATTTGTCTTGTTATATTCTGTGTCTGTTTACCTATAACGCTTCACGGAACTTAATGCATTCCCTTTGTGAGTGGCATTAACGGACGTGGGGTGTCACAACTATCTAGTATTTTTTCCACTGTTTGATTATTATCTCTGAGTGATTTAGTGAGGCAAATTTGTAAAGACACTTATGTTGTGATTCCTAGTGTATGGCTATTTTCTCTAGTTGCTATAAGGATTTTAGTTTCTGCTCAAATATGCTTCATTATTATTGCCTGTTGTATATATTTTATTATATTTTATCCTTTTGCTATGAGTTCTACGATAGGTTTCGATGTTGTTTACCTACTCTGATGATTGTCCATAGCTTCCTGGCACTCCCTTCAGCGCATTATTCCTCTTGTTTAGTGCAGAGTTATGGGCGGTCACCATAGTTCTGTTGTTATATTAGTTGACAGATTTTATCAGTAAATATATGTTATTGAGATATTATATCATCAACTGATAATTCTTTAATTATATTTACATAGTTGTTTATGTAAATTGGTTTAAGGACTTGAATGTCATCTGTTAAGAGAACTATTATATACCGTTGGGACTGCTAAGTTATATTTTCTGTAAAGTAAGTCAGAAAATTACTTAAGTTTGTTACTTGTTGTATTAATTGTTTTATGAAACAATTAAAAGTGATTGTTTTAAATTATATTATATATTAATTAATTGAAAAGGGAAGATTAACTGTACCAGTAAATCAGATTGTTTTTGGCTCACTTACGCCTACCGTCTAAAATAGATTATTTAATTAATTGGGTTTCAATTAATTTAATGGAAATAGTTTTTAACAAATAATTGTTAAACAAAAAATGTTTTATTTAGAATGAATTCGGCTAGTAGTTTTTGATAAGATGATTATGTAGTTAAATAGAGAAGTTGAAATTTGATAAATTATCCAAGATAATGTTTCTAACGTAATTAATCTCTTAAGTAAGCAAGTTTTAAATGTAATTTTTTAAAAGGTTAAGGGAATTAAGTCAAGCTATTTGAATAAATTTCTTGGTTTCCAATATTTAAGTTAATCAAGTTAACTTGATGAATGTTCTCAAAACAACAACATTGTTTTGAAATGGTCTGAAAATCAATTGGATTTACAAATTATGGTCTGGCGAATATTTTCGATATCGAACTTCTACGAATCTTAAAAATATGAATGGTTTCAACTAAAGCTCTGAGAGGTAATTAAAATACCCCAACTTGAACGATTTCACTATTATTAGATGAATAATATTAATTCGTATTCATAATGAGTGTTAGAGTTGTATATCACTTTCAGCTATGAAACATAAATTCAAGAGTAAGATTATCGCCTAAGATTTTTAATAGGTATTTTCTAAGTTAAAAGGAAATACTTATGTTTTCAGATAAATATAGACAAAGTTAATATTTGAATTTAAATAATTGATGATTATTTAAATAAGACTAAATAAATCCAATGGAAATAAATCTACGCATTTTATTTTATGTTTGATAGTTAAATCACCGACTATCAAATCTTGATCTTTAACGTTGTCGTTTCGAAGAGACTTGCTGATATCAAAATTGGTATCAATGCCCCAAAAATGCAATCAACACCTTAAAGTATAATCCATTACAAAGTTAAGAATGAGAATAGCGGGGAAAATTAAAGTGCACACGGTTTTAGAGTGGTTCGTCTTTAAAAGAAGCCTACGTCCACTATAGAGGAAACTTTGATTATCATCATGGCAATTACAAAGTACATGGCTCTCATATTTGTATACATTCTCTCTCTTTTACAACAGATTCACTCAAATCTCTTGAAGGAATTGTTTGATCTCTCTAGATGCAAGAATAAAGGATGGCTATCTTCAATGATTGGACAATTGGGTGATTTAAATGAATTCCATGGATGATTTGGTGTTTGATCTTCGTTTGGAGATGATTAGCTAAGGTAGAATCACTTAGAATGGTGAAGAATATAGTTTGACAGCCCTTTGAGGTCTTAGGATTCAATTCCCATTAATGTAGAGTTCATGGTCTATTTTTAGGTGAAGATCAAATGGAGTGGAGGGCTAAAAATATAGTGCACAGGCTATCAATCGGTTGATAGTTATTTACAGAAATGCCACCAACCAGCTGTATCCAGCTGTCAACAATACCGATCGGTGTATACCCAAATCGACCGATCGGTATCTTCCCCTTTGCCAATGAAGTCGACTGACCCTGAACTTTAGAACATGACCGATCGGTCTTGTGCCTTATTGACCGACCGATGTGATGATAACTGACCAAAGTGCGTTGCTCTAGAACCGACCGATGTTAACATTACCTTATTACTGTGTGTACCTTTAATCTGACCAATCATTAGCCCAATGCTGACCGACTGACCCACACTTAACAATATTAACTAAGCCAAATGTTTTTGGCTAGACCGACTGATCATGCTCACATATACCATCCGACCCAATGCTTTTCCCTCGTGTTTGATCCATTTGAGTGTGTTTGGTTTTTTAATGGATAAACATTTGCCCCTCAGGGTTTACAGTTTCTTGTTTTGCAAAAAAATTGTGAACTCCGAAATGAATATTTTTATCATAGATCGACGGATCATACACGTCATGCTTTTCTTTGGAATGGTATGGTACCAATGGGCGACCGGACTGGCTAATCTATTATATGGTCGGTCGGTTTGAACGGGTCGGGCAAAATAGGTCTTCATGGACCGATCGACCCATCTAATACTTGCCTTTATATTACACCCATGGCCTTTACTCTTCCCTCTTTACTTTCGTTTCACTTTCCCAAACCAATCAGAAATCTTCACTAATGGCGGTTGTCTTGCTTTGAAAAAAACTTAGCTTTACTCAAAATTTCCAACTGTACTTCCCAAATCAATGCTTCGGTGTTTAACTTTTGCTTTACCATTAACTGATTCGATTTTGCTCGGAGCTGAGACCCTTGAGTCTGTGCTTTATCAACGCCTTCGATCTCAGGCTGTCCTTCATCACATAGTTCAAGAAATCACAAGCATCAAACATTCCCGAAATTTGCATTGTATATGATGATTTTGGATTCTAAGTTGGGTCGGTTTTGGGGTTGAGATGCGTATTTGGAATTTTTATGGTTTTAGATTATAAATTTTGGTATCGGAATGACTTGAAAAAGGATTGGATTTGTATGTGACGTGTTTGTTGTTGTATATGAGGGATTCACAATACATTGACCCTCTTATCACTTGATCTTTGTCTTATGCACATAAGGTGATTTTTGAATCGCTTGATTTAAAAATTCTTAGCTTTGTATGATCTTACTTTTGCTGCTGTGAAACCATATGTAACCAACTTAAATGTGATCCCCCATCTTGAAATTGTGAGTCTTATGTTGATAATACTTGCATGTATTGCTTTTGTCTTCGGAATTGTGCACAGTTTTATTTGATGATGGGCTGTGGTGACACCTGCATACATGTTGAATGTTATTTGTTAATTGCATTAGAGCTAGTTGTAGTTACACTTGATTGTGGCTTAGAGGAAGCCAGGGAATTCAGAAATGCATTATAGCTAATCGTCCATTACCAAGCCTCTGGTAACTAACTATATCGATCGATTAGGTCTAGGCACCGATCGGTCAGTACCAATCCTCTGGAGGATTGTCTGTACCGGTAGGTCAGTCCTAACTGATCGGTCGGTTCCAATCCTTTGGAGGATTAACAGTACTGACCGGTCTGTCCAAGGCACCGATCGGTCAGTTCCAATCCTCTGGAGGATTGACAGTACTGACCAGTCTGTCTTGGGCACCGATCGGTCAGTTCCAATCCTCTGGAGGATTGATAGTACCAGTCGGTCTTCTCCTAGTACCGACCGGTTAATATTAATCCCCTAAGATTTGGTTAATATCGACCATTCCATAGTGCTTCATGCCATTTCCATAACTTTCTCTAATCGATAACCAAAGTGTAAACCCCTTTTATTGCCACCTGTCATGTAACAAAACATTTGTATGTTCCAGGCCATTATACTCTGTTGCTGACTTCCCGTGTCGACAACAAGTTAGATAAATGTTTAAAGAGTTTATACATAGCATTTTACCGCCTATATTTGAATGTTATGTTTGCGCGGAAGTGCTTCAAATACTATTTTTAGTTTAGATACACACTTCTCACACAAATTTGAACTTTCATATATAAGTTCGTATTAAAGCTTGAAGTCGATTGATCAATTGTAGATTTCAAACCTCGCTTTTATATTGCTACATATAACATTGCTTATTTTAGGAAACGTGCACCTATAGTTTGTTTTCAAATACACTTATCGGTATAGAAATGATGACTCGAAAACAATCGCGTGAACAACTTGAGGAAGCATCCGGGTCTGTTCAAGTTGAAACTTCTACCCAAATTTCAAAAAACTTTGATGGCTAATGCCCCTGAGTCAGAGGTTATCCCAGAATTCCCCGCGCCACGAATTCTTGCTATAACACCTAATGGAAGAAAACCCATGAAACTTTCTGAGCGGGCATATAAGAGCTTATGTGCTCAGTTTAGGATTTTAGAGACTGATGCCAAACTTCCAGAAGAAAATGAGTTTGTTGATTCACCGCCTCTTGGATATGTTGCCGTTAACCGACAGATGTTAGTGAAGGGAGTTGTCCCTCCTTTTAATCCTTTCATGGAAATGATTCTTAGACGCTTAGGTATCGCTCCCTTGCAATTACACCCGAATGGCTATGCCATTTAAACTGGTTTATACGTGCTTCTAATGAGAGTTAAGCAATGCGCGCATACTTTTTAAGAAATCTGTTCTTTGTATGCTTTTAAAAGGAGGTCGGAGAAACAATCGATTATCATTGTGGAAGGGAAACATTCCAAGATCATAACTGACTTATTGGAGAGTGTTAAAGGATTTATAGATCATTACCGCTTCGTACGATGCCCTGGCAGATTCTGTGGCAAGTGGATGGAAGGAGGTAAAAGATCTACTTCTTTAAAACTTCTTCATTTCCTTTTACGTCTAAGTCTCAGACTTTATATTCCTTCTTTGTTTTACATAAATCCCATCGGCCGACCCAGATGCTGCCGTGGATCAGGATTTAGCTGACGCTTTTAAATTTATTGATGAGGGGGAGAGAAGTAGGAAATTCTTGATCACAGAACAGTTTCTCCATCAATATCATCTAGTTGACCCTTCTCGTACTCTTAAATTAGACTTGACTTTTAAGAAAGAGATTGCCAGTAAATCTCCTACTAAGAAATCTCCTTTAAAGAAATGCTCTGACATCATGGGCAGAAGTAAAATGCCTCCCAAGTCTAAAATGGTTTCCATTGGAGAAGAGGAGTCTCAACAGTACGAGGATGAGAGCGAACAGGTTGAGAAGGAAACGGAGCGGGTTGAAAAGGATAGAACTACTTCAGAAGCCCTTTCGGATCCATTGAAGGAGGTCAAACAATCTGGAGATGTCAAAACAACATCTAAGGATAATGCAGATAAGGTTAATGAGAACCCTATTACTCAAGTTACTCAAGGTGAGAGTTCTGCGGATACTTACAAGGGCTTGAGTGATCTCAGTTCAGCCAGAGATATTATTCAGAGTGAAATTGTCATCCAACCTCCAAAATCTCAAGCCAAGGAATAAGGGATTAATATAATTGAAGCTCCCATCACTTTACCAAGAAAAATGCTTATGAATCTAGGGATCGCTTTAGAACCGATTATGAAATTTGGTTTGTTATTGGATACATGTTAGCAAACATTATACATATAACATGAGTTTATGATTCCTTGCATTAGTATCTTAAACTTGCCCCATTATTTGTCAATGGGAACATTAAATTTCGGCTTTGTCTCTTTTCTCAGGTCCAGAAATGATGCCAAACCCCTCGTTTATGAAAGATTTCAATGAAAAATCAAGCCAACAAAATCCAAAGCATCTTATTAAATCTCGTCCTTCGCGACATTCCCAACGATTTGATCATCCTCAACACCAACAACCTCCCCGTCAATCTCTGCCAATTCTAGAACTTCCTGAAACTAATGATCAAAGACATTGGAGGCATGAGCTTGAAGCTATGTTAGAAGAAAAGAAGAGGAAGGAATAAGAGAAAAGGGAAAGGAAGAGTGGGAAGAAGAGAAATATGGATGATCAAGGCAAAGAAGACTCTCGAAAGTGTCATAAGCCAGACAAACTTCCAATACTAGACATTCAGATTACTTCCGATAAATCGTCTTAACTTCTTCATCCGTCACTCCAACTCCTACTGACCTCCAAATGATTATTCAAATGCCTCGATATGCTCCCAGACCGTGCAACCTTAAGCTTGTTGAACGATTAAAGGGTTGGTGTCTACAGGGGATGTACTTCGATCTGGACAAATATCATCCGACAAACATCATACTTGGCAAAATGGACACCATGAAAAGTTGCATGCTCACACAATTCGATGTTGCTAAGAGCCAGTTGGAAACGCGCATAGATGTGATCAGGGATCATGTTGAGAAATAACTAACTGCTTGGAATGCGTTTGCTCATGATCTCCAAAGGTTCAACAAGGAGAATATTGAACGAATCCTTACTTTAGAGAATGGCATGGTCGAGCTCATCAAGGCCCTTGAATCTTGAGATAGAACCGTTGCTTTCTTTACATAAAGGGATATAGGGCTAGCTGGCTTAGAAGATGAAAACAATAGGCTCAAAGAAGAGCTTGTTTCCACGAAACAAAGAGAGAACATACTGGCAGCGCAAGTTCAAGAGGCTCAAAATGTCCGAGAGTTTGCCGAGTCTCGACTGGTTATAGAAAGGAATGCTTTTGTCGCTCATCAGCAAGAAAACACTATTCTTCAGGAAAAGATCTCTTCTCAAAATATGACTCTTTCCGCAGTGCAAAGAACTCTTAAAGAAGAAAGACTTATGGTTGTAGCCGATCTCGAAAAAGCTCAGTTGGATGCCGATACTTCTTTGTTTGACTTCTATGTCTTCAGCGTCATGAGTTGAGGAATTTTGCATTATCTGGAAGATAAATTTGAAATTACTCTGGCTCTTTTCTGGGAGCTAATGCTTGAGATTAATGAAGGCAAACACAATGAAGACGATCTTACTAAAGATCTCTTAGATGAAGAGTCCCACGAGGCCGTAGCTGAGGGAAAGGCTCAGTTCAAAAAAGTGCGAGACTTGGTAAGCTATATGGCTAGAGATTTTGGGGAGCAAGCTTAGAATCAAACCAATATTGATGCCTCTGTTGGTCCTACTAACATTGAAGCCTCTAGCTCACAAACTCTGATTAACCCTCCTGTTGTTCTAAAGGAGAAGGAAATAGTTACCGAGGAGCATGGAAAAAATGACGAGGAAGATGACAATGATGCAGACAGATTTGAGGTCGAGGAGCACAAAAACATCCAATTAAATCTTGAGGTCATAGGTAAAACTGAAATTGTCCAAGCTATGTTATACTTAGACTCCCTATGCCCTTCACCTAGGACGACCACATTTCACGCTCACTGTTTATCTATCTTAGGTCTGATCTTACCAGAGCTTCCTTCTGGAGGATTTACTGCTATGACGACTGACGCTGTAGTAACTGACTCAACCTTGATGTTGATTCCTCCTTTGTAACACATTGAAGCAGAGGCATAGAGAATCCTCACTTGTATAATCATCCATCCTAAATGAGATACATAGGAGCCTTTCGTAAAATCTTCCTCCGCTTCTTAGCTTCTGTCGGTAGTGTTCCAGTTAGGAGATATTCTTTAATTGGTGTCATTCATGAGTCGGGCTTTTCGGCTGCTTCCATGAACCAATCCATATCAATTTGTTCAGTGTTAGGACTAGAAAGGACCTCCACTGGAACTAATCTCATCAGTTGTGCATCTCCTGTGATTGCATATTTTGCTAGTGCATCTGCCTTTGTGTTCTCTTCTCTAGGAAAGTGAAATATGGTGTAATATTCAAAGCTTTCCTGCGGTTCCCAAGCTTTGGATAGATAAGTTGCAAGTTGCCTCCTATGGCCTGGAACTCTTTCTGAACTTGACATACTATCAATTGCGAATCACTGAAATTTTGTAAGGTCTTTAGCTGCAATTCCCTTGCCAGCCTTACCCCTGCAATAAGGGCTTCGTACTCAGCTTCATCATTTGTCGATGGAAACTCTAGCCTTAGTGCATAATAGATAGATCTTCCTTCAAGAGTTTCTAGGAACACTTCTGCCTCTAAACAATAGTCGTTTGATGCTCCATCAACAAATAATTTCCGCTAAACGTTGGCTTTGACAGCAGGTTCCTCTTTCTCCTTTCCTTGATCAATGAACTCTACGATAAAATCTGCAAGTGAATGTCCATCAATTGCTCTCCAGGGATGGTATGTAACATCATACTGACTGAGCTCAATATTCCATTTTAGCAACCTCCCAGAAGTTTCTGGGTGGAACAAGACTTGCTTTAAAGGCTGATCAGTGAGGACCTTGATAGGATGAGCTTGAGACTACTGCTGGACCTTCTTTGAGGCAATAAGCATGCAATAGGCGAGCTTTTCTAGCTTTGGGCAATTCATCTCTGCCCCGGTCAACCTCTTACTGATGTAGTAGACATGCCTTTGTACTTTCAAATCCTCCTTCATCAAGGACGCGCTCAAAGCATGAGCAGACACTGCCAAGTATAAGAACAAGTCTCCCCGTCACTGGGCTTGGAAAGCATTGGAGGTGTCTCCATATGCTGGATCAGCTCCTCAAAAGCTTTCTGGCATTCTGGAGTCCACTGGATATCTTTCTTCCCTTTCCTAAGGGCGTCGAAGAAAGGAAGGCACATGTCCGTCTCCCTTAGTATGAAGCAATTCAAAGCTGCAATTTTTCCATTTAAGCATCGGAGTTCCCTCTTAGTCCTTGGAGCACGCATTTCCCTCAAGGCTGATATTTGTGCTGGGTTGGCCTCTATGCCTTTGGCATTGACTATGAATCCCAAGAATTTACTCGAAGTGACTCCGAAAGAACACTTTAAAGGGTTCAACTTCATACCATATCGGCGTAGAATAAAAAATATTCGGGCTAGATTCTCTAAATGATAAGCAGCCCTCTTTGACTTTACCAGCATGTCGTTGACATAAACCTCTATCATCTTGCTGATTTGCGTTTTAAACATAGCATTCACTAGACGCTGGTAAGTTGCCCCCGCATTCTTTAAGCCGAATGACATTATGTTGTAGCAGTACAAGCCAACATCAGTAATAAAACTTGTGTCTTCTTGATCAGGTTCATACCTCATGATCTGATTGTAGCCTGAATACGCATCCATAAAAGACAGCAACTCATGCCAAGTTGTAGAATCCACTAGCTGATCTATCCTAGGAAGAGGGAAGCTATCATTCGGACATGCCTTATTAAGATCCAAGTAGTCTATGTTAAACTCTCCATTTGAAATTCGCTTTCTTTACGAGCACGGGGTTGGAGACCCAATTCGGATAGGTAGATTCTCTAATAAAGTCGTTTTCCATCAATCTGTCGACTTCTTCCTTTAAAGCTCTTGATCTTTCTGACCCTTGGGTTCTCCTTTTCTGCTAGACGGGCGAAACATATGGATCAATATTGAGCTTATGAACTGTAACATCCGATGAAATGCCACACGTGTCAGAAGAGATCCATGCAAACACATCTAAGTTAACTTTCAAAAAGACAATCAAATGTATTTTCCACTCTGGGCTCAACTGAGATCCTATTAGCACACGGTTTGGATCTTTCAGATTAACAACAATAGGAATTGTGATCTCAGCTAGGGCCGCTTTTCTTTCACCTGTACTGGCTTTTCTGGGATCCATTTCTTTTTGCACTCCGTTGTGTTCGCCAATACAAGGGTCGCACTCTAATTTATATAAGGCAGTGTCATCAATGCAGAGCGGAGCCTCCACATTCTTTCCCATATCTTTCCTTCTAGCCTCACGCAGCTCTGTCATATAACAGTCCCTTGATGCGACCTAATCGCCCTTAATCACACCAATTCCGTCCTCGGTTGGAAACTTCATGGTTAAGCACCATGAAGCTAGTGTGACTTTGAAGCCTGTAAGAGTCGGCCTTCCAAGGAATGTATTGTAAGAGAAAAGTTTGTCGACCAAGACAAATGTTTGCATCATAGATACTTTGCACCCTCCATCCGCCAACTCTACAAGCGGGTCGATTACGCCGATGGGCTGTGCAGGCTGTCTAGTGAATCCATGAATCTTGTTCTAACATTCCCGCACATCCGACATGGGGAGCTTCATTTTCTCAAAGGTATTTCTTAAAAGCACGTTAGTAGAGGCTCCCGTATCAACTAGGACTCTTCTCAAAATTGTAGGACCAAGACTGACCGTGATCACCATAGGATCAATGGTTGGAGTAAGTAGTCCATTAGAATCTCTATCTTTGAACACCACATCTTCAACTAAGGTTTTAGGCATCTTCATTGGAAGTGTGTTTCTCAAAATCAGTCACATCTCTTCCTTTAAGGAATTCTTTAGCTCATTAGCATATTTCTCCATGTCTCCCCAACTTAATTCGACTGGGTTGGGTCCTCCAGAAATCGTGTTGATTACCTGTCTCGAGTCAATAGAAGCTCTTCAAGTGTCTGCATTTGTTGGTATTGTTCCCTAGTTGATTGTGAAAGCGACAAAATTTACAGGAATTAGCTTGCTGCTCTATAATTTTCTGTGGCTTTAATTCAGGAAAAATGTCAGAGTCCTTTGTAGCGAAGTAAATCTTCTCTGGGGTTTCAGTTAGAGGGGTCAACTCTGAATACATGAAGAACCGCTCTTCTTATAAGATTTGTTTTCCTTTCCCTCGTTCCCTCTTTTCTGCCCAGAGTTGTTCTTTGGCTCGGCTTGGACATTACTTTTCCTTTCACCGGTAGCACCACTTTCCACAACATTTCGAACAATAGGAGGATCATCCTCCAAGATCATGTACTCCTCAGCTTTCTTATAGAATTTCTTTAGAGTTTTAGGTTTCTTTGCCTTGAGCCACCTCCCAAACTCTGACTTCTTATCAATAGTACCCTTCGGCGCTGGCAATACATACCAAGGTTCTGGATCTATAACCTCGGTTGCCGCAGCATGAAACCTTGTAAAAAAATCCTTGACTATTTTTCCAGGATTCTGCTCCATTTTGCTAAGGGACATCACATCCCTTACTTTGGTAGTTTGCAGTCGGAACTGCTCTTTGGAACCTTTTCGCCAAATCATCAAATTGATCCATACACTTAGGCGGTAGTCTCGTGAACCATAATGAAGCTACACCTTCCAGGCACATGGGGAAGTACAAGCAATTTATCTCGTCGGTGTCCTTGGCTCTGTTCATGTGTTGATCGTACTTGAACAAGAAAATGTTTGGATCTCCAGTCCCCTCATAGGCTATCGTCGGAGGTGTGAATTTCTTAGGGAATTCCGCTTTACGAATTCTTGCTTGGCGAAAACTCCCATTCTCTCTTATCATCCTCACAAGCCATGTTCTGTTTCATTATTTGTTCGATCATGTCCGAGATATACTTCTCGTCACCAGTTCGTTCCACAGAGCAGGCGCTAGTGCTCTTACCAGAATGATCATGGTTCGAGTCCAGGTGCCCTGGACCTCCCTTGGGAGGTGCCTCTTTGGTGGGACTAATGGCATTCCGAGTAGTACGTTTCTCGATATGTTGTCGTGCTTTGACTTTGGAGTCCTCGATGTCGGCCTCTTCCTTGTCTTCCACTTCAAAATGGGAACGACTAGGGTCCGAGGCAGAAGAGTCCTCTTTTTCGTCAACATTAACAACAACCTTCAGAGGCGGGGGATTGGCTTGAGCATTAAGAAAAGCATCAAGCTTCTCCATTAGCATCTTGATCGTAGCATCCATCCTTTCATTCAAGCCCGTTACTACCACGTTCAATTCTTCTTGTGTTACAGCTGGTCTTGAGGATTCACCAACCTCTCGGTTCAATGTATGTGGTGTAACTACATCATTACCAGCATTCTTGACACTTGTGGTAGCTCTAGCAGATTTTTTATTTTTCTTTGATGCAACCATGATTTTCGACAACTTTTTGAATGTTGAAGCAAATTCTTCAATGATCCGACTCTTTAGGCTTTGAGAGCCTATCATAGTGAGCAAACCTTCGCGAAACACTTTAGGAAACCCCTATTAAGGCTCTTAATCTTGTGGTCATGGGTTCGAGCCCCACGGTGGGCGCCAAAAATGTTGATATCAAAATTGGTATCAACACCCCAAAAATTCAATCAAAACTTTAAAGTATAATCCATTACAAAGTTAAGAATGAGAATAACTAGGAAAATTAAAGTGCACACGGTTTTAGAGTGGTTCGGCTTTAAAAGAAGCCTACGTCCACTGTAAAGAAACTTTAATTATCATCATGGCAATTACAAAGTACATGGCTCTCATATTTGTATACATTCTCTCTCTTTTACAATAGATTCACTCAAATTTCCCGAAGGATAGTTTGATCTCTGTATATGCAAGATTAAAGGATGGCTATCTTCATTGCTTGGACACTTGGGTGATTTGAATGAATTCCATGGATGATTTTGTGTTTGATCTTCATTTGGAGACAATTAGCTAAGGTAGAATCACCTAGATGGTGAAGAATATAGTTGGACAGCACTTTGGGTTCTTAGGATTCGATCCCCATTAATGTGGAGTTCATGGTCTATTTATAAGTGAAGTTCACATGGAGTGGAGGGCTGAAAATATAGTGCACAGGCTACCGATCAGTCGATAAGTTATTTACAGAAATGCTATCGACCAGCTGTATCCAGCTATCAACAATACCGATCGGTGTATACCATAACTAATTGATCGGTATCTTCCCCTTCGCCAATGAATTCGACCGACCCTGAACTTTAGAACATGACCGATCGGTCTTGTGCCTTCCTGACCGACCAATATGGTGATAACTGACCAAGGTGCGTTGCTCTAGAACGGACCGACCGATGCCAACATTACCTTATTACTAACCGACCGATGTACCTTCAATCTGACCAATCATTAGCTCAATACCGACAAACCGACCGACTTTTAACAATACTGACTAAGCCAAATGTTTTTGGCTAGACCGACCGATGATGCTCACATATACCATCCGACCCAATGCTTTTCCCTCATGTTTGATCCATTCGAGTGTGTGTGATTATTTAATGGATAAACAAGTTCGAAATTTAATTCCACTTTGAATCGATTTATACATTTCAAGTCAGAGATTATTGAAGATGGAGTTTATGCAAGGGTTGTTCTATTTACAGAATAATGCCTTCGGTTTTTCCAAACCCAGGACAACTTGTATGGACGAATGTCTGATAGAGTATACTTAACATATCATATGATTAATCTCTTCAAACTATGTTTGATGGCGGAGTAATTCGTTTCTTTTAACTTTATACCCATGGTATTGGGGGAATCAATTTGTGATTTGAAGGTTTTGACGATGTGACGTTCAAAGTAAATGAAGATGTTTAACGGTAAGTCTTGACCTCAAGCCTCTTCAACCGGGAAATGGTATAAAATCGGGTAGGTCGCATGACTACGTGGGTCGCTCCCATCAAAAGCGTATATCATTGCCTGATCAGAAGAAAATCAAATGCCTTTGATTGTCCCTTTTATTTGTATGCTATCGGTTCAGTTGGCTGGCCCCTAACCGTGGTAATGATATATTCAGTACTCTCAAGCAGAATGTGGGTCGGTCATGTTTAGTAGGGTTGCAAGATTTTCTTGTTGAACACCAATGTATTCATCTCCATAGGTACATTGTCGGAAGGTGGTCCCAGATGTTGCCATAGTTGGAATCCATTCTCGAATAAGCGCCCACAGTTTTGTTTGTATACTATGTATGTGGAGCGTGAGATGCAAGCGTTCCACTAGATTGCTGTTTATTTGTATTTAGACATTATCATAATATCGGAATAATATTGGTTTCCAAAGATTTATTTGGGCTATCATAAGAAAAAACCAGACGTATTTATGTGTGGATTGGTCTTACGATTATCTTTTCTTTCAAAAGGCTTTCGAAAGTAAAAATCAAGCTGTTTTCAAAATCGTTTACTCATACTAGTCCCATGACTGACCCAGAGTTTATTTTTCTATGTCTTCCCTAACCTCTTGGGTGCCCAAATTTGTACGAGCAGTCAAGTAGTTCAGGATTTTACAGATTTTATGGAGGAGATTGGAGTAGGAGGCTTCAACGCTTGATATATAGAGTTCATTTTCGCTGTGATGTATATGTATTGTACTCTGATGATGTATGTAAGCTCAAATTCAGTTTGTATTTCAAAAGTGATTATATATATAAATTATATTTTATTCATTCCTCTGTGAGATTCGTGTTTACTCTGATTATGTTATTTTGATCTTCTTTTCTTCTAGTCTAACTTTTTAGTCTTATATATTCTTACCCTCTAATTTCTTTCTCTGACAGTTGGGTTTTAGTATTCTTTTGGTTGAACTTAAGATGTATTTAGTCGACACAAAGGATGCTGAAATTCGGGTCGTCACACTTGGTATCAGAGCTGAAGGTTGAGTGATAACGTTGGCTCCGTGGCGTTACTCAATAGAGATGGGGTTAGTACTACCCTAGATTGAGTTTATGAGTATATATATGAGCACATATTTGTAAATTGATATCAAAATTGTTTTATATTGTGTTGTTTGGTTTGTTGAGTGGTTTATGAATTCTAGTCGATATTGTATTGCAAGTTGTATCGACAGGTGTTTCTAAACTCTTAAATAGAGTAATTTGACACGGTATAGTTTTAAAAGTTGGGTAAATGAAATAATTTTTCCCAAAATTATATTTTGTTATAAAAAGAATAATTCTATGAAATTATTATTATATATGGATATGTCGATTGTTATTATTATAATCAAATAAGATTATAAATTTTTTAAATGGTTATTTATATAACCAAATTGAGTCTGTATAAGAATGAATATACAAATAAGACAAATCAGAAATGGAATTTGAAATGCTAGAATGTTGGAAAAAAAATTAAGTTAAACAAGTTGTTTTGAAAATTCAAAAGTTTTGAATTTAAAATGAGGTAATATGGGTTGATATGGAATTAAAATATGGAGTTAAGATATTGGAACCTAACTGGAGATTGGTTGAGTTAAATAATTTTCTAAATATTGATCTGATGTTGATTTCGGTCTTCGGGGTTGATACTTAGAGGATTATTTTCTTACCGATTGATAGTCATGGACTAATGAATGTGTTTGTATTTTATGTTTTGCTTGCTGTGAAATTTTTAGTAAGTAATCTATGTGTTTTCGATGCCCTATTCGCTGTGATTATTAGAGGATGACCTTAAATGTGTTTTATGTCTATGTCTTGGTATATAACTAAAATTTCCTCGTGCTTCTTTAATTTCGAGGACGATATTCTTTTCAGGGGGTAGATTGTAACGAACCGGGTTTTTGGCTAGTTTTGTTAAACAATAATTTATTGATTATGTTAAATGATTAATATAACAGGACAAATTGGATTTAAATATTGGATAAATTAATAATATTTTTATAAAATCCTATGTACATGCATATTTGTGTGCAAACAAATATGTGATGTCTTGAATTTGTGTTTGTATTCTTATAATTGTTTTAAACACATGCGAATCAAAACTAAACATCACTTGAATCAAAAATTAATATCAATAACTTAAGTAAAATATATATAGTACTTCATGGAATGATATAACACTTTCGTACTTGTGATCAAACCATTTATATAGGCTATGCAACCTAATCATAGTAGTACACATCTATTTTTGTTCTAGTATGCATAGTAACCAAGTCTAGTCTTATTTATAAAAATATAAGTACAAGCTGTACATGAATGTGTGGCTCAAGAACAAAACTTGGCTTAGCGTATGCATTCATATCAGGGAAAGATTCGTGTATTCTCATATCAATAACATCTCATTTCAATCACTAGGTGCTTACAAATAAATGGCGTGAGTTGCTTAGAAGCTAAGCTAGGATTTTTAAACATTTATATACAAAAGCCGTACATATGTGCATGTTCACTGTCCATGACAACATTGGGAAGAACTGAATGTAGTAGCAGCCTTAACAGCATCTTTTCCATAAATGTTATCACAACATAAACCATCCTACCAAAAGCCTAGTTAGGCACATGGTTTGTACATATTCATGTACTTAAGTGATTGGCTGTAGAGGCCTAGGAAAGAATGGAATGTGTATTACCTTAGCATGACACCTTTCCTATCTAAAGAGCATGCAGCAGCTAGCATAACCTAAGCTTAACATTTCCAATCAAATGAAAGACAACAAGGCCAGCTTCTTACATCCCACCCATCACCACCCTACCTAAGATAAGCTAAGCTAAGCACTTACCCTCTTTCAAGTCACATTTAAGGCATGTCCCCTTACTGCGCTTTAGACTTCAAATGCAAGTATCTTGATACATCTATAAATACACATATGTGCCATCTCATATTCACATACAAAAAGCAACAATAAAACTAGAATAGAAATGGCAACCAAATTGAAGCAGAATTGGTGAACACGAAAACAGAGGAACAGAGTACTATTTTCTATCATATATTAACCATTCAGCGGGTATAAGTGGGACTGAAGGAAGGAAAACAAAATATAAGAAAGTGAGCAATTTGTTATCTGAAAACAAACTCGAGCAAGAAAGGGCAGAGGATCATGTGAACAAACCTCAGAGGATCTAGAACTTATAGCATCAAATCCTGGACACTTTTGTGAGTAAACTCTTCCATTTTGTTTACAAATGGTTATGCAAAGTTATGGACATATACATGCTTCTGAATAGGATATTTAGTTAATTAAATATATACCTAGAACTGAATATTTAAATAGGGGACAAAACTTAGTGAGCAGACTTACCCATTTAAATTACTTATTTTATACATATTGTAATGCAAGCTTATATGTGTGGGTATACGCTGGAATCTGTGTGATTCAATTTAAAATGGATCTGAAAATATAATATGTAAGCTTACACCAAAGAAATTTTAGACTCTGTTATTTTATTTAAAACCAGTGCTTTAATTTAAAAATCAACAACCGAAACTCTAGTTGGTTTTAGGTGTAGAGTACAACCTAAAAGTTAATTGTATAGGGTCATAAAACTGATTTCAACCCAAACTATAACATATAGTCTCAGATAGGATAAATTTACAGTAATGGAAGATAGTAGAATTTTAAGGTAAATAGAGAAAAGTTGGGAAAGTTGGCCTTTTAGGACGGATCATGCATGGGAATGGTGTCATGTTTGTGGCTTTTGTATGTGGTGTGGAAGAGTGAAGTATACAATGAAATAAAGTATAGAAGAAAGGAGAGGCAGTACACAAAACCTCCTACATATATATAAGTTTCATGAGTATATAGCATCCTTAATTACGCAAGTCGAGATTTAATAAGGATATTTCGTATGATTTAATGGATTCTGTTTTGGATACAAAAGGGTTCATATAGCAGTTTTCATATACACGCACAGAGCATTTAGGCATAGTGGTGCAGGATGTTAAACGTATATAATCATAGCATGATTAGCATCAAAAATAAAAGAACGGGAAAAGCTGTATGGGTCATGTATGGTGTTGGTTCCTTATTTGTGGATGTTGTAGCCTTATGCTGCAGCTTTATACATGTACACTGTTGTGTACATTTTTGTTCCCTTATCAATTCGGTGCACCCACGATGCATCTATAATTTGACAAAATAATTTTTGTTAAACCAAAGTGGATTCCTCAAGCCGCAAAAATAAAATTCGTGACCATAATTAATTACATTTTTTGATATATAAGTAACTGGTTATTCTTATTTTCTAGATTAACCAGATTAAATTCAAGTTGAATCTATATAATGCCAAATATACCAATTATGTTATAATATCAGATACTAAAATAATGTACTCAAATCGTTTCAACCAATTTATGGTCATTAGTATTATCAGGTATAGCCAGTATTATAGGTCTTGGATATATCCACGAATAGTATAAGTAGTTTATGGGGTTTGAAAAAATAGTAGGTTAGTTGGCATAACCAGATCTAGTTATTTTCAACAAATTCACTTTGTTTTAATTATCTCATAAGTTCACTGTTGGGTCACACACTTGGATACTGTGACGACAAGGAATTTCGCTCGGCCCGAACCAGTCGCTAAACCGACCCAGACCGTTCGAAACGCCCTATCGTTTGAGAACACGACAAATCAGAACGCATACAGAAGAACATTTCGATGCTTATTACAACAATGCATCAGATTACAAGAATATACTGAGTATAAATGAATATTACACAGAAATATCAGAGATTTAAATTACATTTAAATACATAGCAGCGGAAAATAATACAATACACAACTAGAAGTAGATATACGGATACAAAGCTTTCCGGATATCGTTCCAGCTGTAAACCAGGATCCTGTGAATATAAATCAGCAAAACCAAAACTACTAGCTGTCCGTGTCAAAATAAGGGCACCCAGAGTTTAGGTTAAAACAATAAACTCCAGGTCAGTCATGTGACTGGTGTGAGAACTAAAACAGTTATTAATTTTTATTTTAAAGTTAGGTAAATCAAGGGACCACGCCGTACAACACGGAACGGGTTTCCTTCCAAGAATACCAGTGCATAAAACAAACAGCGCAATGCTAAATAAAGGAAAATGAAGCTGTTATAAGACCCAGGTCCCGTCACACAATGCAACGCAGCCGAGGATAGGGTTTTCCCTTATAACAGCCAAGGAATGCTTGATACGTTTAAAACAAATCATTTGATACTATTATAAGTGCATAGTGTATAAAACACTTCAAATCATAAGTATCAATCATAGGCGGCATGAATGGCCCATAACACTATGTCGCCATATATAAGTTTACAATCAAAACCGCAAATGTCGTATTGGAAGTTGTGTTATCATTTATGGTATGAACCGAGGCTAGGGGCAAGATCCTCAACCGATTCGAGACAATCTAGCCCATGTCTCAGGCAAGCGCGCAGGCAAGCCTTGGATCGTCAGGGTCGGTCCACCGATGTGGATTATTATGCCTGAACACTACGTTCCTCCGCCCTTTGGGGCGTAAGCCTGGCCCGTCAGCCGACCAGAAGCATCGGCCGAAGCCGATATCACGAGGCGCCTCGCTTTTCAGCAAGTAATAATAAGTAACATCCACATGAGTCAAACTCGTCAGCCAGTTCAAGCACTGACGCCACTCCTAACTAGAAAGAAACGCATGCCCTCCCTGAGGTCCGTCTCCCGTTTTTAGTTCATACCGGGTGTGATACTCGCGAATCAACGTTACACAAAGCTACGCCACAAAGGCCGTGCTTCGATCATCAACCACAAGACTTTGCTTTTCAACAGAAGCCTTGATCATTTGCCACTTAGGCATGCCACACAGGCAATTCACTCCATGCGATTGATATCCATCAATATATAACCCCTGAGCTCATACGTCTCAGAGAAGGGCGTTAAGCAAGAGAATAAATTCTCCGCCGCCAAACAGATATATATTTAATAGAGATCAATCACACGGACTAAAATCCAATGTCAGACACACAGTCCATTTACAAGTCCGTTCTGGGGCTGAACGAAACCGGGGGCACCTAGTACCCCGCATATCCATCGATCTCCAAGTACGTCTGGACGATCACTAACTGTTTCCATCTTCTTGGGTGTACAGCCCAATCAAGATCATCAGTAATTACCCAAACGACGTGAAGACCTCCGGTCTTCGACCATCGTCTTCATCTTCGACTTATCGTCGTATCAGTTATTCAGAATGGGATAAACCCGGTCTTTCCGAATAACTCGCGTATATTTTAAATAAGTGTTACACAAACACAACATACGCCTCATTCCAATTCATCAGTCACTAACCGTAAATTAATCAAGAGAATAATTTCCCAAATATTAACCCCGAAGGCCGAAACCAACATCAGATCAATATCCAGAAAACCATTCTGCTTGGCTAACCGACAGTTAGTTTCTAAATTTCACATTCATAGGGAAAGGTTCCCATTAATTTTATCCAAGATAAATTCCTTGAATTTATTCTTTATTCTATTTTTGAATCTCAATTCAAACTAGTCGGGATTAGCGAACCTTACCGAAGTAATCATTTATTTTAATTTCCCCATCCCAACCTATTCATCCCATGAAGTAAAACTGGTAATACTTCATATCTAACAACACAGTGTTATCGGTAAATTCAATTACCATTTCACGTTCAAATCTAATTAAAGATTTAACTATCGCCTGGAGCAAAACTGGTGATACTCCATTTTCGATCATTTCAATCTAATTAAAGATTCATTAAAACTCCACTTAGTTTTAATCTTCTACTGGGTTAAAGAATCAGTGTCATTTAAAACACGGTTCACGATAAACCCAAAGTCACATTCCATTAATTATCGGGTTAAAGAACGAGTGTTATTTAAAACACTGTTCACGATAAACCCAAAAATCAATATCAATTCAATTCCAATTAAATATTATTTAATTGGTACACTTCATTAAATCTAAATAACAAGATTTAATCTTTTCTCAACTGGGTTCAAGAACAGTGTTAATGAAGACACCATTCACGGCAAACCCAAATCACATTTGATATTCAATACAAGGCACTGAATAGAAAATATATCGGCTTATATTCAATATCAAATTCCACGATTAACAAATGTCGTATTGGAAATAACGATATAAATATATATATCTTTCAAATTTCCATAACAACATCTGTATAATCACGAATTTCAACATCGAAATATTCCGAAGACAATTTCGATTCAAATCCATTCCAATGCAATCATTGGAAATTTTGGTTATCTTTAAAACCCTTTTCGAATTCAATTTATTTATTTAAAAATAAATAGAATTATAATTCTAGTTCAAAACTAGTTCATTTAGATAAAAATCTATTTTTATCTTTTCAAATATGGAGTTTTTCATCCCAATTCTTTCTAAATAATTTCTTATGATTTTACACAAATTATTACTATTTTTAATAATTTTATCAAGGCCCGTACAGTCGATTTCCATCAATGGCCATCGAACTGCACTTACAGCGACCTTTTTCGAATTTGATTTGGACATATCTCCAAATCCAACCGTTAGATTTCTAATTTCTAATATTCGTTAGAAAGCTCTTTTCGATACGAACCCAACGGTTCTGGTTTTAGGAGAATCCGACGGTCGGATCTCCCGTAATGTCCGTTTGAAATAAATGGTCGAAATTCACGAACTGCCGCGGCACGGCGCGTTCTGTTCAGGCCATTATATTATATATATAATATATATTTCGTCGATTTCTATTTAAAACGAATTATATAAATAGTTTTAAAATTCGTTTCAAAAGCAATTTCAACTTCCATTTCAATTCAAATCAAAATTGAATTCTTCTTTATAAATTCGTTTTAAAATTCATTTCTGTTCAATTCAAATTTCAATTCAGTTTGAATTCATTTCAATTTGCTTTCAATTCGATTTGAATTCATTTTCAATTCATTTCGAAGTCGTTTTCAATTCATTTCATTTCGAAATCGTTTTCAATTCATTTCATTTCGAAATCGTTTTCAATTCATTTCATTTTGAAATCGTTTTCAATTCATTTCATTTCGAAATCGTTTTCAATTCATTTCATTTCGAAATCGTTTTCAATTCATTTCATTTAGAAATCGTTTTCAATTCATTTCATTTCGAAATCGTTTTCAATTCATTTCATTTTGAAATCGTTTTCAATTCATTTCATTTCGAAATCGTTTTCAATTCATTTCATTTCGAAATCGTTTTCAATTCATTTCGTTTCGAAATCGTTATATATTCAATTCATTTCGAAATCGTTTTCAATTCATTTCATTTCGAAATCGTTATATATTCATTTCATTTCGAAATAGTTTTCAATTCATTTCATTTCGAAATCGTTTTCAATTCAATTCATTTCGAAATCGTTTTCAATTCATTTCATTTCGAAATCGTTTTCAATTCATTTCATTTCGAAATCGTTTTCAATTCATTTCATTTCGAAATCGTTTTCAATTCATTTCATTTCAAAATCGTTATATATTCAATTCATTTCGAAATCGTTTTCAATTCATTTCATTTCGAAATCGTTATTTATTCATTTCATTTCGAAATCGTTTTCAATTCATTTCATTTCGAAATCGTTTTCAATTCATTTCATTTCGAAATCGTTTTCAATTCATTTCATTTCGAAATCGTTTTCAATTCATTTCATTTCGAAATCGTTTTCAATTCATTTCATTTCGAAATCGTTATATATTCAATTCATTTCGAAATCTAATAAAATCGATATAAATATCGTTCACGTCGAAATGGCGTCAATCTAATCAACACGGCTTCATATATTCCTTTATTTTCAAATATTCTATTTCAAATATTTCTTTTTCAAAATAGTTGTTATTATCAAAATATTTCGTTCAACACATGACCAATCTCAATGGATGAGTACTGTCAACACATGAACCTTTATTTTATATTGATAAAGATGTAAATTTTATTACTAAAATATTTCGTTCAACACATGACCAATCTCAATGGATGAGTACTGTCAACACATGAACCTTTATTTTATATTGATAAAGATGTAAATTTTATTACTAAAATATTTCGTTCAACACATGACCAATCTCAATGGATGAGTACTGTCAACACATGAACCTTTATTTTATATATTCTTTATTTTTCAAATTGGAATGAGGCCCAATCAATTACCATATAATGTTAATTATATGGATTTTCGTACATCACATGTATATAATAGCATTGAAAAATAATCAACCATCAACCAAAGTGCACTACACTATATAAGCATCAAATATAGATATTCAACGCTTATAACAGCCTGTCAATCAATCGATCGACATATTTAATCAATCAGGACGAGTGAACTTCATATTTCATCCCAACACCCGTGTGGGGTTTTCAAACAATCAAACACAGATTTTAGTTGTGCGGTTGGGCGACGTGTAAAATTTATCGACCCAATCAATATCAGTCAAATCAGTGTATATAAACAAATCGGCCGATTTGTTTATAAATATTCATTTACTCATATTCACGTTAAAAATTATATTTTTAACGATAAAACATTTTATTCCAACATATGAATTTCTATTCAGTTCATTCTTTAAATAAAATGATATGTTTATTTTTCTAACATATTTTAGAAAATTTCGGCGGCATAACGGCACGATACTAGAAACGGGACAAGGCCTAGCCTTATCCCCGGTCTAGTGAAGGCCCACGCCATTCACCCATCAATCAAATCAATTTCATTTCACCAAACAATTTCCATTCAATCAAATATTCTAACTAACTACTCAACCAAACAATTTAACAAACAAGTCATCCATGGTCTGTGGATGACGGGTGTCGGGTGCTACTAAGCACCGTCTGCATCCTAGTATATAAATATAACTAGAAAATTAAATTGAAAGGTGAGAAGTTCTCACCAAAAGCTATCAAATCATCTTGACTCTTCTTTTATATAAATCTCCTTCGTTCTCGCCTTTTTGTCACCTTCGTTGTCCGCTTTCACTACATATGTAAAAATCGAATTTTTACTTCGCTATTCAATATATAAAAATCGAATTTTGACTTCGCTATTCAATATATAAAAATCACCTTTTTTTATTTCGAAGTTCAATATATAAAAATCACATTTTTATTTTGATGTTCAATATATAAAAATCGAATTTTTACTTTGATGTTCAATATATAAAAATCACATTTTTACTTTGATATTCAATATATAAAAATCACATTTTTACTTCGATATTCAATATATAAAAATCGAATTTTTACTTAGATGTTCAATATATAAAAATCACATTTTTACTTGGATGTTCAATATATAAAAATCAAATTTTTACTTTGATGTTCAATATATAAAAATCGAATTTTTACTTTGATATTCAATATATAAAAATCACATTTTTTACTTTGATATTCAATATATAAAAATCACATTTTTACTTAGATGTTCAATATATAAAAATCAAATTTTTACTTTGATATTCAATATATAAAAATCGAATTTTTACTTCGTTATAAATAAAAATTATATTTTTATATCGCTATAAATAAAAATTATATTTTTTTATCGCTATTTCTATTTAAAAACGTTAATTTTATTTTCAAAATCAATGCTAACTTTACTTAGTAAAAATCATATTTAAACAATGCTTTTAAAAAAAAAACTTCACTTTTATATTCCTATTTTTATTCTTAAGACAATGGTATTTTCATATTTTAAAACTGATATTTAAACAATATAAATATAATTAACATTTTCTAGTATAATTAATAAATAATTAAAATAAATAACGTTTAAAAATAAATAAAGAAAAAGAATCCATTACCTTCTTCACTGTTAACACAGTAACCCGCCGAACCACTAAAACCCTTTCTTCACCGATTCGCCTGTACGAGAGAAACCAATATCGCGCCCCCTAGGGTTGAGCACGGCCGCCACCATGCTTCACCTGCTCCTGATCGATGACCACTACATCGAGGCCCGTGACCACCCCTTCCATCGCCCACGAAACCGCCCAACTCGGTGGGCCCCTCTGGTCGGATTTTGACATGAAACGGCGGCGCTTCAGGGTGGAAAATCGAATAGCATGCCATGCTAGAACAGATGATATCCATACGGATTTAAAGATCACAGTTTTATCTTTGATTTTTGTTTTGAAATCTTATACAATTTCGAAAGGGGTCGGGAGTTTTTGAGGCCAGAAATCGGGATGAATCTGACAGAATATGGAGTAAGTGGCGGCGCCTTTGTTCTGGGGCTAGGGTTTAGCATATGAGTGAATTTATATATGAATATATTTTAATATTTTATTCAATTTAATTCTCTAATTAATTCAACTTTGTTCGAACCCAAATCAAACCCAGCGACTGTCGCCCCTAGCTAATTAACCCCATTCCGAACACAATGGGATATGTACCGCAAGCTGATTCGATCGCTTTGATCAGTTTCCGTTGAATTTACATTTAAATCACTATATCGAATTTTAAACGTACATTTCAAATTACCGGGGTCACATACTAACTAGAAAAATTCCAGAAAATATTTTCTAGCTTCGTATTGACGATACGGTCCTAGCAAAACTAGTTTCGTCGAATTCTGAGACCGTTGGAAAAATGGCCATTTTCCAGTCGATTAAAATCAACTGAAACTGGTCAAACGCGTTTTCATTTGCCACGCTCACATGTTGATTCGAAAAATTATGAAATTTGGAATCTAGCAATAACTTGACACTGCGGATCCAACAAAACTAGTTTCGTCGAAATCCGAGGTCATTTGCAAAATTCCCATTTTTAAGGGCCTGAATTCCATAGCGATTATTCAGAATTTTCAACTGGACATATCTTTTGATTCCCGCTATGAAATCTTGATTTTTCGGATTCGATAGAAAGATATTATCAATTAGATCCTATCATTTTTGGTTTCACTAAAATCCGGATTGTTTTGCACCCGGTACATTCAATTGAAGTTTGAAATCGAATTATTGAACTACCGCGCCATTTTCAATTCCTTTTATAATTATATATAATTATTTATATTCTAACGACGGCGTATATAATATATACGATCGAATTATATTCAAAATAAATTTATCGTCGATATTATTTAAAATAATTCATTTTAAATAATCAAAATTCGTTAAAATTGCCAAAATAAAAATTTTAAACTGGCCCAGATTTTCGGGTTGTTACAGATTTACGGCTTGGTCACTTGCGGGCAAGTTGAAGCAACAGGGAAAGAAGAAAAAAATGCACAGACGTGCATTCAATGGAATAGAAAAGAATAAATGAGGATGTAGAATAGAAATAGAAGAGATGGGGAGGTAGCAGGCAAAAGAAAAAGGGATGTTGTGAGAAGAATAGTAGTAAAGATACGCAAGAAAATAAATGCGAAGAAAAGATAGTGTGGGCGTAGGTGTAAACCGATTTGTCTGTTGGTCTATGGGCTTTGGCCCAGAAGGAAAAAGAGAATAAATATGTATTTAGAAAGAAGGAAGTTTAAATTTAATTTTAGATTAAATATTGTGTGTATGTTTGAATAGGCTGTTGTAATTATGTTAGGCTCATTTGAGTGATAAAAGGAAAGAAAATTGTTTAAGTTAAATTTAAAACAAAAGATGGAAAATAAATATAATTATATATTTAATATATACGTTAATATGTATATATAAGATCAAAAGGATAGTTTCGAATAGTTTTGGGCCATATATTGAGTCAAACGATGGTGTATGTAAGTAACTCGACGAAGTTTTTAGTTTTAAACAATTCGAATTAAAAAGAATTAATTTATTAAGAAAATCAAAATGGTTGTAGTACTAAATAACATTTAAAATTAATCAAACGTAGATTTAGTCGTGAACTAAATTAAAACATAAACTATTACGAATTGATCTGTAACAAATATTGAATTATTTGTTCAATTGTTTATTTAATTATTTAAGTTGTGTTTAATTACGTTAGCTGTAATTAAATATTTTTATTGGCATCTACTAGTGGAAATAAACACCATTCCACTATAAGTTGAATTGACTGAATCAATTGGATACCCTATTAACAGAAATAAACACCTTTCTGCTATTATATTAGTTGACAGATTTTATCAGTAAATTTACGTTATTGAGATATTATATCATCAATTGATAATATTGAATTATATTTACATAGTTTTTTATGTAAATTGGTCTAACAACTTGAATGTCTTTTGTTAAGAGAGCTGTTATATATACCATTGGGACTGCTAAGTAATATTTTCTGTAAAGTACGTCAGAAATTTACTTAAGTTTATGAACAGTTGGAATAATTGTTTTATGGAACAATTAAAGGTGATTATTTTAAATTATATTATGAATTAATTAATTTAAAAAGGAAAAATTAACTGTACGAGTCAATTAGATTGTTTTAGGCTAACTTACGACTACCGTTTAAAATTGATTATTAAATTAATTGGGTTTCAATTAATTTAATGGAAATAGTTTTTAACAAGTAATTTTTAAATATAGAAATGTTTTATTTAGAATAAATTTGACTAGTAGTTTTTCGTAAGATAATTGTGGAGTTAAATAAAGAAGTTGAAATTTGATAAATTATCCAAGATAATGTTTTTAATTTAATTAGTCTCTTAATTAAGTAATTTTTAAAGGTAATTTAATTATAAAAGGATAAGGGAATTAAGTCAAGTTATTTGAATAAATTTCTTGGTTTCTAATATTTAATTTAATCAAGTTAACTTTATGAATGTTCTAAAAAAACATTGTTTTGAAATGGTTTGAAAATCAATTGGATTTACAAATTCTGGTTTGGTGAATATTTTCGATATCGAACTTCTACGAATCTTAAAAATAAGAATGGTTTCGACTCAAGGTCTGAGAGGTAATTAAAATACCCCAAATTGAATGATTTCACTATTATCCTATGGATAATATTAGTTTATATTCAGAATGAGTGTTAGAGTTTAATATCACTTTCAGCTATGAAACCTATATTCCAGAGTAAGATTATCACATAAGATTTTTAATAGGAATTTTCTAAGTTAAAAGGAAATATTATGTTTTCAGATAAATATAAACAAAGTTAATATTTGAATTTATATAGTTAAAGATTATTTAAATAAGACTTAGCAGATCCTATGGAAATAAATCTACCCATTTTATTTTATGTTTGATAGTTAAATCACCGACTATCAAATGCTAACCTTTTACGTTGTCATTTCGAAGAGTCTGGAATTTAATTCCACTTCGAATTGATTTATACATTTCAAGTCAGAGATTATTGAAGACGGAGTTTATGCAAGGGTTGTTTTGTTTACAAAATAACGCCTTCGGTTAGTCCAGACCCATGACAACTTGTATGGACAAATGTTTGATAGAGTATACATAACAGATCATATGATTGATCTCTTCATACTATGTTTGGGGGCGAAGGATTTCATTTCTCTTAGCTTTATACCCATGATATTGGGGGAATCAATTTGTGATTTGAAGGGATTGACGTTGTGACATTCAAAGTAAATGAAGATATCTAACGGTAATTCTTGACCTCAAGCCTCTTCAACCGGGAAACGGTATAAAATCGAGTAGGTTGTATGTAAAGACCCGTAACTTCCCCGTGTGGGGTTTCAAACAATCAAACACAGATTTTATTTGTGCAGTTGGGCGATGTGTAAAATTTATCGTCCCAATCAATGTCATTCAAATAGGTGTACATAAACAAACCGTCTGGTTTGTAAACGAATATTTTATTTATTCACATTCACGTTAAAAATTATATTTTTAACGATAAAACATTTTATTCCAACATATGAATTTCTATTCAGTTCATTTCTTCAATAAAATGATATTTTTATTTTTCTAACATATTTTAGAAAATTTCGGCGGCATAACGGCACGATACTAGAAACGGGACAAGGCCTAGCCTTATACCCGGTCTAGTGAAGGCCCACGCCATTCACCCATCAATCAAATCATTCAATTTCACTCAAACAATTCCATTCAATCACATAATCAAACTAATCTAACCAACTACACAACAAATCAAACAAGTCCATGGTCTGTGGACGGGTGTCGGGTGCTACTAAGCACCGTCTGCATCCTAGTATATATATATATAACTAGAAAATAAATTGAAAGGTGAGAAATTCTCACCAATAGCTATCCACTCACACGATTCTTCCTTAATAGAAACTTCGCCTACTTGTCCTTCTTGTTGCTTTCGTTGACTGTATCCTCTACATAGGTAAAAATCGAATTTTTACCATGTTATTCAATATATAAAGATTTCATTTTGACTTCGCTATTAAATATAAAGATTATATTTTTATTATTCTTATGATGCAACAATTATATTTTTATTGCTTTAAAAATATAGGAACCATACCTTACTTCTTCTACTTAACAAAAATTCCATCTTTTCTATTTTTAAAAATATGATCTTTATTTTCAAGTTCAAATCTTTTTCTATTAAAAGATCAAACCTTTTTCTATTTCAAAGTTTAAACGTTTTTTTTTCCTTCAAAGTTTAAAACTTTAAAATAAAACCAGTTTTTATTTTCTTATCAAATCAGTTTTTTTTTTTCTAAATCTTTTCAAGAATTCTGTTTTTACCTTCATTTATAAAAAATGCAGTTTTTCTCTTCTTTTTCAAAATGCAGCTTTTAAAATCTTTTTTTTTTTTAAAAAAATGCAGTTTTTAAAATCCTTTTTAAAAATGCAGTTTTTTTTTTATCTTTTAAAACAGTTTATATATTTTATAAAAATGCAGTTTTTGTTTTCTCTTTTTTTTTCCAGTTTTATAACTAAAAAAAAATTTCAGTTTTATTCTTTTTAAAAACAAAACAGTTTTTAAATTATTATAAAAGAAACCGTTTTTAAATTACATAAAAAAAACAGTTTTTAAATTATATAAAAAATACAGTTTTCAATTCACTGTTAAAACAAAAATAAAAAAAAAACAAAAAAAAAAACTTAAACACTCACCGAGATTTCGAATGGGAGGAGGAGGAGTTGGCGGTGGTCCAGTGGTGCTCGCGATGAGGCGTTCGTGGAGGTTCGCGGCAGGGGTTCGAGGGTTGCTTCGATTCGATGTCGGCGGCGTCTGGAGGGAGGAAGTCTGGCGGTGGGGGCTTCGGCGAAGGGCTCGTCGGCGGGTTGAGGGTCAGGCGGCGCGATTCGATGAACTTAGGGTTTTCTATTTTTTTTTATTGCGTTCTGGTATAATGAAACGGGGGGGGGGGGGGGGCAAACAGAAGAGAAAAGGAGGGATTCTATATTATTTTTATTTTATTATTTAATTATTAAATTTTTGCCAAAGGGTTGACTTTTACTTATGACCTCGAAACGAGGTCCACCGCCTGTCGTCCATAGCGTTTTACCCCCATTCCGAACACAATGGGATATGTATCGTAAGCTGGTTTGATCGTTACGATCAGTTTTCGTTGAATTTTCATTTAAATCACTATATTGAATTTTAAACGTACATTTCAAATTACCGGGGTCACATACTAACACTAAAAATTCCAAAAAAATATTTTCTAGCTTCGTATTGACGATACGGTCCTAACAAAACTAGTTTCGTCGAATTCCGAGACCGTTGGAAAAATGGCCAATTTCCAGTCGATTAAAATCAACTGAAATGGTCAAAACACGTTTTCCTATGCCACGCTCACATATTGATTCGAAAAATTATGAAATTTGGAATCTAGCAATAACTTGACACCACGGACCCAACAAAACTGGTTTCGTCGAAATCCGAGGTCATTTGCAAAATGTCCATTTTTAAGGGCCTGAATTCCATAGCGACTATTCAGAATTTTCAACTGGACATATCTTTTGATTCCCGATATGAAATCTTGATTTTTCGGATTCGTTGGAAAGATATTCACGAATAGATCCTAATGTTTTTGGTTTCACTAAAATCCGGATTGTTTTGCACCCGGTACATTCAATTGAAGTTTGAAATCGAATTATCGAACTACCGCGCCATTTTCAATTCTATTTATAATTATATATAAATATTTCTATTCTAACGACGACGCGTATAATATATACGTTCGATTTATATTCAAAATAAATTTCTCGTCGATTTTATTTAAAATAATTCATTTTAAATATTCAAAATTCGCCAAAATTGCCAAAATAAAAATTTTAAACTGGCCCAAATTTTACGGGTTGTTACAATCTCCCCCACTTAAAACTTTTCGTCCCCGAAAAGGAACAAAGTCGAAAGTGGTTTGATTAATTAACTCCACGTTCGATCTGGCTTTCATTCTCCAACCCTTTAGTTTCTGAGAATTTTCAAAATTTCAAAAATTTGGCTAACACCCTAAATTTTTGAAAAATTTCGCCATAACCTCCCCTGCAATGGGAGCATCGGGGAATTTCAAATAGCTTCCCCGGTCCTTCAGATCTCAAAAAGAAAAAGAAAAAGCCAAGCGGCTAGCCAATAGGCTCACAAAATCATCATCACCCAAACAAAACAGGAAATTATGTAGTAAACATGTACCTATTTGTCGGGCAAACAAATTTTATTCTTCGGCTCTAGCCTCCTTGCTATGACCTGTTCAATGATGTACAAGTATATGCAAGCAAATGCGACCAAATTTCAATACAAGTCAATATTTGATTCAGTTAGGCATAATGGTTCAAAATTATCAAACAATTAAACAAACAACACAAACATCAATCAATTAGTGGATTAACGTTTCAAATTCATAATTTTGATACATATACAAAAATCATGTTTTTGATGCCAAATCACAACAATAGGCCCTATCTAATTTTGGTTCTCACACCAGTCTAATGGAAATATATAGATATTACACCTTCGTCACTCGAAAATAAATGCTGATGATGTTTCGAACCACCATCAGAACATTGTCGGGCTACTAGAGTGCGATCCTATATCTATCCAGTATATTAAAACTTCAAATACACGTTTGCAAGGCGTATATGCAAAATCTTTATATACTGGACTGTCCTAATCAATATGAAATAAAAAATCAAATACGAATAATTGATTTAAATTTTTAAAACAAAATTTGTTTTCATTTGAAAATTTACTCCTCACACTCGTTCTAGGATACTACTGATCCCATCTCTAACGAGTCATTCTCATTGGATATTGCTACTCCAATATCTGATGAATTATTTCGCATGTTTCTAATGTGCCTTGTTCTCTAGCTTTGTAAACCAAAGCTCTGATACCAACTGTGAAAACCCGTAACTTCCCCGTGTGGGGTTTCAAACAATCAAACACAGATTTTATTTGTGCAGTTGGGCGATGTGTAAAATTTATCGTCCCAATCAATGTCATTCAAATAGGTGTACATAAACAAACCGTCTGGTTTGTAAACGAATATTTTATTTATTCACATTCACGTTAAAAATTATATTTTTAACGATAAAACATTTTATTCCAACATATGAATTTCTATTCAGTTCATTTCTTCAATAAAATGATATTTTTATTTTTCTAACATATTTTAGAAAATTTCGGCGGCATAACGACACGATACTAGAAACGGGACAAGGCCTAGCCTTATCCCCGATCTAGTGAAGGCCCACGCCATTCACCCATCAATCAAATCATTCAATTTCACTCAAACAATTCCATTCAATCACATAATCAAACTAATCTAACCAACTACACAACAAATCAAACAAGTCCATGGTCTGTGGACGGGTGTCGGGTGCTACTAAGCACCGTCTGCATCCTAGTATATATATATATAACTAGAAAATAAATTGAAAGGTGAGAAATTCTCACCAATAGCTATCCACTCACACGATTCTTCCTTAATAGAAACTTCGCCTACTTGTCCTTCTTGTTGCTTTCGTTGACTGTATCCTCTACATAGGTAAAAATCGAATTTTTACCATGTTATTCAATATATAAAGATTTCATTTTGACTTCGCTATTAAATATAAAGATTATATTTTTATTATTCTTATGATGCAACAATTATATTTTTATTGCTTTAAAAATATAGGAACCATACCTTACTTCTTCTACTTAACAAAAATTCCATCTTTTCTATTTTTAAAAATATGATCTTTATTTTCAAGTTCAAATCTTTTTCTATTAAAAGATCAAACCTTTTTCTATTTCAAAGTTTAAACCTTTTTTTTTTCTTCAAAGTTTAAAACTTTAAAATAAAACCAGTTTTTATTTTCTTATCAAATCAGTTTTGTAACGACCCGCATTCTACGCATCATAGGATCGTAGAATATTTATTTCTTTCACATACGAAGTCGTATGGTCATGTAACTTTGGGAGACGACTATTGGGGTCATTTCCCATGTTCATGATTTTTCCCGATTTTTAAATGACCATTTTACCCCTAGTTATCACTGTTTTGGCCATAACTTTTGACTGGAAACGAATTTTGAACTGAAACCACTTCCATTGGCTTCGAATGATGGTTTCTCTTTCCGTAGAGTGGTCACATTAGCCAAACGGACTCACCGTTTGGGAGATATGGCTGAAACAAGTTTCAGATGGTGAAAGACAGCTTAATTGGGCTTAACCGGGTGATTAACAGTTAGGCCCAAGGGGAATTTCGGGTTTAGAGGTATAGGAGGACTGATTAGGGTTAGGTTATCACTTTCATTTCAGTTTTGAGCCGCCACAAACCTCCTTGAGACCTTAGTAATGGCTTCCTACATCTAAAACACCCCAAATCACTCTCTAATTGAAGATTAGGCTTAGCAACACCAAATTAAGGAGAAAAAGCACCAAAGCAAGGTTAGAGCTGCTGTTAGACATCAGTATTCGCCCAAATCAGAGTAGTTTCAGTTCTGAGAATTTCATTTGTGGCCAAGGTGAGTGATTTGCATAGTTTTTGCACTAATTACGGTGATTAAGGGTAATTAGTGAAGATTAGCGAATTTATACGTAAATAAATTCTGGAAAAATTCTTAAAATTCTAAAATAATGTTTTAAGGCTCTGTTAGAAATTTGGGTTAATTTCGATGTGTTTTGCTAATCGTATGCTTAAACATGATTAGGAGGGATTATAAGAAAATGTGAGGTTTTGGCCACTTTTGATCCATTTTGATTCATTTAAATTGTTGTTTGTTGTTTGTGGTTGCTATTACATGTTACTATGACTCTATGGTATGTTTCATGATTGATTAGAATAGTTAAATTGCTCGAAAACGTCGTCGAATGGCGTAGAAAGCTTGCTGGAAAGTTGCAGAAGTGTGCAGGCTCCGAACCGGTTCGGATCGGAGAAAGGGGTCGGTTCGGACTAGGGAACTGACCAAGGGAATCCGAACTGGATGAGGACTTGCCACTGGAAGAAGTTTGGCAGGAAGGAAGGCCATTGCTTAGAGTTGGAGTTGGACAGAAGACCGGATCAGAGCGATGGAGCGGATCGGATCGGAGTAAGCTAGGGAGCGGAGCGGATCGGATCAGAAGAGTGATTGGAGACCAGATCGGATCGACTTGGAGATACAGGGCTCGGATCGGAAGCAAAGAAGAGATAAGCTAGGGATTGGAGCGCTGGAGGGAAGGACCCCGACCCGACCCGGAGCGAAGTGCCCGACCCGAAAAGACAAGGAGAAGGACTCGAACCGAACCGAGCATGGGTGACCGAACCGAACCGAGCATGGGTGACTGAACCGAACCGAATTCTAGAGCTGCTACTGCACGACAACTTTTCTGAGGACCCACTCCAATTCAACCAAACCCGAGATGCAAAGGAAGTCCAAATGAGAAGTTAGAGCTCAGGGTTCGGATGGGAATCAACGAGTTCGCTTCATGGTTGGGCTTTGCTGCGGGACGCGTGCTAAGGAGTTATCGACATCTATAGCTTTGGACCACTATGGTAGGAGGTACGAAGGCGGATTCAGGGCCATTATGGCATTGGTAGAACCAAGGGCTATGACCAATGAAGTGGGTCATTGAAATGTTTGGTCATGACTCCAAGTGTTTGGCTTGGTCACAGCAGGGTTTCTACAAGTCGGGATTCGTCGTTACCTCAGTTTGTCTAGTGTTCCAAAGTGGTAGATGTCGTACGCTTTACGCACCGAGTGAGAGATGTGAGGATGGTTGCTATTGATGATTTGTTGCTATCATTTTGACATGCACACCCCACCCCCGTATTCTTACACTATTTATTATGGCACCTTGGAGTATTGTACGGTATGTGGTACTAACTCTTTGGTTGCAGGTCCAGGTTCAGGTATGGTTTAGTATACCTGTTATTATTTTGTTTAGATGCTTATCGCTCATACCAGGCTTTATGTCTGACCCAGAGTTTTATGTCTCCTCTTATTACTCTGGGTGCTCACACGAGCAGACTAGAGACAGGTTAGCTGGTGATGCACGGGTAGATGATCCGGAGACGAGCAGGAGGCTTCCACGTGATATATATATATTTAGTATTCTCCCTGTGTTGTTGAAGATCACTGCTTGGGCATTGTTGGTGTATCTTCTACTTCAGCTTTCTTTTGTTTAGAGACAGTAAATTTGGGAAAAATTGTAATAAGCTGTATTTGGATTTCCGCTGCTTTGATGATTGATGTTGATTCTAGTTATCAGCTTATGCACTGTCTCGCCTGTTTTGTGTCAAGTATATTATTATTATATTTTATTCCATACGCTGTGAGACATTCTACAGGTTTCTTGATTAGTTCATTCCCTTCTTTTCTTTCTTATGACGACCGTCTTGTGCTAGTCGGGCATGTGTACAGCGCACTCTTGGAGGAAATGCAGGCTGGCGCGGGGCGGGTCGTCACACTTGGTATCAGAGCTCTAGGTTGCGTAGTTAACCTAGGGAAGTTATCAGGGAGAGATAGTATATGTATACGAGAGAGCGTATTTGTGATTATTTTGGTTTTCAAAAGCTATATATATACTATTAGTAGTATAAGGATGGAGTCGTACTGCACTAACACCACTATGGAGTCGTTAATCATTTCTTTTTTCAGATTGACGATGAGCCGATATGTTAGAGGTACCGGTAGAGGGGCCAATAATGGGAATGCTGCTGACATGAGGACGATGTTTACTGACCTCATGAGAGAGATGCTTAGGGATGTTCGGAGGGCAGCTCCCAATGATGGAAATGGTGATGGTCCAATGGTGCAGGCACCAAGGGTCGACTTCGCCAAGCTGAATAAGGATTATACTAGCCTTGGTGGGAAGCCGTTCCACGGAACGGAGTCGGCTACGGATGTTCAGGATTGGGTGGATAGTTGCGAACGTATCTTCGAGGATTTGGGTATCGAGGATGCGATGAAGAGAAAGTTAGCGTCCCGTCAGCTGCAAGGGCGGGCGATGAATTGGTGGAATGCTATAAAGGCAGCTACTCCCGAAGATCAGATTACTTGGGAGCAGTTTAAGGCTCGCTTTAGTGAGAAATTCATCCCAGCTGCTCAGAAGTCAATGTTGTTTAAGAAATTCTTGGAGCTCAAGCAGAATGGCAGGGCTGTCTCGGAGTATATTGCTGAATTTGACACTTTGTCAAAATATGGGTTATCTCTTATAGATACTGCCGAGAAAAAGAATGAGAAATTCATAACCGGATTGGATCAGTACTTGGGGGAAAAACTTATTAACCACATCGATGAGACGTTTGAATCGATTGTGGGGAAAGCGTTAAGGTCAGAAAGTCTCTACCCTAAGCCGAAGACTGAAGTTGCATCCGCAGATGAGCCAAAGCCACAAGCTAGTGGTGGAGGCAAAGGTGGTTCCCAGAATAAGAGAAAACAGAATCAGGCTAAGGATGGCCAGAAGAAAAAGAATAAGCAAGATGTGGAGTGCTTCAGCTGTGGTAAGAAGGGCCATTATGCTAGTAATTGTCGGGCCAAGCCAGCGGATAGGAAGTGCTTCAATTGTGGCCAATTGGGACATCACAAGGACAAGTGTCCGCAACCCCCTAAAGAAAAGCAAATGGTGAAAGCATATGCTCTTAATGTTATTCCCTCCTCGTCGAATGCCCCAACTGCGGCGGAGAAGGGAAAGAATGTCGTCATTCAAGGTATGCTTTCTGTTTATGATGTTCCTGTTAGAGTTTTGTTTGATACCGGAGCTTCCAGTTCTTTCATATCTAGTGACCTGGTAGATAGGTTGGGATTGGAGCCCGAGATTGTCGATAGACCTTTAGTAGTGACGAACCCGATCGGTGGTTCGACTAGTCTTAGCATGATTTGTCGTAATGTGGTTCTATCGAGTCATGGATGCATGTTTGTTTGTGATTGCTTTGTTTTGGGCTTTACTGGGTTTGGCATTATTTTGGGAGTAGATTGGCTCCAAAGATACGGGGTGGTGGTAGACTGTGAGGGCTTGTTGGTGACAGCTAGAGCGGATGATGGGCGGAGGATAGTGTTTGGTGGTCTACCCAGTAAGGGGGTATTGGCTAGTTTTCTAAACTCCCTCGACATTCCGCATAGTGAGTTGTCAGGTTTGCCCGTGGTTGGCCAGTATCCGGATGTTTTCGAAGAAGTGACCGGACTTCCACCACACCGAGAGATTGAGTTCCGTATTGATTTGGTAAAAGATGCCAGACCTATAGTGATGCCACTTCGTCGTATGGCACCAAGAGAGCAGAGGGAGCTCGAGGTGCAAGTCAGCGATCTTTTGAAGAAGGGATTTATCAGAAGGAGTGTTTCTGAATGGGGAGCACCAGTTGTGTTTGCTACCAAGGCGGATGGCTCCCTTCGTTTGTGTGTAGACTACCGCGAGTTGAATAAAGTGACGAGGAAGAACAAGTATCCTCTACCGCGGATAGATGACTTGTTTGATCAGTTGAGTGGCGCGAGAGTATTTTCTCAGTTGGATCTCGCGACAGGTTTCCATCAGCTTAGAGTGGGAGCTGAGAGTATAGCTAAAACAGCATTTCGAACGCCGTCTGGATTTTATGAATGGTTGGTTATGCCATTTGGGCTGACTAATGCCCCGGCATATTTTGTGGACCTTATGAATAGGGTATTCAGAGATCAGCTGAATAAGTCTGTCCTTGTGTTCGTTGACGATATTTTGGTCTATTCGAGGACAGAGGAGGAACACAAGGAACATTTAAGAGTAGCGATGGAGGTGTTGAGAAAACACCACTTGAAAGCAAAGTTCTCTAAGTGTCACTTCTGGAAGAGGGAAGTGAGGTTCTTGGGCCATGTTGTATCAGAGAGTGGTATTGCCGTGGACCCAGCAAAGGTGGCTACGGTGCAAGATTGGCCTACGCCCAAGAATGCAACAGATGTAAGAAGTTTCTTGGGATTAGCGGGATATTATCGTAAGTTTATCCAAGGTTTCTCCAAGATAGCAGCACCATTGACCCAGTTGACCAAGAAGAATCAAGCTTTTGTCTGGGATGAGAGGTGCGAGAATGCATTTAAAAGCCTAAAGGACAAGTTGACAAGCGCACCAGTGTTAGTCATTCCTAAGGGGGATGAAGAGATGACGGTATACACGGATGCCTGTGGTACCGGACTAGGTGCTGTATTGATGCAAGGCGGTAGGGTTGTAGCTTATGCAAGTCGGCAATTGAAACCGCACGAGAGAAGATACCCTACCCATGATTTAGAATTGGCAGCGATCGTGTTCGCGTTAAAGATGTGGAGACACTATCTCTTGGGAGAAAGATTTGAGCTGTTTACAGATCATAAGTCGTTGAAGTATCTATTCTCCCAGAAGGATTTAAATCTCCGTCAGCAGAGATGGTTAGAGTTCTTAGCTTCCTATGATTTTGACATCGCCTACACACCGGGAAAGGGCAATGCGGTGGCTGATGCATTGAGTAGAAGACATGCCAGCTTAGGGGCTATGTTCCTTGAATGGAAGCAACTGGAGTTTATCGCAAGTTTTGATTTCAGACCAAAGTGCGAATTGGATCCAGAAATGTTAGCAAGTTTGACGATCAGACCCACTTTGATTGAGCGGATCGGCTCTAGTCAGAGGGACGATCCTAACCTATGGGAAATCATCTCCAAGTTAGAGATGGGAATCGATGAGGAGATGAACAAGTATGGGCTTGATCGAGATAGATGGCTTAGAAAGAATGGAAAGCTTGTTGTACCCAATGTCAATGGATTGAGGGATGAAGTGCTTAGAGAATGTCATCACTCAAGGCTGACTATACACCTCGGTGGTAATAAGATGTATCGAAATATGAAGCAGACCTACTACTGGGAAGGGATGAAAAGAGATGTTGGGAAGTTTATATCCAAGTGCATGAATTGCCAGCTGGTTAAAGCCGAGCAAAAGAAGCCTAGTGGGTTGTTACAGCCCTTAGAAATTCCCGAATGGAAATGGGAGCAAGTCTCGATAGATTTCATCGATGGTTTACCAAGGACTAGATCGGGATATGACAGCATTTGGGTAATTGTAGATCGACTGACTAAAAGTGCAAGGTTTATACCAGTCAAATCGACTAGAACGGCAGCTAAGTTAGCAGAATTGTATATGAAGTGGATAGTGAGATTTCATGGAGTACCTAAGAGCATTGTGAGCGACCGAGACCCGTTGTTTACTAGTGGGTTTTGGAAGAGCTTACAAGAGGCTCTAGGGTCAGAGTTACATCTCAGTACCGCATATCATCCTCAGACCGACGGTCAGACGGAAAGGGTGAATCGTATTTTAGAAGATCTCTTGAGAGCATGTATATTGGATTTTGGTGGATCATGGGATGACCATTTGCATCTAGTAGAGTTTGCATATAATAATAGCTACCAATCCAGTATCGGTATGGCTCCGTTTGAAGCTTTGTACGGAAGGCCGTGTAACTCACCATCATGTTGGATAGAGACTGGCGAGAAGTTTATGCTTGGACCAGATGTGGTGAGGGAAACTTCAGATAAGATCAAGATCATTCAGCAACGTATGAAGGCAGCCCAAGATAGGCAGAAGAGTTATGCTGATAAGAGAAGAAGAGACTTAAAATTCTCAGTTGGTGACTTGGTGTTTGTCAAGATTTCTCCGTTGAAGAGCGTAATACGATTTGGCAGGAGAGGTAAATTAGCACCAAGATTTGTTGGCCCATTCCCTGTTCTTGAACTAGTCGGGAATTTGGCATATAGAATTGACTTACCAGAGAAGATGGCGGGAGTTCACAACGTATTTCATGTTTCCCAACTAAGGAAGTTCGTTCACGACTCAGATACGACTATCTCACCTGATCAGTTGGAAGACTTTGAAGTAGAACCCGAGGCGGTTGGAAACCGCAAGCCGGCCAGTATTGTCGCACACGACATGAAGCAACTTCGAAGGAAGTCGGTGAAGCTAGTCAAGGTACAGTGGAGCGAAGACGAGAATGATTGTACTTGGGAAACAGAAGAGGACATAAGAAAGAAGTATCCAGAACTCTTTGTCTGGTAAGATTTTATTAGCGATTTAGTTTTCCGCATGCTAGGATAGACTTGTTTGCTTGCTTTGCATGTTTGATTGTTGTATGTGGTTGTTAGGCATGCGGGATCCTGTGTATGTTTTGGGTTAAGGAATTTCGGGGAAGAAATTTCTTAAGGGGGGGAGAGTGTAACGACCCGCATTCTGCGCATCATAGGATCGTAGAATATTTATTTCTTTCACATACGAAGTCGTATGGTCATGTAACTTTGGGAGACGACTATTGGGGTCATTTCCCATGTTCATGATTTTTCCCGATTTTTAAATGACCATTTTACCCCTAGTTATCACTGTTTTGGCCATAACTTTTGACTGGAAACGAATTTTGACCTGAAACCACTTCCATTGGCTTCGAATGATGGTTTCTCTTTCCGTAGAGTGGTCACATTAGCCAAACGGACTCACCGTTTGGGAGATATGGCTGAAACAAGTTTCAGATGGTGAAAGACAGCTTAATTGGGCTTAACCGGGTGATTAACAGTTAGGCCCAAGGGGAATTTCGGGTTTAGAGGTATAGGAGGACTGATTAGGGTTAGGTTATCACTTTCATTTCAGTTTTGAGCCGCCACAAACCTCCTTGAGACCTTAGTAATGGCTTCCTACATCTAAAACACCCCAAATCACTCTCTAATTGAAGATTAGGCTTAGCAACACCAAATTAAGGAGAAAAAGCACCAAAGCAAGGTTAGAGCTGCTGTTAGACATCAGTATTCGCCCAAATCAGAGTAGTTTCAGTTCTGAGAATTTCATTTGTGGCCAAGGTGAGTGATTTGCATAGTTTTTGCACTAATTACGGTGATTAAGGGTAATTAGTGAAGATTAGCGAATTTATACGTAAATAAATTCTGGAAAAATTCTTAAAATTCTAAAATAATGTTTTAAGGCTCTGTTAGAAATTTGGGTTAATTTCGATGTGTTTTGCTAATCGTATGCTTAAACATGATTAGGAGGGATTATAAGAAAATGTGAGGTTTTGGCCACTTTTGATCCATTTTGATTCATTTAAATTGTTGTTTGTTGTTTGTGGTTGCTATTACATGTTACTATGACTCTATGGTATGTTTCATGATTGATTAGAATAGTTAAATTGCTCGAAAACGTCGTCGAATGGCGTAGAAAGCTTGCTGGAAAGTTGCAGAAGTGTGCAGGCTCCGAACCGGTTCGGATCGGAGAAAGGGGTCGGATCGGACTAGGGAACTGACCAAGGGAATCCGAACTGGATGAGGACTTGCCACTGGAAGAAGTTTGGCAGGAAGGAAGGCCATTGCTTAGAGTTGGAGTTGGACAGAAGACCGGATCGGAGCGATGGAGCGGATCGGATCGGAGTAAGCTAGGGAGCGGAGCGGATCGGATCGGAAGAGTGATTGGAGACCAGATCGGATCGACTTGGAGATACAGGGCTCGGATCGGAAGCAAAGAAGAGATAAGCTAGGGATTGGAGCGCTGGAGGGAAGGACCCCGACCCGACCCGGAGCGAAGTGCCCGACCCGAAAAGACAAGGAGAAGGACTCGAACCGAACCGAGCATGGGTGACCGAACCGAGCATGGGTGACTGAACCGAACCGAATTCTAGAGCTGCTACTGCACGACAACTTTTCTGAGGACCCACTCCAATTCAACCAAACCCGAGATGCAAAGGAAGTCCAAATGAGAAGTTAGAGCTCAGGGTTCGGATGGGAATCAACGAGTTCGCTTCATGGTTGGGCTTTGCTGCGGGACGCGTGCTAAGGAGTTATCGACATCTATAGCTTTGGACCACTATGGTAGGAGGTACGAAGGCGGATTCAGGGCCATTATGGCATTGGTAGAACCAAGGGCTATGACCAATGAAGTGGGTCATTGAAATGTTTGGTCATGACTCCAAGTGTTTGGCTTGGTCACAACAGGGTTTCTACAAGTCGGGATTCGTCGTTACCTCAGTTTGTCTAGTGTTCCAAAGTGGTAGATGTCGTACGCTTTACGCACCGAGTGAGAGATGTGAGGATGGTTGCTATTGATGATTTGTTGCTATCATTTTGACATGCACACCCCACCCCCGTATTCTTACACTATTTATTATGGCACCTTGGAGTATTGTACGGTATGTGGTACTAACTCTTTGGTTGCAGGTCCAGGTTCAGGTATGGTTTAGTATACCTGTTATTATTTTGTTTAGATGCTTATCGCTCATACCAGGCTTTATGTCTGACCCAGAGTTTTATGTCTCCTCTTATTACTCTGGGTGCTCACACGAGCAGACTAGAGACAGGTTAGCTGGTGATGCACGGGTAGATGATCCGGAGACGAGCAGGAGGCTTCCACGTGATATATATATATATATTTAGTATTCTCCCTGTGTTGTTGAAGATCACTGCTTGGGCATTGTTGGTGTATCTTCTACTTCAGCTTTCTTTTGTTTAGAGACAGTAAATTTGGGAAAAATTGTAATAAGCTGTATTTGGATTTCCGCTGCTTTGATGATTGATGTTGATTCTAGTTATCAGCTTATGCACTGTCTCGCCTGTTTTGTGTCAAGTATATTATTATTATATTTTATTCCATACGCTGTGAGACATTCTACAGGTTTCTTGATTAGTTCATTCCCTTCTTTTCTTTCTTATGACGACCGTCTTGTGCTAGTCGGGCATGTGTACAGCGCACTCTTGGAGGAAATGCAGGCTGGCGCGGGGCGGGTCGTCACAAGTTTTTTTTTTTTTTTCTAAATCTTTTCAAGAATTCTGTTTTTACCTTCATTTATAAAAAATGCAGTTTTTCTCTTCTTTTTCAAAATGCAGTTTTTAAAATCTTTTTTTTTAAAAAAAAAATGCAGTTTTTAAAATCCTTTTTAAAAATGCAGTTTTTTTTTTCTTTTAAAACAGTTTATATATTTTATAAAAATGCAGTTTTTGTTTTCTCTTTTTTTTTTCCAGTTTTATAACTAAAAAAAAAATTCAGTTTTATTCTTTTTAAAAACAAAACAGTTTTTAAATTATTATAAAAGAAACCGTTTTTAAATTACATAAAAAAACAGTTTTTAAATTATATATAAAATACAGTTTTCAATTCACTGTTAAAACAAAAATAAAATAAAAAACAAAAAAAAACTTAAACACTCACCGAGATTTCGAATGGGAGGAGGAGTTGGCGGTGGTCCAGTGGTGCTCGCGATGAGGCGTTCGTGGAGGTTCGCGGCAGGGTTTCGAGGGTTGCTTCGATTCGATGTCGGCGGCGTCTGGAGGGAGGAAGTCTGGCGGTGGGGGCTTCGGCGAAGGGCTCGTCGGCGGGTTGAGGGTCAGGCGGCGCGATTCGATGAACTTAGGGTTTTCTATTTTTTTTTATTGCGTTCTGGTATAATGAAACGGGGGGGGGGGGGCAAACAGAAGAGAAAAGGAGGGATTCTATATTATTTTTATTTTATTATTTAATTATTAAATTTTTGCCAAAGGGTTGACTTTTACTTATGACCTCGAAACGAGGTCCACCGCCTGTCGTCCATAGCGTTTTACCCCCATTCCGAACACAATGGGATATGTATCGTAAGCTGGTTTGATCGTTACGATCAGTTTTCGTTGAATTTTCATTTAAATCACTATATTGAATTTTAAACGTACATTTCAAATTACCGGGGTCACATACTAACACTAAAAATTCCAGAAAAATATTTTCTAGCTTCGTATTGACGATACGGTCCTAACAAAACTAGTTTCGTCGAATTCCGAGACCGTTGGAAAAATGGCCAATTTCCAGTCGATTAAAATCAACTGAAATGGTCAAAACACGTTTTCCTATGCCACGCTCACATATTGATTCGAAAAATTATGAAATTTGGAATCTAGCAATAACTTGACACCACGGACCCAACAAAACTGGTTTCGTCGAAATCCGAGGTCATTTGCAAAATGTCCATTTTTAAGGGCCTAAATTCCATAGCGACTATTCAGAATTTTCAACTGGACATATCTTTTGATTCCCGATATGAAATCTTGATTTTTCGGATTCGTTGGAAAGATATTCACGAATAGATCCTAATGTTTTTGGTTTCACTAAAATCCGGATTGTTTTGCACCCGGTACATTCAATTGAAGTTTGAAATCGAATTATCGAACTACCGCGCCATTTTCAATTCTATTTATAATTATATATAAATATTTCTATTCTAACGACGACGCGTATAATATATACGTTCGATTTATATTCAAAATAAATTTCTCGTCGATTTTATTTAAAATAATTCATTTTAAATATTCAAAATTCGCCAAAATTGCCAAAATAAAAATTTTAAACTGGCCCAGATTTTACGGGTTGTTACATTGTATGGCTACGTGGGTCGCTTCCAGCAAAAGGGTATATCATTACCTGATCTGAAGAAAATCAAATGCCTTCGGTTGACCCTTTTATTTGTATGCTATCGGTTCGGTTGGCTGGCCTCCAACCGTGGTAATGATATATTCGGTACTCTCAAGCGAAATGAGGGCCGATCATGTTTAGCCAGGTTGCGTGATGTTCTTGTTGAACCCCAATGTATTCATCTACGGAGATACATTGTCGGAAGGTGGTCCTATACCTTGCCATAGTTGTGATCCATTCTCCAATAAGTGTCCGTGGTTTTGTTTGTATACTATGCAGGTGGCGCGTGAGATGCAAGTGTTCCGCTAGGTTGCTATTTAATTGTATTTAGACATTATCATAATATCAGAATAATATTGTTTTCCAAATATTGCTTTGGGTTATCGTAAGAAAAAACCATTCGTATTTATGTGTAGATTGGTCTTACGATTTTCTTTTCTTTCAAAAGGTTTTTGAAAGTTAAAATCAAATTGTTTTTAAAATCGTTTACTCACACCAGTCCCATGACTGACCTTGAGTTTATTTTTCTATGTCTTCGTTAAACTCTTGAGTGCCCAAATTTGCATGAGTAGTCAAGTAGTTCAGGATTTTACAGATTTTCTAGAGGAGATTGGAGCAGGATGCTTCAACGCTTAACCTCTCACATTAGACCTTGTTGTGGTTACTAGTTAAGCCGGGCGGGTCCGGGTAGCTTTACACCACAACTTGGTCTAACCTCGGGTTCAAGGTACAACATGACCAACTTCTCACATTGGGTCCTATTGTTTGTAGCAACTAGTTAAGCCGGTCGGTTCCGGATAGGTTTACGCTACAAACTCAACCCAACCTCGAGTTGGTCACACTTATATTTTCTAAGTGTCATGTCCATCATGTTTCCGAAACATATTACAAGTTTTCAAGCAATTGGGTAGACCTAACTTAATAGGTAAATTCCCAATGGGTAGACCTAACTTAATAGGTAAATTCCCAAGCTTATGTTTTTACTTTTACCCAACCCCAAACGCAATCCCATCGCTTACATATCGCAATAGCGCATAAAGGATAGAAAGAGGGAACTTGGCATAATCATGACATAAAAGTGTTGAAGCCACAAGTTTAACATGGTGGCATATGAAATGTACATATGTTCATATACTTGCATATTACATTTTTAGGCCTCAAAAGCATGCATATAACCAAACTTAGCATATTGGTGATACATGGTGATAAATGACATGTAGAAATGGCCATAAGTTCGCATTTAGCCTCACATGCAAGTTATCGTAAGGGATATGATAACTTACATGTTGCCAAAATGCAACCTTTAGCATAAAGCTTGAAGCTTTATGTTCATAAACCCAAGATAAGCTTGCATAACATGATAACATGAACCATATGATCATCCCAAACTTGCATAACATACTTGCATATCATATGACAAACTTGCATATCAAACTTGCATAACATAATCATGATGAACTTGCATATCATAACATATCAAACTTGCATAGCATAACATAGTAAACTTGCATATCATAACATATCAAACTTGCATAGCATAGCATAGTAAACTTGCATATCATGGCAAACTTGCATATCATACATTTAACTTTAGAGTTTAAGTATGAAAGTAGAATAGGGCTTACAATGCTTATGAAGTCACAAAAATATGACAAAGCCCTTATGCAACCAATTAAACCCAAAATGCAAGCTTCAATAGAAAAACCCTTAAGCAAAATTGATCAAAACTCTTTCTTTATGATGCAAATATGGAAACTTGACTTGAATGCAAGCCAACGATGCTCATACAAGTTTAAAAACACTTGTATGCATGGAAAATCTCTCATAGAAATTTATTTAGGAATTTTATGAAGAGAGTGGAGGCCATGAGAGAATTGATTTTGCCATAGTTTAGTTGCTAGAATGAATAATGATGATTTAGGGTTAGGTTAGGGCCTTATTTATAGAGATTAGGACTAGTTCTAGCCTTAGGATTAAACCCTAGTTCCAATCTCAGCCCTCAAAACCGAATTTGGCCCCCAAACTCAACACAATCTCAAAATGGTGCACCAGGCTAAACAGCCCGGCTGGACCAAGTCGACCCCCAAGTCGATAGGGCTGTCGACTTGGGTCCAACCAAGTCGACTCCCAAGTCGACAGGGCTGTCGACTTGGGTACTTTGGCGGGAATTTTCCCGCTTGCGCCTGCTGCCCTAGATTCCCAAATTCAAACTTGAATTTGAAATCTGTTTTTACTTTGAAATTTTCTGAAAACTTCGTTGGGCCTTAATCGGGTCATACGGACTCCGATTTTCGAAAACTCGGACTCCATTTCGCGTATTTTTCCGAGACGAACGCAATGGCATAGCCCGTTTCCCTTGATTCAGATTTATAAATTAAATTCTTCCTTGATTTACGTTATAACAGGTTATTGAAAATACGGGTTGTTACATCGAGAATTCTGAAATCATGGGATATCCAAAATCTAGAGGACTAGAATGAAAAATCCATAAGTAAGGAACTCATTTTTCGAGAGCCACAAAACATAAAAGCCAAGAAACCAAATAAAATCAAAGCTGAAGCCTAAGCATCGAAGGCCGGAAAACCATAATCCAAGAGGTCGGAGAAGACCATAACCAAGACCCTATAAGAAATGAATCCAGCATCCAAGAGACTAAGCAAATTCAAGAACAAATAACCAATATATCCACGAAGCCAAAATACCGAAACCACTAACCACAAGCCACAAGATGCCGATGCCAAGTAGACTTGCATCCATGACATCAGAGCCAGTATGGGGTTAATTTTGTAACCGTGCGACTGGGATAATTGCTAGTCCCAGTCCTGTCTTAATTCCTTTGAGGGGTTGTGCCTGTCCTGACACCACAACCCGAGTTGGAATAAACCGCGCTAGATCTCCGCATTTGATACGCTCTTCTATCAGATTTTGAAGATGTCGACAATCGTTCGTATTATGACCATTGACATTGCGAAGCATGCAGTGCCTACCAGAATCACTTTATCTTTGAGTTGATTCCCTTGCGGGAGGCTTTCTGAAAGGATTAGTGGAACAAACTTGTAATGTCCCGCATTTTTATCGGTTTATATTTGAATATTTAAATCAGTTTAAATATTGAATTCTTATTATAAGTAGATTTAAATATTAAGTAAAACGAAGTTGAACGTATAAAAATATATATTCAATATAATCGAGCTCATAACGACGTTGCAGTTCGTAATTTAACGTTCTGAACTTCAACTGAGTGTACAGAAACCAGTTTAAATCGGATTTCTGCAAAACAAGAAATATTGGAATCTGTTGAACGGTATCTTCCTGACAGAAGTGAAATATTGAGATTTCGTCGTATAGATTGCAAGATATATCAAAATCAAATATTCAGAAAGTCGCTGTAAAATCGTTTATCGATCGTAATAGTTTATTTGAAATAACTGCATACTGGATTCGAATTTAGACAAGGTTCTTTTGAGACGTAGTGATAATTTAATTTTTAGAATTTTACTGTAATTTTTATTTAATTTAATATGCAACTTTTTATTTGGAGTATTTTGCACCCTGTATCAATATTTTGGGGTTTCAAAATATGGGTCAACCTACCGGTATTATTATATTTTTGGGATCGTGACACCTCGTTGAGCACAACTGTACTTTTACTTCTGTCCGTACGCAAGTATAATTTAAGGAACCGAGGTAGGCCAATCTTCGAAACAATTAAAAAAAAGGATATATCGTGAACTTTTTCAAACAAGACAGAGTTGTGCGAAATGTGTTACGTTGGGAACCCAATGTTTTTCAAACCGTGTACTTGTATGCATTAAAAGGGGTACTACTCTTGTGCCTTATACTTATTAAAGGGTACTTAGCTAAGCTATGAAGTAATCGGTACAGACCTATGTTTTTATACATATGCTAGGCTGAACTAGTAATTAAATGAATCACATGCTTATATGCCTAACGTTGTCCTTTTCGTTTGAGTCTACATCAAAATTTAATGAGATACAGTAGTGTGCCGACCACGTCAAACTTCTTGCCGACAAAGTAAAATAGAAAATTTAAAATCTGCACACCTAACAGCTAAATTGTACTGGACTACCCTTCTATTCCTTGCATGCCAAGCAGTTTGTATCTATAAATACATACAGGCTCCACTCCATTTTTGCTTCAGTGAGGAATTTCATGGCCGTGAGTTTTCTAACGGCATTCGAGAGGAAAATATATATATATAAATAAAAAGGAGGGCGCTGTCACTTTGCGGGTATTCATTTTGGGGTACTAGGAATATGCAACATGGTTCAGGGTGGTGCCGAGTTTGATGCTCGTGGAAGGCGAAGAACAACCATGGCTTGGTTTTACTGGAGATGCTCGAGCTATGTATATATATGGTTTATGCTTATAACGTGGCGGATGCATGGAAAAAGAAGAAGCAAGAAACGGATCTAAAGAGCAGGAAGTGAGGGGTTATTGTAGAAGGTAGGTACGGTGGTACATGATGAGAAGTATGGTGTGAGTTTGTGTAAGTGTGCACATATACATGCACAGTACCAAGGAAGGATGTGAAGAGTGACGCAAGTTGAAGTTTGAGGGTTTTAAAAATATGGTATGGGGAAGGATGGTTTACAGTTGGTCTTAGCGATGTAAGGGTGCAAGTGGAAGATTGCCGTGGGTTCATGTAAGAAAATGGAGCGTATAATTTGGTAAAGAAGGATATAACGTGGCAGGGGAAGCAACCAAAAGGAGAAGTTTTCTGTTTAAGGTTGTTGTAGCCAAAAAGAATGTGGGTTTTTGGAGGGGAAATAATCGGTCAAGACGGTGGAGTTTACTGGAGCAAATAACGTGATGAGGAAAAGTGTGTGAATGGGGACGTTTGACATAACGAAATATGGTGGAAACAAATGGACGGAGCTGTAGCGTTTTAAGGATGAAAAGGAAGGGACGAATGGGAAGGTGGACCGTATTATATTATTTGGATTTCTGGACTGGAGTTAGAAGCAGAGAGGAGGACTAGTGTACGATGGTTATAAAAAGGGTGTTAACGTGTTTAACAAGGTGGTGTTGAGAGAGAAGGGAGGACTGGATAGCGGTTTACATGCACGCAATGGGAGGAGCAGTTTGTCCTCTTGGTTGAGAAACAATGCAGCAAGGGTAGGATTTGTGCGGTTTTTCCAGACAAAGAAGAATGAAACGCCTGATTTAATCGACTGACGCAAATCGTTGTTTCACGGTTAATGCGCCAAGGTGAGTAAATTCACTAACTCTCTTTTTATTTAAAATATTTTATTTATATTTTAAATAATGGTTGAATGTTGTGTGATGGTTGTTTAGGCAGATTATGGTTAAATTGATTGAAATATTATATATCGTTGCATATATGTATACACACATCATTGGTTGGACTGATTCCATTGATTATAATATTTCCTGGTATGGAATCAGTATTAATTTTTGACTAACATCGGTGGATGCAGGAAACCGGTTGGTGGAATCCAACCGGATTCCTCAATATTTATATGTACTGTTGTTTTATAGAGATGCACTGTTTGAACCCAAATGACTTTTGAAACCTTGTGTTGATATTAGCGTTGAATGGAAATTCAAACGTTATTTTGATTTAATCAATTGACGATATCGATTAAGAAAGTGGCAACAACCAACCATAAATGTATCATTTGTTTTAAACGCTATTGTTTTACCAAAATCCCACCGTGTGCGAAGCACGTGTTTTACCATACTTACTAAATGATTTGGTAAAGTGGATTCTTATATTAATAAGATTAATAAGTAAGTAGGCGGAGATTAACTTGATGATTAATAACATGAATTTATTGTTTTAAGAACAATTAAATGAGATATTTACAAGTAGATCATGGTTGATTTCAGAATCGATTATTGTTTAGTAAAAGAGATTATTTAGAAATGAATTATTATTCGATACAAGTGAAATTATTTGGATTTATAAGTGTTATTTATTCAAAATGGAAAACTTTGTTAGAATTGATTAGTGGGTAAATCATGGCTAAATATTTACCAAGCAAACTGTTTTGATCAATAATTGGTTATTTAATTAAGTTAGATTGAGTCGATTTATCTAATGTAATTAAATTGACGAATAGTTGATTTAATTTAAATAAGATTTTGGTAACAGTAAAAGATATCAAGATTTTTGTAACAGAAGGAGATGTTAATATTTTGTAACAGAAAGAGATATCAAGAATTTGTAACGGAAAAAGGTGTTGAGACTAATTATAAAAGGGGAATATAGTAGCATATTGCAAGTCTCAGAACTATAGCAGTAAAGTAACGTTGTTGACTAGGCTTAAGCGTGACTGTTATGTCAAGATTAGTTATAAAGGGATATAGCAGCGTATAGCAAATTTGAACTGTAACGATAAATGAAACGCTGTTAACCAAACTTAAGCGTGGTATTGATATACAGTAGCATTTCCTAGGGAAGGAAAACAGTTTGTTTTGAAATTCACTTATTCAAAAGTAATAAGCAATGACGTTTGTCCAAAGAAATATAAGAACGAATGTTAAATAAAAAGTGCCTGTGATTTGTGTGATATTGGTTGTACATCGAATGGATGTTGTTTTTACTTCGATAGTTAAATAACCGACTATCGAAGTGTTTTGACCCTCGTTGTCAATACGGAGAGACCGGTTGGATATTTTATCCGAGAACCACTCCGTGTAGGCATAAGCGCTGCGAATTCGATTATGCTGAAGAAAATTGAAGACGGAGTGAAATGCAAGGGTCGTCCTATTCCAGAATGGTGTTTTCTGTTTGTTCAGTCCCAGGACAACTTGTATGGACGAATGTCTGACAGAGTATTCCTAACGGTCACATAAGACGATCTTTTCAAGGTATTACGTCTGGTGGCGGAGGAATTCGTTTCTCTTAGCTTTTATACCCGTAATATTTTGGGAAGATCAACTAGTGATTTGACGGGTTTGACGATGTGGCATTCAAAGTGTATGATGGCCAGATGTTCTGAAAGGTAGACGTAGCCTCTAGCCTCACAACCGGGAAATGACAAAAATCGGGCAGGCAGCATGGCTATGTGGGTCGCTCCCATTAGGGTGTATAATCACCTATCTAGAGAAATTCCTTTTGTTTCTAAATCTGTCGATTCTGCCCATTCGGGAACGGTGGTTTGAGCCCAACCGTTGGTGATATACATTCGATACACTCAAGCGAAATGAGTGGTCGGTCATGTGTGGGCCAGGTTGCAAGACGTTCTTGTTGAACCCAGGTGTATTCGCCTCTAGAGATACATCATCGGAAGGTGGTCCCATACCTTGTCATAGTTGGAATCCAATCTCCAATAAGCGCCCTGCGGGTTTTGATTTTTATACTATGTATGTAGAACGTGAGATGCAAACGTTCTACTATTTGGTTATTTATTTGATTAGACATTATTATAATATCACTGGATTTTGATATCAAAATATTTTGGGTTATAGTAAGGTAAAAACCGTCCGTGTTTATGTGTGGGCTGGTCTTACTATTATCCTTTTGTTTCAAAAGGATTTTCAAAGTTAAACCGTATGGTTGGAATTTACTCACACCAGTCCCATGACTGACCCAGAGTTTATTTTGTTTGTTTTCCCTAAACTCTTGGGTGCCCAAATTTGTACGGGCAGTCAAGTGTTTCAGGCTTTTACAGATATGCTTGAAGGAGCTAAAAGCAGAAGGCTTCACCGTGAGTATTTAGAGACTATTTCCGCTGTGATATGATGTATTGTACTCTGATAATGGTATGTATATACAATACAGTTTTGTATTTCAAAGTTATGTTATATAATATATTTTATTCGTTCCGCTGTGAGATTCGTGTTTACTCTGATTATGTTCAGCTGTGTTCTCCTTCTTCTCCTATTCTATTAGTTCTATCTTTTCTATCTCATCCTCTAACTTCTTTCTATTAATGGTCCGGTGTTTTCGATGTCTGAACAGTCGACGCTGGGTTTTGTGTCGATTTTCGGAGTCGAAAATCTCGGTTCGTTACAGGTGGTATCAGAGCTAAAGGTTAAGTGATTTCCTTGGCTCTGTGGCGTGACTCAATAGAGATAAGGTTAGCAGTACCTTAGATTGAGTTTGAGTGTATAAATATGAGTGCGTATTTGTAAACTAATATAAAAACTATTTTATATTGTGTTGATTGGTTTGTCGAGTGGTTTATGAATTCTGGTCGATACGGTAATGCAAACTGTGTCGATAGGTGTTTCTAAACTCTTGAACAGAGTAATTCGACACAGTATGTTTGAAAAGAGGGTAAATGAAATAATTTTACCCGAAATATATTTTGGATATAAAAAGAAGTATATATATTGGAATTGTTATAATATATTGGGTGTGTTAATTGTAATTATAATCGAATAAGGTTATAAGTGAAATGGTATATAACCAATGAGAATTCGTATAAGTGAAATCAGATGGATTGAATCTGAATGTAAACCAGAATTGGAATAAAAATTATGAAACATGAAAATGTTTGTAAATGAGATTTGAATTAAATATATGGAATTTTAAGATCCTGGGGAAATTTTGAAATATTATCCAAGTTTCGAAAAGATATTTTTGAAGTAATTTCAAATAAAAGTATTTGAATATGAGTTTTGAAAGTGATATAGTATTGAACTCACTTTGATCGCTGGGAAATGAATTCCGATGATGAAGTCGACCATTATCTGTATTCATTTTCGAGTGCTAAGTGACGGATTACTACCAAAAGGTTTTGTTTTTGAAGTGTTTTGGGAAAACACATTGTCAGAAATTCAAATGTTTGAATGGCCATGTTGTAGGTATATATGTGTATATGATATCAAACTGATTGGAAATGAAAATCCCAGGTATTTGATTTCTGAAATTTAAATTTTACTTATGAAGTATATAAATAATGAATTTAACTAAGTCAAATAAAATTTGAGTTGAATTGAAGCCAAGTAGGTGGAAAATGCACTAGAATAAGGATTTGATTTGGCAAAGTAGTTGAGTTGTGGAACCGAACTTGGTTGGGAAATTTGATTATTTGGAATTGGAATTGAACTGGAGTTTGAAAAAGAAATTTGAGTCGGGATGTAAGAAAATTATTGATTGAAGATAAACTGACTCGAGATCAGTTGGAGATATATTCGGGTATGCTGAATGGATTGCAAATGAAAGCGAGAAAGTTGGATGCCCAATAAATGGAGAAGGCCAAAGTGGCGTGTGGTAATAGTACCAAATGAACCATGCAACAGAGAGACTGATGAAATTCTCTGAAAATTAAAATGTTAGAAAATTTTCAGAATTTTGAAAATTTTTGTTACAAAGAAGAGAATTAATATTTTGATCAGTTCAGTTGGAACTGAAATTATGAAGTAAACCAAAAAGATTTTAACCTGTTTACAACAGAGATTATAGCATTTTTCCTACCTTAGCAATTTCGAGGACGAAATTATTTTAAGGGGGAAGGAATGTAATGTCCCGCATTTTTATCGGTTTATATTTGAATATTTAAATCAGTTTAAATATTGAATTCTTATTATAAGTAGATTTAAATATTAAGTAAAACGAAGTTGAACGTATAAAAATATATATTCAATATAATCGAGCTCATAACGACGTTGCAGTTCGTAATTTAACGTTCTGAACTTCAACTGAGTGTACAGAAACCAGTTTAAATCGGATTTCTGCAAAACAAGAAATATTGGAATCTGTTGAACGGTATCTTCCTGACAGAAGTGAAATATTGAGATTTCGTCGTATAGATTGCAAGATATATCAAAATCAAATATTCAGAAAGTCGCTGTAAAATCGTTTATCGATCGTAATAGTTTATTTGAAATAACTGCATACTGGATTCGAATTTAGACAAGGTTCTTTTGAGACGTAGTGATAATTTAATTTTTAGAATTTTACTGTAATTTTTATTTAATTTAATATGCAACTTTTTATTTGGAGTATTTTGCACCCTGTATCAATATTTTGGGGTTTCAAAATATGGGTCAACCTACCGGTATTATTATATTTTTGGGATCGTGACACCTCGTTGAGCACAACTGTACTTTTACTTCTGTCCGTACGCAAGTATAATTTAAGGAACCGAGGTAGGCCAATCTTCGAAACAATTAAAAAAAAGGATATATCGTGAACTTTTTCAAACAAGACAGAGTTGTGCGAAATGTGTTACGTTGGGAACCCAATGTTTTTCAAACCGTGTACTTGTATGCATTAAAAGGGGTACTACTCTTGTGCCTTATACTTATTAAAGGGTACTTAGCTAAGCTATGAAGTAATCGGTACAGACCTATGTTTTTATACATATGCTAGGCTGAACTAGTAATTAAATGAATCACATGCTTATATGCCTAACGTTGTCCTTTTCGTTTGAGTCTACATCAAAATTTAATGAGATACAGTAGTGTGCCGACCACGTCAAACTTCTTGCCGACAAAGTAAAATAGAAAATTTAAAATCTGCACACCTAACAGCTAAATTGTACTGGACTACCCTTCTATTCCTTGCATGCCAAGCAGTTTGTATCTATAAATACATACAGGCTCCACTCCATTTTTGCTTCAGTGAGGAATTTCATGGCCGTGAGTTTTCTAACGGCATTCGAGAGGAAAATATATATATATAAATAAAAAGGAGGGCGCTGTCACTTTGCGGGTATTCATTTTGGGGTACTAGGAATATGCAACATGGTTCAGGGTGGTGCCGAGTTTGATGCTCGTGGAAGGCGAAGAACAACCATGGCTTGGTTTTACTGGAGATGCTCGAGCTATGTATATATATGGTTTATGCTTATAACGTGGCGGATGCATGGAAAAAGAAGAAGCAAGAAACGGATCTAAAGAGCAGGAAGTGAGGGGTTATTGTAGAAGGTAGGTACGGTGGTACATGATGAGAAGTATGGTGTGAGTTTGTGTAAGTGTGCACATATACATGCACAGTACCAAGGAAGGATGTGAAGAGTGACGCAAGTTGAAGTTTGAGGGTTTTAAAAATATGGTATGGGGAAGGATGGTTTACAGTTGGTCTTAGCGATGTAAGGGTGCAAGTGGAAGATTGCCGTGGGTTCATGTAAGAAAATGGAGCGTATAATTTGGTAAAGAAGGATATAACGTGGCAGGGGAAGCAACCAAAAGGAGAAGTTTTCTGTTTAAGGTTGTTGTAGCCAAAAAGAATGTGGGTTATTGGAGGGGAAATAATCGGTCAAGACGGTGGAGTTTACTGGAGCAAATAACGTGATGAGGAAAAGTGTGTGAATGGGGACGTTTGACATAACGAAATATGGTGGAAACAAATGGACGGAGCTGTAGCGTTTTAAGGATGAAAAGGAAGGGACGAATGGGAAGGTGGACCGTATTATATTATTTGGATTTCTGGACTGGAGTTAGAAGCAGAGAGGAGGACTAGTGTACGATGGTGATAAAAAGGGTGTTAACGTGTTTAACAAGGTGGTGTTGAGAGAGAAGGGAGGACTGGATAGCGGTTTACATGCACGCAATGGGAGGAGCAGTTTGTCCTCTTGGTTGAGAAACAATGCAGCAAGGGTAGGATTTGTGCGGTTTTTCCAGACAAAGAAGAATGAAACGCCTGATTTAATCGACTGACGCAAATCGTTGTTTCACGGTTAATGCGCCAAGGTGAGTAAATTCACTAACTCTCTTTTTATTTAAAATATTTTATTTATATTTTAAATAATGGTTGAATGTTGTGTGATGGTTGTTTAGGCAGATTATGGTTAAATTGATTGAAATATTATATATCGTTGCATATATGTATACACACATCATTGGTTGGACTGATTCCATTGATTATAATATTTCCTGGTATGGAATCAGTATTAATTTTTGACTAACATCGGTGGATGCAGGAAACCGGTTGGTGGAATCCAACCGGATTCCTCAATATTTATATGTACTGTTGTTTTATAGAGATGCACTGTTTGAACCCAAATGACTTTTGAAACCTTGTGTTGATATTAGCGTTGAATGGAAATTCAAACGTTATTTTGATTTAATCAATTGACGATATCGATTAAGAAAGTGGCAACAACCAACCATAAATGTATCATTTGTTTTAAACGCTATTGTTTTACCAAAATCCCACCGTGTGCGAAGCACGTGTTTTACCATACTTACTAAATGATTTGGTAAAGTGGATTCTTATATTAATAAGATTAATAAGTAAGTAGGCGGAGATTAACTTGATGATTAATAACATGAATTTATTGTTTTAAGAACAATTAAATGAGATATTTACAAGTAGATCATGGTTGATTTCAGAATCGATTATTGTTTAGTAAAAGAGATTATTTAGAAATGAATTATTATTCGATACAAGTGAAATTATTTGGATTTATAAGTGTTATTTATTCAAAATGGAAAACTTTGTTAGAATTGATTAGTGGGTAAATCATGGCTAAATATTTACCAAGCAAACTGTTTTGATCAATAATTGGTTATTTAATTAAGTTAGATTGGGTCGATTTATCTAATGTAATTAAATTGACGAATAGTTGATTTAATTTAAATAAGATTTTGGTAACAGTAAAAGATATCAAGATTTTTGTAACAGAAGGAGATGTTAATATTTTGTAACAGAAAGAGATATCAAGAATTTGTAACGGAAAAAGGTGTTGAGACTAATTATAAAAGGGGAATATAGTAGCATATTGCAAGTCTCAGAACTATAGCAGTAAAGTAACGTTGTTGACTAGGCTTAAGCGTGACTGTTATGTCAAGATTAGTTATAAAGGGATATAGCAGCGTATAGCAAATTTGAACTGTAACGATAAATGAAACGCTGTTAACCAAACTTAAGCGTGGTATTGATATACAGTAGCATTTCCTAGGGAAGGAAAACAGTTTGTTTTGAAATTCACTTATTCAAAAGTAATAAGCAATGACGTTTGTCCAAAGAAATATAAGAACGAATGTTAAATAAAAAGTGCCTGTGATTTGTGTGATATTGGTTGTACATCGAATGGATGTTGTTTTTACTTCGATAGTTAAATAACCGACTATCGAAGTGTTTTGACCCTCGTTGTCAATACGGAGAGACCGGTTGGATATTTTATCCGAGAACCACTCCGTGTAGGCATAAGCGCTGCGAATTCGATTATGCTGAAGAAAATTGAAGACGGAGTGAAATGCAAGGGTCGTCCTATTCCAGAATGGTGTTTTCTGTTTGTTCAGTCCCAGGACAACTTGTATGGACGAATGTCTGACAGAGTATTCCTAACGGTCACATAAGACGATCTTTTCAAGGTATTACGTCTGGTGGCGGAGGAATTCGTTTCTCTTAGCTTTTATACCCGTAATATTTTGGGAAGATCAACTAGTGATTTGACGGGTTTGACGATGTGGCATTCAAAGTGTATGATGGCCAGATGTTCTGAAAGGTAGACGTAGCCTCTAGCCTCACAACCGGGAAATGACAAAAATCGGGCAGGCAGCATGGCTATGTGGGTCGCTCCCATTAGGGTGTATAATCACCTATCTAGAGAAATTCCTTTTGTTTCTAAATCTGTCGATTCTGCCCATTCGGGAACGGTGGTTTGAGCCCAACCGTTGGTGATATACATTCGATACACTCAAGCGAAATGAGTGGTCGGTCATGTGTGGGCCGGGTTGCAAGACGTTCTTGTTGAACCCAGGTGTATTCGCCTCTAGAGATACATCATCGGAAGGTGGTCCCATACCTTGTCATAGTTGGAATCCAATCTCCAATAAGCGCCCTGCGGGTTTTGATTTTTATACTATGTATGTAGAACGTGAGATGCAAACGTTCTACTATTTGGTTATTTATTTGATTAGACATTATTATAATATCACTGGATTTTGATATCAAAATATTTTGGGTTATAGTAAGGTAAAAACCGTCCGTGTTTATGTGTGGGCTGGTCTTACTATTATCCTTTTGTTTCAAAAGGATTTTCAAAGTTAAACCGTATGGTTGGAATTTACTCACACCAGTCCCATGACTGACCCAGAGTTTATTTTGTTTGTTTTCCCTAAACTCTTGGGTGCCCAAATTTGTACGGGCAGTCAAGTGTTTCAGGCTTTTACAGATATGCTTGAAGGAGCTAAAAGCAGAAGGCTTCACCGTGAGTATTTAGAGACTATTTCCGCTGTGATATGATGTATTGTACTCTGATAATGGTATGTATATACAATACAGTTTTGTATTTCAAAGTTATGTTATATAATATATTTTATTCGTTCCGCTGTGAGATTCGTGTTTACTCTGATTATGTTCAGCTGTGTTCTCCTTCTTCTCCTATTCTATTAGTTCTATCTTTTCTATCTCATCCTCTAACTTCTTTCTATTAATGGTCCGGTGTTTTCGATGTCTGAACAGTCGACGCTGGGTTTTGTGTCGATTTTCGGAGTCGAAAATCTCGGTTCGTTACACTTCTCAAAAAATCTCCTCGAGGGTATGAGTGATTTCGGAGTAAGACAAGAACTTGAGTTTCTTCCAAGCTAGTTTGTGATCGTTCACCGAGGAGGGTTGCTTAACAGTAGCAGAAACTTTAGCTTTTTCATAATCAGACGGTTTCCTGCCCTTAACAGCATTAACATCGAGGACCTTCTTGTTGTCAGTCTTTGCATTCTCTTCCTGAAAGAATCTTTCAACTTCAAATAGAACTTTCCCATATCCCTCGGTGGGTCCCGATGTAGAGAAGTATTGAAGTCATATTTATCTAGAACACCTGATACGGCGGCCATTAAAACCATGGAAGGGTCAGGCCTGTCGACTGAAGCAACCGCAATATTGAATCATTTCAAGGTTTTATGCAAAGTATTGTCGGACTTCTATCTGATACCGTTGAGAGTCATTACGCTTCTCGGACGAGTTATGTTGACTTTAAACTATTCAACAAATCGGGTAATCAAAGAATTCCAAGAAATAACGAAGTACGGCTCTAGTTGCCTATACCACATTGCAGCTATGTCTATTAAGAAAAGAGAAAAGCACTTGGCCATGACATTCTCCAAAGCTGAGAGAACTTCCATATGTCAAATGTATCTCACAAAGTAAGTGGTTGGGTCCTTGCGACCGTCGTAAGGTTCAAAAACCGATAACATGAAATCCGGTGGGTTACGAGAGTTCCTGATATCCAAAAAAAGCGGATTGTGAGTCACACAATCCAAGTCTGTAGAAGAGGCACTGCCTCGAGTGAATCGAGAGATGACATCCACGATTTGAGATCCATTACCAAAAGCAAGGAGCACTGCCTCTAGTTCCTACATTGCGATCTGACATCCGTGGAAGAGGCACTGCCGCTAGTTCCAACATTGTCTATCAGACTAGTCAGCCTTGAAGTACTTGATCATTCCATCGAAGTCTTCTCGAGTCGAGCGCTCAATTCCGTAGCTAGGTACTTGATCCTTCCATCGACGTCTTCTCGGGTGACGTAGTTCGATGGGGGTCCAGTCGAGGAGAGTTCTTGGCATCCTCCCTCTTCTATACCTTGAGCTTCAGTTATAGCGTCGAGCTTCTTGAGCTTAACCATGGCGAGAAGCGAGTAACTGAGTTGAAGTTGAAAACTAAAGACGAAACCGAGAAACTTGTCCAAAGAAGAGTTTAAAGTTGTGTGTCCCCTTCCTAGCTTGCCAAAATGTTGATATGGAAAATTGTTGAACGCCAACACCCAAATGTAAGTATAGTGTGGTGTGAACACAGTAATCCAAAGATGCAATAAAGTAAATGCTGAAGACACAACATTTTATGGTGGTTTGACACTAACGCCTACGATCACTTCATAGTAATCATTTATCGTGTAATATTCGATTACAATGTTGTACAAGTTCGGACAATAGTTGGGTACATAGCGTTACAATAGAATAACAATATCCTTGTTAATTCCAAACTTTGACTAAAATTCACTTTGTCTTCTTCATTGAGTAGAGACTGTGTTGCCTCGGTTAGCTATGTCAAAAAAGTAGTTTCGATGCTAAAGCAATTAATGAAATATCCAAAGTAGCCTAAAAGTGGTGTTTTTATACTTGTAGATGTCAAAGAAGTAAGGGAAAAAGTTTATTCAACGTTCTACTTGCCTATGTCATGTCCAATGGCCATAAAGAAGGAGTTGTCAGCTATAAATGAGGGTTTTGGAGCTCTAGGAGTCCAAAAGTTCAAGGAAAAAGGATCCAAAGGAAGGCCATGCTTGGGGGTATTTATAGGAGTGTTTAGGAAGTGGAGTAGGTGAGAAATGTGACCCACATAGCAAAATTTTGTATCCCTAAGGGGATCGAAATTCGGGTGTCATAACTGGAGCCGAAATATTGGAGCTTGGTCAAAATTTTGTACCCCTATGCTGACATAACTCGAATCTCTTGAAAATAGTTGAAAATGTGTGGTTATCATGCCAAAATCAATGATCAACGCATGAAAATCCAAAAATGAAGGGACCCGCCACGTTTCAGAGTGTTGTCAGGTCTTAAACCTTCGGATCCCAAAATACTACAAAAAACATGGAGCGATCACCTAAAAATGGGTGATTAGTATGAGAAAACTTCGGATCCATAGTGATCTGCCAAACTTCAGATCCCCTTGCTCGTGCCACATTTTCATATCTGCTTCCTCGATGCGCACCAGGGAGAAAATTTGGATCCCTCGAGTTGCTCAGGCATTTCTTCGTACCCCCTTTCCTTGGATCTGGTCCCTTGCCAATATTTTGTATCGGATCCCTCCGTTGTGCACATGAGAGAATTCACAGATCCCCCAAGTCAATCTTGCTTTCTCGAGTCCCAAAACTTCGGATCGCTCCCTGGGAAATTCTCGAATCCACCTTTCCTTTGTATCGGACCCGTTGATTTTCTCTTTGAATCCCTAAGGCGATTAGCGAAATTCGAACCCCATGAATTCGAATCCGATCACCTTCCAAGCCATGATTTCCATTGTTCATCGACCGAGTTTTCCAGGCGGTTTTCAATGATCCGCTCATGGTGATCAAGTGATTTTCGTAGTGCCAAACCAACGCTTTGCCTGATTGACCAATTTTTCCTAGCTGAACAGTGTTAGATGCCAAAACTAATGATCGACCAAACCTTCCAATTTGATCACCAGGTGTTGCGCACACGTTTTTTGATGATTTCTCTGAGGTGCTCAGCTATTTTTTCACATGCAACACTATTTTTACCAAAGTCATGTATTTCTCCATGACGAGTTTTGCCACGTGATTGGACCGACGCGCTCAATTGTTTTGTGCTTATCGGAACATGTCGATCACGTATTTTCATTGCGCCATCTTTTTTGAGCTAGTTGACGACAATATTACGAATCAACGCCATTTTAAAACCTTTCCGAATGCGTCGCGACTACGATTGAATTTCTTTGCGTTTTCCGACGATATTCTTGACGTGTGATAACTTTGACAAAAAAGCGTGTCGACGGTCATGATATTCTTATTAGTTTGTATGCATGTTGGCTTTAGACATTTTTTAGAGTTACTTAGAGTTAGTTGTGTTGTAACAAACCGCAAATCCGTACTATCTGAGATGACTACATACATTATACGTCCAACCCAAATACCACATAAATACGAATCATTTTTTTAGAAGAAAAAGGTAGAAGAAGAACAGAAATAACAACATAGAATCTCACATCGCAGCGAAACAAAATATAACATATCATAACTTTTAAAATACAAAATTTCAACTGTATAACATATAATTATCAAAGTACAACACTTACAACACATCAAAAATAAAAATACTTTATATGTAACACTGAAGCCTCCTTCTCCAAGCTCCTTTAGATAGACCTGTATAATCTTGAACTACTTGACTGCCCATACAAATTTGGGCACCCAAGAGTTTAGGTAAAACAAAACAAAATAAACTCCAAGTCAGTCATGGGACTGGTAGGAGTAAACAATTTAAAATAGTTTGAGAAAATAAATGATATCTCATAAGACCACGCTGTATAACACGGAACGGGCTTTTCCCTTATGAAAATACAAAACAATTGATTCACCTTTCAAAATCCTTTTGAAAGAAATGATAATCTTTATATCAAAACTCTTTTGATATTATAATAGTGTCTAAATCAAATAAGTAGCAATCTAGTGGGACGTTTGAATCTCACGCTCCACATATATATAATATACAATCAAAACCGCAAGCACTCATGGTTAATGAATTTCCAACTATGACAAGGAATGGAACCACCTTCCGATAGTGTATCTCTAGAGGAGAATACACTGGGTTCAACAAGAACATCTTGTAATCCGGCCATAAATGACCAACCACTCATTTCGCTTGAGGGTATTGAATGTATATCACCAATGGTTGGGATCAACAACCGTTTTCCCTAATGGGATAGCATCGAATAGAATAAAGAATGAAATGAATTTCTCTAGATAGGTGATAATACACCATAATTGGGATCTACCCACTTAGCCATGTTGCCTGTCCGATTTTTTTCATTTCCCGGTTGTTGAGGCCTGAGGCTACGATTACTTACCATTCATTGATAACACAATCACTTTGCATGCCACATTGTTAGATCCGTTAATCATTAATTGACTTGCATAAATATATTCTAGATATTATTGTAAGAGAATAAATTCTCCGCCACCATATATATTTATACGGACCAACATATGCGATCATTGGAAATACTCTGTCAGACACTCGTCCATACACATTCGTTCTGGGACTGAACGAAACCGAAGGCACAATTTCCATTAATAGAAAAATCCCTTGCACTCTACTTCGTCTCTGATTATCTTCATATAATCTGATTTGCAACTCTACTACCAATACATAGTGGTTCTCGGATAATAATCCAACCGGTCTCTCCATGTTGACAACGATATTGGCAAACACCTCGATAGTCGGTTATTTAACTATCGAAGAAAAACAAACATTCATTCATACATCAAACAATCACTGGGCCCTTAATTAATATTTCATCAATTAAATCACTACTCCATTTCCTTATCAATGTTTCCTAACCAAATATTTTCAATAGTCATCTTTGCCTTTTTCGCTATTTGGAAAACATTTCCATATATCGCCTCCTTTGATTTTCTATACGTAGAAAATATCTTCTATTTATAATTGGAAAACATTCCAATTACTTATCTCCTTCATGCCCGTTCACTACTACAATCAGGAAATATTTATTTAATATATTTCCAAAATTCCACTTCCTTGGGTTAAAATGAATGTTGTGTAAAACGTTGTTACAACAACCCAAAATACTGCATTCAACTAAATCTTACTCAAAACATTTCTCTTCGGGACTGAATCTTGTTATTTATTGGTTAATAATGAAATCAATCAAGTGGGGGTAAAATACCTCTCAGACCTTGACTGAAAACATCGTTAACTTCAAAACAGACAAGACATTATTCTCGAATAATCAACACCGTAAAAACCGATTATTCATTCTTAAAACATGCATACATTTCTCTTTCTATTGTTACCATATTTAATTACAGATTTCCTTTTTGTTTATAATATTCTATTTTTAAGTTGGTTTCCTTATCGAATTCTATATATCGATACTCTGATTTCTAGTTATCCAATTTTCTTAAAAATATTCTAACTCCTTAAAATTCCAGAAAATTTCGCGTAACCTCCTTTGTACGGGTCACTCGGTACAACTACAAAACGCCTTTCTAGGCCCTTTCCATTCAAAAAGAAAATCAAAAAATCAAGCGGCTTGCCGATTCGATGCATAAAATTTCATATTAAATTAAATATGTACCTTTTGGTCAGGCATTTCAATTTATATCTCTTCATATACTTCATTCCAAACCTGCTTAACACATATCCAAATATTCCCATTTGGTTTCAACTCAATGCATTCGTCTTAACCCAATTCACTAATTTATTTTCTAATTTGCTATTTTTCGTATTTCACTTCTTTGTTTGAACAGAACATATTCAAATAAAATATTAACTTGCTTATAAACAAATTGAATTCCCTTTTCAATTAAGTTTCCTTTTCGATTTCGAATATAATTTCTCAAATCACCTTTACTTATTCAAAGCCCAATTTCGGTTAACTAATTATTATTCAAATTAGTTAGTTCTATTCAATAACTAAAAATCTGATTTTTGTTTCAAAAATCATTTCACTTACTTCACTGGATTTCATATTTATTTTATATATCCAGTATGGATTTTTTTAATGGAAATTCGGATTTTATTTACTAAAAATCCTTTTATATATTTAAATAAACCGTTATGGTTTTAAAATGGTTATGGCGGTGTTTTTCTGAAAATTTGATTTTGACATAACTGAAAATCTATAAAATGAAATCTAAATTTTTATTTTCCATTAGAAAACTATTTTCGACTCGGTCCTGACGGTCCTTGCTTCAACGAATTCCGACTTATATTGAGTTCTGTATACTCAATGGAAGTTCGAAACACTAATTTACGAACTGCCACGCTGCGGCGAGTTCATTTTAATTATATTTAATATATAAATGTTTTAAACTTCGTTTATATATAAATTCTAACTTCATTCTAATGTACTTTAATATATATTAAACCGATTTTCGAAATTCAACTTAATTTTTCTAATTTACCTTAACCGTCGATTATTTCGTATCTTAGTTATAAATTTGTTTATAATTCAATCTTCTATATTAAATTCTAATTTCTTTATAAATAAATTATTTATAAATTCGATATAATCGAATTTTAAATTATATATCCTTCTACTTTATATCATCTCAGTTAATATACCGAATTCCAGAAATAAACCCGTCGTTCCTTTTCTGAAACGATTCCCAATTCACTGTTAATTTCATATTATAATTTAAATTCCTAAATTATCAGATGATACTTTATTTCACTAAATTTATAACAACATTTATAAATTCAATTTCAATGTTTCATATATTAAAACAAGTTCCATTTCAAATCTACATAAAACCTAATTCATTTTATATTCCGAATCCTGGAATAAAACTGTCGTTTCTTTTACGAAATGATTTCAAATTATATTTTAAATTCATACTTGAATTTAAAATTATAAAATATCTCCAGATAATTAATTCATCATATTTATAAACATTGTTTATAAATTTACTTGTTATATAAATTCCTACAAGTTCAATTTCGAAATCCATTTAAAACCACAATCTTATTTTGGAATATTCTAATTATTTTAACTTATTCATATATAACATATAATCTATTTTCATATTTAAATTTGACTTCTATTTAATATAATCCTATTATATTTTTTCTAAACATATTTTATTTGAATAAATTCGAACTAATCGAATTCAATTAATAAATCCTTTCAGATTTATTTTAGTTCAATTTATATTCTGAGCTTCAGAATAAATTTAATCGTTTTCTTCTTTAAAACGATTCCCCATTTCTATTTTTAAATTCACATTTGAATTTAAATATTCAAATTACAAAATTATAATTTTTCCACTTCATTTATAAACACCGTTTATAAATTCATTTCAATTCCCTACACATTTTAATTTATTAACATCGTTTATAATTTAACTTCAATTTCTTGATTATCCAACGAAAATCGTTCAATTTTATTTATAAATATCGTTTATAAATTTACTTCAATTTTCTGTATTGTTTAATTTATAAACATCGTTTATAAATTCATCACTTCAATTTCCTGTATTATATAATTTTTAAACATCGTTCATAAATTCAGTACTTGTTTTATTTATTCAAAACAAGTTAATATTTCTATAGCCCATTAAAAATTCAAATTCTATTTTTAAAAAAATAGATTTCCCCTTTTAAATCTCAAATATCCTTTTCACGATATTTTTACATATCAACATTTTAGGCCCAGTGATATTTCAAACATTCAAAACACCCAATTATCAATCACACATCATATATGATAATATATATGAAAACAAGCAATAATAAAATTTGACGAATCAAGTTGGATCCCTCCAACCTGTTTTCCTGCATCCACAGACGTTAGGCAACATAAATAATACCCATCTTGCTTCAAGGCAGGATATCGCGGTATAGAAGGTCATCCACTATCATAGCGTGGGGCGCATAGGGTCATCCACTAACGATACTGCGGGCATCCGCTAATGGTACTACGGGAACTATCCAATCACCAATATATATATAATAACCACAAACATCAATCCTAAATAACAGATATATATTTAATAATAGCCATAGTAATATTTTAATGCAACCAAACAACCATCAATTATTTTTAACGACTAAAAATAATTCTAAATAATAAGTTTAGTGAGATTTACTCACCTTGTTCGAACGACTAGTGTCAGAAAAATCTCAAGTCCATCATATATCGTACTTGCAGTTATGATCCACTTGGGATGCCTCGAATGAATTCTACATGAACCTATGATTTTGAAATCCTTAATTACTGATTCATATTATTTACTTTATCAAATAAATTTACTAAACAAAATATGAAATATAAATCCAATTTTAACTCATCAGTCCTCCACAATCCATTCCCGTCCACTTTCATGATAATCGGAGAGTAACACTAACAGACATATTGCACATCTCCTTTCAAACTCTTGTGTCCTGCTTCTTCACTATCACCGGTTTTAAGCTTCACCACTGGACTTCTCAAGCTCATGCCCAACTCCCTCTTTTCCACTACCGAATCCAATTCCACCTAGTCAACTAACTAATTCGCTCAATCTTCATTCACATCACAAACCCAAACCTCCCCTTTGATTTCTACATTATCCGAAACCCATGTAAACACTCGACAACTCCAGATGTTCGTAATCTCACCATCAACTGTTGCGATGCTAAAAAGAACCGAGTTTCCCCACAAAAACAGTACAGATGCTAAGCTTCCTCATTAACTCAAATCGAAGCTTTAAAATATCAATGATGACTAATTTACCTTAAACGTGAGCCCTCTAAACCAATCGCATCTTCCACCTTAACCCTACGTTGCTTTCTACAGGCATCAAACCTTTTTTCTACCTGCGACGTGACTTCCTCTGATCCTCGCAAGTACCAAAACACCATGACGCTCCCTTATGCGATAATCAAAACCCTAGTTGTTGCTAAATTAAATTCGAACTCCCCAGAAATCGATCGCACCCCCCGAAACACTCGACGATTGAAAACTGAAATCGCGTTTGGCTTTGATTTGAATCTATGGGAAGTGGCCACTTTAATTCCCTTAACATCTTGCGGTTTTGAATTTTGAACGGGAGAAAAGAGTTGGGCCATTTTGATTTTGATTTTTAATCTTAGAAGCCATTCCGATTTTTAGTGTTTGCTGCTCTCAAATGAAGTAACACGGCCATGATTCCCTTTTAATTTGGTTTCTAATTTATCAAGGAGTAGCCATTTTTAAAGTTTTATTTCCAAAAGAATGAAACAAGGAAGAGTATCATAGTTTATAAAGGAAACGAGGGAACAAATAGCACAACCATTTCAATTCATGCTTTACTTTGTGATGAAGGAAGGAGACCAATCGTATGTGAAGTGAAATAAGAGGAAGTAGCGTGGGTAGGTATGCAATGTCCTTGTTTACTTAGGATGGAAGGAAATCTTTATTTTATAATTATTTTTGTTATATTTTCTTTTAATTTTAAATTAAAATAGATATCCTTAAATTTTAAACTATCACATTGATTTCAACTACTATTTGAGCCCAACAACAGGCCTTCCAAGTGTTAAACCATCATTCTGAACTCACTGGGATAGGTTTCAAAGCCTTATTCGATCATTTGGAGAAGATATAAATTTAAATTGATATGAATTAAATTTAAAACAATTAATTTCTCAATAGTAAATTATTATTGTCGTCGATTCTATTCAAATAGAATTTTGATTAATTATCTAAATTAATTTGATTCTGTTTAAATTTTGAATTGAAATATTTCAGATTCTCATATTATGATGATTATATATATTCGAAATAAATTGTATATTGATTATTAATCGATAAATCAATATAAAAATTCTTTTATATTATCATTTCAATATTTAAAACCATATTAAATATAAAAAATAATTTGTTCGAAAATCCGGGTCATTACATTCTTCCCCTCTTAAAAGAATTTCGTCCTCAAAATTACTAAGGTAGGAAAAATGCTACAAGCCCATTAACTTTTCAAAAAACCACTTATGTGGAAACTCAACCTTTCATATTTTCATAACTTAAGTTCTACCAAAACTTTTGGTTTCCATTTACATCGCACATCATATACGCTCACATTCATTTAATTTGAATGATCAACACTCAATACATTTATATTCAATCCATATTCCATTCATATGCATTCAAATTCCTTTAAATTGATTTAAATCAATTTATTCATTTAAATCCATTTAACTTGATTAAATTAAATTCAAATTCCAGAATTCAAATTTCAGGGTTTTCGTTTCAAATTCTTTAGAAATCATATGTAAACATATATTTATTTCCAGCTCAAATTCAAAAAATATTCGAATTTTCATACCAACTTGTTTTCATTCAAACAAATTTCCAACAAAAATTTTCTAAGGTAGCAATCCATCACGTAGAAACTCGAAAATGAACAGTGATGATGCTGCAATTATCATCAAAATTATTTCCCAGCCACTGATGTGAGTTCAGTGCTTTATCACTTTCAAAATCCATTCAAAAATCGATTTAAAACAAAGCTATATTATTCTAATATACTTCAGAAAATATTTTTCCAAACACCCAGGATTTAAATTTCAAATTCTGATTTAAATCCAATTCTAGCTCATCTCATTTGTATATTTCATTCACATACAAATTTATTTGGTTTTATAAGCCTATTTAAATTTAATAATCTCGTATGATTATAATAATAACATCCAACACATCTATATATTATAATAATTTCAGAAAATTATTTCTTTTTATAAAAATATAATTTTGCATAAAATTATTGCATTTACCCACTCTTAAAACAATATTATGTCAAATTTCTCTATTCAAGAGTTTAGAAATTCCTATCGACATCGTGGCGTCCCACGATTCTATCAAAATTCATAAATCACTCAACAGACTAGCATGCACCATATAAAATAGATTTTTTTAATATCAATTCACAAATATGCTCTCTCGTGTATATACACTCAACTCATCCTAGGGTACTACTGACCCTATCTTTAATGAGCACAAACCCAACAAAGCCTAGGTGTTCGATTGACCTAAGTTCTGATACCACTGTAAAGAACCGCAAATCCGTACTATCTGAGTTGACTACAAACATTATACGTCCAACCCAAATATCACAGAAATACGAATCATTTTTTCAGAAGAGAAAGGTAGAAGAAGAACAGAAATAACAACACAGAATCTCACATCGCAGCAGAACAAAATATAATATATCATAACTTTTAAAATACAAAATTTCAACTGTATAACATATAATTATCAGAGTACAACACTTACAATACAGCGGCAATAAAAATACTATATATCTAACAATGAAGCCTCCTTCTCCAAGCTCTTTTAGATAGATATGTAAAATCCTGAACTACTTGACTACCCATACAAATTTGGGCACCCAAGAGTTTAGGTAAAACAAAACAAAATAAACTCCAGGTCAGTCATGGGACTGAAATGAGTAAACAATTTAAAATAGTTTGAGAAAATAAGCGATATCTCATAAGACCAAACCGTATAACACGGAACGGGTTTTTCCCTTATAAAAATCCAAAACACTTGATTCAACTTTCAAAATCCTTTTGAAAGAAATGGTAATCTTTATATCAAAACTCTTTTGATATTATAATAGTCAAATAAATAACAATCTAGTGGAACGTTTTCATCTCACGCTCCACATATATATAATATACAATCTAAACCGTGAGCACTTATTGGGTGATGAATTTCCAACTATGACAAGGAATGGAACCACCTTCCAATAGTGTATCTCTATAGGAGAATACACTGGGTTCAACAAAAACATCTTGTAACCCGGCCACACATGACCAACCACTCATTTCGCTTGAGTGTATCGAATATATATCACCAACGGTTGGGATCAGCATCCGTTTTCCCGAATGGGTCAGCATCGAATAGAATAAAGAATGAAATGAATTTCTCTAGATAGGTGATAATATACCCTAACTGGGAGCTACCCACTTAGCCATGTTTCCTACCCAATTTTTTTCATTTCCCAGTTGTTGAGGCCTGAGGCTACGATTACTTACCATTCATTGATAACAAAATCACTTTGAATGCCACGTTGTCAGATCCGTTAATCATTAATTGATTTGCGTAAATATATTCTGGATATTATGCTAAGAGAATAAATTCTATGTTGCCATGTATATTTATACAGACCAACATATGCGATCATTGGAAATACTCTGTCAGACATCGTCCATACACGTTCATCCTGGGACTGAAAGAAACTGAAGGCACAATTTCCATTAATAGAATAAGCCCTTGCACTCTACTCCGTCTCTGATTATCTTCATATAACCTGATTCGCAACGCTACTGCCAATACGAAGTGGTTCTCGGATAATAATCCAACTGGACTCTCCATATTGACCACGATATTGGCAAACACTTTGATAGCTGGTTATTTAACTATCGAAGAAAAACAAACATCCATTCATACATCAAACAATCACTGGGCCCTTAATTAATATTACATCAATTAAATCACTACTCCATTTCCTTATCAATGTTTCCTAACCAAATATTTTCAATAGTCATCTTGGCCTTTTTTGCTATTTGGTAAACATTTCCATATATCGCCTCCTTTTGTTTTGACATGACCCGAACTTCCCCGTGAAGGAAAGCACGGATGACGTTGAGGACAAGACAAAATCGAACGCAGACGAAAGAACATTTCATTGCTTAGTACAACAATTCCATCAGATACAAGAATATACAGAGTATAGTTGAATAAATTACATTCAACAAATATCAGAGATTTAAATTACATTTAAATACATCGCAGTGGGAAATAATACAAAAGCACAACTAGAAGTAATGTATGGATACAAAGCTTTCCGAGCATCGTTTCAGCTGTTAATCAGGACCCTGTGAATATAAATATGCAAAACCAAAACTACTAGCTGCCCGTGGAAAATAGGGGCACCCAGAGTTTAGGTTAAAACAATAAACTCTAGGTCAGTCATGGGACTGGTGTGAGAACTAAAACAGTTATTTAAAACTTTACTTTAAAAGAGAGTAATTCAAGGGACCACGCCGTATAACACGGAACGGGTTTCCTCCCAAGAATACTAGTGCATATAACAAAACAGCGCAATGCTCTTTGAAAAAATGAAGCTATTATAAGACCCACGTCCCATCACACAATGCAACGCAAGCCGGAGGATAGGGTTTTCCCTTATAATAGCCAAACATGCTTGGTACGTTTAAAACCAATCACTTGATACTATTATAAGTGCATAGTGTCAAAACAATTTCAATCATAAATATCAATCATAGACGGCATGGGTACCATATATCATGTCGCCATACTAGTTCAACAATTAAAACCACAATATCACGTATTGGAAATTGGATTTCCGTCATGAGTCGAGGCAAGGGGCAAGCTCCTCTCCGTTCGAGACACTCTAGCAAATCTCTTAGGACCCCACTTTGATCCTTGGAATCGGCTGGGCCGGTCCTCACCTAACTTTGGAGGATTAGTTATTCCTGAACACACGTTTCCCGGTCCTAACAGACCTATATCCGAGGCGCCTCGCATTCCAACAACCACATAGGTGAAAAGTATATAAATGTCAGGGCTGGTAGGTCACTGACACCACCCAAGCTAGAAAGAAACGTCATGCTCTCCCAATGGTCCGTCTCCCGTTTTTGACTCATACCGAGGTGTGAGGCTCGCGAATTCACATTATACACAAAGCTACGCCACACAGGCCGTTCTTTGATCATCAACCACAAGACTTTGCTTTTCAACAGAAGCCTTGATCAACTGCCACTTACGCGTGCCACACTGGCAATTCACCCCATGCGACTGATGTCCATCGATATACAACCTCTGAGCTCGTACGTCTCAGAGAAGGGCGTTAAGCAAGAGAATAAATTCTCCGCCGCCAAACAGATGTATATTTAATAGAGATCAATCAACACAGAATAAAATCCAATGTCAGACACACAATCCATTTACAAGTTCGTTCTGGGTGAGCGAAACCGGAGGCACTTTCCTCGCATATCCATCCATCTCCAAGTACGTGTAGACGATCACCAACTGTTTCCCTCATCTTGGGTGTACAGCCCAATCGAGATCATCAGCAATCACCCAAACGATGTGAAGACTTCCGTTCTTCAACCACCGTCTTCATCTTCAACATCTCGTCGAATCGGTTATTCAGAATGGGTATAAACCCGGCCTTTCTGAATAACCCACGTATATGATAAACAAATGTTACACAAACACAACAAACGCCTCATTCCAATTCAGAAAATTCTTTTATTCACAAAATCACATTCTTAGGGAAAGGTTCCCATTAATTTTATCCAAGATAAATTCTTCTAAATTTATTCTTTAATCTTCCTTCGGATATCATTTCAAACCATATTATGGTTTTCCAAACTAGTCGGGATTAGCGAACCACACCGAAGTAATTATTTATTTTATTTCCCAATCCCAACCTATATATCCCATGGAGAAAACTGGTAATACTCCACATCTAACACCACGGTGTTATCGGTAAAATTAATTACCACCTCACGTTCAAATCTAACTAAAGATTTAACTATCGCTTTGGAGCAAAACCGGTGATACTCCATTCTCGATCACTTTTCAGATTTGATAGTTTAAATTATCAATTCACTTTCAATCTAATTAAAGATTTATTAAAGCTCCACTTAGTTTTAAACTTTTCAAAAATTAATATCCTGTTTTTATCTGGGTTAAAGAACCAATGTCATCTAAAACACGATTCACGGTAAACCCAAAATCACACTCTATTGTTAATCGGGTTAAAGTACAGGTGTTGTTCAAAACACCGCTCACGATAAACCCAAAAAACAATTCAAATTCGATTCCAATTAAATATTATTTAATTGATACACTTCATTAAATCTAAATAGAAAGATTTAATTTTTTATTCTATTGGGCTTAAGAACAGTGTTAATGAAGACACCATTCACGGCAAACCCAAATCACATTTGATATTAAATACAAGGCTTTGAATAGAAAATATACCGGCTTATATTCAATATCAAATCCTGAAACCAATAAATATCGTATTGGAAATAACGATATAAAATATATCTTTCAAATTCCCATAACAATATCTGTATAGTCACGAAATCCAATATCGAAATATTCTGAAGATAATTTCGATTCAACTCCAGTCCAATTCACGTATTGGGAATACTGATTATTTTTAAAATCACTTTCAAATTCAATTTATTTATTTCAAAAATAAATTGATTTTAATTCTAGTTCAAAACTAGTTCATTTCAATAAAAATCTATTTTTATCTTTTCAAATGTGGAATTTTTCACCCTAGTTCTTTCCATTTCACATATTATGATTTTACACAAATTATTAATATTTTTAATAATTTTATCAAGGCCCGTACAGTCGATTTCAATCAACGGCCATCGAACTGCACTTACAACGACCTTTTCCAAATTTGATTTGGACATAATTCCAAATCCAACCGTTAGATTTCAAATTTCTAATATTCATTGGAAAGCTCTTTTCGATACGAACCCAACGGTTCCGATTTCAAGAGAATCCGACGGTCGGATCTCCTGTAACGTCAATTCGAAGTCAATGGTCGAAATTCACGAATTGCCGCAGCGCGGCGCGTTCTATTCAGGCCATTATATATATATATATATATATATATATATATATATATATATATATATATATATATGTTATATATTTCGTCGATTCCCCTTTAAAACGTATTTTATAAATCGTTTTAAATTCGTTTTCAAAACCATTTCGACTCTATATTCAATTTCTAATCAAAATTGAATATTTCGTATCATTACTATATAAATGATAATATTTTCAAAACGGTATATTTTGAAATCACTTCTTTTCTATATTCATTATAAAAACGAATATAATCGATATAAATATCGTTCACGTCAAAATAGCGCAACTCTAATCAACACGGCTTTATATATTTCAATAAATCCGTTATTCTATTCAACAAATGAATATTTATTCCATTCAACACATGAATATATATTTCTTCCAACACCTGACTAATCTCAACACAAGAGTACTGTCAACACACGAGTATTTTTGTTATGTAAAATATTTTATAAAATTATGGTATCTATCATTTGATTTTCAATCAGACTCCACCGTGAAGCAGTTCTAATTTTAAATATGATAAAGATGTAAATTTTATTTTTAAAATATTTTACTCAACACATGAATAGTTTCAACACATAAACATCGTCCACACATGACTATTTTTATATTCAACACATGAATTTTCTTTTATAATATTCATTACTTTCCCGATTGGAATGAGGCCAAATTAATTACCATATAACGTTAATTATATGGATTCCATACAACACATGTATATAATAGCGACGATAAACAATCAACCATCATCCAAAGTGCACCACACAACTGCATAAGCATCAAATATAAATAATTAACGCTTACACAGCCTGTCGACCAATCAATCGACATACAATGAAATAATTGAGATTAGTGTATGCCAAATATCATCCCAACACCCGTATGGGGTTTCAAATCAAAAACACAGATGTTTATTTGTGCAGTTGGGCGATGTGTAAAATTTATCGACCCAATCAATATCAGTCAAACCAGTGTATATAAACAAATTGGCCGATTTGTTTATAAATATTTATTTATTCACTTTCACGTTAAAAATTATATTTTTAACGATAATTTATTTATTTCAACACATGAATATATTTCATTATCTATTTCACATCAACATCACAAACAATTTTCACAACACATCAATCAAACAAACAAGCCGTCCATGGTCTGTGGACAACGGGTGTCGGTTGCTGCTAAGCACCGTCTGCATCCTAGTATATATATATATATATATATATATATATATATATATATAACTAGAAAAAGAAATTTAGAGTGAGAAGTTCTCACCAAAGCTATCCCAACTCCAAGACACTTCTAATGTAGGGAATCATCACCGTTCTCGCCTTTTGTCACTTTCGTTGCCCGTAGCCACTACATATATAAAAATCACATTTTTATATTCTTGCTATGTATATAAAAATAATATTTTTATAATCACTCCATATAGATAAAAATTCTATTTTTACATCGCTACTATATAGATAAAAATTCTATTTTTATATCCCTACTATATAGATAAAAATTCTATTTTTACACCGCTACTATATAGATAAAAATTCTATTTTTACATCGATGTTCATATAATAAAGATTATATTTTTATCATGTTATTCTCTATATAAAGATTTCGCCTTTTCAAATATAAAGATTTCGCATTTTCAAATATAAAGATTTCGCCTTTTCAAATATAAAGATTTCGCCTTTTCAAATATAAAGATTTCGCCTTTTCAAATATATAGATTTTGCCTTTTCAAATATAAAGATTTCGCCTTTTCAAATATAAAGATTTCGCATTTTGACCTAGTTAAAAATCTAACCTTTTTGTCTTCAAAAATCTAGTCTTTGCTATATATAAAAATCCAAACTTCTATTTTATTTAGATATACAAAATCCTATCTTCGTATATACTTTATTTTCAGATTTTATAAATGCTAATTCATATATTAAAAAAAACTGATTTTATAAATAAAAATAAAATTAAAAACTTACAGCGTTCGCTCGAGGGGAGGGGAAAAGTTCGCTGCAGATGGTGTAGGAGCTGGAGATGGTGGCGGGGCGAATCGGCAGGGCGGCGGCGGTTTGGGTTTCGGTGGTTGGGAGGCTCGCGTATGGAGAAGGGGGGTGCGAGGTGGGTTCGGGGGGGGGGGGGGAGCGGGGTTCGGCGGGTGGTGGCGAATGGGGAGGCGGCCAAGGCAGGCGGCGCGCCAGATCGTGGGAGGGGGGCTAGACGCGGTGAGGGGAGAAGAAGAAGAGGGGGCTCGCGGTGTTGGCCGCGCCTGTGGCGCGGTGGAGGGCAGCGCCTCCGGCGGTGGCGCGCTGGAGGTCGATGGGCGGGCTCCGCCCTTTTTTTTTATATAATCTGGATCGAATGAAGAATGAGGGGGGCAGAGGAGTTAAAAGGAAGAGAGAGAGGGTGGATTAATTTTTTTATTTTTTTATTTAATTTCCAAAAGCAACTTTTATTTTCGACCTCAAAACGAGGCCCACCGCCTGTCGTCCATAGCTAATTACCCCCATTCCGAACACAATGGAATATGTATCATAAGCTGATTCGATCGTTTCGGTCAGTTTCCGTCAAAATCAACATATAACTCTATATATTAAATTTGAACGCGCATTTCAATTTACCGGGGTCACATACTAACTAGAAAAATTCTTGAAAAATATTTCCTAGCTTCGTATCGACGATACGGTCCTAACAAAACTAGTTTCTTCGAATTCTGAGACCGTTGGAAAAATGGCCATTTTCCAGTCGATTAAAATCAACTAAAACTGGTCAAACGCGTTTTCCTTTGCCACGCTCACATACTGATTCAGAAAATTACGAAATTTGAAACCTAGCAATAACAGGACATCCCGGTTCCAACAAAAGTGGTTTCATCGAAATCCGAGGTCGTTTGCAAAATGGCTATTTTTAAGGGCCTGAATTCCATAGCGACTATTCAAAATTTTCAACTGGACATATCTTTTGATTCCCACTATGAAATTTCAATTTTTCGGATTCGTTGGAAAGATATTCTCAAATAGATCCTATTATTTTTGGTTTCACTAAAATCCGGTTTATTTTGCACCCGGTATGTTCAAATGAATTTTGTAATCGAATTATCGAACTACCGCGCCATTTTCAATTCCTTTTATAATTATATGTAATTATTTATATTCTAACGACGACATATATAATATATACATTCGAATACTATTCAAAATAAATTTCTCGTCGATATTATTTAAAATAATTCATTTTAAATATTGAAAATTCACTATAATTGCCAAAATAAAATTTTTTAAACTGCCTCGCATTTCCGGGTTGTTACATTCTCCCCCACTTAAAACTTTTCGTCCCCGAAAAGGAACAAAGCCGAAAGTTGTTTAACTAACCAACTAAACTTCCATTATTTTGACTACGGCTTAAGTTCTTCAACTTTTCAGTTTCTAAGAACTTTTCAAATTTTTCAAAAATTTGGCTAACACCCTAAATTTTCGAAAAATTTCACCATAACCTCCCCTGCACCGGGAGCACCGGGAAAATCCCGAAATTGCCATACAGGCCTTCTGATCTCAAAAAGAAAAAGAAAAAGCCAAGCGGCTAGCCAATCGGCTCATAAAATCATCATCACCCAAACAAAACAGTAAATTATGGTAAACATGTACCTATTTGTCGGGCAAACAAATTTTATTCTTCTGCTCTAGCCTCCTTGCTATGACCTGTTCAATGTAAGTACATGTATATGCAAGCAAATGCAACTAATTTTCGATACAATTCAATATTTGGTTCAATTAGGCTAAATGGTTCAAAATCATCAAACAAATAAACAAACAACACAACCATCAATCAATTAGTGAATTAACGTTTCAAATTCATAATTTTTGATACATGTACAAAAAATCATGTTTTTGATGCCAAATAACAACAAATAATTCTATCTATATAAGTTTTGGTTCTCACACCAGTCTAATGGAAATATATCGAAATCACACCTTCGAAACTCGAATATGAATACAGATGATGATGCACCATCATCAGAATCATCCCCGGATGTCTAGAATGTGATTCTATATCTACCTAGTATATTAAAACTTCGAATATACATTCATGACGCGTATACATGAAATCTTTATATATTGGATTGTCCAAATTCAAAATAAATAAATATTCAAATACGTATAAAACGATTTAAATTTCAAAATAAAATTTGTTTTCATTTGAAAAATATACTCTTTACACTCGTTCTAGTATACTACTAATCCTATCTCTAACGAGTAATTCTAATTGGATATTACCAATCCTATATCTGATGAATACTTTCGTATGGTTCTAATGTGTCTTGTTCTCGAGCTCTGTAAACCAAAGCTCTGATACCAAACTGACACGACCCGAACTTCCCCGTGAAGGAAAGCACGGATGGCGTTGAGGACAAGACAAAATCGAACGCAGATGGAAGAACATTTCATTACTTATTACAACAATTCCATCAGATACAAGAATATACAGAGTATAATTGAATAAATTACATTCAACAAATATCAGAGATTTAAATTACATTTAAATACATCGCAGTGGGAAATAATACAAAAGCACAACTAGAAGTAATGTAAGGATACAGAGCTTTCCGAGCATCGTTCCAGCTGTTAATCAGGACCCTGTGAATATAAATCTGCAAAACCAAAACTACTAGCTGCCCGTGGAAAATAGGGGCACCCAGAGTTTAGGTTAAAACAATAAACTCCAGGTCTGTCATGGGACTGGTGTGAGAACTAAAACAGTTATTTAAAACTTTACTTTAAAAGAGAGTAATTCAAGGGACCACGCCGTATAACACGGAACGGGTTTCCTCCCAAAAATACTAGTGCATATAACAAAACAACGCAATGCTCTTTGGAAAAATTTAGCTATTATAAGACCCAGGTCCCATCACACAATGCAACGCAAGCCGGAGGATAGGGTTTTCCCTTATAATAGCCAAACATGCTTGGTACGTTTAAAACAAATCACTTGATACTATTATAAGTGCATAGTGTCAAAACAATTTCAATCATAAATATCAATCATAGACGACATGGGTACCATATATCATGTCGCCACACTAGTTCTACAATTAAAACCGTAATATCACGTATTGGAAATTGGATTTCCGTCATGAGTCGAGGCAAGGGGCAAGCTCCTCTCCGTTCGAGACACTCTAGAAAATGTCTCAGGACGCCACTTTGATCCTTGAAATCGGCTGGGCCGGTCCTCACCTAACTTTGGAGGATTAGTTATTCCTGAACACACGTTTCCCGGTCCTAACAGACCTATATCCGAGGCGCCTCGCATTCCAACAACCACACAGGTGAAAAGTATATAAATGTCAGGGCTGGTAGGTCACTGACACCACCCTAGCTAGAAAGAAACGTCGTGCTCTCCCAGCGGTCCATCTCCCCTTTTTGACTCATACCGAGGTGTGAGGCTCGCGAATTCACGTTATACACAAAGCTACGCCACACAGGCCGTGCTTTGATCATCAACCACAAGACTTTGCTTTTCAACAAAAGCCTTGATCAATTGCCACTTACGCATGCCACACTGGCAATTTACCCCATGCGACTGATGTCCATCGATATACAACCTCTGAGCTCGTACGTCTCAGAGAAGGGCGTTAAGCAAGAGAATAAATTCTCCGCCGCCAAACAGATGTATATTTAATAGAGATCAATCAACACAGAATAAAATCCAATGTCGGACACATAATACATTTACAAGTTCGTTCTGGGTCTGAACGAAACCGGAGGCACTTTCCTCGCATATCCATCCATCTCCAAGTACGTGTAGATGATCATCAACTGTTTCCCTCATCTTGGGTGTACAGCCCAATCGAGATCATTAGCAATCACCCAAACGATGTGAAGACTTCCGGTCTTCAACCACCGTCTTCATCTTCGACATCTCGTCGAATCGGTTATTCAGAATGGGTATAAACCCGGCCTTTCTGAATAACCCACGAATATGATAAACAAATGTTACACAAACACAACAAATGCCTCATTCCAATTCAGAATATTCTTTTATTCACAAAATCACATTCTTAGGGAAAGGTTCCCATTAATTTTATCCAAGATAAATTCTTCTAAATTTATTCTTTAATCTTCCTTCAGATACCATTTCAAACCATATTATGGTTTTTCAAACTAGTCGGGATGAGCGAACCACACCGAAGTAATTATTTATTTTATTTCCCAATCCCAACCTATATATCCCATGGAGAAAACTGGCAATACTCCAAAACTAACACCATGGTGTTATCAGTAAAATTAATTACCACCTCACGTTCAAATCTAATTAAAGATTTAACTATCGCTTTGGAGCAAAACTGGTGATACTCCATTCTCGATCACTTTTCAGATTTGATAGTTTAAATTATCAATTCACTTTCAATCTAATTAAAGATTTATTAAATCTCCACTTAGTTTTTAACTTTTCAAAAATCAATATCCTGTTTTTAACTGGGTTAAAGAACCAATGTCATCTAAAACACGATTCATGGTAAACCCAAAATCACACTCTATTGTTAATCGGGTTAAAGAACAGGTGTTGTTCAAAACACCGCTCACGATAAACCCAAAAAACAATTCAAATTCGATTCCAATTAAATATTATTTAATTGATACACTTCATTAAATCTAAATAGAAAGATTTAATTTTTTATTCTATTGGGCTTAAGAACAGTGTTAATGAAGACACCATTCACGACAAACCCAAATCACATTTGATATTAAATACAAGGCTCTGAATAGAAAATATACCGGCTTATATTCAATATCAAATCCTGAAACCAATAAATATCGTATTGGAAATAACGATATAAAATATATCTTTCAAATTCCCATAACAATATCTGTATAGTCACGAAATCCAATATCGAAATATTCCGAAGATAATTTCGATTCAACTCCAGTCCAATTCACGTATTGGGAATACTGATTATTTTTAAAATCACTTTCAAATTCAATTTATTTATTTCAAAAATAAATTGATTTTAATTCTAGTTCAAAACTAGTTCATTTTGATAAAAATCTATTTTTATCTTTTCAAATGTGGAATTTTTCACCCCAGTTCTTTCCAATTCACATATTATGATTTTACACAAATTATTAATATTTTTAATAATTTTATCAAGGCCCGTACAGTCGATTTCCATCAACAGCCATCGAACTGCACTTACAGCGACCTTTTCCAAATTTGATTTTGACATAATTCCAAATCCAACCGTTAGATTTCAAATTTCTAATATTCATTGGAAAGCTCTTTCCGATACGAACCCAACGGTTCCGGTTTCAGGAGAATCCGACGGTCGGATCTCCTGTAACGTCAATTCGAAGTCAATGGTCGAAATTCGCGAACTGCCACAGCGCGGCGCGTTCTATTCAGGCCATTATATATATATATATATATAAAATATAAATATTATATATTTCGTCCATTCCCCTTTAAAACGTATTTTATAAATCGTTTTAAATTCGTTTTCAAAACCATTTCGACTCTTTATTCAATTTCAAATCAAAATTGAATATTTCGTATCATTACTATATAAATGATAATATTTTCAAAATGTTATATTTTGAAATCACTTCTTTTCTATGTTCATTATAAAAACGAATATAATCGATATAAATATCGTTCACGTCCAAATAGCGCAACTCTAATCAACACGGCTTTATATATTTCAATAAATCCATTATTCTATTCAACAAATGAATATTTATTCCATTCAACACATGAATATATATTTCTTCCAACACCTGACTAATCTCAACACATGAGTACTGTCAACACACGACTATTTTTGTTATGTAAAATATTTTATAAAATTATGGTATCTATCGTTTGATTTTCAATCAGACTCCACCGTGAAGCAGTTCTAATTTTAAATATGATAAAGATGTAAATTTTATTTTTAAAATATTTTACTCAACACATGAATAGTTTCAACACATAAACATCGTCGACACATGACTATTTTTATATTCAACACATGAATTTTCTTTTATAATATTCATTACTTTCCCGATTGGAATGAGACCCAATCAATTACCATATAACGTTAATTATATGGATTCCATACAACACATGTATATAATAGCGACGATAAACAATCAACCATCATCCAAAGTGCACCACACAACTGCATAAGCATCAAATATAAATAATTAACGCTTACACAGCCTGTCGACCAATCGACATACAATGAAATAATTGGGATTAATGTACGCCAAATATCATCCCAACACCCGTGTGGGGTTTCAAATCAACAAACACAGATTTTTATTTGTGCAGTTGGGCGATGTGTAAAATTTATCGACCCAATCAATATCAGTCAAACCAGTGTATATAAACAATTCGGCCGATTTGTTTATAAATATTTATTTATTCACTTTCACGTTAAAAATTATATTTTTAACGATAATTAATTTATTTCAACACATGAATATATTTCATTATCTATTTCACATCAACATCACAAACAATTTTCACAACACATCAATCAAACAAACAAGCCGTCCATGGTCTGTGGACGACGGGTGTCGGGTGCTGCTAAGCACCGTCTGCATCCTAGTATATATATATATAACTAGAAAAAGAAATTTAGACTGAGAAGTTCTCACCAAAGCTATCCCAACTCCACGACTCTTCTAATGTAGGGAATCATCACCGTTCTCGCCTTTTGTCACTTTCGTTGCCCGTAGCCACTACATATATAAAAATCACATTTTTATATTCTTGCTATGTATATAAAAATCATATTTTTATAATCACTCCATATAGATAAAAATTCTATTTTTACATCGCTACTATATAGATAAAAATTCTATTTTTATATCGCTACTATATAGATAAAAATTCTATTTTTACATCGCTACTATATAGATAAAATTTCTATTTTTACATCGATGTTCATATAATAAAGATTATATTTTTATCATGCTATTCTCTATATAAAGATTTCGCCTTTTCAAATATAAAGATTTCGCATTTTCAAATATAAAGATTTCGCCTTTTCAAATATAAAGATTTCGCCTTTTCAAATATAAAGATTTCGCCTTTTCAAATATAAAGATTTCGCCTTTTCAAATATATAGATTTCGCCTTTTTAAATATAAAGATTTCGCCTTTTCAAATATAAAGATTTCGCCTTTTGACTTAGTTAAAAATCTAGTCTTTCCTATATATAAAACTCCAAACTTCTATTTTATTTAGATGTACAAAATTCTATCTTCATATATACTTTATTTTCAGATTTTATAAATGCTAATTCATATATTAAAAAAACTGATTTTATAAATAAAAATAAAATAAAAAACTTACACTGTTCGCTCGAGGGGAGGGGAAAAGTTTGCTGCAGATGGTGTAGGAGCTGGAGATGGTGGCGGGGCGAATCGGTAGGGCGGCGGCGGTTTGGATTTCGGTGGTTGAGAGGCTCGCGTGTGGAGAAGGGGGGCGCGAGATGGGTTCGGGGGAGGGGGGCGAGGGGGATTCGGGGGGTGGTGGCGACTGGGGAGGCGGCCAAGGCAGGCGGCGCGCCAGATCGTGGGGGGGGGGGCTGACGCGGTGAGGGGAGAAGAAGAGGGGGCTCGCAGTGTTGGCTGCGCCTGTGGCGCGGTGGAGGGCAGCGCCTCCGGCGGTGGCGCGCTGGAGGTCGATGGGCGAGCTTCGCCCTTTTCTTTCTCTTTTTTTTATATGGATCGAATGAAGAACGGGGGGGGGGGGGGCAGAGGAGTTAAAAGGAAGAGAGAGAGGGTGGATTAATTAATTAATTAATTAATTTAATTTCAAAAAGCAACTTTTATTTTCGACCTCAAAACGAGGCCCACCGCCTGTCGTCCATAGCTAATTACCCCATTCCGAACACAATGGGATATGTATCGTAAGCTGATTCGATCGTTTCGATCAGTTTCCGTCAAAATCAACATATAACTCTATATATTGAATTTGAACGCGCATTTCAATTTACCGAGGTCACATACTAACTAGAAAAATTCTCGAAAAATATTTCCTAGCTTCGTATCGACGATACGGTCCTAACAAAACTAGTTTCATCGAATTCTGAGACCGTTGGAAAAATGGCCATTTTCTAGTCGATTAAAATCAACTAAAACTGGTCAAACACGTTTTCCTTTTCCACGCTCACATACTGATTCAGAAAATTACGAAATTTGAAACCTAGCAATAACTGGACATCTCGGTTCCAACAAAAGTGGTTGCGTCGAAATCCGAGGTCGTTTGCAAAATGGCTATTTTTAAGGGCTTGAATTCCATAGCGACTATTCAAAATTTTCAACTGGACATATCTTTTGATTCCCGCTATGAAATTTCATTTTTTCGGATTCGTTGTAAAGATATTCTCAAATAGATCCTATTATTTTTGGTTTCACTAAAATCCGGTTTATTTTGCACCCAGTATGTTCAATTGAATTTTGAAATTGAATTATCGAACTACCACGCCATTTTGTATTCCTTTTATAATTATATATTATTATTTATATTCTAACGATGACGTATATAATATATACATTCGAATACTATTCAAAATAAATTTCTCGTCGATATTATTTAAAATAATTCATTTTAAATATTGAAAATTCACTAAAATTGCCAAAATAAATTTTTTTAAACTGGCTCGCATTTCCGGGTTGTTACAGTTTTCTATACGTAGAAAATATCTTTTATTTATAATTGGAAAACATTCCAATTACTTATCTCTTTCGTGCCCGTTCATGTCTACACTTAGGAAATATTTATTTATTATATTTCCAAAATTCCACTTCCTTGGGTTAAAACAAATGTTCTGTAAAACTTTATTACAACAACCCAAAATACTGCATTCAACTAAATCTTATTCAAAACATTTCTCTTCGAGACTGAATCTTGTTATTTATCGGTTAATAATGAAATCAATCAAGTTGGGGTAAAATTACCTCTCAGACCATGACTGAAAACATCGTTAACTTCAAAACAGACAAGACCATTATTCTCGATTAATCAACACCATAAAAACCGATTATTCATTCTTAAAACATGTATACATATCTCTTTCTATTGTTACCATATTTAATTATAGATTTCCTTTTTGTAAATAATATTCTATTTTTAAGTTCGTTTCCTTATCGAATTCTATATATATCGATACTTTGATTTCTAATTATCCAGTTTTCTTAAAAATATTCCAACTCCTTAAATTTTCGGAAAATTTCGCAATAACCTCCTTTGTTCGGGTCACTCGGTACAACTACAAAACGCCTCTCTGGGCCCTTTCCATTCAAAAAAAAATCAAAAAGCCAAGCGGCTTGCCGATTCCGCGCATAAAATCTCATATTAAATTAAATATGTACCTTTTGGTTGGGCATTTCAGTTTATATCTCTTCATATACTTCATTCCAAACCTGCTAAACACATATCCAAATATTCCTATTTGGTTTCAACTCAATCCATTCGTCGTAACCCAATTCGCTAATTTATTTTCTAATTGGCTAATTTGCCTATTTCACGTCTTTGATTGAACATAACATGTTCAAATAAAATATTAACTTGCTTATAAACAAATTGAATTCTTAAGTTTCCTTTTCGATTTCGAATATAATTTCTCAAATCACCTTTACTTATTCAAAGCCCAAATTCAATTAACTAATTATTATTCAAATTAGTTAGTTCTATTCAATAACTAAAAATCTGGTTTTTGTTTCAGAAATCATTTCACTTACTTCACTGGATTTCATAATTATTTTATATCTCCAGTTTAGATTTTTCTAGTCGAAATTCGGATTTTATTTACTAAAAATCCATTTATTTAAACTGTTATGGTTTTAAAATGGTTATAGTGGTGTTTTTCTAAAAATTTGATTTTGACATAACTCAAAATCTATAAAATGAAATCTAGATTTTTCTCTTCCATTGGAAAACTATTTTCAACTCGGTCCTGATGGTCCTTGTTTCAAAGAATTCCGACTTAAATTGAGTTATGTATACTTAATTGAAGTTCGAAACACTAATTTACGTACTGCCGCACTGCGGCGAGTTTGCTTTAATTTTATTTAATATATAAATGATTTAAACTTCATTTATATATAAATTCTAACTTCATTCTAATATACTTTAATATATATTAAACTAATTTTCCAAATTCAACTTAATATTTCTAATTTACCTTAACCGTCGATTATTTCATATCTTAGTTACAAATTTATTTATAATTCAATCTTCTATATTAAATTCTAATTTCTTTATAAATAAACTATTTATAAAATTCGATATAATCGAATTTCAAATTATAAATCCTTCTACTTTAGCTCATCTAAATTTATATTCCGAATTCCAGAAATAAACCCGTCGTTCCTTTTTCGAAACGATTTCTAATTCACTGTTAATTTCATATTTGAATTTAAATTCCTAAATTATCAAATGATAATTTATTTCACTAAATTTATAACAATGTTTATAAATTCAATTTCCTTGTTTCATATATTAAAACAAGTTCCATTTCAAATCTACCTGAAACCCAATTCATTTTATATTCTGAATCCTGGAATAAAACTGCCGTTTCTTTTTCGAAACGATTTCAAATTATATTTTAAATTCGTACGTAATTTTAAAATTACATAATATCTCCTAATAATTAATTCACTATATTTGTAAACATTTTTTATAAATTTACTTGTTTTATAAATTCCAACAAGTTCCATTTTGAAATCAATTTAAAACCACAATCTTATTTTGGAATATTCTATTTATTTTAACTTATCCATATATAACATAGAATCTATTTTCATATTCAAATTTAACTTCTATTTAATAAAATCCTAATATATTTTTTCTAAACATATTTTATTTGAATAAATTCGAACTAATCGAATTCAATTCATAAATCCTTACAGATTTATTTTAGTTCAATTTATATTCTGAGCATCAGAATAAACTTCATCGTTTTTTTCTTTAAAACGATTCCCCATTTCTATTTTAAATTCACATTTGAATTTAAATATTCAAATTATCAAATGATAATTTTTCCACTTCATTTATAAACACCGTTTATAAATTCATTTCAATTCCTTGCATATTTTAATTTATAAACATCGTTTATAATTTCAATTCAATTTTTTGATTATCAAATGAAAATTATTCTATTTTATTTATAAATACCGTTTATAAATTTACTTCAATTTTCTGTATTATTTAATTTATAAACTTCGTTTATGAATTCATCACTTCAATTTCCTGTATTATATAATTTATAAACATCGTTCATAAATTTAATACTTATTTTATTTATTCAAAACAAGTTAATATTTATATAGCCCATTAAAAATTCAAATTCTAATTTTTTAAAAACAGATTTCCCCTTTTAAATCTCAAATATCCTTTTCATGATATTTTTACATATCAACATTTTAGGCCCATTGATATTTCAAACATTCAAAACACCCAATTATCAATCACACATCATATATGATAATATATATATATATATAATCTACTTTTTCAATCAGATTTACATTTTAATGGCGGATAAAGCAAATCCATCAACATCTACTTTTTCATTTATACAACCTCAATCAAAAGTTTTTCAATCGAATTCAAATTCTAATCTCAGATCTGATCTCAAATCTAATGTTCCAGATCCAAATGCGTCTCAAACGAAATCAGATCCAGTTTCAAAATCTCAGAGCAGGAAACTTGAATTCATCAAGCCTTCACTGGAGTATGTCTTCGTTCCTGAAAAAGTTTATAACCAATCAGAGTTTTCTTGGAAGAATACGATAGCTTTGATCCCTATATTTTTCAGATTATCAACAGTCAAGCTAAAAGAATTTATAACAAAGGTATGGAAACCATTGGGTAATTTCAACATACATGTTTCTCCCAGCTATGATTTTGTGGTACAATTTGAAAATAGTGATGATTTTTAAAGAATAACTGAAAGCTCAACTTATTCTTATTTTGGGAGATTGCTATATGTAGAATCATGGCATCCTGGTTTTGTTTTTAAAGGAAAAGAAAGTAATCTGGTTCAGATCTGGATCAGACTAATTGATTTACCTTTAGAGTTATGGACAAAGGATGCAATTCAGGTCTTAGCAAGCTTTATTTCAAAACCTCTTCTCTTAGATGAAAATACAGCTGAGAAAAAATACACAAAATATGCGAGAGTGTTAATTGAAATAGATACTCAAACAGATCTGATAACTGAAATACCAACTTTGCTTCATAATGGGGAGAAACTCAAAATTAAGGTTGAGTATGAATTCATACCTTTAATGTGTTCTCCATGTAAACTTTTTGGTCATGATGATGAGTATCATGAAGTAGCAAAAGATCCAAGGTGGTTTCCTCCTGATGTACCTGAAGAACATCAAATAAATTCTGAAACTCATGATGAATCTGAAAAAACTGACAATATGGATCCAGGATTTAAAGTTGCAAATGATCAAACCCACTCAACTGAAGCAAATGTAACAAATATTTCATCAAGCAACTTAGATCCATCAAGCTCAAATGATTAAGATGATCTCTCATTCTTGAATACCAAAATACCTGATCAGGTAATGCCAGATGATTTAAATAACATTGCTGATGTTATTACAGAAAATGATAAAGCAAAAAATTTAGAAAAAGGAAAACAGGTGGATGTGTCTGCATTTGTGAATAAGAATACTAGTTATCTACAGGCTGCTAAACAAACAATTCCAACTCCTGCTAAAAGAACAACGAGGAGTTCTACATCAATAAAATGACTTTGTTAGTTTGGAATGTTAGGGGAATGAACACTTCTTTTAGAATGAAAGAAGTGATCAAACTCCTACACTCTACAAAATCAACTCTTGTTGGTTTAGTAGAAACAAAGTTAAATCCAAACAACCTAGTTCTGTTTTCTTCTCTTCTACCAAATGACTGGAAATTTATAACTAATAATTCTTCATTGTCCACTGGAAGAATTCTATTGATCTGGAATTCAAATATTTGGGATTTGGATGTGATGTTTACATCTCCTCAACATTTGACAGTAAGTGCTAAAAATAAAGGAGGCTTGATAATGAGTTTCACAGTGATTTATGGTAGTAATACTTTTGGTGAAAGGATTATGTTATGGAATCAGCTTATTAATGAATCAAGCTCTATTCTTAATTCTTGGATCTTAATGGGTGATTTTAATAATGTTCTATCACCATATGACAAAAAAGGAGGGCTCCCTGTTCTTTATTCTCAAATTAGAGAATTTCAAAAATTCTTAATACAGACCAGTTTATCAGAATTAAAGCCTTTGGGTTTTCAGTTTACTTGGCGTAGAAGAGGTATAGCAACACATATAGATAAAATATTGGTGAATAATATCTCTATGCATCAATTTCTAAATATGAAGGCTTTATCCTTTCCCCAAAACTCAAGTGACCATAACCCAATTTTGTTAGATATAATTCCTACACCTGAAATTAAAGGATTTCCTTTTAGATATAAAAATGATTGGTTTCTTCAGGATGGTTATCATGATGTAATTTTAAAAGGATTGAGTGGTTCAGTTTGGGGTTTTGATAGTTACCAGTTTTTACAAAAATTGAGTAACTGTTAAAAAGAGCTAAAAATTTGGAATAAAGTGAGAAGTAGAAACTCATCTAGTCTTGAACAAGCTGAAACCTTAGTTGCCAATTTGGAAGAAGCAATTGATCTTGACCCAGAAGATGTACAAGTTTTTGATGAATATCTGCATGCAAAAAGAATTCTTCAGAGTTTGCAAGCAATATATTTTAGTGGTTTAAAGCAACAGTCCAAAGTAGCATGGCTTCAACAAGGTGATACAAATTCCAAATTTTTTTACTCAAGAATGTCTAACAGGAGATATTTTAATCATATAAGAGCTCTTATAGATTCTAGTGGTAAGTTGCTGTTCAAATCAGAAGAGATTGAGGTAGAGGCCATCAATTATTTTCAGACTATGTTTAATGGTTCATGTGGATCTGAATTTCCTATATTTCAACCAATATCAACCATAAATGAGCTTGGCCATAAATTTCTACTCAGAAATATTGAATTATCAGAAGTCAGAGAGGCAGTTTTTTCAATTCATGATGATTCTAGTCCTGGCCCTGATGGAATGAGTGCTAATTTTTTTAAATTTCATTGGGATGTAATAAAAGATGATCTACATGCAGCCATGTCAGATATGTTCAAGTCTGGTAATCTTCCAAAATCTTTAAATCATACTTTTATTACTTTAATCCCAAAGAATGATAGACCTATAGAGATTTCTCACTATAGGCCTATTTCATGTTGTAATGTCTATTATAAAAAAATTTCAAAAATTTTAAGTAATAGACTAAAGCCTTTTCTTTCATCATTGATATCACCAAATCAGAGTGCTTTTATACCTGAAAGGTATATTGGAGATAATATATTGCTAGCACATGAGTTATTAAGAGATTTCAAAAAGGGTGGAATGCCAAAAATGTGTGTGAAAGTAGATTTACAAAAGGCTTATGACAAAGTAAACAGGAAACTCATATGTTTTTTGATGTCTAAGATGAACTTTCCTGTACACTTTATAAATGTGATTTTTGAATGCATGGATACTGCTACTTTTTCTATTATCATTCAGGGAATTCCCAAAGGTTTCATAACATCTACAAGGGGTCTGAGGCAGGGTGATCCTCTATCACCATATCTGTTTGCTATTGCAATGCAGTACTTCACATTTATGATGGATAAAGCTACTAATTCAAGAGGATTCCAACCTAGTAGTCAAGTGCAGCCTATAATCTCTCACTTACTATATGCTGATGATTTAATGATTTTTGGAAAAGCCTCAACTCAAAATGCAAATTCACTTAAAGAAATTTTTCAGAATCTAAGTCAGTTTGCAGATTTAAATGTGAATGCTTCAAAAACAAAGATATTCTTCAGCAAATCAGTAACAAATGCAGATGATATCTTGAATATTTTAAGATATGAACAAGGCAATCTCCCAATTAAATATCTTGGAGTTCCTCTATCCTCAAATTATTTGCATTATTCAGAATGCAATTCTTTAATTCAAAGAGTTCAAAGTAAAATTCAAGGCTGGGAAGCTAAGCTACTTAGTTTTGCAGGTCGAGCAGAACTTATAAATTCAGTCATTACCCCTATAGTATTATATTGGCTATGTATATATCAGATTCCAGAGTTTACACTTAGCAAATTACAGACTCTATGTGCAGACTTTTTTTGGGGTGGAACATCACATAAAGTAGCATGGTCATCTTTATGTAAGCCAAAAGAAGAAGGGGGTATTGGATTGAAGAATTTTAATGATCTAAAAAAAGTAGCTTGTATAAAACTGATGTGGAACTTTCTTTCTAATAAGTCCTTGTGGAGCAAATGGGTTCGAAATAGGTATTGTAAGCAGGATTTTTTTGGACTATGGCTTTGGATGTGAATGCTTCAAGCACTTGGAAATCAATTCTAAGACTTAGATCCAGATCAAAACAATACTTTAATAAAATAATAGCAAAAGGTCAAAATACTTATCTATGGTTGGAGCCCTGGATAAACTGTAAATGCATGGTTGATCTTCTTGGTTTTGACAGATTGCATATTATTGGCCAAATTAATGAAAAGGTATCTGACATCATCAGAAATGAAGAGTTTCATCCTCAAATACATCCTGCAACAAGAGAGTTATTAGATAAAATAAACGCAATTCAAACTCATCCAAATCTAATTCAAGATAATTATGAATGGTGTGAAGGTGGACCCTTTTCTTTTCATAAAGTCTGGGACTTTATTCGTAGTCATGAAAATCCAGATCTAATATTTTCAGTCATTTGGCATAAAAAGAATAGTCGAAGAATGTCCTTTATATCATACCTGGCGATTTTGGGATGATTGAATACTAAAGATAGAGTCTTGCGCTATAATTCAGCAGTTAATCCTCTATGTCCTCTTTGCGAGAATCATCCTGAATCAATTGAACATCTTTTCTTCCAGTGTGATTTCGCTTCCTTCATCTGGATGTCCCTGAAGCAAAAATTGGAACTTCCTTTAACAATTAATCAGGATTTAAAAGAAGAAGCAATACAATTACATGAAGAATTTAAATCAAGGGATCAATTAAGGGACATAGCTTGTGGATCTCTGGTAACAGCAATTTATTTCATCTGGCGAGAAAGGAATTCGAGAGTTTTTCAGGGTAGGAGAAATCATTCATCATCAACCCTAATTAGAATTGAACGAGAAATTGTGCTGATGGTTCAAAACAACGGATCTAGATCCATTCGTACTTTGAAGAACGAGAGACTACTTTCGAAGTGGGGTATTGAACTTCGAGATACAGGATGACTTTTGACTTTGTGTTTGAAGGGAGAAGGTTGGGCCTGAATATATGGGCCGAGAAGAGAGGCTTTTATCTTTTGATATATTAGTCGTTTTTGATTTATTTTCTTTTGTTTATGATGATGGTCATTGCTATGATGTATACCAAGCTCATGAGTACTCTTTTTCCCTATAAGGTACCCACTAGGGGGGTTATGGGGTTTTAACGAGGCTTATGGGGGAGGTTTTTATTGGTTTTAAGCAATAAAGTGAACCAATTTTCAAAAAATATATATATATATATATATATATATATATATATATATATGAAAACAAACAATAATAAAATTTGAGGAATCTAGTTGGATCCCTTCAACCTGTTTTCCTGCATCCACAGACGTTAGCCAACATAAATAATACCCATCCTGCTTCGAGACAGGATATCTCGGTATAGAAGGTCATCCACTACCATAGCGTGGGGCGCATAGGGTCATCCGCTAATGATACTGCGGGCATCCGCTAATGGAACTGTAGGAACTATCTAATCATCAATATATATATATAATAACCACAAACACCAATCCTAAATAACTAATATATATTTAATAATAGCCACAGTAATATTTTAATGCAACCAAACAACCATCAATTATTTTTAACGATTAAAAATAATTCTAAATAATAAATTCAATGAGATTTACTCACCTTGTTTGAACGACTAGTGTCGGAAAAATCTCAAACCCATCATATATCGTATTTGTAGTTACGATCCACTCAGTACGCCTCGAATGAATTCTACATGAACCCATGATTTTGAAATCCTTAATAACTGATTCATATTATTTACTTTATTAAATAAATTTACTAAACAAAATATGAATTATAAATACAATTTAAACTCACCAGTCCTCCACAATCCATTCCCGTCCACTTCCATGATAATCAGAGAGTAACACTAACAGACATATTCCACATCTCCTTTTAAACTCTAATGACCTGCTTCTTCACTGTCACCGGTATTAAGCTTCACCACTGGACTTCTCAAACCCATGCCTAACTCCATCTTTTCCACTGCAGAATCCAATTCCACCCAGTCAACTAACTAATTCGCTCAATCTTCATTCACATCACAAACCCGAGCCTCCCCTTTGATTTCTACATTATCCTAACCCCGTGTAAAAACTCGACAACTCCAAGTGTTCGTAATCTCACCTTCAACTATTGCGATGCTAAAAAGAATTGAGTTTCCCTACAAAAGCAGTGCAAATGCCAAGCTTCCTCATTAACTCAAAACGAAGCTTAAAATATCAATGATGACTAATTTACCTTAAACGTGAGCCCTCCAAACCAATCGCATCTTCCACCTTAACCCTACGATGCTTTCTATAATCATCGAACCTTTTTTCTACCTGCAACGTGACTTCCCCTAATCCCAGCGAGCACCAAAACACCACGACACTCCCTTATGCGATAATCAAAACCCTAGTTGTTGCTGACTCAAATTCGAACTCCCTAGAAATCGGTCGCACCCCATGAAACTTTCGACCATCGAAAACTGAAATCGCGTTTGGTTTTGATTTTGAATCTATAGGAAGCAGCCACTTTAATTCCCCTAACAGCTTGCGATTTCGAATTTTGAATGGGAGAAAAGAGTTGGGCCATTTCGATTTTTGATCTTAGAAGCCACTGATTTTTAGTGTTTGCTGCTCTCAAATGAAGTAACAAGGCCAAGATTTCCTTTTAATTCGGTTTCTAATTTATCAAGGAGTAGCCATTTTTAAAGTTTGATTTCCAGAAGAATGAAACAAGGAAGAGTATCGCAGTTTATAAAGGAAATGAGGGAACAAATAGTACAGCCATTTCAATTCATGATTTACTTTGTGATGAAGGAAGGAGACCAATTGTACGTGATGTGAAATAAGAGGAAGTAGCGTGGGTAGGTATGTAGTGTCCTTGTTTACTTAGGATGGAAGGAAATCTTTATTTTATAATTATTTTCATTATATTTATTTTAATTTTAAATTAAAATCGGTACCCTTAAATTTCAAACTATCACATTGATTTCAACTCCTATTTGAGCCCAACAACAGGCCTTCCTATGGTTAAACCACCATTCTGAACTCACTGGGATAGGTTTCAAAGCCTTATTTGATCATCTGGAGAAGATATAAATTTAAATCGATATGAATTAAATTTAAAATAATTAATTTCTCGATAATAAAATATTATTATCCTTGATTCTACTTAAATAGAATTTCGGTTAATTATCTGAACTAATTTGACTCCATTTAAATTTTGAATTGAAATATTTCAGTATCTCATATTATGATGATTATATATTCGAAATAAATTGTAAATCGATTATTAATCGATAACTCAATTAAAAAATTCTTTTATAATATCATTACAATATTTAAAACCATATTAAATATTTAAAATAATTTGTTCGAAAATCTGGGTCGTTACATATGTATAGATGATTCGGTTCAAATTTTGAAGTTTAGCCAGTTTAGTGTGTGATTTTGTTTACTTTGTGAAGTAATATCAAATTAAGGAGTACGGCAGTTTGCCACTGTTTTGGAAAGAAATGTATATTATGACAAATGAGTATTTGTTAGTTGCAAAATGAAAATCATTTTGCACTCCATAGTACATATTAGACATCTTGTTAATTTGGTTGTTTACTGATATTATTCATTTCTAAAAGTTTATTTTTTATTCAACATAATCACTGATGCTTTATAACCGGTTTGAAGCAGTTAAATATACTTGTAACACTTCTTAGGAGCTTACAGAGTGACATATAAGTAGAATTGAGTAAAATAACAATTTGTTGCTTATGAGTTTCAGGCAAAGTACATAAGTAATTTTGATCAGATTATTTTGTTTATTCTATCATAAAAAATTTCAAAATATTATACTTATAAATCACTACTTAAATATCCATTAAATCACTATTTATTTTTTGTACTTATGAAAATCTATCTACATGCGTCTATTTGAGTGCATTCACATGCACATATAATATTTACAACATTTATTTGTTAGTATTATTTTAATAATGCAAACAAAGGTTTAATACATATTCTGTAATATGAATAATTGTAACAAACATATATTTTCTACATCTTATACGTTTGAACAGTCGATTTTCCACCATTGTACGGTTATACTAGTCAAACCGACCATTAGAAAGGTTTCACTAATGTAAGAGAGCCAAAATCAATTTCGCGTTCCTTTCGCTTTATTCCGTTTCTTCCTCAAATAATCTAAATTTCGCATCTTTCCCCTATTACTTCTCTCTATTCTGTTTCTTCTTCAAACCGACCATTTCTATCTATTCTGTTTTACACCATTCCCAAACTCGCATCTTTTCTCTAAGAAACAAAAGTACTCGGTTTCTTCTTCAAACCGACCGTTCCACCAAAAATACTGGAATGGAGATGGAAACTGGTATCGTCGAAATTACCTAAAGATATTCAAACTCGATACCGTTTGCTGATGAATAAAGCAACTTTGTGAAATTAGTAGAGCAACACCAATTCCCAAGAAGAGATTACTTAGCCTTTAACACAATAATCTCATGCAACTCGAGTTTGGCATCAACAAAAATCAGAAATTGGTAAATCAGAAGTTTAAGATTGCTATTCAAATCTAAGGTCAGCAATTCCAAAAATCAAATTTCAAGCTTGATTTTGAAAGCCAAATCTAAGTTCTGTAATTGATTGATCTATCATTTATATTTTAAAGACAAATATGGTTTCAAAATTCATTACAATTGAAGCCTTATTGAAATTTCGAACAAATAAAGCAAGCTTTGTTTAGAAAACTTTTTCAGATATATCAAATACATATCATTTAATGATCAAAATGGCTTTTAAAGCACCTATGATCTAAAATTTGGATATCACATATATAATGAAAATAAAACATTGATATCAGGCTTATCTAAAAAATTAAATATTTGACACTGATATGTATGCATATATGGTTTAGAAGTATATATATAATATTGGATAAAGATAGTGTTGAAATTACAAAAAAAAAATTGCTTATGAAGTAAACATGTTGGAAAATTGTAGACAATGACCTGAGTATGCGAAGATGATGGTATCATTTTGTGATGTACAATAAATGTTGGTTGCAAAAAGGACAATATGAATGATAAGAATGCAATCCAATCCTATAGTCCAATTGTATGCGACCACACCAGTGAATTATAATGGGGCATGATGTAGTAAAGAACAAAAAAGCATATCTTATGAAAATAATACTTCTAACTTTGGACATGATTAATTGTCATTCTAAGAATTGGCAACATTATAAAATTTGAGTCGATAATTTGTAGCGATTTAAGTAATCAATATAGTTTTTTTTATGTTAGCAACATTTGTTTATTCCCAAATACAACCATAAGGATTTATTCTGTTGTTAAGCTGCGCAGAGAATGTGAGTTTGAAGACAAAGTGTGGATCTTTCCATTTAAGTTAGTTGATTTACAACAGTTAACTAACTTCAATGCTTGATGTATCAACTATGACAAATCAAGACAAATATTTGTTGACGTCAAAAGTTGGTCACTAGTGACAGTCAACCCCCAATCGTGCTTAAGTCACACGAACAATAATCACAAAGTGCAGAAAAGTAAATAAAAGCAGGGGACACGCGGAATTTTTATAGTGGTTCAGCAAAGATGGTGCCCACGTCCACTTTATATATGTTGATTTGCTTTTGATTATAAGTACAATATGTTTTCTTTTTGAGTAAAGTAGGAGATGAACACAAAGTTGTTGTGCTGAAAAAGAGTTGGCTATTTTTGGAGTTAGCCATGGAATTTTAACTTGAGAGAGCGAGTTTTCCAAAAGAAGACCCCCTTTCCATTCTGAGTATGCATGTATTTATAGGCAAAGAAGTGGGCTGAGCAAGATGCAACGTGGCCTACCTCTTTTGCATAGCATGGACACATAGAGCTCGATCCCTATGTATAGTTGAGGCTAGGGGACCCACTCTACTGCTGAGAAATAGTATCCTCGAGAATTGTGGCTTGCGTGGCACTCGAGATTTGGTGTGTCAAAAGTAGTGCTTTGGCTAGGAGTGTTTAACCGCCTTTAATGCTTTGAGAATCGGGCTAAGCAATGAATGACTCATCTGGATATTCCTGTAGATCTAGGAAAAGGAATATCTGATCAATCCTATCTTTAAGGAGATGCTCGACTTGATCGGTTTGGGACAGCGATTATGTTGGAGTGTAATATGATGCTACTTTGAGTAAGGTCGGTCCAGGCCAATTCTTGCTTGGGCTTTCTGGAATAAAGGTCGTATGTTGGTGTCGGTTGGCGCTGAATGGTGTACCCTTTTTTCATTGGGCTTCGAGTCGTTGAATCATAATAGCTTTTTGCCAAAAAGTTGGCCAACACTTTGCCCCCCAGAATACATCTTTCTTGGCGAGGAAAGGTGTGTTCTGGATTTTATATCGGAGCTCAATGCATGGATTTCTGTGGTTACGACAAACCATATTAAGGCCAGAAATCTGACGATCTTGATGGTTGTATTAAGGCCAGAAAACCGATTATCGGTGCAGATTGTATTAAGGCCGAAAAACTGACAACCACCAAAGATCGTATTATGGCCGAGGGTGCTATGAAAGTTGTCGATAATTCTTGCCGTAGGATCCAACACCTACAAATATTGTGTGGGCCATTCTCGGTTAAGAGATAGCTTTGAACTTGATTGGACGAGTATTAACCATACTCGGCTTAAAGAGTTGGCGAGCAGTAATCACACTTGGCTTAGAGGGGATTTGAGTATCGACCATACTCGGCATAGGTATTTGGAGAGCATTATCCATGCTCGGCTTATGGGTTATCCATACTCGGACATCGACCTTGTTCTTAGTTACGGTGGCAAGCACCGACCATATTTTCATAAGTAATTTTTGAGTATTGTGTAATTTGTAAAGCTGACTATGTTTGGGTTATGTTCAAACATGGGTGACTAAAGCTGACTATGTTTGGGTCGGCGAGCATCAATCGTGCTCGACTTGAACATAACCCATGTTTGAAGAAAGAAAGTTTATTGCTTCTAAGGAGCTATTACAAGGAAATGAAAATAAATTCTAAGTTAGTGAAAGCTGAATCCAGAGCACGGCTCGGAGCTAAATCCTAACTTCGTACGTGTGTACTTCAACATACTGTAATAACCCGGAAATCTGAGCCAATTTAGAATTTTTATTTTGGCAATTTTAATGAATTTTGAATATTTAAAATGAATTATTTTAAATAATAACGACGAGAAATTTATTTTGAATAGAACTAGGACGTATATATTTATTTGAATCGAAATTAGAATATAAATATTTTATTTATAATTATAAAAGGAATTGAAAATGGCGCGGTAGTTTGAAAATTCGATTTCAAAGTTCAAATGGATGTACAGGATTCAAAATAAACCGGATTTTGGCGAAAAAAAATCATTAGAATCTATTTGAGAATATCATTCCAACGAATCTGAAAAATTGAAGTTTCATAGCGGGGATAAAAAGTTATGCCCAGATGAAAATTCAGAATAATCGCTATGGAATTCTGGCCCTTAAAAATGGAAATTTTGCAAACGACCTCGGTTTTCGATGAAACCACTTTTGTTGGATCCGCGATGTCAAGTTATTGCTAGATTTCAAAATTCATAACTTTTGAAAGCAATATGTGAGCGTGGCGAAAGAAAACGTGTTTTAACAGTTTCAGTCAATTTCGATCGACTGGAAAATGGCCATTTTTCAAACGGTCTTCAAATTTGACGAAACTAGTTTTGTTAGGACCGTATCATCAATACGAAGCTAGAAATAATTTTTTTGGAATTTTTAGAGTCTGTATGTGGCCCCAGTAAATTGAAAAGTACGTTTAAAATAGAACATATAGATTTAAATTTTGATTTAAACGGAAACTGGTCGAAACAGCCGAATTGGGTCACGAAACATATCCCATTGTGTTCGGAATAGGGGTATTTAGCTAAGGGCGACAGTCGTTGGAGTTCGATTGGAGTTTGGATGGAGAACGAATTAATTAGAGTATTAAATAAATTAAATATAATAAAATACTATATATATAAACATCCCTCTCTACTAAACCCTAGTCAAACCCGGGGTCAAACTGAAAATCGCGCCATCTCCCAATGAATCAACGCAGAAAAAGCTCCAGACCTTCTCCCTTAAAAACTTCCGATCCTCTTGATGAATCCAAGAATTTCTTGAGGGGACTTTAAAGAACTCCCCTCGATCATCTCATCCAAAGGCGGAATTCGCCTGGAGTTGCTTAGGTCGCTCGATACACCCTCTGCAAGATCCGCTGCATCGCCGAGGATGGAGCCTCCATCTGCAGTTCGAGCTGGGCGTGGGGCACATCGCCGAAGAGCTGACGCGAAGGCCGAGGCTGTGGTAACCCCTGATCGTCACCCCGCGCCTCAGATGTTGAGCAAGGATCGAAACCCTAGTTGGAGCCACTTAAAAACCAATGACAGCAGTTCAATCTCTTTCCTGGAACACTCGTGAGGAAGAGGGAAGGTATATTTCATTTAATTGGTAATTAATTTAAGAGATAAGCACTGTTTTAAAAATCGGAAATCTTACAAAAATATACATGGTTTTTTTTAGGAAATTAGCATGGGGTTTTAAAGGAATTTTGCATTGTTTTAAAAATAGAAAAACGATGTTTTTAAGTTGTTTTAAAAGTAAATAGCATTGGAATATATATATATATATATATATATGAATATGATCTTTATTATAAAGAAAGCGATATAAAAATATGTTTCATTTTGATATAGAAAATATAGATTCTTCTTTGGGGAAAAAATGGAGATTTTGCATTAGAGAATTTATAAAATACGATTTTTATTATATATATGTAGAAATAGAAATGTGATTTTTATAGTGTCGAAATAAAAATTCGATCTTTATATAAGAAGTAGATATATAACAATATTAATTTTTTTATAGGAAGAAGCGTCGAAAAAGTATATGTAGTAGAAATAAAAATATGATTTTTATTTATTGGAATAAAGCAATAAAAATATAATTTTTATTATGAACAGCGGGAAAAGTCGCATTGGAATTTTGGGCATATCCGAACAGTTCATAAATAAGGAAGGAGTGGAACCCAATGGTGATAACTCCTCACTTTTATTTATTTTCTAGTTGAAATATATACAAGGATGCAGACGGTGCTTAGTAGCACCCGACACCCATCGTCCACAGACCATGGATGACTTGTTTGTTGAATTGATGTGTTGAAACCATTCATGTGTTGAAATAAAATATATATATTCATGTGTTGAAATAAAATATATATTCATGTGTTGAAATAAAATATATATTCATGTTTTGAAATAAAATAAATATTCATTTATAAATCGAACGATTTGTTTATGCACACCGATTTGACTGATATTGATTGGGATGATAAATTTTACACATCGCCCAACTGCACAAATGAAATCTGTGTTTAATGTTTGAAACCCCACACTGGTGTTGGGATGAAATTTGACATACACTAATCCCAATAATTAGTTGTATGTCGATCGATTGATTGATAGGCTGTTATGAGCGTTGAATATTTATACTTGATGCTTATACAGTGTAGAATGCACTCTGGATGATGGTTGATTATTTATCGTTGCTATTATATACATGTGTTGTATGGAATCGATATAAATAATATTATATGGTAATTGAGTGAGTCTCATTCCAATTTAGAAAATAAATTATATTCATGTGTTGACAATACTTATGTGTTGAGAATATTCATGTGTTGAAAATATAAATCCATGTGTTGAATAAAATATATATTCATGTGTTGAAAAAAAGAAAATTCATGTGTTGAAGAAAAATATTCATTTGTTGAATAGAATAACGAAGTAATTGAAAAATATAAAGCCATGTTGATTAGATATGCGCCATTTTGACGCGAACGATATTTATATCGATTATATTCATTTTTAAAATGAATATAGAAAAGGATTTGATTTCAAAATCTAATGTTTTGAAAATATTATCATTTATATATATCGATGATATGGAATATTTAATTTTGATTTGAAATTGAATATGAAGTTGAAATTGTTTTGAAAAAGAAATTAAAATGATTTATAAAATACGTTTTAAATAGAAATCGACGAAATATATATAATATATATTATATATATATAATGGCCTGAATGGAACGCGCCGCGCTGCGGCAGTTCGCGAATTCCAACCATTGACTTCGAATGGATATTACGGGAGATCCGACCGTCGGATTCTCCTAAAACCAGAACCGTTGGGTTCGTATCGAAAAGTGCTTTCTAATGAATATTAGAATTTAGAAATCTAATGGTTGGATATGGAATTATGTCCAAATCAAATTTGGAAAAGGTCGCTGTAAGTGCAGTTCGATGGCCGTTGATGGAAATCGACTGTACGGGCCTTGATAAAATTATTAAAAATGGTAATAATTTGTGTAAAATCATAAGAAATGATTTTTGAAGAATTGGGATGAAAAATTCCAAATTTGAAAAGATAAAAATAGATTTTTATCGAAATGAACTAGTTTTGAACTAGAATTAAAATCCATTTATTTTTAAATAAATAAATTGGATTTGAAATGGTTTTAAAAGTAACCAGGATTTCCAATATGTAAAGTGGAAATGGATTTGAGTCGAAATTGTCTTTGGAATATTTCGATGTTGGATTTCGTGAATATACAGATATTGTTATGGAAATTTGAAAGATATTTATATCGTTATTTCCAATACGATATTTGTTGGTCGTAGGATTTGATATTGAATATAAGCCGATATATTTTCTATTCAGAGCCTTGTATTTAATATCAAATGGGATTTGGGTTTGTTGTGAATGGTGCCTTCATTAACACTGTTCTTAATCCCAGATGAGAAAAAGATTAAATCTTTTTATTTAGATTTAATGAAGTATACCAATTAAATGATATTTAATTGGAAATGAATTGGAATTGATTTTTGGGTTTATCGTGAACGGTATTTTAAATAACACTTGTTCTTTAACCCGATAATTAATGGAATGTGATTTTGGGTTTATCGTGAACCGTGTTTTAGATGACATTGGTTCTTTAACCCAGTTAAAGACAGGATATTGATTTTTGGGAAGATTAAAACTAAGTGGAGTTTTAATGAATCTTTAATTAGATTGAAGTGATCGAGAATAGAGTATCACCAGTTTTGCTCCAGGCGATAGTTAAATCTTTAATTAGATTTGAACGTGAAATAGTAATTGAATTTACCGATAACACCGTGGTGTAAGATATGAAGTATGACCAGTTTTACTTCATGGGATGAATAGGTTGGGATTGGGAAATTGTAAGAACCCGTTACTTCCCCGTGAAGGAAAGAGCGGATACTTTGAGAACAACACACAAATGAACGCAGACGGAAGAACATTTCATTGCTATTACAACAATTCCATCAGATACAAGAATATACAGAGTATAAATGAATAAATTACATTCGATAAATATCAGAGATTACAATAAATTACATAGCAGCGGAAAATAATACAAAACACAACTGAAGGTGATATACGGATACAGAGCTTTCCGGATATCATTCCAGCTGTAAACCAGGATCCTGTGAATATAAATCTGCAAAACCAAAACTACTAGCTGCCCGTGCGGAAAATAGGGGCACCCAGAGTTTAGGTTAAAACAATAAACTCCGGATCAGTCATGTGACTGGTGTGAGAACTAAAACAGTTATTAATATTGGTTTTAAAGTTAGGTAAATCAAGGGACCACGCCGTATAACACGGAACGGGTTTCCTCCCAAGAATACCAGTGCATAGAATAAACAACGCAATGCTTTTTCGAAAAATGAAGCTATTATAAGACCCAGGTCCCATCACACAATGCAACACAAGCCGGAGGATAGCGTTTTCCCTTATAATAGCCAAACATGCTTGATACGTTTAAAACAAATCATTTGATACTATAATAAGTTTATAGTGTCAAAACAATTTCAATCATAAATACAAATCATAGACAGCATAAGTGCCCCATCCCACTATGTCGCCATACTAGGCTCTACAAATAAAGCCGAAATACACGTATTGGAAATTGGATTTCGTCATGAGTCGAGGCAAGGGGCAAGCTCCTCTCCGCGCTCGAGACACTCTAGCAAATACCTCAGGACTACACACTCTGGGCAATCCTTGGATGCTTTAGGGCCGGTCCTCACTTACGTTAGAGGATTAGTTATTCCTGAACACACGTTTCCCGGTCCTTACAGACCTATAATCGAGGCGCCTCATCCAACAACCACAAAGGTGAAAAGTATATAAATGTCAGGGCTGGTAAGTCACTGACACCACCAAAGCTAGAAAGAAACGTCGTGCTCTCCATGCAGTCCGTATCCTGTTTTTGACTCATACCGAGGTGTGAGGCTCGCGAATTCACGTTATACACAAAGCTGCCACGTAGGCCGTGCTTTGATCATCAACCACAAGACTTTGCTTTTCAACAGAAGTCTTGATCATTGCATCTTAGCGTGCCACACAGGCAATTCATGCCATGCGACCGATGTCCATCGATATACAACCTCTCAGCTCATACGTCTCAGAGAAAGGCGTTAAGCAAGAGAATAAATTCTCCGCCGCCAAACAGATATATATTTAATAGAAATCAATCAACACAGAATAAAATCCAATGTCAGACACACAATCCATTTACAAGTCCGTTCTGGGTCTGAACGAAACCGGAGGCACTTTCCTCGCATATCCATCCATCTCCAAGTACATCTGGACGACCACCAACTATTTCCATCCTCTTGGGTGTACAGCCCAATCAGGATCGTCAGTAATTATCCAAACGATGTGAAGACTTCCGGTCTTCGACCGCCGTCTTCATCTTCGACTTATCGTCGAATCGGTTATTCAGAATGGATATAAACCCGGACTTTCCGAACAACCCGCGTATATTAAAAACAAATGTTACACAAACTCAACATACGCCTCATTCCAATTCTGAATATTCTTTTATTCACAAAATCACATTTTTAGGGAAAGGTTCCCATTAATTTTATCCAAGATAAATTCTTTAAAATGTATCCTTTAATCTTCCTTTGGACGTCGTTTCAAACCAAATTATGGTTTTCCAAACTAGTCGAGATTAGCGAACCACAACGAAGTAATTATTTATTTTATTTCCCAATCCCAACCTAATCATCCCATGAAGCAAAACTGGTAATACTCCATATCTAATACTATGGTGTTATCGGTAAAATTAATTACCATTTCACGTTCAAATCTAATCAAAGATTTAACTATCGCTTTGGAGCAAAACTGGCGATACTCCATTCTCGCTCATTTCTAAATTTGATAATTTAGATTATAGATTCACATTTCAACCTAATTGCAGATTCGTTAAAACTCCTTTTACTGGGTTAAAGAACTAGGTGTTATTTAAAACACAGTTCACGACAAACCCAAATCACATTCTATTTATTATCAGGTTAAAGAACTAGTGTTATTTAAAACACCGTTCACGATAAACCCATTTCAAATCCAATCAAATATATTAGAAATTCCGATTATTTAAAACCCCTTTTTAAATCTAATTTATTTATTTAAAAATAATTGGGTTTTAAATTTAGTTCAAAACTAGTTCATTTCGATAAAAATCTATTTTTATCTTTTCAAATATGGAGTTTTTCATCCCCAAATTTTCCCAAATCATTTCTTCTGATTTTACACAAATTACTGATATTTTTAATAATTTTATCAAGGCCCGTACAGTCGATTTCCACCAATGGCCATCGAACTGCATTTACAGCGACCTTTTTCAAATTTGATTTGGACGTATCTCCAAATCCAACTGTTAGATTTCAAATTTCTAATATTCGTTAGAAAGCCCTTTTCGATACGAACCCAACGGTTCCGGTTTTAGGAGAATCCGACGGTCGGATCTCCCGTAATGTTCGTTTGAAATAAATGGTCGAAATTTACGAACTGCCGCGGCGCGGCGCGTTCTATTCAGGCCATTATATATATAATATATATATATTATATATATTTTGTCGATTACCATTCAAAACGAATTTTATAAATAGTTTTGAATTCGTTTCAAAAACAATTTCAACTTCCATCTCAATTCAAATCAAAATTGAATCCTTCCTTATAAATTTGTTTTAAAATTCATTTCTATTCAATTCAAGTTTCAATTAAATTTGAATTCATTTCACTTCGTTTTAAATTCAATTCGAATTCGTTTTCAATTCGATTCAATTCAAAGTGGTTTTCTATTCGATTCAATTCAAATTGGTTTTCTATTTGATTCAAATTCGTTATATATTCAATTGAAATCAAATTCGTTATATATGCAATTCATTTCGAAATCGTTTTATATTCAATTCATTTTGAAATCGTTTTATATTCAATTCATTTCAAAATCGTTTTATATTCAATTCATTTCGAAATCGTTTTATATTCAATTCATTTCGAAATCGTTTTATATTCAATTCATTTCGAAATCACTTTTCAATATTCATTATAAAATGAATAAAATCGATATAAATATCGTTCACGTCAAAATGGCGTCAATCTAATTAACACGGCTTCATATATTTCTATTTTCAAATATTCTATTCCAAATATTCTATTTCAAATATTCTATTTCAAATATTTCTATTTCAAATATAATTCGTTCAACACATGACTAATCTCAACGGATGAGTACTGTCAACACATGAACCTTTATTTTATATTGATAAAGATGTAAATTTTATTATTAAAATATTTCATTCAACACATGACTAATCTCAACGGATGAGTATAGTCAACACATGAACATTTATTTTATAATATTCTTTATCTTCTAAATTGGAATGAGGCCTAATCAATCACCATATAAAATTAATTATATGGATTTTCATACAACACATGTATATAATAACATTGAAAAATAATCAACCATCAACCAAAGTGCACTACACTGCATAAGCATCAACTATAGATATCTAACGCTTATAACAGCTTGTCAATCAATCGATCGACATATTTAATCAATCAGGATGAGTGAACTTCGTATTTCATCCCAACACCCGTGTGGGGTTTCAAATCAACAAACATATATTTTTATTTGTGCAGTTGGGCGATGTGTAAAATTTATCGGCCCAATCAATATCAGTCAAATCAGTGTATATAAACAAATCGGCCGATTTGTTTATAAAAATTTATTTATTCACTTTCACGCTAAAAATTATATTTTTAACGATAAAACATTTTATTCCAACATATGAATTTCTATTCAGTTCATTCTTTAAATAAAATGATATTTTTATTTTTCTAACTTATTTTAGAAAATTTCGGCGGTATAACGGCACGATACTAGAAACGGGACGAGGCCTAGCCTTATCCCCGGTCTAGTGAAGGCCCACGCCATTCACACATCAATCAAATCAATTTCATTTCACCAAACTATTCAATTCAAACCAAATAATCTAACTAATTTATGCAACCAAACAAACAAGTCCATGGTCTGTGGACGATTGTGTCGGGTGCTACTAAGCACCGTCTGCATCCTAGTATATATATATATAACTAGAAAATGAAATTGAAAGGTGAGAAATTCTCACCGATAGCTATCCAATCATCTTGACTCTTCTTCTACAGAAATCTTCGCCATTCCCGCCTTTTGTCGCTTTCGTTGCCCGTAGCCACTACATATATAAAAATCGAATTTTTACTTTGTTATTCAATATATAAAAAAATCGAATTTTTACTTCGTTATTCAATATATAAAAATCGAATTTTTACTTCATTATTCAATATATAAAAAATCTCGCCTTTTCAAATATATCCTTATAAATATCACATTTTTATTTTTCTACACATATAAAGATGGTATTTCTAATATTCCTATCATGTAAAAATTATATTTTTACTTCTCTACATAAACAAAAGTCATATTTTTACATCATTTATATAGTAAAGACTATATTTTTAATACTTTAAAAATATAGAAATCATATTTTTACATCTCCTACATAATAAAGATCGAATTTTTATTATCTATACTATATAAAAATTATATTTTTAGCCTTTCTATAATATAAAGATTATATTTTTATCATCACCACTATATCAAAATCCGATCTTCCTACTATAAAGATCTATATTTTCTAACTATAGAAACATAAACTTTCTAACTTAAAAATCTGATTTTTATACCATTAAAAATCCAACCTTTTTTATTATAAATATCTCGTTTTTTTATTTTTAAAATCTCGCTTTCTTGCATTTAAATTTTCAAATCAAAGCAAATTTTATTTTACATAAACCATGTATATTTAAATCTTGTTTTCTATTTTCAAAAATCTTGCTCTTTTACAATTTAAAAATCTCGCTTCTACAAGGTTAAAAAAATTCAAACTTTACAAGGTTAAAAATTCAAACTTTACTATCATAAAAATATTAACTTTCCTACCTATAAAAGAAATAAATAAATAAATAAAATTAAAACAAATAAAATAAAATAAAGAAAGAAAATAAAAATAGGAAGAAAACTTACAGATGGAAGGAAGGGGGGTGTATGCGCGTCTGCTGTGGTCGAAGGGGGGTCTGGGCGTCGAGGTACGGGGAGAAGGGGGAAGCGGGGTGCAGTTTGGTGGCCGCGGGTGGTGTTTGGCCATAGGCGGCGGCTTGGTGGCAGAAGTGGGAGGGAAAAGGGGGGGGGGGGGGCGCCGCTCTTTAAATCGAAGGGAGGGAGGGTTCGCGCGGCCTCTGATGGCGGTGGAGGAGAGGAGGAGATCGGGGAAGACGAAGAGGGGGCGGCGGCGGCTCATCGACGGTGGGGGCTCGGTGCTGCTGCGCTGCGGCTTTCTTTTTTTTTTTTCTTTTTTTTTCTGAATCAATTGGGAAGTAGGGGGGGCCAGAAGATAATAGGGGGAGATTTTTTTTTATTTTTATTATTATTTTAATTGCAAAAAGTTGACTTTTACATATGACCTCAAAACGAGGCCCACCGCCTGTCGTCCATAGCGTATTACCCCCATTCCGAACACAATGGGATATGTATCGTAAGCTGATTTGATCGTTTCGATCTGTTTCCGTTAAAATCAACATATAACTCTATATATTGAATTTGAACGCGCATTTCAATTTACCGGGGTCACATACTAACTTTACAAATTCCAGAAAAATACTTTCTAGCTTCGTATTGACGATACGGTCCTAACAAAACTAGTTTCGTCGAATTCTGAGACCGTTGGAAAAATGGCCATTTTCCAGTCGATTAAAACCAACAGAAACTGGTCAAACGCATTTTCCTTTGCCACGCTCACATATTGATTCGAAAAATTATGAAATTTGAAACCTAGCAATAATTTGACATCACGGATCCAACAAAAGTGGTTTGATCGAAATCCGAGGTCGGTTGCAAAATTTCCATTTTTAAGGGCCTGAATTCCATAGCGACTATTCAGAATTTTCAACTGGAAATATCTTTTGATTCCCGCTATGAAATTTCGATTTCTCAGATTCGTTGGAAAGATATTACCAATTAGATCCTAATGTTTTTGGTTTCACTAAAATCCGGATTGTTTTGCACCCGGTACATTCAATTGAAGTTTGAAATCGAATTATCGAACTACCGCGCCACTTTCAATTCCTTTTATAATTATTTATAATTATTTATATTCTAACGATGGCGTATATAATATATACGTTCGAATTCTATTCAAAATAAATTTCTCGTCGATATTATTTAAAATAATTCATTTTAAATATTCAAAATTCGCTAAAATTGCCAAAATAAAAATTTTAAACTAGTTCAGAATTTCCGGGTTATTACAATCTCCTCCACTTAAAACTTTTCGTCCCCGAAAAGGAACAAAGTCGAAAGTGGTTTGATTAATCAACTCTACGTTCGATCTGGCTTCCATTCTCCAACTTTTCAGTTTCTGAGAATTTTCAAAATTTCAAAAATTTGGCTAACACCCTAAATTTTCGAAAAATTTCGCCATAACCTCCCCTGCACCGGGAGCTACGGGAAAATCCCGAAATTGCCATACAGGCCTTCTGATCTCAAAAAGAAAAAGAAAAATCCAAGCGGCTAGCCAATCGGCTCATAAAATCATCATCACCCAAACAAAACAGTAAATTATGTAGTAAACATGTACCTATTTGTCGGGCAAACAAATTTTATTCTCTGCTCTAGCCTCCTTCCTATGACCTGTTCAAAAGATATACATGTATATGCAAGCAAATGCAACCAAATTTCAATACAGTTCAATATTTGATTCAATTAGGCATAAAGGTTCAAAAATTATCAAACAAATATACATTCAACACAAACATCAATCAATTAGTGAATTAACGTTTCAAATCCATAATTTTGATATATATACAAAAAATCATGTTTTTGATGCCAATTCACAACAATGTGTTCTAACTATATAAGTTTTGGTTCTCGCACCAGTCTAATGGAAATATATAGATATCACACCTTCGAAACACGAACATAAATTCGGATGATGATCGATCAATCATCAGAACCATCTCCGGGTGTCTAGAATGTGATTCTATATCTATCAAATATATTAAAACTTCGAATATACGTTCATGACGCGTATATGCAAAATCTTTATATACTAGATTGTCCAAATTCTATACAAATAAATATTCAAATACGTTTAAAACGAATTAAATTTTCAAAACAAAATTGTTTTCATTGAAGAATATACTCTTCACACTCGTTCTAGGATACTACTGATCCTATCTCTAACGAGTCATTCTATTGGATATTACTAACCCAATATCTGATGAATTCTTTCATATGGTTCTAATGTGTCTTGTTCTCGAGCTCTGTAAACCAAAGCTCTGATACCAAATGTAAGAACCCGTTACTACCCCGTGAAGGAAAGAGCGGATACTTTGAGAACAACACACAAATGAACGCAGACGGAAGAACATTTCATTGCTATTACAACAATTCCATCAGATACAAGAATATACAGAGTATAAATGAATAAATTACATTCGATAAATATCAGAGATTACAATAAATTACATAGCAGCGGAAAATAATACAAAACACAACTGAAGGTGATATACGGATACAGAGCTTTCCGGATATCATTCCAGCTGTAAACCAGGATCCTGTGAATATAAATCTGCAAAACCAAAACTACTAGCTGCCCGTGCGGAAAATAGGGGCACCCAGAGTTTAGGTTAAAACAATAAACTCCGGATCAGTCATGTGACTGGTGTGAGAACTAAAACAGTTATTAATATTGGTTTTAAAGTTAGGTAAAACAAGGGACCACGCCGTATAACACGGAACGGGTTTCCTCCCAAGAATACCAGTGCATAGAATAAACAACGCAATGCTTTTTCGAAAAATGAAGCTATTATAAGACCCAGGTCCCATCACACAATGCAACGCAAGCCGGAGGATAGGGTTTTCCCTTATAATAGCCAAACATGCTTGATACGTTTAAAACAAATCATTTGATACTATAATAAGTGTATAGTGTCAAAACAATTTCAATTATAAATATAAATCATAGACGACATAAGTGCCCCATCCCACTATGTCGCCATACTAGGCTCTACAAATAAAGCCGAAATACACGTATTGGAAATTGGATTTCCGTCATGAGTCGAGGCAAGGGGCAAGCTCCTCTCCGCGCTCGAGACACTCTAGCAAATACCTCAGGACTACACACTCTGGGCAATCCTTGGATGCTTCAGGGCCGGTCCTCACTTACGTTAGAGGATTAGTTATTCATGAACACACGTTTCCCGGTCCTTACAGACCTATAATCGAGGCGCCTCATCCAACAACCACAAAGGTGAAAAGTATATAAATGTCAGGGCTGGTAAGTCACTGACACCACCAAAGCTAGAAAGAAACGTCGTGCTCTCCCTGCAGTCCGTATCCCGTTTTTGACTCGTACCGAGGTGTGAGGCTCGCGAATTCACGTTATACACAAAGCTGCCACGTAGGTCGTGCTTTGATCATCAACCACAAGACTTTGCTTTTCAACAGAAGTCTTGATCATTGCATCTTAGCGTGCCACACAGGCAATTCATGCCATGCGACTGATGTCCATCGATATACAACCTCTGAGCTCGTACGTCTCAGAGAAGGGCGTTAAGCAAGAGATTAAATTCTCCGCCGCCAAACAGATGTATATTTAATAGAAATCAATCAACACAGAATAAAATCCAATTTCAGACACACAATCCATTTACAAGTCCGTTCTGGGTCTGAACGAAACCGGAGGCACTTTCCTCGCATATCCATCCATCTCCAAGTACGTCTGGACGACCACCAACTATTTCCATCCTCTAGGGTGTACAGCCCAATCAGGATCGTCAGTAATTATCCAAACGATGTGAAGACTTCCGGTCTTCGACCACCGTCTTTATCTTCGACTTATCGCCGAATCGGTTATTCAGAATGGGTATAAATCCGGACTTTCCGAACAACCCGCATATATTAAAAACAAATGTTACACAAACTCAACATACGCCTCATTCCAATTCTGAATATTCTTTTATTCACAAAATCACATTTTTAGGGAAAGGTTCCCATTAATTTTATCCAAGATAAATTCTTTAAAATTTATTCTTTAATCTTCCTTTGGATGTCATTTCAAACCAAATTATGGTTTTCCAAACTAGTCGAGATTAGCGAACCACAACGAAGTAATTATTTATTTTATTTCCCAATCCCAACCTATTCATCCCATGAAGCAAAACTGGTAATACTCCATATCTAATACTATGGTGTTATCGGTAAAATTAATTACCATTTCACGTTCAAATCTAATCAAAGATTTAACTATCGCTTTGGAGCAAAACTGGCGATACTCCATTCTCGCTCATTTCTAAATTTGATAATTTAGATTATAGATTCACATTTCAACCTAATTGCAGATTCGTTAAAACTCCTTTTACTGGGTTAAAGAACTAGGTGTTATTTAAACACAGTTCACGACAAACCCAAATCACATTCTATTTATTATCGGGTTAAAGAACTAGTGTTATTTAAAACACCGTTCACGATAAACCCATTTCAAATCCAATCAAATATATTAGAAATTCCGATTATTTAAAACCCCTTTTTAAATCTAATTTATTTATTTAAAAATAATTGGGTTTTAAATTTAGTTCAAAACTAGTTCATTTCGATAAAAATCTATTTTTATCTTTTCAAATATGGAGTTTTTCATCCCCAAATTTTACCAAATCATTTCTTCTGATTTTACACAAATTATTGATATTTTTAATAATTTTATCAAGGCCCGTACAGTCGATTTCCACCAATGGCCATCGAACTGCATTTACGTCGACCTTTTTCAAATTTGATTTGGACGTATCTCCAAATCCAGCCGTTAGATTTCAAATTTCTAATATTCGTTAGAAAGCTCTTTTCGATACGAACCCAATGGTTCCGGTTTTAGGAGAATCCGACGGTCGGATCTCCCGTAATGTTCATTTGAAATAAATGGTCGAAATTTACGAACTGCCGCGGCGCGGCGCGTTCTACTCAGGCCATTATATATGTATAATATATATATATATATATATATATATTATATATTTCGTCGATTACCATTCAAAACGAATTTTATAAATAGTTTTGAATTCGTTTCAAAAACAATTTCAACTTCCATCTCAATTCAAATCAAAATTGAATCCTTCCTTATAAATTTGTTTTAAAATTCATTTCTATTCAATTCAAGTTTCAATTAAATTTGAATTCATTTCACTTCGTTTTAAATTCAATTCGAATTCGTTTTCAATTCAATTCAATTCAAAGTGGTTTTCTATTCGATTCAATTCAAATTGGTTTTCTATTTGATTCAAATTCGTTATATATTCAATTGAAATCAAATTTGTTATATATGCAATTCATTTCGAAATCGTTTTATATTCAATTCATTTTGAAATCATTTTATATTCAATTCAATTCGAAATCGTTTTATATTCAATTCATTTCGAAATCGTTTTATATTCAATTCATTTCGAAATCGTTGTATATTCAATTCATTTCGAAATCACTTTTCAATATTCATTATAAAATGAATAAAATCGATATAAATATCGTTCACGTCAAAATGGCGTCAATCTAATCAACACGGCTTCATATATTTCTATTTTCAAATATTCTATTTCAAATATTCTATTTCAAATATTCTATTTCAAATATAATTCGTTCAACACATGACTAATCTCAACGGATGAGTACTGTCAACACATGAACCTTTATTTTATATTGATAAAGATGTAAATTTTATTATTAAAATATTTCATTCAACACATGACTAATCTCAACGGATGAGTACAGTCAACACATGAACATTTATTTTATAATATTCTTTATCTTCTAAATTGGAATGAGGCTCAATCAATCACCATATAAAATTAATTATATGGATTTTCATACAACACATGTATATAATAACATTGAAAAATAATCAACCATCAACCAAAGTGCACTACACTGCATAAGCATCAACTATAGATATCTAACGCTTATAACAGCCTGTCAATCAATCGATCGATATATTTAATCAATCAGGATGAGTGAACTTCATATTTCATCCCAACACCCGTGTGAGGTTTCAAATCAACAAACATATATTTTTATTTGTGCAGTTGGGCGATGTGTAAAATTTATCAGCCCAATCAATATCAGTCAAATCAGTGTATATAAACAAATCGGCCGATTTGTTTATAAAAATTTATTTATTCACTTTCACGCTAAAAATTATATTTTTAACGATAAAACATTTTATTCCAACATATGAATTTCTATTCAGTTCATTCTTTAAATAAAATGATATTTTTATTTTTCTAACTTATTTTAGAAAATTTCGGCGGCATAACGGCACGATACTAGAAACGGGACGAGGCCTAGCCTTATCCCCGGTCTAGTGAAGGCCCACGCCATTCACACATCAATCAAATCAATTTCATTTCACCAAACTATTCAATTCAAACCAAATAATCTAACTAATTTATGCAACCAAACAAACAAGTCCATGGTCTGTGGATGATTGTGTCGGGTGCTACTAAGCACCGTCTGCATCCTAGTATATATATATATAACTAGAAAATGAAATTGAAAGGTGAGAAATTCTCACCGATAGCTATCCAATCATCTTGACTCTTCTTCTATAGAAATCTTCGCCATTCCCGCCTTTTGTCGCTTTCGTTGCCCGTAGCCACTACATATATAAAAATCGAATTTTTACTTTGTTATTCAATATATAAAAAAATCGAATTTTTACTTCGTTATTCAATATATAAAAATCGAATTTTTACTTCATTATTCAATATATAAAAAATCTCTCCTTTTCAAATATATATTTATAAAAATCACATTTTTATTTTTCTACACATATAAAGATGGTATTTCTAATATTCCTATCATGTAAAAATTATATTTTTACTTCTCTACATAAACAAAAGTCATATTTTTACATCATTTATATAGTAAAGACTATATTTTTAATACTTTAAAAATATAGAAATCATATTTTTACATCTCCTACATAATAAATATCGAATTTTTATTATCTATACTATATAAAAATTATATTTTTAGCCTGTCTATAATATAAAGATTATATTTTTATCATCACCACTATATCAAAATCCGATCTTCCTACTATAAAGATCTATATTTTCTAACTATAGAAACATAAACTTTCTAACTTAAAAATCCGATTTTTATACCATTAAAAATCCGACCTTTTTGATTATAAATATCTCGTTCTTTTTATTTTTAAAATCTCGCCTTCTTGCATTTAAATTTTCAAATCAAAGCAAATTTTATTTTACATAAACCATGTATATTTAAATCTTGTTTTCTATTTTCAAAAATCTTGCTCTTTTACAATTTAAAAATATCGCTTCTACAAGGTTAAAAAAATTCAAACTTTACAAGGTTAAAAATTCAAACTTTACTATCATAAAAATATTAACTTTCCTACCTATAAAAGAAATAAATAAATAAATAAAATTAAAACAAATAAAATAAAATAAATAAAGAAAATAAAAATAGGAAGAAAACTTACAGATGGAAGGAAGGGGGGGTGTATGCGCGTCTGCTGTGGTCGAAGGGGGGTCTGGGCGTCGAGGTACGGGGAGAAGGGGGAAGCGGGGTGCAGTTTGGTGGCCACGGGTGGTGTTTGGCCATAGGCGGCGGCTTGGTGGCAGAAGTGGGAGGGAAAAGGGGGGGCGCCGCTCTTTAAATCGAAGGGAGGGAGGGTTCGCGCGGCCTCTGATGGCGGTGGAGGAGAGGAGGAGATCGGGGAAGACGAAGAGGGGGCGGCGGCGGCTCATCGACGGTGGGGGCTTGGTGCTGCTGCGCTGCGTCTTTTTTTTTTCTGAATCAATTGGGAAGAAGGGGGGCCAGAAGATAATAGGGGGAGATATTTTTTTTTATTATTATTTTAATTGCAAAAGGTTGACTTTTACATATGACCTCAAAACGAGGCCCACCGCCTATCGTCCATAGTGTATTACCCCCATTCAGAACACAATGGGATATGTATCGTAAGCTGATTTGATCGTTTCGATCTGTTTCCGTTAAAATCAACATATAACTCTATATATTGAACTTGAACGCGCATTTCAATTTACCGGGGTCACATACTAACTTTAAAAATTCCAGAAAAATACTTTCTAGCTTCGTATTGACGATGAGGTCCTAACAAAACTAGTTTCATCGAATTCTGAGACAGTCTAAAAATGGCCATTTTCCAGTCGATTAAAATCAACTGAAACTGGTCAAACGCGTTTTCCTTTGCCACGCTCACATATTGATTCGAAAAATTATGAAATTTGAAACCTAGCAATAATTTGACATCACGGATCCAACAAAAGTGGTTTCGTCGAAATCCGAGGTCGTTTGCAAAATTTCCATTTTTAAGGGCCTGAATTCCATAGCGACTATTCAGAATTTTCAACTGGACATATCTTTTGATTCCCGCTATGAAATTTCGATTTCTCAGATTCGTTGGAAAGATATTACTAATTAGATCCTAATTTTTTTGGTTTCACTAAAATCCGGATTGTTTTGCACCCGGTACATTCAATTGAAGTTTGAAATCGAATTATCGAACTACCGCGCCATTTTCAATTCCTTTTATAATTATTTATATTCTAACGACGGCGTATATAATATATACGTTCGAATTCTATTCAAAATAAATTTCTCATCGATATTATTTAAAATAATTCATTTTAAATATTCAAAATTCGCTAAAATTGCCAAAATAAAAATTTTAAACTGGTTCAGAATTTCCGGGTTATTACAGAAATAAAATAAATGATTACTTCGGTGCGGTTCGCTAATCCCGACTAATTTGAATTGATATTCAAAAGAAGATTAAAGAATAAATTTAAAGAATTTATCTTTGATAAAATTAATGGGAACCTTTCCCAAAGTATAAGAATATTTGAATAAAAGAATATTCAGAATTGGAATGAGGCGTATGTTGTGTTTGTGTAACACTTGTTTATTATATACGCGAGTTATTCAGAAAGACCGGGTTTATCCCATTCTGAATAACTGATTCGACGATGTATCGAGGATGAAGTCGGTGGTCGAAGACCGGAGGTCTTCACATCATTTGGGCGATTACTGATGATCTTGATTGGGCTGTACACCCAAGAGGAGGGAATCAGTTGGTGATCGTCCAGACGTACTTGGAGATCGATGGATATGCGAGGTACAAGGTGCCTCCGGTTTCGTTCAGACCCAGAATGAATTTGTAAATGGACTGTGTGTCTGACATTGGATTTTATTCTGTGTGATTGATTTCTATTAAATATATCTGTTTGGCGGCGGAGAATTTATTCTCTTGCTTAACACCCTTCTCTGAGACGTACGAGCTCAGAGGTTATATATTGATGGATATTAATCGCATGGAGTGAATTGCCTGTGTGGCATGCCTAAGTGGCAATTGATTAAGGCTTCTGTTGAAAAGCAAAGTCTTGTGGTTGATGATCAAAGCACCGCCTTTGTGGCATAGCTTTGTGTAACGTTGATTCGCGAGCCTCACACCCCGGTTGTGAACCAGAAACGGGAGAGGACAGCAGGGAGAGCATGTATTTCCTTCTAGCTAGGGTGGTGTCAATGACCTACCAGCCCTGACATTTATATTATTTTCACCTGTTTTGGTGTTGGATTGTGAGGCGCCTCGGATATATCGGTGATTGTGTGGAGCCGATGGAGTTATTTAGCCAATTTATGCCTCAAAGGGCGGGGAAACGCATGTTCAGGGTTTAAGTTTAATCCACATCGGTGGACTGCCCCTGCATGTTGCCTAGGTACAGTTGCGGCTAAGTCCTGAGGCTCGGGCTAGAGAGTCTCGAAACGGTAGGATTGCGCCTTACCTTGGTTCACAGATGGAAATCCAATTTTCTAATACAGGACATTTCGGTTTTAGTTGTAATCCTGTATATGGCGACATAGTGGTATGGGGCACTTATGCCATCTGTGATTGATACTTATGATTTGAAGTTGTTTTATACACTGTGCACTTATAACAGTATCAAATGATTTGATTTAAACGTACCAAGCATGTTTGGCTATTATAAGGGAAAACCCTATCCCCCGGCTTGCGTTGCATTGTGTGATAGGACCTGGGTCTTATAATACCTTCATTTTTCCAAGAAACATTGTGATGTTTTGCTATATGCACTGGTATTCTTGGGAGGAAACCCGTTCCGTGTTATATGGCGTGGTCCCTTGATATATCTGATTTAAAGTAAAGTTTTAAATAACTGTTTTAGTTCTCACACCAGTCACATGACTGACCTGGAGTTTATTGTTTTAACCTAAACTCTAGGTGCCCTTATTTTGACATGGGCAGCTAGTAGTTTTGGTTTTGCAGATTTATATTCACATGATCCTGATTTACAGCTGGAACGATATCCAAAAAGCTCTGTATCTGTGTATTACTTTTAGTTGTGTTTTGTATTATTTTTCCGCTACTATGAAATGTATTGTAATCTCTGATATTTAGTGAATGTGTAATATTGATTTATACTCTGTATATTCTTGTTTTCTGATGGAGTTGTTTTAATAAGCAATGAAATGTTCTTCTGTTTGCGTCCCGACGTGGCTTGTTCTCAATTCAATCCATGATTTCCCGTAAGGGGGATTTCGGGTCGTAACAGCTTGGTATCAGAGCTTTGGTTTACAAAGCTCGAGAATAAGGCACATTAGAACCATACGAAAGAATTCATCAGAGATTGGATTAGTAATATCCAATGAGAATGACTCGTTAGAGATGGGATCAGTAGTATCCTAGAACGAGTGTGAAGAGTATATTTTTAAAAATGAAAACAATTTTTGTTTTGAAAATTTAAATCAATTATTCGTATTTGATTAATTATTTTATATTGAATTTGGGCAATCCAGTATGTAAAGATTTTGCGTATACGTCTGATCCGCGTGTAATTGAAGTTTTTATATACTGGAGATATAGAATCACACTCTAGTCGCCCGTGGATGTTCTGATGGTGGTTCGAAACATCATCAGAACTTATGTTCGAGTGACGAAAGTGGGATTTCTATATGATTCCAATTGACTGGTGTGAAAACCAAAACTAGATAGGGCTATTGTTGTGAATTGGCATCAAAAACATGATTTCCTGTATATGTATCAAAATTTTGAATTTGAAACATTAATTCACTAATTGATTGATGGTTGTGTTGTTTGATTATTGGTTTGATATTTTTAACCGTTTAGACCAAATTGTACCAAATATTGAACTGGCTTGAGAATTGTTTGGAAATACATATATGTGCATGTACTTACATTGAACAGGTCATAGCAACGAGGCTAGAGAAGAGAAATAAAATTGATTGCCCGACAAATAGGTACATGTTTATTGTATTTCTTGGGTTTTTGATGATTTTATGAGCCGATTGGGTAGCCGCTTGGCTATTTCTTTTTCTTTTTGGATTGGTGAGGGCCATGGGAGGAAATTTGAAATATCCCGAAGCTCCCGGTGCAGGGGAGGTTATGGCGAAATTTTTCGAAATTTTAGGGTGTTAGCCAATTTTTTGAAAAATTTGAAAAGTTCTTAGAAACTGAAAAGTTGAAGAACTTAAGCCATAATGAAAATAATGGAAGTTGAGTTGGTTTGTAAAACAACTTTCAGTTTCGTTCCTTTTCGGGGACGAAAATTTTTAAGTGGGGGAGATTGTAATAACCCGGAAATCTGAGCCAATTTAAAATTTTGGCAATTTTAATGAATTTTGAATATTTAAAATGAATTATTTTAAATAATAACGACGAGAAATTTATTTGGAATAGAATTAGAACGTATATATTTATTTGAATCGACGTTAGAATATAAATATTTTATTTATAATTATAAAAGGAATTGAAAATGGCGCGGTAGTTTGAAAATTCGATTTCAAAGCTCAAATGAATGTACATGATTCAAAACAAACCGGATTTTGGCGAAACCAAAATCATTAGAATCTATCTGAGAATATCTTTCCAACGAATCCGAAAAATTGAAATTTCATAGTGGGGATAAAAAGTTATGCCCAGATGAAAATTCAGAATAATCGCTATGGAATTCTGGCCCTTAAAAATGTAAATTTTGCAAACTACCTCGGTTTTCGATGAAACCACTTTTGTTGGATCCGTGATGTCAAGTTATTGCTAGATTTCAAAATTCATAACTTTTGAAAGCAATATGTGAGCGTGGTGAAAGAAAACGTGTTTTAACAGTTTTAGTCAATTTTGATCAACTGGAAATTGGGCATTTTTCAAACGGTCTTCAAATTTGACGAAATTAGTTTTATTAGGACCGTATCATCAATACGAAGCTAGAAATAAATTTTCTGGAATTTTAGAGTCAGTATGTGGCCTCGGTAAATTGGAAAGTACGTTTAAAATAGAACATATAGATTTAAATTTTGATTTAAACGGAAACTGATCGAAACAACCGAATTGGGTCACGAAACATATCCCATTGTGTTCAGAATAGGGATATTTAGCTAGGGGCAACAGTCGTTGGAGTTCGATTGGAGTTTGGATGTAGAACGAATTAATTAGAGTATTAAATAAATTAAATATAATAAAATACTATATATATAAACATCCCTCTCTATTAAACCCTAGTCAAACCCAGGGTCAAACTGAAAATCGCGTCGTCTCCCAACGAATCAACGCAGAAAAAGCTCCAGACCTTCTCCTTTAAAAACTTCCAATCCTCTTGATGAATCCAAGAATTTCTTGAGGGGACTTTGAAGAACTCCTCTCGATCATCTCATCCAACGGCAGAATTCACCTGGAGTTGCTTAGGTCGCTCGATACACCCTCTCCAAGATCCGCCGCTTCGCTAAGGATGGAGCCTCCATCTGCAGTTCGAGCTGGGCGTAGGGCACATCGCTGAAGAGTAGACGCGAAGGCCGAGGCTGTGGTAACCCCTGGTCGTCACCCCGCGCCTCGAATGTTGAGCAAGGATCGAAACCCTAGTTGGAGCCACTTAAAGACCAACGAAGCAGTTCGATCTCGTTCCTGGATAACTCGTGAGGAAGAGGGAAGGTATATTTCATTTAATTGGTAACTAATTTAAATTAATTTAAGAGATAAGCATTGTTTTAAAAATCGGAAATCTTACAAAAATATACATGGTTTTTTTTAGGAAATTAGCATAGGTTTTTAAAGGAATTTTGCATTGTTTTAAAGATAGAAAAACGATGTTTTTAAGTTGTTTTAAAAGTAAATAGCATTGGAATATATATATATATATGATCTTTATTATAAAGAGAGCGATATAAAAATATGTTTCATTTTGATATAGAAAATATAGATTTTTCTTTGGGAAAAAAGGGAGATTTTGCATTAGAGAATTTATAAAATACGATTTTTATTATATATACGTAGAAATAGAAATGTGATTTTTATAGCGTCGAAATAAAATTTCGATCTTTATATAAGAAGTAGATATATAACAATATAAATTTTTATATAGAAAGAAGCATCGAAAAAGTATATGAAATAGAAATAAAAATATGATTTTTACTTAATGGAATGAAGCAATAAAAATATAATTTTTATTATGAACAGCGGGAAAAAGTCGCATTGGAATTTTGGGCATATCCGAACCGTTCAGAAATAAGGAAGGAGTGGAACCCAAAGGTGAGAACTCCTCACTTTTATTTATTTTCTAGTTGAAATATATACTAGGATGCAGATGGTGCTTAGTAGCACCCGACACCCGTCGTCCACAGACCATGGATGACTTGTTTGTTGAATTGATGTGATGAAACCATTCATGTGTTGAAATAAAATATATATTCATGTGTTGAAATAAAATATATATTCATGTGTTGAAATAAAATATATATTCATTTGTTGAAATAAAATAAATATTCATTTACAAATTGAACGATTTGTTTATGTACACCGATTTGACTGATATTGATTGGGACAATAAATTTTACACATCGCCCAACTGCACAAATGAAATCTGTGTTTGATGTTTGAAACCCTACACGGGTGTTGGGATGAAATTTGACAATCCCAATAATTAGCTGTATGTCGATCGATTGATTGATAGGCTGTTATGAGCGTTGAATATTTATATTTGATGCTTATACAGTGTAGAATGCACTCTGGATGAAGGTTGATTATTTATTGTTGCTATTATATACGTGTGTTGTATGGAATCCATATAAATAATATTATATGGTGATTGAGTGAGTCTCATTCCAATTTAGAAAATAAATTATATTCATTTGTTAAATAAACAAAATAGTCATGTGTTGACAATACTCATGTGTTGAAAATATTCATGTGTTGAAAATATACATTCATGTGTTGAATAAAATATATATTCATGTGTTGAATAAAAGAAAATTATGTGTTGAAGAAAAATATTCATTTGTTGAATAGAATAATGAAGTAATTGAAAAATATAAAGTCGTGTTGATTACGTATGCACCATTTTGACGCGAACGATATTTATATCGATTATATTCGTTTTAAAATGAATATAGAAAAGGAAATGATTTCAAAATCTAATGTTTTGAAAATATTATCATTTATATATATCGATGATATGGAATATTCAATTTTGATTTGAAATTGAATATGAAGTTGAAATCATTTTGAAAACGAAATTAAAACGATTTATAAAATACGTTTTAAATGGAAATCAACGAAATATATATATAATATATATAATGGCCTGAATAGAACGCGTCGCGCTGCGGTAGTTCGCGAATTTCGACCATTAACTTCGAATGGATATTACGGGAGATCCGACCGTCGGATTCTCCTAAAACCGGAACCGTTGGGTTCGTATCGAAAAGAGCTTTCTAATAAATATTAGAAATTAGAAATCTAAATGTTGTATTTGTAATTATGTCCAAATCAATTTTAGAAAAGGTCGCTGTAAGTGCAGTTTGATGGCCGTTGATGGAAATCGACTGTACGGGCCTTGATAAAATTATTAAAAATGGTAATAATTTGTGTAAAATCATAAGAAATGATTTGTGAAGAATTGGGATGAAAAATTCCAAATTTGAAAAGATAAAAATAGATTTTTATAGAAATGAACTAGTTTTGAACTAGAATTAAAATCCATTTATTTTTAAATAAATAAATTGAATTTGAAATGGTTTTAAAAGTAACCAGGATTTCCAATATATAAAGTGGAAATGGATTTGAATCGAAATTGTCTTTGGAATATTTCGATGTTGGATTTCGTGATTATACAGATATTGTTATGGAAATTTGAAAGATATTTATATCGTTATTTCCAATACGATATTTGTTGGTCGTAGGATTTGATATTGAATATAAGCCGATATATTTTCTATTTAGAGCCTTGTATTTAATATCAAATGGGATTTGGGTTTGTCGTGAATGGTGTCTTCATTAACACTGTTCTTAAACCCAGTTGAGAAAAAGATTAAATATTTTTATTTAGATTTAATGAAGTATACCTTAAATGATATTTAACTGGAATCGAATTGGAATTGATTTTTGGGTTTATCGCGAACGGTGTTTTAAATAACAGTTGTTCTTTAACCCGATAATTAATGGAATGTGCTTTTGGGTTTATTGTGAACCGTGTTTTAGATGACATTGGTTCTTTAACCCAGTTAAAGACATGATATTGATTTTTGGGAAGATTAAAACTAAGTGGAGTTTTAATGAATCTTTAATTAGATTGAAGTGATCGAGAATGGAGTATCACCAGTTTTGCTCCAAGCGATAGTTAAATCTTTAATTAGATTTGAACGTGAAATGGTAATTGAATTTACCGATAACACCGTGGTGTTAGATATGAAGTATGACCTGTTTTACTTCATGGGATGAATAGGTTGGGATTGGGAAATAAAATAAATGATTACTTCGGTGTGGTTCGCTAATCCCGACTAATTTGAATTGATATTCAAAAGAAGATTAAAGAATAAATTTAAAGAATTTATCTTTGATAAAATTAATGGGAACCTTTCACAATGTATAAGAATATTTGAATAAAAGAATATTCGGAATTGGAATGAGGCGTATGTTGTGTTTGTGTAACACTTGTTTATTATATACGCGAGTTATTCAGAAAGACCGGGTTTATCCCATTCTGAATAACTGATTCGACGATGTATCGAGGATGAAGTCGGTGGTCGAAGACCGGAGGTCTTCACATCGTTTGGGTGATTACTGATGATCTTGATTGGGTTGTACACCCAAGAGGAGGGAATCAGTTGGTGATCGTCTAGACGTACTTGGAGATCGATGGATATGCGAGGTACAAGGTGCCTCCGGTTTCGTTCAGACCCAAAACGAATTTGTAAATGGACTGTGTGTCTGACATTGGATTTTATTCTGTGTGATTGATTTCTATTAAATATATATCTGTTTGTCGGCGGAGAATTTATTCTCTTGCTTAACGCCCTTCTCTGAGACGTACGAGCTCAGAGGTTATATATTGATGGATATTAATCGCATGGAGTGAATTACCTGTGTGGCATGCCTAAGTGGCAATTGATCAAGGCTTCTGTTGAAAAGCAAAGTCTTGTGGTTGATGACTAAAGCACCGCCTGTGTGGCATAGCTTTGTGTAACGTTGATTCGCGAGCCTCACACCCCGGTTGTGAACCAGAAACGGGAGAGGACAGCAGGGGGAGCATGCGTTTCCTTTTAGCTAGGGTGGTGTCAGTGACCTACCAGCCCTGACATTTATATTATTTTCACCTGTGTGGTTGTTGGATTGCGAGGTGCCTCGGATATATCGGTGATTGTGTGGAGCCGATTGAGTCATTTGGCTCATTTACGCCCCAAAGGGCAGGGAAACGCATGTTTAGGGTTTAAGTTTAATCCACATCGGTGGACTGGCCCTGCATGTTGCCTAAGTACAGTTGCGGCTGAGTCTTGAGGCTCGGGCTAGAGAGTCTCAAAACGGTAGGATTGCGCCTTGCCTTGGTTCACATATGGAAATCCAATTTTCCAATACGAGACATTTCGGTTTTAGTTGTAATCCTATATATGGCGACATAGTGGTATGGGGCACTTATGTCGTCTATGATTGATACTTATGATTCGAAGTTGTTTTATACACTATGCACTTATAATAGTATCAAATGATTTGTTTTAAACGTACCAAGCATGTTTGGCTATTATAAGGGAAAACCCTATCCCCCGGCTTGCGTTGCATTGTGTGATAGGACCTGGGTCTTATAATAGCTTCATTTTTCCAAAAAGCATTGCGCTGTTTCGTTATATGCACTGGTATTCTTGGGAGAAAACCCGTTCCGTGCTATACGGCGTGGTCCCTTGATATATCTGATTTAAAGTAAAGTTTTAAATAACTGTTTTAGTTCTCACACCAGTCACATAACTGACTTGGAGTTTATTGTTTTAACCTAAACTCTGGGTGCCCTTATTTTGACACGGGCAGCTAGTAATTTTGGTTTTGCAGATTTATATTCACAGGATCCTGATTTACAGCTGGAATGGTATCGGGAAAGCTCTGTATTCGTGTATTACTTTCAGTTGTGTTTTGTATTATTTTTCCGCTGCTATGAAATGTACTGTAATCTCTGATATTTACTGAATGTGTAATATTGATTTATACTCTGTATATTCTTGTATTCTGATGGAGTTGTTGTAATAAGCAATGAAATGTTCTTCTATTTGCGTCTCGATGTGGCTTGTTCTCAATTCAATCTGTGATTTCCCGTAAGGGGGATTTCGGGTCATAACAGCTACCCATATTATTGAAGAAGAAAAATACATTTCTACAAAAGAAGTTTAAATTCTACTAATTGATGATGATATCGCAATTGCTAAGCTCGGGTCCCTTTACGTTTCTTGTCGCTCGACGACCCTCCTGATGAGCTTGGGAAGAAGGTTGCGGCGGCATGTTCTGTACGGGCTTCTTGACGTATTCGGGTAATTCTCCACGTCTAACCTTATCCTCGATGAGATCGCGCAAGTTCTTGCATTCACTGGTACTGTGGCCTGCCATGTTATGGTACATGCAGTGCTTTCTGGAGTCGAGTTCTTTTGCGTCTGTTCTCTTCAAGGAGATTTTGGGAAGGGCAGAGATCCTCGTACATCATGGTAGATGTCGAGCAGGGAGGACTTAAGCTTGGTGTATTGGTCGTACTTGTTCTCTCTCCGGAGCCGTACATTTCGATCATTCTTTTCCCAGACCTTTCCTTTTTGTTTATTCTGGCTGTTGGTGTTGGATAGAACCCCTTCTTTGGCGGCGAGCAGCTCGAGGCTCTCCATATCAATGTTGGTGTCTCCTTGTCTTAGAAACCTTTCATCCTCGGCATAAAAATCTTCGATGTCCTTGGGAGGATCTTTGGTTAAAGAAATCCTGAATTCTGATTGGTTCTGAACACCTGCAATGGTTGCCATAAGCACCATCGATGGCTCAGGTCGATCGACCGATGCAATGACCGCGTTGAATCTTTTTAGGAAGGACCGGAGGGTCTCACCAGGTCGTTGCGTTTCTTGATGGAGGTCAGGAACATGACACTCTTTGGTCGGGAGATGTGAACTCTGAATTGCTTGATGAAGCGGGTGACCAGCATGTTCCATTTGCTGATCGACTCCATTATTAGCAGCCGAAACCATATGTCGGCTATATCTGTGAGGAAGAGAGGGAAGCACTTGGTCGTAACATTAGTCGATGCAGAGAGTACTTCCATGTGGCGCATCTATCGCATGAGATGAATGGTCGGGTTGGTCCGGCCATTGTAAGGCTCTATGCCCGGAAACTTAAAGTCTGGAGTATTTCAGGAGCTTCTGATTTTCCTAGTGAATGGGCCGATGGATATCATCTATATCATGTTAAGAAGATGTGGCCTGGGTGAAGTATCTGATGATGCTTGCAAGCTAGCTTCCATCTCCGAAGAGTCGCTGCCATGAATCCATCTCTGCATCAGGGAGAGTCCCAGTACTAGGGTCCGCCGAAAGCATGCTCGGAAAGGGAATCTTTGGTTGGGTTCGACCTCTGAGAGTTTTGTGAAGGTGAGGATGAAGGTGTACCCCAATTGTTGGTTCTAGGCAGACTGCCGCCGCTTGAGTAGAATGAGGATTGGACCGAGCCATGCCCATGATAGAGGGGCTCAACTGATCCAGCATAGAATGTGATATTCGGGGATCCATGTTGCACCTACCCGGGGCCATATTACAATGGTATGTGTTAGCGTTTTCCACTGCCATATTGAGAACCGATATGGTAGAGTAGTCTTTCTAGTTCGAAGGGAAGGCATCACCGGCTCTTCGTTGGAGGAAAGATGACGTAAAATAGGGTTGCGGTAAGATGTCGGGTTGTAACGGAAATGGCACTGATACCGGTCGACCCAGCTGTTGTTCAGTCGGTCTGGTAGTTGAGTTGTTCCTGGAGTGGAGGCAAAATGGTTGAAAGACCTAGATCTTGATCGCGGACCTCCTGAGAATCTGCGGCTGCGTCTGTCGTTGGAAGTTACGTTCCTGGTAGTGGTCGATCGAGAAGTGAAGTCGAGCCAGGAGGAAGCAAAGGTATGGTCTGATCTACGGCTTGTATTTGTGCAGACTGAAGATCGGTTACTGCCCTAGCCTCGCCTGGTGGAGGAATTGATGTCAAAGCTTAGATCCCTTTTCCGTCCGAGCGATTAGGTCATTCATCAACTGTTGTTGTTCAAGGAGTTTACCCTGAGATGTCATCTGGCCCCTGAACTCAGCCAGAATTTTATCCATATCATCTCTGGTAAGATAATGGGATGTGTCTTCATGAGAGGAGGCTTCCTGACTTGCTTATGAAGTGTTTGTTTCGGCTGCATCAGCATTTGCGGGATGGGAAGACATTGCATCCTTCTTCTGCTTGTTTGCCATGGTCGGCATAGAAATTGCTGAAGGCGGTCTAAGGTCTTAGAGTATGCCCGGGCACGTTGGTTACCCCTTCCTGGCATGCGAAAGTGCTGACGTCAAAAGTTGGTCACTAGTGACAGTCAACCCCTAATCGTGCTTAGGTTACACGAACAATAATCACAAAGTGCAGAAAAGTAAATAAAATGGGGGACACGCGAAATTTTTATAGTGGTTCGGCAAAAATGTTGCCTACGTCCACTTTATATATATATATATATATATATATTGATTTGCTTTTGATTGCAAGTACAATATGTTTTCTTTTTGAAGAAAGTAGGAGATGAACACAAAGTTGTTGTGCCGAGAAAGAGTTGGCTATTTTTGGAGTTAGCCATGGAGTTTTTGAAAAGTCGTGTATGACTTAAGGATAGGATCTTTCTATATGGATTATGCAGAAGTGAATATGATAATCTAACTTGTCTAATACAATAGTTATGCAAATAAATATTAACTGATATGATATATAAAAATTAAGAAAACGAAGTAAGTAAAGTGACACCAGGAATTTTATACTGGTTCGGACGTCCCGTCCTACGTCCAGTCCCAGACTCCTGGAATTCACTATCAACACCCTCTCTTCACCCGGAGGAACAAGTCTACAATACACCCGATCACCAACACGGATATCCCGCCTAAGCACCAACACAGGACTTCTCGCCTGAGAACCAACACAGGACTTCAACAAATAACAAGAGTTTGACTTCTGATTATGTTCGTTAATAACATTGAATAACCAACTGTTGAGTACACCCTTCTTATAATCTTATCCTCAAGTATATAACATGTATAAGAAGATTGAAGGAAGTATGTTACTTATTGAATCAAGAGATATGAAATAATTTCAACGATTCAACAAGTAATTTGAATAATTGAGAGCTTTTTAGTATGCAAGAATGTATAGAGTTTAAGATCAGAGAATATGAGAAGATTCATTGATTTGGAAAACATACTTCTGATGTATATATAATCACTGAAGAGTTGTCAACTTCCATGAAGAGTTTTATCAAAGAGACGCACCCATTTCCTTTCAGAAATGAAGAGAAATCTCATCATGAAAGATGATGCCATTTAGAAAATATGGCTGTTGTAAAATATGACCATTGGAAAATATGACCGTTGAAAAATACGATCGTTGTAAAATATGACCGTTGTAAAATATGACCATTGTAAAATATGACAGTTGGAAATATGAAGTGTCTTTTCGCGAAGTGTCTTTTCATGAAGTATCTTTTCGCGAACTGTCTTTTCGAAGTTTCTTTTCGCGAAGTAACGAAGGGTCTTTTCTTGAAGTGTCTTTTCATGAAGTGTCTTTTCGCAAAGTGTCCTTTCACGAAGTGTCTTTTCGCAAAGTGTCTTTTCGTAAGTGCATTTGTGTATGTTATATATTTGAGGACAGATTTTAACAATATATAATACGTCTAAGACACAATTAAATAGATAATCATAACCTATATCACTTTTCCTTTGATCTTCTCTTCTTCCTTATCATGAATCAAAAACTTGTGATCTAACATTCTCCCCCTTTTTTGATTGATGACAACCTGTTGCAATTTTGTAGAGTTATTTATTTTCTCCCCCTAAATGTATGCTTGCATATATTTATCTCCTCCTGAGTATAAAGCTTCTCCGCAACATTTTGTTACTGCATACGTAAGATACTTACCATTTGTTACCCTGTAACAAAATGTTAGTGTATACTGTATATATATATTCCATAATTTTACTCCCCCTTTGTCATCGATTAAAAAGAATATGTAACATGATAAAGCAGTAACCGAGAACAAATAATAGAAAACAAGTATATATAGTTTTCAAATAGCATACGAGACTATTTATTATACATCCACAGAGATACCGAAATGTCCTTCTCTTTGTTGTAGTGTACCTGCAAAAAATATGACGTATATACTTTGGTACCCACTTGTTTTGTTTGGGTCCAGGGGTTAGATGAAAGATAACCATACCCAAGAGGGTTTAATGGAACCTTTAAAGATAAAATTTTCATTATTAACAACTGAATCAAAATAATCATCGATATATTTTTCTCTGTTTTTCCAATTTACAGGAACCCAAATACTTAAATAATTTCTATTGATATTTCTTTTCGTACTTCAAGATTTATTATGAAGATCTCTAGTCATAGAAGTATTCAAATTTCTATAATGATTGGATCTTGGACGTGCATAGGTTTTATTATATTCTAAACCACTTTTGTCATGTAAAGGTCGAGATATAGATAAGATCATATTTAAATCATTTTGACCTTTATTAAATTCTGCGAACTTGTTCGTACATTTGATTCCACAATCGCGATTGATATTTTCAAAAGAAACTTTGTTATTAATACCCTTATTTAATTCAGAATTCTTCCTTTTAAAAGTACTATTCTTATTTTTGTGACAACAAATTTGAGATTCTGAATTATCTAAAGATGACTATAATTTTTCAACATTTTCTTTTGATACAAAAACTACCTTTTGCAAAATATTATTATTATCTTTTAAAGTCTCACATTCTTTAGATAATTCTAAATTCTTTTCTGTTAAAGCATCATTCCCTTTTTCAAGAGACAAAATTAAAGAACTAGAATTACTTAAAGAATCTTCTAATGATGTATTTTTATTTTGTAAACTGTCGATTTCCTTTAAAAGAACATTGTTTTTATCTTCTAGTCGCTCGTTTTCTTTTTGAAGGAAATCTTTTTGAAAAACAATCTCTTCTAAGGAATTTTCAAAATATTTGGATTGTTTAACTAAAAATTTGTTTTCCTATTTTAGTTTGGAATTTTCTTGCTCACAATCTTTATACTTGGCCAAAATAACTGCATTAAGTATACCTAAACTTTTAAAATCTTTTAACAATTTTTCGTGGTCTAACAAAATATCTTTATATAATGAATTTATACATACCGATTTTGATCTCACTTTAGCCATGAGACATTTGCTTCCTTGCTCTCTTGATTCTGCTTTGTTGCTCTTCCACTTTCTAATTCCTTGACTAGATTTCTTTATTGCCATTTGTTCTAGGATGTTGTTATGATCTCTAGAACACCGGGCTCTGATACTAGTTGAAAAGTCGTGTATGACTTAAGGATAGGATATTTCTATATGGATTATGCAGAAGTGAATATGATTGTAACACCCCACGTCCATTAATGTCACTCACAAAGGGAATGCATTAACTTCAATGGAGCGTTTTAAGTAAGTATAGAACATAAAATCACAACAAGACAGATATAAAACAGTACTTGAAAATTTAAAACTTTATTTATTGCAGCAGAAGGTAAATATGTTTGGTTACATCATCAAAACCATAAACCAAAGTCAAGTACATCATATCCATCTTGACAAAACAAAGTACATAAACTGAAAGACATAATCCCCAACATCAAAATAGCCATAAATAAAGAGAAGCTGAACATTACTTCAGCGATCCAAGCAATCTTCTAAAAGCAGTCCAAAATCAAGCTCCACTGGTGCTAGTTCCAACCTGAGCACCAAGGGGGGGGGGAAGGAAAGAGATGGAAAAAGGGGGGTCAGACATAAAGTCTGGCGAGTGCGATAACTCTAACAATATAATTAACAAAGTAACTAGGCTAAGGCATAAGATGGAAAATAAGGAAATGACCATGAACCATTGAGTATGGCAGAGTAAACAAGGAAACAAGATGAACAATGATATCGTTAGAGCGCACCTAACCCACTAAGATAATTACTAAACTACACCAACACTATAGGATAATTGCTATACTGCACCGCCACTAGTATACTGCACCACCACTAGCCACCCTAAGGTTGATCCCGCCTACAGACTTAATAATGATATTGGTAGTTTCGTGCACCCCGAGCTGCCTTCATAGGTGCTGTCTGCCCCTATCTCCACTAGGTGTACCCACTACCCCCAAGCGATCGGCTCCCTAACTCGTAGATACCTGTGCTGGCCCCACAGTGGGGTGTATCACTCCCCAAAGTGGCAACCCGATACCACCAAGAATGCACGGCTTATACCTACACGATGCAACAACGTCATACCTACCAGCCCGGGTCCACACACGCATATGAACCCGTTGGACTTGCGTTGCCACCGCTAACCCAGTTTGGCCTCTTACAGTCAAGCCCAGTATGCGCGTCCCGTCCTCAACTTGGGTCGAGCCCACAAAGATACGTATGTGTTACTGGTTGAAACGAGCCCCCATTACTTGACACAAGCTATCCACCTACGCTTGGTCCCCTCTAGTACATCCCACTTAACCCTCTTCTTATTCATGTTTCAATTACATGTTTCATATTTTGGTTAAGTGTTTCTAATCGTATTTCCAAATGCCACCCAAGGCACCCACTAGATTCCACATGCCACCCAAGGCACCCACTTAACCCCCTCATGTCCCACTACATGCTTATCTGGTTAAGTGTTTCTTAATTAATTAAGACCGTAACCTAATAAAGACCTCTCACATTAGACTGACATTTGTGGCAGTTGGATTTGCCGGGCGGGTCTGGGCAGTCTTACACCACAAAAGAGCCTAACCTCGTGTCTTTACAACTGTTACGTATTTAGTTTGTGCCTAAGACCTCTCACATTAGACTGGCATTTGTGGCAGCTGGATTTGCCGGGCGGGTCCGGGCAGTCTTACACCACAAAAGAGTCTAACCTCGTGTCTTAGACGATTAATTACTCCTAATTAATCATTCCCCAATTTGAATTACTTTCGCTATTCAAATTATCAACCAATTCCAAATTTAACGATGTCCATAATTGACTCAATTATGTCCATCCATTTATGGAATGTAAAATCATACCAATTTTCACCACAATTATATTTTATGCCTTTTAAGGCATTTATGCCAATTAAATATTTTTAATATTATCCCCTTTACCCCACGTAGTACGTTTGTTCATTTAACGTAAAAATATATGTTAGACTCGAATAGTCTAACTCATGGAATAAAGAGAAAACATCACAATATACACATAATTGAAACATAAATCTAACATAGGGGTGAACTTGCATATGTGAATGATGTTTTACATCTAAAGCTCGCATAGGCCAAAATTACAACTTGCATAAACAACATAAGTCATGGATCCAATCTAAAGGTGTGAACTTGATGAGAAAATGGCCACAAACTTGCATAAATAACATATGTCATGGATCTGAATCTAAAGGTGTGAACTTTGATGAGAAAATGGCCACAAACTTGCATAAATCATGTATGTCATAGGTCTATATCTAAAGGTGTTAATTTGCATAGGCAATACCCCTAAACTTGCATAACATGATTCATATATTCATATAACTTACATATGTGATTTATACATCATAACAAGGGTGTAAACTTGCATCTAACATGTAAAGTATCATGAAAAATTTAGCATAAACTCACACATGTCATAGCCTAACTTTCTATTAAATTTTCACATAAACTAGGTGTCATAATCATGTAAGTTCACATATAATTCTACCCAACTTGTATATGATTCATGTTTGAATCAAAATCTAAACTTGCATACATATGATTTATCATATGAGTCAATATAACAAACTAGCATAAGAAACATGATGATTCAACTAGACATAAGCCAATCATAGGATTATATCATGGGTGATAACATCATAACTTTACATCGTAAATGATCGCATCATAACATAATATCATAGAAATTACAACATAATTCTAGAACATAATTACAACATGCAATCAACAATTCATATCATATCCAAATTATCCGCATTATAACTCAATCCAATTCATTTATTAATTATTTTGTTAAAACTATCGAACTCACAACTCAAAAGTAGTCTTGAGTTCTGAATTTTGATTTCTGGAGTTGAATAAGCTCTCCCTTGAAGAAGATTCGCTGTTAGGGTTGAATAGTTCTGATTTGGTTGCTGTTCTTCCTCTTTAATTTTGATGGTGGCTTCTCTAGGGTTCAAGACAACAGCATGACGACCATAGTTTCAATTTTAATTCTGATTTAGGGTTTGAGTCTATGGGTCTTTTTATAGAGTTTTGAATTATTTCAAGCCGTCGGATGATCTTAGGGTTAATCAAAACCATTCATTCATGATAGGGTGATGAGTCAGCCCTAATGACTCAGCAAGGAGTCAGAAAGGACTCAACAACATGGGTCAGCCTGAACCAGAAAGTTGTGCAGGCTCCTGGCTCGGCCTGGGCGCACTTGGCAGGTGCGCCAGTGTTAATTTGTACTGGCGCACTTCCCAAGTGCGCCAGTGCAATCCTTTTTTTTCTCGTTTCCCACCAAACTTCGTTCGTCCATAACTCCTTCATCCGGTATCCGTTTCCCGCAAACTCGGACTCTATTTCAACCAGAATTCCGAGACGAACACAATGGCGCAACCCCATTCCCTTAATTCTCACGTCTGAGATTAATTATTCTTTATTTTAGTTAATTCGATTATTCAAAAATCCAGGGTGTTACATTCTCCCCTCCTTAAAGGATTTCGCCCCCGAAATCTCCAAGTTAAGGAGAATGCATATCCTACCATCCAAACAACCACCTACTCAATCATCAAACACGACATCCATTTTCCTTATAAAATTTCTAATGCTGTATGAACATATGCAAGAAGTGTGTGTATATGTTCCTTATCTAATGCAAAATCAGGCGGTCTACTGATTCAGTTGACCTCCTTAATGCAAACCATGATAGTGCCATGCGTCCATTATGTATGCGAAAGAACCCTATCGATACATATTATTTCTACATGTGTGCACAACCATTCACCAAAATGCAACATCCATATGATGGTACAATCATTATACATCCATTATTTAAATATGTACACACATTTATATGCAATATGCAATATGAAGTGACTAAGCCGATCCAGTGCCTAAGTGTGTGTATATGCATCCACGAGCAACCACTAGCAAACACTTGCATCCACATGCATCCATCATCCATAACATGTCTCAAACACACGTTTCAACCATAGGACTACCCTATCTAAAGGTCAAAGATACTAGCGAGAGGACATACTAAAGATAAGATAAGTACAAGATAAGCGATAAAGGAGAAATTAAAAGACATACCCTCGAAAAGAAAAGGGTATAATGAACGCATCTTCGCTTCCGTCTCCTAAGTAGCGTTGCTCTCATCATCTCCCCATTGCACTTTGACTAGTTTGACCTCTCGATTCCTCAACTTCTTAATCTCCGACCCAAGAATGCGCGTAGGAGCTCGTCGAATCGTCGCATCACGCTCGATCTCCACCTCTCTAAGCAAGCTCGGCATTACCACTTCCGCGGTCTCGTGCAAGCACTTCCTCAAATGTGATACATGGAATACGTCGTGCACACCACTAAGTCTCTCGGGCAACTCCACTCTATACGCCATCTGCCCAATCCTTTCCTTAATAGGAAACGGCCCTACGAACCTTGGTGCTAACTTCCCAATGGACCCAAAGTGAATGAAGTTCCGTAATGGAGACACCTTGACAAAGACCATGTCCCCAACCTCAAACTCAAGATCTGACCTCCTCTTGTCTGTATAAAATTTCTGCCTATCTTGCGCCGTCTTCATCCTCCTTCGAATCAAATCGATCTTCTCCGAAGTCTCTCTAATCATATCTGGCCCAAGTAAGATCTTATCTGTAGACTCCCACCAACATGTAGGCGAACGACACGGCCGTCCATAAAGAGCCTCGAACGGTGCCATGCCAATGCTAGACTGAAAGCTATTATTATATGCGAACTCTACCAACGGAAGATGTTCCTCCCATGTACCTCCGAAATCTAAGACACACAACCTTAATAAGTCCTCTAGAATACGATTCAACCTTTCGGTCTGGCCATCCGTCTGAGGATGATATGCGGTGCTCAAACATAACTGAGTCCCTACCGCCTCTTGCAAGCTTTTCCAAAATTCGCTAGTGAAGATAGGATCGCGGTCGCTCATTATGCTAGAAGGAACACCGTACAAACGAACTATTTCTCGAATGTATACGGAGGCTAACCATGGATCAGTCCTCTTACTCTTCACGGGAATGAAATGGGCGCTCTTAGTAAGTCTGTCTACCACGACCCAAATCCCCGTATTACCCTTCCTCGGTCTTGGTAATCCGTCAACAAAGTCCATCGAAATGCTTTCCCACTTCCATTGTGGGACCTCCAATGGGTGAAGCAATCAACCGGGCTTCTTTTGCTCTGCTTTTACTTGTTGGCACACCAAGCATCTAGCGACATACTCAACCACATCTTTCTTCATGTCGGCCCAAAAGTAAACTCGTCTCATGTCCATGTACATCTTGTCCCCGTCGGGATGAATAGTCATCTTCGAACGATGTGCATCATCAAGAATGGTCATCCTCAAATTCTCGTCCCGTGGTACACAAAGTCTACCGTCCCTATGCAACCAACCCTTATCATCTAGGATATACCTACGTAGATGGCTCGATGACTCCCCTCTTTTGAGCTTTTCTACTAACTCAACCAACTGTGGGTCATCTCGCTGTGCCTCGCCAATCCATCCCAAAAGCGTAGGTCTGACCTCTAAGGATGCTAGCAAACCGGGTACAAAGTCAATGGAAGGTGTGAAGTCAAACGTAGAGATGAACTCTAAACTTCGCCGCTCAACAAACAAAGGACTCAAGGACAACCTTTTTCTACATAAGGCATCTGCCACCACGTTACCCTTGCCAGGGGTATATGCTATCTTGAAGTCGTAGGATGCTAAGAACTCCATCCACCTTTGCTGCCTTAAGTTCAAGTCCTTCTGAGAGAATAAGTATTTTAGCGATTTGTGGTCAGTGAATAATTCGAATTTTTCGCCAAGAAGATAATGACGCCAAGACTTAAGCGCGAAGACAATAGCAGCTAACTCAAGGTCATGTGTAGGGTAATTTCTCTCATGCACTCTCATCTGCCTTCCACCATAGGCTATTACCCTTCCCTCTTGCATTAAGACTGCGCCTAGTCTTGTCCCACAAGCGTCGGTATAAATGGTAAATGGCTTACTCCCATCTGGCAACACCAAGACTGGGGCTGTGGTCAAAGCTCTCTTTAAACGTTGGAACGCATCATCACAATCTACGTCCCATGTAAAAAATAAGTTCTTCTTCGTCAAGCGTGTTAATGGAGCTGATATTTTTGCGAAGTCTTTGATAAACTTCCTATAGTAGCCAGCCAACCCTAAGAAACTTCTCACCTCGGTAGCATTTTTAGGAACATTCCAATCTTGGATGGCCACTATCTTCGCGGGATCCACGGCTATCCCTTCTTTGGGAACCACGTGCCCTAAGAATCACACTTCTTTCCTCCAAAAGTGACATTTAGAAAATTTTTCTTTAAGGCTATGCGCTCGAAGAGTCTCCAACACTTCCCTAAGATGTAGGGCATGCACTTCTTCGCTTTTAGAAAAGATCAAGATGTCGTCCACAAAGACTACCACGAACTTATTAAGGTACTCCCTAAACACCCTACTCATCAAATCAACAAAGTATGCGGGGGCGTTTGTCAAACCGAAGGGCATCACCAGCCACTCGAAGAAACCGTCTGGAGTCCTAAAGGCAGTCTTGTCTATGCTATCCTCAGCCACTCTCAACTGATGGAAACCAGTGGCTAAGTCCAACTACGAAAACACTGAGGCGCCAACTAACTGATCGAAAAGATCGTCAATCCTCGGCAGTGGGTGTCTATTCTTCTTAGTAAGCTTATTAAGTTCTCTATAGTCAACACAAAGTCTAAGGGACCCATCTGCCTTCGTGGCAAACACTACTGGAGCACCCCACTCCGATATACTATGTCTGATGAACCCCTTCTTAAGAAATTCTTTCACTTGCTTACTGAGTTCTCTCCTCTCTATTGAAGCCATGTGACGCACTGGCAATGCAACTGGCTTTGCATTATCCACTAGATATATTCGAAAGTCTATCTCACGTTTTGGGGGTAAACCTCTCACCTCATCGAAGACATCAGCATATTCACGGACTATGGGAACAGAATGTAAATCATCATCGGATGCGTCAAGGGATTCTAGGTAACTAAGCATTACTGAACCTCTAGGGTCACAAGAAATATCAAGGGTCTTTCCAGAACGAGTCAACAATCTAACTACCCTTCTTTCACAATCTAGGATGGCCCCATATCTAGTTAGCCAATCCATACCTAGAATCAAACCGTAGCCCATGAAGCCAAGAACAAAAGCGTTGCACTCAAACTCAACGCCCAAGATAAACACTCTCAAATCCCGACAAATCGTAGAAAGATGAGCCGAACCACCAATAGGATTTGAGACTACTAAGGGATCAGTTGCGAGACTAGTATTTAGGTGCAGTGTTTCAACTAATGATGTAGAAATAAACGAATGCGATGCGCCAGAATCGAATAAAGTACAGACATGATGATCAAATAGAAAAACTAAACTTTCAATGGAAATTGCTCTACCTCGTTCTTGCAGCGGTGGGATCACGAGAGCCTGAACTTGTCCCCTTGCCTGCCCTGGTGCCATAAGAGCTTGCACCTGTCCTCCCGAGGTAGACCCTGCCCTCTGCCCTTTCTTTGGGAAGTCCTTAATAAGATGTCCCCCTTCGCCACAGTGGAAACAACCAGTCTTCTTTTTCTTCCTACAATCTTTGCTTAGATGGTCGGGTGTCCCACAGTTAAAGCATTTCTTCTTCCCTTTAGCATTGTTGCCTTTTCCACCTTTCTTGATCTGTTGTTGCTGTTGCGACTTCTTTTGATCCCCTTTCTTCTCGGGTGCCTTATTAGCATTAGCGCCCTTCTCCTCTTCATGCATGAGTGCCATGTCAACTAACCTCTCAAAGGTAGCCCCCATGGGAATGTGGGTCATAGCTAACCCATGAAGCGGCTCGTTTAAACCCTTAACATATCTTAAAGCCTTCTTTTCTGGAGTGTTCACCAAGTCTAAGCCAAACCTTGCCAATTGGTTGAATTTGTTAACGTACTCTTTCACCGATAGATTCCCTTGCTTCAGTGACAAAAACCTTTCCATGTATAGATTCTCTTCAGCCCGTGAGAGAAACTTCGCCTCAAACCTCTGCCTAAAATCTAGCCATGTATCGACTGGACGTCCCTCATTAGTGACCTCCCACCAAAATAAGGCCTCATCCTTCATTAGCCAGGCAGCTAGCTGGACTTTTCTTCCATCATCCACTTCAAAGATTCCAAACAATTCTTCCACATCCTTTAGCCAGTTACGAGCTTCAACAAATGTCTCCGTCCCGTGAAATGGTTTTCCACCCATTGCTCTAAAGTCCTTACATATCTTTGAGAAATTATCGACACGAGGAGGAGGAGGAGGAGCATTTGCTGGACCTGCGGTGGCGGCCCTAGCCTCGAGATATTGACGAAACCAACTGGGTACATGAACACCCTCTGGTATCTCAGACCCTTCAGACATGCTGAAACGAAAAAGGAAAGATTCAATACAAAAAGGACTGAAGGAAAGATATATGACTCTTGGGGTTATACTTTCTAAAATATACTTTTCTCTTGAAAATACTTTCCTTAAAACATACTTTTGAAAGTACTTCTTTATAAAAATTGCTTTGAAAAATAGTTTTTCAAAATTCATATCTGTTCTGGTAACCTTCAGCTCTGATACCACGTGTAACACCCCACGTCCATTAATGTCACTCACAAAGGGTTTGCATTAACTTCAATGGAGCATTTTAAGTAAGTATAGAACAGAAAATCACAACAAGACAGATATAAAACAGTACTTGAAAATTTAAAACTTTATTTATTGCAGCAGAAGGTAAATATGTTTGGTTACATCATCAAAACCATAAACCAAAGTCAAGTACATCATATCCATCTTGATAAAACAAAGTACATAAACTGAAAGACATAATCCCCAACATCAAAATAACCATAAATAAAGAGAAGCTGAACATTACTTCAGCGATCCAAGCAATCTTCTAAAAGCATTCCAAAATCAAGCTCCACTGGTGCTAGTTCCAACCTGAGCACCAGGGGGGAAGGAAAGAGATGGAAAAAAGGGGGGTCAGACATAAAGTCTGGCGAGTGCGATAACTCTAACAATATAATTAACAAAGTAACTAGGCTAAGGCATAAGTTGGAAAATAAGGAAATAACCATGAACCATTGAGTATGGCAGAGTAAACAAGGAAACAAGATGAACATTGATATCGTTAGAGCGCACTTAACCCACTAAGATAATTACTAAACTACACCAACACTATAGGATAATTGCTATACTGCACCGCCACTAGTATACTGCACCACCACTAGCCACCCTAAGGTTGATCCCGCCTACAGACTTAATAATGATATTGGTAGTTTCGTGCACCCCTAGCTGCCTTCATAGGTGCCGTCTGCCCCTATCTCCACTAGGTGTACCCACTACCCCCAAGCGATCGACTCCCTAACTCGTAGATACCCATGCTGGCCCCACAGTGGGGTGTATCACTCCCCAAAGTGGCAACCCGATACCACCAAGAATGCACGGCTTATACCTACACGATGCAACAACGTCTTATCTACCAGCCCGGGTCCACACACGCATATGAACCCGTTGGACTTGCGTTGCCACCGCTAACCCGGTTTGGCCTCTTACAGTCAAGCCCAGTATGCGTGTCCCGTCCTCGACTTGGGTCGAGCCCACAAAGATACGTATGGGTTACTGGTTGAAACGGGCCCCCATTACTTGACACAAGCTATCCACCTAAGCTTGGTCCCCTCTAGTACATCCCACTTAACCCTCTTCTTATTCATGTTTCAAATAAATGTTTCATGTTTTGGTTAAGTGTTTCTAATCGTATTTCCAAATGCCACCCAAGGCACCCACTAGATTCCACATGCCACCCAAGGCACCCACTTAACCCCCTCATGTCCCACTACATGCTTATCTGGTTAAGTGTTTCTTAATTCATTAAGACCGTAACCTCATAAAGACCTCTCACATTAGACTGACATTTGTGGCAGCTGGATTTGCCGGGCGGGTCCGGGCAGTCTTACACCACAAAAGAGCCTAACCTCGTGTCTTTACAACTGTTACGTTTTAGTTTGTGCCTAAGACCTCTCACATTAGACTGGCATTTGTGGCAGCTGGATTTGTCGGGCGGGTCCGGGCAGTCTTACACCACAAAAGAGTCTAACCTCGTGTCTTAGACGGTTAATTACTCCTAATTAATCATTCCCCAATTTGAATTACTTTCGCTATTCAAATTATCAACCAATTCCAAATTTAACGATGTCCATAATTGACTTAATTATGTCCATCCATTTATGGTATGTAAAATCATACCAATTTTCACCACAATTATAATTTATGCCTTTTAAGGCATTTATGCCTTTTAAGGCATTTATGCCAATTAAATATTTTTAATATTATCCCCTTTACCCCACGTAGTACGTTTGTTCGTTTAACGTAAAAATATATGTTAGACTCGAATAGTCTAACTCATGGAATAAAGAGAAAACATCACAATATACACATAATTAAAACATAAATCTAACATAGGGGTGAACTTGCATATGTGAATGATGTTTTACATCTAAAACTCGCATAGGCCAAAATTACAACTTGCATAAACAACATATGTCATGTATCCAATCTATAGGTGTGAACTTGATGAGAAAATGGCCACAAACTTGCATAAATAACATATGTCATGGATCTGAATCTAAAGGTGTGAACTTTGATGAGAAAATGGCCACAAACTTGCATAAATCATGTATGTCATAGGTATATATCTAAAGGTGTTAATTTGCATAGGCAATACCCCTAAACTTGCATAGCATGATTCATATATTCATACAAATTACATATGTGATTTATACATCATAACAAGGGTGTAAACTTGCATCTAACATGTAAAGTATCATGAAAAATTTAGCATAAACTCACACATGTCATAGCCTAACTTTCAATTAAATTTTCACATAAACTAGGTGTCATAATCATGTAAGTTCACATATAATTCTACCCAACTTGTATATGATTCGTGTTTGAATCAAAATCTAAACTTGCATACATATGATTTATCATATGAGTCAATATAACAAACTAGCATAAGAAACATGATGATTCAACTAGACATAAGCCAATCATAGGATTATAACATGGGTGATAACATCATAACTTTTCATCGTAAATGATAGCATCATAATATAATATCATAGAAATTACAACACAATTCTACAACATAATTACAACATGCAATCAACAATTCATATCATATCCAAATTATCCGCATTATAACTCAATCCAATTCATTTATTAATTATTTTGTTAAAACTATCGAACTCACAACTCAAAAGCAGTCTTGAGTTTTGAATTCTGATTTCTGGAGTTGAATTAGCTCTCCCTTGAAGAAGATTCGTTGTTAGGGTTGAATAGTTCCGATTTAGTTGTCGTTCTTCCTCTTTAATTTTGGTGGCGGCTGCTCTAGGGTTCAAGACAACAGCATGACGACCATAGTTTCAATTTTAATTCTGATTTAGGGTTTGAGTCTATGGGTCTTTTTATAGAGTTTTGAATTATTTCAAGCCGTCGGATGATTTTAGGGTTAATCAAAACCATTCAATCATGATAGGGTGATGAGTCAGCCCTAATGACTCAGCAAGGAGTCAGAAAGGACTCAACAACATGGGTCAGCCTGAACCAGAAAGTTGTGCAGGCTCCTGCCTCGGCCTGGCGCACTTGGCAGGTGCGCCAGTGTTAATTTGTACTGGCGCACTTCCCAAGTGCGCCAGTGCAATCCTTTTTTTTTCTCATTTTCCACCAAACTTCGTTCGCCCATAACTCCTTCATCCGGTATCCATTTCCCGCAAACTCGAACTCTATTTCAACCAGAATTCCGAGACGAACACAATGGCGCAACCCCATTCCCTTAATTCTCACGTCTGAGATTAATTATTCTTTATTTTAGTTAATTCGATTATTCAAAAATCCAGGGTGTTACAATGATATTCTAACTTGTCTAATACAATAGTTATGCAAATAAATATTAACTGGTATGATATATAAAAATTAAGAAAATGAAGTAAGTAAAGTGACACCAGGAATTTTATACTGGTTTGGACTTCCCGTCCTACATCCAGTCCCAGACTCCTTCTAGAATTCACTATCAACGCCCTCTCTTCACCCGGAGGAACATGTCTACAATACACCCGAGCACCAACACGGATATCCCACCTAAGCACCAACACATGACTTCTCGCCTGAGCACCAACATAGGACTTCAATAAATAAAAATAGTTTGACTTCTGATTGTGCTCTTTAATAACACTAAATAGCCAACAGTTGAGTACTCCCTTCCTATAATCTTATCCTCAAGTATATGACGTGTATGTGAAGATTGAAGGAAGTATATTACTTATTTAATCAAGAGATACGATATAATTTCAACGATTCAACAAGTAATTTGAATAATGGAGAGCTTTTTAGTATGCAAGAATGTATAGAGTTTAAGATCAGAAAATATGAGAAGATTTGTTGATTTGGAAAACATATTTGTGATGTATATATAATCATTGAAGAGTTGTCAACTTTCATGAAGAGTTTTGTCAAAGAGACGCACCCATTTCCTTTCAGAAATGAAGTGATATCTCTTTCTGAAAGATGAAGCCATTTAGAAAATATGGCTGTTGGAAAATATGACCGTTGGAAATATGACCGTTGGAAAATATGATCGTTGTAAAATATGACCGTTGTAAAATATGACCATTGTAAAATATGATAGTTGGAAATATGAAGTGTCTTTTCGCGAATTGTCTTTTCCTGAAGTGTCTTTTTGCGAACTGTCTTTTCGAAGTTTCTTTTCGCAAAGTGACGAAGTGTCTTTTCGCGAAGTGTCTTTTCGCGAAGTGTCTTTCCACGAAGTGTCTTTTCGTAAGTGCATTTGTGTATGTTATATATTTAAGGACAGATTTTAATAATATATAATATATCTAAGACACAATTGAATAGATAATCATAACCTATATCACTTTTCCTTTGATCTTCTCTTCTTCCTTGTCATGAATCAAAAACTTGTGATCTAACAGTTTTAACTTGAGAGAGGAAGTTTTCCAAAAGAAGACCCCCTTTCCATTCTGAGTATGGATGTATTTATAGGCAAAGAAGTGGGCTGAGAAAGATGCAACGTGGTCGGCCTCTTTTGCGGAGCTTGAACACGTGGAGCTCGATCCCTAGGTATAGTTGCGGCTGGGAGACCCACTCTAATGCTGAGCAATAGTACCCTCAAGAATTTTGGCTTGTGTGGCACTCGAGATTTGGTGTATCAAAAGTAGCGCTTTAGATGGGAGTGTTTGACCACCTTTAATGCTTTGAGAATCGGGCTAAGCAATGAATGACTCATCTGGATATTTCCAGGTAGATCTACGAAAAGTAATATCTGATCGATCCGATCTTTAAGGAGATGCTTGACTCGATCAGTTTGGGAGAGCGATTATACCGTAGTGTAATATGCCGCTGCTTTTACTGAGGCCAGCTCGGGCCAATTCTTGCTCGGACTTTCTGGAATAAAGACCGTATGTTGGTGCCGGTTGGCCCTGAAAGGTGGACCTTTTGTCATTGGGCTTTGATCCGTTGAACCGTGACAGCTTTTGCCAAAAATTTGGTCAACAATATTCAAAGTTAATGTAACTAAGTACTCCTTATTTGGGATGTGCACCTTTGCAGACAATGCACATTCGACTAAATTGAATTTTAACGAGTCTGGTTTTATTCACAGCATTCATAACTTAGCATCCATACCTCATACTGATAAATGTTCTTTAGGAATAACCTGTGTAACTATAAGTTCCATTAATTTTGCATCCCTGATCGATATACCTCTAGATAAAGCACAAGAATATTACAATTTATTTTAGATGATAAGCATTCTGCAACTTTGAGATTTTTTTTAAAATCTAATATTGTTTAAACTAATAAAAGGAGGAAGGAAGCATATACCCAAGGTTTTTTGTTCTTAAAATGTACATAAATTTTTCATATGCTTTTGCTGTCATTTGTTGTGATGGCTCGCATTTGTTCTCTAATTTGTTTTGGAGTAAGAAAACCCCAACAATCTTGTTTAGTATGGAAGAAAACAAGAAAGACCCTTAAATAACTTATCCTTTTTTTTGCAGCTTGATTGGTCTCTTTGACTATTTTTTCCTTCTGTTTGCATTTTGAACTTTGATAAAGAGTGGATGTGGAGAAAAGCATGTTTATGAAGGTTCATCCCTTTTGATTATTCTTAATAAAGATTAGGGAGTAAATCTCTAATTAGTAAGAATTTGTTGTTTTTTTAAAGATGAATGTTATCTTTTAGTTTATTGAAGGTTCCACTTGCTCGCATTAAGATCAATTGGTATGTCTTATGTTTTTGTGTCCTTCTTTCTTTCTAGATTTTTCTATAAATCATTAGGATTGGTTATATCATTTAAATCGTATATAATTAGTTTGTTACAATAGAGTATCAACATTCTTACTTACACCTACTATAAAGGCAAGCTTGAATTTGCATGGTTTTTGGTTATATGTTTGTGTTGTTCATGGATATGTTCTTTCAAATTGTACTGTGTCTCCTTTTCTGTGTATAATAGGGAGAAGAATTTAATTAGTGAGTAGTTATCATTCTGATAATTAAGAAATTGATGCTGATGCTCCATTGTAACTGACTAGTTATATATTTAGGATCAGTTATATACGATTGGTCTTATTTTCTAAAGATTAGACATGGAAGATGTCATGTTATCGTTCTAATAATTAGCACATATGCTTCTATAGATTCAACTTTAATGTATGAGTTTAAAGTTTATGTCAGCCCATGGTTATTGTTTGCGCAAATTTTTTAACCTGGATCTATGTAAGAATTTAGTAATAACAGCGGAAACTACTTACTTTCCATCCTTGCTGCCTCTCAAACGATATCAAAGGAATCGATGGAATGGTTTGATTGACTTGCCTACACGATCAACCTGAAAATTCACTGGCCAGTGAGTCCTTTCACAACTCTTGAACACTCTACTTTCTTATTTCTGTCTCACAAATTGAAGGCAGAATATCAGTCTTTTTATTAAGTAAATATAACTATATCTTGAATAACCATCGATGAATGTGATAAAGTAACGGTGACCATTTCTTTTATTAAGTAAATATAACCATATCTTGAATAATCATCGATGAATGTGATAAAGTAACGGTGACCATTTCTTATAGCCTTTGGAAAAGGACCACATATATCTGTATGAATCAATTCTAAGACATGATTACATCTTTTTGCATTATACTTATGTTTATTAGTTTGTTTTCCCTTTATACAATTCACACAATCACTTAAGTTTGTAAAATCTAAAGGTTGGAGAATATCATTAGAGACAAGACGTTCAATCCTTTTCACAGAGATATGTCCTAATCACTTGTGCCATAATGTTGCTGAATTCTCTCTGGTTAATTTACGTTTTATAATATCTATATGCAGTGCCTCTGAATGTGAAGTGTCTATATCTTGAAAATAAAGACTATCATAAGAAGATAGGATACCAGAAGCAAGAAGCTTAGAATTTTTACACAAACTGAAATTTCCATTATTAAATGAACATGCATAACCATTTTTGTCTAAATAAGAAACAGAAATTAGGTTCCTTCTGAAGGATGAAACCACTAAAGCATCAAAAATTAAATAAAATACTGTCCTATATAACAATCTAAATTTTCCAATGCTTTTCACTTCTACTTTGCTTCCATTTCCAACGTAAACGTAGTGCTCAGCCTCACTTGGCTTGCGATGGCTTAGGCAACCCTACATCGATATACTAATGTTAGACGTTGCACCTGAATCTATCCACCAAGTATATTTAGACACAGAACTTAAATTAACTTCAGAACAAACTAAAACATGAGACATACCTTTCTTTGCCAACCATGCATGATAGTTAGTGCATAATTTCTTGTCATGTCCCGGCGTATGGCAGAAAAAACATTTCCTTTCCTCTTCTACTGCAGAAGTACCTTCCTTTTTATTTTTCTTCACTGCGTTGTTTGCGGCTTCTTTGGTGGGTTCCCTTTCCTTGACAGTGGGCTTGCGCTTCTTGCCTTTACCCTTAGGATTAGATGTTACTACTTGAGCACTTTCTACTTTAGTCATTCGCTGTCTCTCTTCCTCCTGCACTAACTGAGCCTCAAACTCAGGTAGTGTTCCATGTCTCTCTTTGACAATTATAAGTCATCTTGAATTGACTAAAGTTAGGCAGGAGAGACAAAAAAATGAACTCAATGAGAACCTCATTAGAGATGTCATAATTATGCTCTTTCAAGGCTCGCTCCAGTCTTGTCATCTCAGTAACATGCTCTCTAACCACTTCTTTACCTTGTATTTTATTGTTGCCAATTTTACAAAGAGTGTACTAACTTCAGTCTTTTTACTCTTTGTGAATTTCTCTTCAAGGGCCTAAAGATATTTAATTGCGCCGATCTCAGTGTCAGGTATTATGCCTCGAAAAGTTTCATGGATCGTTTGCTTCATCACCATTATGCACATGCGATTTGAATGCTCCCATTTTGCAGTATCAGCCTTCTCTTGGGGAGTTTCCTCACCCTCTTTATCAGGCCTGGGGCGATCAAATCTCAATGTTGTGTCCAATTGCATGATCCCTAAGACTAATTTTTGCTTTTCTTCCCAATGTTTGAAATTGTTCCCCATGAGGGGCTTGATTTGACTTAGATTTGACATTATGTTTAGATATGAGAATTTAAGAACAAATAAATAATTTAGATACAATGTGTCACGATTTAATCCTCAATCCTAATTTTAAAATCTATCTAAAGGCTACTGTCAAACTATATGTATCATTGAATTTGCAGTCAAAACACCATACAGCAATGAAACATCTTTGGATGTAATCATTACTTCCATTAAATCTTTAAACAAAACACCATTCAGTAATGAAACACCTTTGGGTGCAATCATTAACTTCAGCTAAGGGCCAAACCTCCATTGGGAGAGCTAACACTTGCATCCATTTTTGGCGTCATTTTAAACTTGTCATATGTCATTCTGCACTTGTCTTGCACAGAGAGGTTCGTTTGTGAACAATCAGCGCTTGACTTGTACAAAATAAATGACACATGTAAATCTTAATTGCCTTTAAATAGATCCTAAAATTATGCTTGAAACCGATCCTAGGACATACCCAAAGTAGAAGTAAAAACTGTCATCCCAAATAGAATACAATAACTAATGAGAGTTTTAATCAGAATTAACTGATTTTTATTTGTTAACCATATTCGGAATTTAGTATAAAAGCTTTAATACCAATTTTGAATGATATCTAAATCCAAATAATCATGTTGAATATGGCATTATTATATTAATTTCAATTATGACAACCTTTATGACCTGATTCGAAATCAAATTTCTTTCTTCAGATCAAATTTTAAACCTTAAATTATTGCATAATCAACCCAAAAAAAGCATGAAAAATGATTAAATCAAAATTCTAACAGTCCTTGTGCAACAATAAAATTTGATATGAAAAAAAAAAAAAATTAAAACAGAACTGAAAGGAGACATAATATTCTCTAGATCAATCAATAATAAATACATAAAAACTGCAATTCTTACATAAACTGCTCCGATACCACATGTTAGCCCATGGTTATTGTTTTCTCAAATTTTTTAACCTGGATCTATGCAAGAATTAAGTAAGCATAATGGAGACTACTTACTTTCCATCCTTGTTGCCTCTCAAACGATATCAAAGGAATTGATGGAATGGTTTGATTGACTTGCCTGCACGATCAACTTACAAATTCACTGGCCAGCGAGTCCTTTCACAACTCTGGAACTCTCTACTTTCTTATTTCTGTCTGACAAATTGAAGGAAGAATATCAGTCTTTTTACGGAGCAAGACAATTGAGATTATATGTCCAATGCTATGAAGACCCAGCCCTTTTATAGTAGTGCAAACGTGCAGATGAGATGAGTTTCCACACGTTTCTGTAAATATCAGGATCAGGAAATAGTGAATCAATGCTGAAAAATAACATCCTTTTAAGTAACTTTGAAATCTTCAATTTCCTTGTTTACCCCGAACTTATCACTGCTATTATATTAATCAACTATAACAAGTCCATTAACAGTTATAATCAATTAACAATATTCTATATGTATTTGTATCCAAATCCTTAACGAAACACGTATAATGTCATGACTTAATTAATCACATTGTTTGGCATATTTAATCATTACATAATTGTAATGATGCACAGTGGCGGAGCCACTTTAGAGCTGGGGAGGTCACGTGACCTCCCCAAGATCCCGAAAAGAAATAAAACTGCCTGTAGTAAACATTGTTTCCAACATGCAAAAACCTTCCTCCCTTTACCTAGATAATGTAATTCAAAGCTACAAACTGGTCATTTGATCAAAGTTTAAAGTAACAAATGTGCTTAAACTCATAAAATTTGTTTTTAATGCTAATATTTCGTTGTCAAACCTTTTTGAAAAAAAAAAGAATGGAAAAAAAATTGAACAAAAATTCAAGACTGCTGTTGGGTGCTAAAATCTTGAAATTTTGAATTGTGCCCTCGCCAGCCACAAATCCTGGCTACGCCACTGATGGTGCAAACAGTACCAGCTATCATAATCATAATGCATGTATGTCCAACTTAATTATTGTAATTAGACGTCTCTAAATCCTTCAGTTTAAACATGAATTAATTGCTCCCTTCAAGAAAATTAGCAAATAAAACAATAGTGCTTTCCTCATTTATTAACAACAGTGGTACCTCTGCAAAAGTTTAAATGATTTGATAGTTTAGGCATGTTTAACGATTTTATTATTCATTAGCCAATACTAAATCATCTAATTATTATAAATTAAAGTACAATTAATCTTTTGTATTATTAACCACCTGCTTATCGGTTGGATTGGCTGAACAATTATTTGATTGTTATCTATATTAAATAGCTAATCATACAATTATTATTTCCTATCAGATGCCGATTCAAATATATATACTTAATTATAATTTTTCATTGTAAATGAATAAAATGAATGAAAGAAAATAATTACTGAAGTATTTTCATTGCATTGCAGAATGACAACAAAATAAATGAATTAATTGGAGGATCGTATCTGCAAATTGATGGCCAGTTTAAAAATGCATTTGGAATGATAACTCAAACGAGCGTGCGTACAAACAATAAAATTGTTGAATCTAAAGACGATAGAATTATCTAAATTTAAAGTATGATGCGAAAATATTTATATTTTTGCGATTTACGACTTATTTTGTGCAAAACGTATATTAGGTGTTTTTCTTCTATATATATATTTTCGTGCAGAAAAGAAATATAAAAGATCGGTTTTAAGAAAACAATAAGACAATGAAATAAGTGTATTAAGTGATGTTAATAACATGCTTTTATATCCTATTAATATTAAAATAGCAGTACGTTGTTACAAATAATATACAATAAGAAAGCCATTAGAGGAGGACAAACAAAACACTTTTATTCATTCCAGAATTTTTTATACACAATTTACATTACATGAGCTCCTTATATAAAGGCTTAGGAGCTTGGAGTAAAACTTATCCCATAATGTGGGACTAAACAGTATATGATAAAAGCATATTCACACATATATGTTACAACATACATTAATTTTTCATAGATCACAACATTAATTTTTATAATATACAGTACCAAGTTGGTCTGCTACTTTTGAAACTAATTATTCTGTCATGTATCAAATTCATATTATTTTGTCCTGTCATCAAAGACCTCCTTTCAATAATTCAATCTACAGCGTAGCTAGTCTAGGAAAAATATGTTCATACTTATGATGGATTTGCTCTAACAAACACGCACCCTAGTTTTACCACTAAAATGAATTTACTGCCACAAAATATTCCAAACCGACTAGCATTTATATGAACATTATATGGAATTTTCACTTTAGTAGGAGAATTAAATCGTTGGTGGCTCTATATTATGATACTCAACATATCTACACTTCATAATTATGTATCTCCTTTTATATATGTCATTAACAGACAGTATGAGACTGCAAGTTATTTATATCAACTGGGTAGAGCTGAATTTCTATATGTAGTGATGTAATAATAATATATGAGTAATCATATCTCCTTTTAATTGTATTTTAAGAACAAAATCACTTTAATTGAAATAAGCTTGCATGTATAAATTCTGCAATATTTATGGTGTTTAGTGCAAGTATTATCTAATAGTATTGTCAAGTGTTACATGGTGCATAGCATGCTACTATTTGATCAACTATTGGTCTTCAATAGGAAATCACACCATCACTGACAAGACCATAACTGTTTGTGCAGCTTTAGAATGTTGCCTTCTTGCTGAGAAACTGCAAAAAAAACTCTATTCATACATGCTGCTCTTTGATGTTGCATTCCGAAAAAGTGCTACTTTGGAGAAAATTGCTACTTTGGAAAATTATTGCTTATCATTACGTCATATAATAATTGTCATGTACCGTCTTTGTAGGCTTTTTTTCATTTAAATGTTTTTGCAGTTTTGTAAATTCATGCTATTTGTGCAGTTTGTATGTCTTCGAAAAACTACTGCTTATCTTTACATCTGTGTATGTCTTTGCAGTTTCTAATTTTTTACTTGTTTTGCTGTTTCGGTTAATGAGGGTTGTAATACGTTAATCCTTTAATCAAGAGAGTCAAAAGGGCTATGTAAATCCTTCACTTGTTTTGCTGTTTCTAAATTATTTATGACTTGTTGTGATTTCTAAATCTTGGTCGTTACTATAATTTGTTTTTACCTGTTGTAATGAATTTTTTTGATTCAACCTTTGAACGGGTTACTGCTTTCAATGAACTAGCAAAGAAGATTATATCATGTAGTGCTGATGACCTTTCTAAGATTAAGAATGATGAACGTAAAGTTCGACAAAAGCTAAAGAAGTTGTCATGAATGCTCTGTCTTTGTAGGCTTAGTATTTCCCAGATGAGTACATGAATAAAAAAAGATCATTCTTATATCGCAATCAGTCGTTGAATACGCAATCGAATCAAGCCTTATTGGAAGAAATACCAATGGTGACAGAGTTCGACATATGGTTTTAACTTTAAAAAATTTATTTCAACAGTTTCAATTTTTCTAATAACAATGATACTTTAATTGATTTATTTAAATAAATTAGTCCAATAATTTGTGATTTATTTATTAAATCTACTCTTGCATTTTTATATTTCAATTAAAAATTCATCGATGTGATGATATATTTTGAACTTATATTTGTTTCGTTTCTACTTTTATTTCTGAAATCCATTAATGGTTACAAAAAATCTAAATATTTTGAGTACATTGTTCCTACTTGATATATAATAAAAATGTATGTACTATTCTTGTGAATGATTATTAATTCATATTAGTACACTGATGACATATTTTTAGTTATAAGTTGGTTTACACGTACAATTCATAACGTAATCGGATTTACATTTTTTAATTACTTTTATTATCTCTTAAATCATATTATATTTTTTTCGTTGAAATCTGAAGTAGAATAAATTTTAACAAATAATTTTATATTTTATATTAAATATTTTAACAATCAGTTTTTTCACAGTTGGGCGATTATACTAGTTAACTTTATCAAACCGACTTTGTTGGTTACCCTTTATTCTATTGCGTTTTCAAAAGCTTTTAACTTTGTTGGTTACCATTTCTTCCGCGTATTCTTTTTGCCTCAATCTTCCGCATATATTCCAGACCCAATTCAATCCTATTCAACTCAACATCTTAATCCACCGACCTGCTGTCATCTCCCAAATCCCCCTTCAATCTTCGACAATCATGTGACCCGCAAACACCAATATCGCGAACTTTGGTTGAAATACAGCTTCTCAATTTAGGGCTAGAATTAGAGGACAATTCTTCTCAAGAAGCCCCACTGTCCCCGTGTGGCAACGGCGTTGATTTCCCTGATTTGCACTTTTTTACAATTAAGTCTTTCAACAATTGAGGAATTTAACTGCAAAAGGTGGAAAACAGTGGGCTATGATTGGTGGGCACACGTGGGGACATGGGTTTTCGGGATAGAACAATTCAAGTACTAGAATTAGGGTTTTTTTATTCGATTTTTTTTGTTTTTCTTTTTATGTTGAAATCAGAGATATGTACTGTGTATTTGATTCCGAAAGGGAAACGATGACAGCTTTGTGCAATAAGAATGTAAGTTTTGTTGAACTAGAAGGAGATTTTTGACATTTTATTTATCCGTCAGCCGAAATTGAATTGTCGGATGGGATGCTAGCTATCTTTGGAAATCCAACAGGGTCCTGTTCTTCTCGATTCACGAACAAATTGTAAGTTATTATTCTTTAAAATTATGTTCCTTTCTGCTGCTATTGGTTGGTATTAATGTGAAAAATATGTTAGCTTTGGACAAGGGGATTAAGGATTTTCGATTATCATTTTCCTTTTAAGCGTTATATCATTTTCTGGTATTGGTCCATATGCATATAGCATAAAATGTACTGATATTTCAGCCACACTTTGTTTTGAAAATCAAAATGTTATTTAAGTAAAGACAAATAGGACACCACTTTTAAGTGGTCAAATATCAAATTTATAAGCTCCTTGTCGTTCATATATTTAGCATTTTACTTGAGTGCCAGTCTGCCATCATTAAACTATATTCCAGAACCAAATTTCAGTTTTTCCCATTGGAAAACTTATGGCATCTATGCTTCCTTCCACGGTTATCAGAGTCCCGGGGACAAGATGGTCATTTTCGTTAAGTCCTGGCCCTTTCAGTATAAAAGAGCATGTGTTAATAACCATATTCGCTAATGCTGGGCAAGATGTTCATGTTTGCCATTTTTTAATTTATAATTGGGCTTGTTGGGGTGTGTAGTAAGTGTAGTGGAGCCATTATTTGAGCTATTTAATAGCATCAGCAGCTCTCTCATGGATGATGGACTCATAATCAAGGTGACATGCTGGATGATTTTGTCATGCGAATCTTTAATTATTTTTTCCCTTTTCCTTTTTCTACAGAACATGCAATGATATCCTGGTACCTTTCTTAATTGAATTTTATTTCATGTAGGAAGAGTTTTGTTTCTGTATATTTTTCTTTCTATTTCTATGTCTGTTAAGGCCATGGTCAACGTAATCAGCCGTTAACATGTTTGTATAAGCTGACTGTAACTAACATTGAACAAGCTATATGCCTGGAGTTTAACTGATTATGAGCGGGTCATCTTGTTGGATTCAGATAATTCTTCAGTGTGGTCAGTTTTGCGCTGTATTCATCAATCCATGCATATTTCATACTGGCCTTTTCGTTCTTCAGGTACAATTGCAAAACTGTTTTATCCTTTTCATTTTTTCATAATTATTTAAAATTTGATATCATATAAACATCTGTACTTTGTTTTGTAACACCCAAATCAAATACGTCGTGCCTTGTTGGGTATAGTTATGATTGGATAATGGACTATGCTTTAAATTTCCTGAATCAGTTGGATGATATATTTGATTGTATAATAAAATCCTAGCAGTTATTAATGGATCTCAAATATGATGTAATATATGCTGCGTCTTGACAAATTGCCATACTCTGGGTATATGCAGCCAGAGCCAGCCCAATGAACAGCCCACCAAGTCCATGGACTGGGACAACCCACTGAGTCAGGGCAACGTATTATACATTTTAGTTTAGCTGTATTAGCATTTAAATATCTAAACATCAAAGTTAGAGCAAAGAAAAGAACGGTTTAGTAGTAAGTGTGGCTGTGTTTAATGAAGTGTGCAGGTTTCCATTCTTGCTTTGGACAGTAAAGTTTTTATACAAAAATATGCCCTATTTTGAAAAAAAAAAAAATTCTATCCCACATTAGCATAGTGGCAAAAAAAGTTTTATGCAGCCTTCGAAGAAGGTCTTCAGTGACATGCTTCATGAACTAGACGTTGGTGGATCAAATCCAGATGGTTCTGATCAGGTTATTCTTGCAAGTTACTTTCCAGATTTGCTAATTATAGAAATTACAACAAAATAAGTTCTTTTATCAATTATATAGTATTACAAAGCTGGTTTTACACCGTTACGCGGTAGTACTAGTTAAAGGCTGCTGCCAATACAAAGAAGTGCATTAATTCCAATAAAATCAGTCGAAGGATAATTCAAACATTCATTAGGATAATAGGGAAAAACAGGACTAGGAAAAGTCAGTGTTTGTTTTTGCAGCAGATACTTAGAGGGGCGAGATATTTTGTTACAGTGACAACTGATTTGATCAATCTCAAAATATGACAAAAATCAAGGACAAATAGTTAAATACCACTTTTCTGCTGTGCTGACATCGCCAACGTATCAGTAAAAGTCTAAAGCCTCCATAAATGAATGAATTGAAAATGTTAAAAGATTAAAATAGAAAACTATGTTTCTTGCATCAACACATGCAAAAATTATAAAACTTGAAATCAGGTCAAGATATCTAATTTCTTATATTTTTCTTCTTCCTTCTTCATCTTCCCTTTTTTCCCCCTTTTTATGAGAACATAAACAGGTATGAAAATTACCACCTTCCCATTCCCACCCAACACAGAATAAATCTTCCACAGAAGATTAGATGACAACGAAAACAGACTCGACGCCATCTTTAAACTCGGGGTGCGTCTTCAAGCTCATAAACATCTGCATGACCAAATGACTATCGAACCCTGCATTTCCTTCTTCACTCTCTGCAACACGATCTACTCCAATGGCTTCTGCAGCTTCCTCAAGAGAATCAGTTTGGTCTGTTAGTTTCTCGGCCATTCCCTTCACATCATACCAACTTTTATCCAAAAGGGGTGTTGCCTTTTCCAAGAACTCTTCCAATGTATCAAGATAACAGTTTTTGTCCACAAGGAGCTTAACCATATACCCGAAATCATACAGGATCAGGAATGAAATCCATGCACTAACCTTCTGCCAAAAGCCATGTTGAATCATAATATCTCTGAAAATTGCAGGATCAACACCTTCCCTTTGATTTCTTTCAAAATCCACACCATGTAGATGTAACATGTCAAGGGATGCTCCACATAATCTTTTGGGGCAGCACCGGGTATCAGACATGTTGAAATGAAAGAGCCAGATGGTGGGATGTCCTTCAATAACTGGGAGTTCTTGATTTGAATTAGAAAGGGTCATGCCAAGTTGAATGATTGGCAGGTTTCCAATCCGAACTTTCAGGAAATCAAAAACAACTATAGGTTCTTCTCTGATATATTTTTTCACAATGTGTGTGGTGGAATCATGTAGCAGATACTTGCCTCTGATCGAAACTAAAGAATAGCTATCAACGTTGTCTTTCATGCGGTCGCATTCAGTGATCAGGTTGGATGCCCATACATTTCTAACTTTAATCTTTTGTTCGTTTTCTTGAGCCATTTTTTCAATTCAGTAAAGGAGGGAAAAGTTTATGAACAAAGATGAGGGAGTACAGAATAATCTCGGATAGGATGCTGGATGTTTATGAAAATAAAGAATATATCACCTGATTTCCAGTTATACAGTGAATCGGTTTCAATTATCTAGGGTTTGGAGTGAGATTTTAGATAACTGGCCTGGCAACTACGTTCTTGGAAGTAGTTACAGCTTTAGGGAACTACATATAACCAAAGCTACAAATATATTTCAATGCGCAACTGGATGACGTCCTAACCGTTACATAAGCATCTGATGAAGGTTACATAAGCATCTGCAACACTGCATATAAACATCCGATGAAAGTTTAATTACTTGTGGAAAACACCATTTATGACACATCATCTACTCAAATAAGAAAAGAGAATGAATCAAATTTAGATATTTACTTGATTGCACTACTAGTCTACTTATTGGTAACTAATTTATTGTCAGATGTTAATAAAAAAATATTGGTCAATTTAGGAATATTATTAAAAATCATGTATTAGAAAACGACTTGATTATCGATTACAAATCAATGAATATTGTGTGTTAATCGATTATAATATAGTGAGTGAGTTGATTTCAGGATGATAATTAGCAGTTTTTTTTTTTTTTTTTTAATTTTGTAATTTAAAATTAGGATTGATTTAAATTTTGAGAATTAGCGTAAAATAAGTGATTAATACGCTTATTGATAACTAGTTTACATGTTAGGCGCAAAATAATATTTGTTACAGTTTACGCGAAAAAGTTAATGGTTAAATAAAATTTAATAACGTAAATACTACATTGAAATCGATTTTCTATAATATTCAAAAATGAATAAGAACAAATATTCTACCAAAACCAAATGAAAAATTGAACAATAAATTTGACAACAACAAATATTCTACTAAAATGAATTTCAAAAAATTTAAGAAACAAATAGTAGAAGACTGAATGATCTAATTAAATAATTTTAAAAAAAAATTCGAGAAATGAATATACAACAATAAATATATTACGAAATTCATTTTTCTTTAAAAAAAATGAATTATAACAACAATAAATATTATACTAAAATTGATTTTCGAAAAAGTAGAGAAATAAATACGACAACAACAAATATTCTATTGAAATCTATTTTCTAAAAGATTAAAGAATTGAAATGACCAAAACAAATTTGGTACTAAAATCGATTTTCTAATAAGCTAAAAAATTAACATACAAATCAAATATTCCTGTAAAATCGATTTTTCTTTTTTTTTTGGAATAAATATAACGTTGTTTTGAAAATAAGACTCAAGTACTACTTTAACAAATATAGTAACAAAAATTAAAGTCGTTAGTCTCAAAAGATTTTAATTCATTTTTAAAAATACAACAAAAAATTTATACCTCTGAAATGCAAAGTTATGCATGAAAGAAAAGTGAAGAGTAGTAGAATTTAGTCAAAAATGTGGTTGGTGAAGTATTTTATACCAAAAGGCTTTGCTTTATTTTTAGAGAATGCAACAACCAAAGTTATACGTTGAAGGAAAGTGAAGTGAAGTGCTGGTGAAATTTGTTGATGTGTGGTGTGTGAAGCCTCTACTCCCAAAAGGCTTTACTATTTTTAGAGATGTGGTGCTTGAGGCCTTTGATTGGTCCAAAAAGGCTTTAATATATGTCAGACAGAAGTTATATATTTATTATCAAAATTAGTAACATATTTTTAAATTAAGAACATTGTTCGATTATTTTTTTCGATCGTAGTTGGCTATATAAAGTTAGAAATAGAATGAAAGCACATGTCTACAATGGTGTACAAGAATTTATTAATTCACAATATCTAATAATTGAAATAGCGAGAAACTTTGTCTCACTTGTAGTAAGTGCAAACTGTTGATCTTTTGAAAACCATTAAAGTACATTTGTATATAAAACTGTTTTTGGACCAAATTATTATTTATGGGATCACTATGGAGAATTGTTCCACCTCCAGTAAATCTAGTAGTGTTAGAGTCCGAATTTGTTATAACGAATCCAACAGAAGATGTGGTAGAAGATTCAACACAGTTAATGTTCTCTACCATTCAAGTGGAAGATGATGGCATCAATATCGACGAAGAATAAAATATGATTAACTGACAGGAATAATCCAAAGTTATGCCTTCTCATAATAATCTCAAGTTTGGATTATTTTTAATCAATCCTAAGTTTAGGGGGTCCATTCCCATATTGATCCCGATGACTTATTAACTTGTTATACACGTTTAACAACTGTAAATTCATCTTCTCCAAACTAGTTTCCCACCCTAGAAAAAATCGTTCACCATTATAACAAGCACTTCTTCCACCTCGCCTTCACCAAACACTCCCGCTCCACAGACTAAATCATCTAAGAAAAAGCTATTAATAAATCATAGTATAACGGAAACCAAGGGAAATGGATTTGGATCCTTTACTCTCCACAAAATCCCAATTTCCGAAGAACCACAACATCTATTCCTCGCCGTCGACCTCTACCCATCTCTGCCCCCTTCGCGAACATCAAGAAATCACCATTCCACCTATTACCCCATCATCGCCATCCTCTATATCCTTTAACTCGGCGTCGCCATCTACACCTTCTTCAAAAACAATTTATCATCTCTCGCTATCCACCGTGTAGTTGGTAACGTATACCTCTGTATCGTCACCATGTGCATCATCGGCTATGAAGACATCACCCATGCCACTCCGTTTGCTAAACTCTTCTCCATCATGTTCGTACTCTTCAGTTTCGTATTAATTGACATACTTCTCTCATCCATGATCACATACATTCTCGACCTTCAAGAGAGTTTGTTGCTGGCAAGTATTGGGAAAGGGAGAAAGAGTAGGACGAATTATTTGGTGGATGTTAAGAAGGGAGAATGAGGATTAGAATGAAGGTAGTCCTCACTTTGGCCGGTTTTTTTCTTTGTATTAGGGAGGGGACTACGATGTTGAGGTTTGTGGAGAAGATGAATTGGCTTGATTCTTTTTACTGCGATGTTGAGGTTTTTGGAGAAGGTGTCTAGCATTGTAAATGCGGATTGGGCTGATCTAGGTAGTTGTGTTTAGTGAAGTAGTGGGCAACGAAGCAGGTTGGTGAATGGGTTTGGTTAGGGCAGTATTGGTGGAGAGTGAAGGGCATGCGCTGACGTACGTGCTGGAAATGATGATGGTGGTGATGGATGTCCGGGGAGTAGTGCTTAGTGCATGGGCCATTCATGAATTTGGCTATATGTTTTGAAGAGTAGAGAAGCGGGCGAGAAGAAGAAAGGTAACACGGATTTGGGTTAGATGGTAGGATAGTAACCGGCTAAACATGTTAGTGGTTCATCGAGATCAATATAGGAAGAGACCCCCTAAACTTGAGATTATTATGGGAATGCACGTTAAACTTTGAAATATTACTGCCAACTAATCCAGTAAAATATACAAGTGAATTTTTTTATGATTTATTTGATGCTGCTAAGAAACCGTTGTAGAATGGTTGTAAAAATGAAATTAAAATATCAGTAATCGCTAAATAAATCACTATAAAACCAAAGTTCAACTTTATAAAACTTGAATTTATAGCTTGTACAAACTGAAAAAGCCATATTTCATTGAATAATCTGATGTGCGGTTGTTATTACAAAGTAAAAACACTAATGTAAATTTTTGGTCTGCTGTACAAAAAGATAGATACTTGTATAAAAATTAGGAAGATGACATTAATCTTAAGAACTACAAAATATGTAATGAGAAAAGATACAATACTAGAAAATTAGAATGGAAATGATCTTCCATACAATAGAATGCATTATTTACCCATCAGCCATAGACTACAAAGGTTATGCGTGTTCTCAATCACAGCATGTCATATGTGACGACACAATATGAGAACACAAGAAAATGAAACTTTGACTTATCCATCGGATAAAGAAGCACAAAAATATTTTGATGGGATGCATTCCACAAATGTTGTAGAGAGACGTCAGACTCAGTATATGTACGGGTGGGTTTTTGGCTTTCACCATTTTCCCAGTTTGATAATAAATATTTAACTTAACCTATTATCATTACCCCTTATAATTTGACTAAATGGACGTGTATGAAAACTCTATGTATGCCTCTTACTATTGTCATTCCTGGCCCTGATGATCGAACATAAGGATTCGACATTTATCTACAACCATTAATCGAAGAGTTGAAAACACTATCTGTTAAAGGAATAAAAGCATATGACATCAATTTTTTTTTCGTATATTCACTTCTTTGTTATGTTCTGTTAGCGATTTAGCTACATATGAAATGCTACTGGTTCGAAGTATGCCAATCGTCTAGTGTAACTCCCCATAATTTTAAAGAGCACTTTAACAATTAACTAAAGAATAATTAATTAAATATTGGAAATTAAGTCAAACTGACTGCACCATTGCGCTCGTCTCGGAATTTTGCTTAAAATAGACTCCCAGTTTGTGTAAAATGGACATCGTACGAGAAAGTTATTAAGCTTAGAAGTTTGTATACATATAAGAGAAATATATATAAACAAATGAAGTCCAGAAATTCAAAACAGTTCAAAAATCAGGCAAGAAAGGGACGCAGGACTGTGGCTCGTTGGGGGTCGACCCACACCCCAAGGGGGTTAACCCATGGGTCGACCTACAAAAGGGGGTGTCGACCCACCCCAGATCCATCCAGGTTCATTTCTGAACCCAGATTTGTTTATGAACCATATTCTTTGGCGTTAGGCTATATATAGGACTTCATTTCTACTGTTTTTACTCATAAAAAATAATAGAGACAACGAGATGCTGCCTCTACTTGGATTGATTTAGCCTATTTTTCTTCAACAACATCTTATTTGCATACAAGAAATTCTTCTACAACATCTACTTGTTATTCTCTATTCTTTAGATCCAATCTCCGTGAGTTCATGTTACTTTTAGATATAAACATTTAACAAGTAATCCTGACATGCTTATAAATCTGGATCTAAACCTATGCCTATTAAGTATCTAATTCATACTTAAACAGTTATGTCATTACATATACACATGATCTACTGTTCGGTTCTTATCTTCCTATTTCTGTTATTATATGCTTATTCTGTTTTTATGCCTATTTCTGTTCTTCTCTTTCCCTTTTTGTTTTTATAACCTAGTCTAACTTCGAGCATAGGCCTATCGCTGAAATATGCAAACGAATGAAATTGGGAATGGTTAGGAAAAGATCAATTGGGGCATATCTTGTATTATGAATCATGACTTGGATTTGGGGCTTGACTAAAATTTTGGGCATATCTTATAACTGTGAATTATGACTTAAGGGTTGGGGAATGTAAATTGGTAGGCTTACTTACTAGGTTAAGCAGAACATGTAATGAAGCTGTAATACTTGACCTGTTTAAATCTGTGGGTGTTATATGAACCTGTTAAATTGTGTAGGGATTAAGTAAACCTTTTTTAATCTTTGGGGGTTAAGTAAATATATTAAATCTAGGAGGGGTATACGAACACAATAAACTTAACCTGTTTTATATATTGGGGTTATGCGGGCTTGTTAATCTGTTAGGCATAACTTGTCAAAATACTAGTAGTTGGGGATACAAGCCTAGAGGATGGCTTGTATAATTTGTGGTGTGGGACCCGTATAAGTTAGTAACCCATTCTGGTATCAAAGGGGGTACCCAGCACTACGTAGGGGTCATAACACGCTTACTGAGCTGATTATAAGTGGTTCATTTGGGTGGAGGTTTTCTGATAGCGCATTTCAATGGAGTCATGTGCGTGCATGAGTCCAGCTTGCTTGGGAAAATAAGCCGCTATAACACCAGTAAATCAGTTTGTGTCCTTCTGGGGATTGCCACATTAGGGAGTGGTACATCCTACTATGGGGCCGGCACAGGGTATTTACGAGATGGGAGGACGATCGATTGGGGGTAGTAATTAGGATACATCTAGTCCTGCCTATTTAGGTGCCAGTTGTTCTGATTGGTGTAACACCCGTTAATTCTGTTTGGGTACCGATTATTACTGTTTAGGGGTAAAACCCATTATTAGAAGTACACCTAAATCTACCATTATGTTTCTATTAGGATCATATCTGTTATACTAGTATTGGCATAGAGAAAAGTATTTAAGAAACGTAATCTATTTAGTTCATCCTGCTTATCCTGTTCAGTCTGTTATACCAATTATATGATACTGTTATCTCTCATCTAGTTTGTATGTCTATCATGATGCTTTTACTTATTTATATGCTAAAAGTCATTGGACTCGCTAGATTTTATGTCTGACACATTTTGATTCCTTTTCTCTCTCTTCCTTCCCCCCAAAGTTTCTAAGGGTGGGAACGCTCAGGCTTGATTAGGAATCTCTCTTTTGTTTCTGCTTGGAGCTTCTTAGACGTACCACTTTGACTACATATCTATTCTGTTATGGCTGTTTTTGGGGACTATGATTTTATATTTCTGTACTCTGGTGGTTTTGGTACAAGGTAGATACTTTTATTTGATGGAATTGATTTTCAGTATTCCAGACTAATGTTGTAACTGGATTTTGGGCCACGGTGTTTTCTGTTGGAATATAAAGTTTTAAATTTCAGCTGTTATTAGTTGTCTTGTGAGATTCTGTCTCTGTTTACGTATAACGCTTCACGGAACTTAATGCATTCTGTTAAAGAGTGACATTAACGGACGTGGGGTGTCACATTTGGTATCAGAGATGAAGGTTACAAGATCGGATAAAAGATTTTGAAAATTGTTTTCAAAAGGTTTAAAAAAAAAAGTATTTTTAAAGGAAAATCTGTTTTTGAAAAACACATTCCCCAAAGCCATATGAAATATCTTTCGATTCTCTGTTTGAATCCCTTTTTCCTTTTCTTTTCAGCATGTCTGGGAAACTGATTCCCGAGGGCGTTACGATACCGGCTTGGTTCCGTAGGTATCTTGAGGCTACGACGCCTACCGAAGGCCAAGCAGACGCCCCTCCCACAACTGCAGCCACTGTTCCTTCTCCTCCTCCGCGAGCGGATAATTTCTCCAAGATATGCAAGGATTTCTGTGCTATGGGAGGAAAGCCTTTTCGAGGAACTGAGACATTTATGGAAGCAAGGAACTGGCTTAAAGAGACAGAGGATTTATTTGGGACTTTTGAGGTTGACGACCATAGGAAGATTCAGTTGGTCGCTTGGCAGCTGAAGGATGAGGCTTCATCTGGTGGGAAGTGACGCAAGCAGGGCATCTTGTTGATATTTAGGATGACTTTTGACAGATATTTGAGCTGCAGTTTCTTTCTCAAGCAAAAGAGAGTATGCAAATGAAAAGGTTTCTGGCACTTAATTAAGGAAGTATGTTTGTCAAAGAGTATGTCAATAAGTTCAATCAGTTGGCAAGGCTTGGTTTGGAGCTAGTAAATACCCCGCATAAGAAAGCTTTGATGTTTGTAAGAGGATTGAATGAACCACTCCATGGATTGGCTATGTCTCATATTTCGATGGTTGCAACTTTCGAGAAGCTAGTTGATATGGCATTGATGCACGAGGAAGATAAAGGTGAAAAGAAAGAAGCTAAGAGTGATGAGACACAAAACAAGAAAGTGTGGCCCAAGAAAGAAGGGCGAAAAGAACGACAAAGATCAAGGCAAAAAGAAATGTCATGGTTGTGGACGCGTGGGCCATTTGATCAAAGATTGCACAGAAAGTAAGAATGCTTGTTTCCACTGTGGTGAGGTCAGACAATATTCTAGGGAGTGCCCTAAGAAGCAAGGACAGGGCCAAAGGGCAGGATCTTCTAGAGGGCAAGTGCATGCTCTCGAGGCCAGTGTACCGGAAAGAGGTAGGAAAGTTTCTATTGAAGGTTTGATTTCTCTTTACGATCATCCTATTAGGACTCTTTTTGATTCTAACACTTCACATTCTTTTATATCTGATTCTGTGGTTGAATCTCTATACCTTAGTACTAGTACGGTTTTGGATCCCGTTGTTGTCTCAAACCCCATTAGGGCTCAATTCATCTGTCTATGATTTGTCGGGGTTTGAGGATATCTGTGTTGGGCGTCGAGTTTGAGTGCAACGCATATATTCTTGGTTTTATGGGATATGGTTTGATTCTAGGGATGGATTGGCTAGCCATATGTGGTGCCATTCTGTACTGTGAGAGGAGGGCCATTAGACTTTTTACTTGCCATGAGAGGACTCCCGATATTTCTTGTGACCCAAGGGGGTCCATTATGCTTAGTTTCCTAGAGTCACTAGATGCTTCTGTCAATGACTTGCGATCTGTACCTATAGTCTATAAGTATCTAGATGTTTTTGATGAGGTTAGGGGAATACCTCTAAGGGGCGAGATTGATTTCTGGATATATTTGGTGTATAATGCAAAGCCAATCGCATTGCCTGTGTGCCACATGGATCCTAGGGAAAGGAGGGATCTTAGCAAGAAAGTAGGGGAGCTACTTAAGAAGGGGTTTATTAGGTGAAGCATATCTGAATGGGGTGCTCCAGTCGTCTTTACAACTAAGGCGGATGGCTCGCTTCGCTTATGTGTGTAGTACAGGGAGTTGAATAAACTCACTAAGAAGAATAGACACCCACTCACGAGGATTGATGATCTGTTTGACTAGCTTGTTGGTGCCTTTGTTTTCTCTCAGTTAGAATTGGCCATGGGTTTTCATCAGTTGAGGGTAGTTGAGGACAGTATAGACAAGACCACTTTCATAATTCTAGATGGTTTCTTCAAGTGGCTAGTTATGCCTTTTGGGTTGATGAATGCGCCTGCGTATTTTTTGGATTTGATGAGTAGGGTGTTCCAGGAGTTTCTGAATAAGTTCGTTGTGGTCATTGTGGATGACATTCTAATTTTCTCGAATAGCGAGGAAGTGCATGCCTTACATTTAGGGGAGGTTTTGAAGATTCTCCGAGCGCGCCAGCTTAAGGCGAAATTCTCCAAATGCCATTTTTGGAGAAAGGAAGTGAGATGTCTAGGGCATGTGGTCTCCAAGGATGGGATAGCAGTAGATCCCGCGAAAGTAGTTGCAGTTCAAGATTAGAAGATTCCAAAGAATGCAACGCAGGTAAGCAGTTTTCTTGGTTTGGCAGGCTATTGTTGGAAGTTTATTAAGGACTTCGCAAAGATATCAGCCCCACTCACCAGACTACCGAAGAAGAATCTGACCTTTTCTTGGGATATTGACTATGAGGATGCTTTTCAGCTATTGAAGAGGGCTCTGACAATAGCCCCGGTCTTGACTTTGCCTGATTGGAACAAGGTGTTCACAGTGTACACTAATGCATGTGGTACATGGCTTGGTGTTGTCTTGATGAAAGAGGGAAGGGTAGTATGTTACGGTGGTTGACAGTTGAGAGTTCACGAGAAGAACTACTCTACCCATGATTTAGAGTTGGATGCTATAGTATTCACGTTTAATATTTAGCGACATTATCTACTTGTGGAGAAGCTCGAGTTGTATACCGATCATAAATCTCTCAAGTATCTATTCTCGAAGAGGGATCTCAATTTGAGACAATAGATATGGATGGAGTTCCTAGCGTCCTATGATTTTGAGATTGCTTATACCCCTGCAATGGTAATGTGGTGGCGGACGCATCGAGTAGGCAGAGGATGACTTTGAGTCCTCTATTAGTAGAGGGGTAGTGCTTGGAGTACATATTGACCTTCAATTTTAGGCCATCTACGGATCTGGTACCTAGTTTGTTGGCATCCTTAAAGGTGCGACCTACTATTATGGATCAGATATGATCTTCACAGCGAAAGGACTCATAGAAAGCAGACATCCCGGATTAGCTCAGTAGAGGGAGACTTCTAGTCACCTTAGTAGATATTCCACGGATGATAAAGGGTGGTTGCGACGGGATGGACGGATTTGAGTTCCCCAAATTAGGAGTCTGTTCAAGACAGTCCTTGAGGCGGAAGCAAATCAGTTTAGGATGGTTATCCATCCAGGCGGTGATAAGATGTATAGAGATACGAAGAGGGTTTTCTTTTGTCTGTGATAAAGAAAGATGTAATGGAGTTTGTCCCTCGTTGTTTGGTTTACCAGCAAGTGAAAGCTGAACAAAGGAAGCCCGGCAGCTTGCTTCATCCTTTCGAGGTCCCACAGTGAAAGTGGGAGAGCGTCTCTATGGATCTCATTGATGGTTTTCCTAGATCGAGGAAAGGCGCACCAATATCTGGGTTATAGTAGATGGGCTTACTAAAAGAGCTCATTTCATTTCTGTTAGGAGTAAGAGAACGACAGCGTGGTTAGCATCTATCTATCTTCATGAGATAGTTCGTCTACATAGAGTAACTTCTAGCATAGTGAGTGATCATGACCCCATCTTCACTAGTGAGTTCTGGAAGAGCCTACAAGAGGCATTAGGTACATGGTTATGTTTGAGCACCGTCACCCTTAGACCGATGGGAAGACTGAGAGGTTGAATAGAGTTCTTGAGGATCTTTTAAAGCTGTGTATCCTAGACTTTGGTGGAACTAGAGAGGAGCATCTTCCGTTGGTTGAGTTCGCCTACAATAATTATCAGACTAGTATTGGCATGGCACCCTTCGAGACACTATACATACGACCTTGTAGATCACCGACTTTTTGGTGGGAGTCTGCGGATAGGCTTCTACTTGGGCCTGAGATGATTAGAGAAAACATAAAAAAGATTGATCTTATCCGTAGACACATGAAGACAGCTTAGGACTGGCAGAAGTCATATGCAGATAGGAGAAGGACCGATATTAAGTTTAAGGTGGGAGACATGGTTTTCATCAAAGTATCACCTTTGTGGAATGCAGTTTGCTTTGGATCTATAGGGAAGTTGGCGCCAAGATTTGTTGGGCCATTTCACATAACAGAAAGGATTGGTCAAATGGCCTATAGAGTAAAGCTACCGGAAAGGTTAGCTGGTGTTCATGATGTTTTCAACGTTTCTCATTTGTAGAAATGTCTGCACGATACAGCGGAGGTAGTTGAGTCGAGTATGCTTAAGGAAGTAGAGGTAGAACATGAGGCGACAGTTAGACGAGTTCCTACCCGTATTCTTGGATCAGAGGTTAAGAAGCTACGCAACCAAGAGGTCAAGTTGATGAAAGTTCAGTGGGCAGAAGAACGCGAAGATGCAACTTGGGAGACTGAAGACAAGACTCACGCTTCGTACCCTTTTCTTTTCAAGGGTATATTCTTAACTTATTTTTCCAAAATTTTTATTCGTACTTGCTTCTGTCATTAGAGTATATCCAATCGATCGAATCTTCGACCTTTAAGTAGAAACAAAATGGATGTAAACATGTGTTTGAAACATGTTATGTTCGATGGATGCAAGTGTTTGCTAGTGTTTGCTCATGGATGCATACACACACACACACTAGGCACTAGATTGGCTCAATTAATTACATATTGCATATGGTTGTGTGTTCATTTTAAAATTTTTGTGGATGGAAATGACTGTATCATCATATGGATGTTACATTTGGATGGATGATTGTGGACACATATAACATTTACATGATATACTAAGACTATTTGCATACATGTTGGATTCATGGCTCTAACATACATTGCATTAAAGAGGTCGACTGAATCAGTAGACCGCCTGATTTTTTGCATTAGTGTAAGGACATATACACACACCTTTGCATATGTTCATATAAGCATTAGAAATCCCTTAAGGACAATGGATGCCTATGATTAATGGATAAGTAGACGATTGATGGATATTAGGATATGCATTCTTCTTAACTTGGAGATTTCGAGGGAAAAATCCTTTAAGTAGGGGAGAATGTAACACCTCGTAATTTTAAAGAACACTATAACGATAAACTAAAGAATACATAATTAAATATTGGGAATTAAGTAAAACAGACTGGACCATTGGTTTGTCTCAGAATTCTTCTTGAGATAGACTCCGAGTTTGCGTATAACTAACATCGTATGAGAATGTTATTAAGCTTAGAAGTTTGTATTCATATAAGAGAAATATATATAAACAAATGAAGTCCAGAAATTCAAAATAGTTCAAAAATCAAGCGAGAAAGGACGCGGGATTGTGACCTCTTAGGGCTCGACCCACACAAGGGGGTGTTGACCCACCCCAGATCCATCCAGGTTCATTTCTTAAACTGGACTTGTTTCTGAAAAAGATTCGTTGGTGGTATCCTATATATAGGACCTCATTTCTATTGTTTTTACACATTAAAAATAATGGAGACAACGAGATGCTGCCCCTACTTGGATTGAGTTAGCCTATTTTTCTTCAACAACAGCCTATTCGCATACAAGAAATTCTTCTTCAACTTCTACTTGTTATTCTATGTTCTTTAGATTCAATCTCTGTGATTTCATGTTACTTTAGATGTAAACATTCAAAAAATAATCCTGACATGTTTATAAATCTGGATCTAAACCCATGCATGTTAAGAATCTGATTCATACTTAAACAAATATGCCATTACATGTACACCTGGTCTAATGTTCAATTCTTATATGTCTATTTCTGATATGCCTATTTCTGTTATCATATGCCTATTCTGTTATTATGCCTATTTCTATTCTTCTCTCTCCCTCTTCCCCTTTTTATTTTTATATTTATAGCCTAGGCTACCTTTGAGCCTAAGTCTATCGCTGAAATATGCGAACGAATGAAACTGGGAATTGCTGGGAAAATATAAATTAGGGCATATCTGGTATTATGAATCATGACTGGGATTTAGGGCATAACCTATACTGCGATGTGTGTCTAAAATTTGGTGCATATCTTATAACTGTGAATTGTGACTTGAGGCTTGGGGCATGTAAATATGTAAGCTTAATTAATAGATTAAGAGGAACATGTAATGAAACTGTAATACTTAACCTGTTTAAATCTGTGGGGATCATATGAACCTATTAAATTGTGTAGGAGTTAAGTAAACCTGTTTGAATCTGTGGGGTTAAGTAAATACATTAAATCTGTAGGGGGATATACGAACCTGATAAACTTGACTTGTTTTATATGTTGGGGTTATGCGGTCTTGTTAACTTGTTAGGCATAACCTGTCAAAATCGTAGTAGTTAGGGATACAAGCCTATGGAGTGGCTTGTGTCTGTGGTGTGGGACCGGTTTCATTCAGTAACCCATTCTGGTATCAAAGGGGGGACCTCGCACTAGGTAGATGTTAGGGCACACTTATAGAGCTGATTATAAGTAGTTCATTTGGGTGGAGGTTTTCTAATAGCGCATTCCAACGTAGTCATATGCGTGCATGGGTCCTGCTTGCTTGGGAAAATAAGCTTTTATAACACCAGTAAATAAGTCTGTGTCCTTCTGGGCGTTGCCACTTTTGGAAGTGATACATCCTATTATGGGTCCAGCACAGGGTATTTACGGGATATGGAGCCGATCGATTAGGTGTAGTAATTAGGGTACATCTAGTCCTTCCTGTTTAGGTTCCCGTTGTTCTGGTTGGGGTAAAAACCCATTATTTCCATTTAGGTACCTGTTATTACTGTTTGGGGCTAAAACACGTTACTAGAAGTACACCAAAGTGTACCATTATGTTTCTTTTGGGATCATATCTATTATACTAGTATTGGTGCAGAGAGAAAAGTATTTTAGAAGCGTAATCTATTCAGTTCATCCTACTTATCCTGTTCAGTCTCTTATACCAATTATATGATGTTGTTACCTCTCATCAGTTTATATGCCTGTCATGATGCTTTTACTTATTTATATGCTAAAAGTCACTGGACTTGCCAGACTTTATGTCTGACCCATTTTGTTTCCTTTTCTCTTTCCTCCTTTTCCCCCAAGTTCTCAAGGTGGGACACCATGGCTTAATTAGGAATCTCCCTGTTCTGTTTCTGCTTGGAGCTGCTTAGATGTACCGCTTTGACTACTTATCTACTATGTTATGGCTATTTTTGGGGACAGTGAATTTATATTTCTGTACTCTGATGGTTTTAGTACAAGGTAGATACTTTTATTTGATGTAATTGATTTTCAGTATTTCACACTGATGTTGTAACTGGATTTCGGGCCACGACGTTTTCTATTGGAAAATAAAGTTTTAAATTTCTGCTGCTATTTTGTTTAGCTGTCTTGTGAGATTCTGTTTCTGTTTACCTATAGCATTTCATGGAACTTAATGCATTATGTTAAAGAGTGACATTAACAGACGTGGGGTGTCATATCTTGTTTATCCTCATTGCACAAAAGAAACAAGTGCATTACCTTTATGGTATGAGAGGAAAATTTCTTGCTTTGATTAAGTGTTTTCTCCATCTCAATCATACTTTTAGAAGAAATAAAAAAATCAAAACTAACAAAGAAGAAAATATTCAAACAAAAGGTTCAAGTGAAGAAGCATATGAAACTGGAAAGGACTATCTCAAGATACATGAGTTAAGGGTACAGACTAAAATTTCAAGTAAATCTGACATACATAGTTGGTTAAGACAAAGTACATTTTTGGTTGCTACTTTATTGGAAAAATCTCTTGCTTGACTTAATATTAACTTGATGCACAATGAAAATAATAATATTGTTAATGTGCTTAATGGCAGAAGAGCGATTTGATTTCCATGCTTGATTAGCGGACTGTTACTGTAACAACCTGTATTTTCAATAACCTGTTATAACATAAATCGAGGCAGAATTTAATACAAAAATCTGAATCAAGGGAAACGGGCTATGCCATTGCGTTCGTCTCGGAAAAATACGCGAAATAGAGTCCGAGTTTTCGAAAATCGGAGTCCGTATGACCCAGTTAAGGCCCGTTGAAGTTTTCAGAAATTTCCATGTTAAAAACAGATTTAAATTTAAATTAAAAACAAAGATTAGGCTAAACTGGCGCTGGCGGGAAAATTCCCGCCAGGACCCGCATGTCGACAGGCCTGTCGACAGGGTCCCCAGGCTGTCGACAGCCCTGTCGACAGGGGGTGCCCGGGCTGTTTGGCCTGGTGCACCATTTCTGATTTGGGCTTGGTTCTAGAGAGTTCCGAGATCTGATGGACCTAATTCAACCTAGGGTTAATCCTAGGGCTAAAAACACTCTAATCTTCTATAAATAAGACCCTAATCCTACCCTAAAACCTCATTATTCAATCTAGCAACCAAACTATGTCAAATTGATTTCTCAAATGGTCTCCACTTAAAAACCCTAGCCTCCAACCTCTTCATAAATCATTCCTATGAAGATTATGATGTTCATACAAGCATTTCTAAGTAGTATGAATGATCATTAGCTTGCATACATCATCAAGTTGCAAGTTTTATTTGCTAAGCTAGAGTTTTTGGGATTTTTGTTAATTGGAGCTTTGTTTTGGGTTTTTATATGCTTGCATAAAGGGCTTCTCAATCTTTATTAGTGGATTTGTGTCTTCATAATATTAGTAAGCCCTCTTACCTTCATTTTAGAAACTCTAAAGTTAATATGTGATGAAAGTTGGGATTTATGCATGTTTAATAAGTTATGCATGCTTATGCAAGTTCACTATGCTATGTTATGCATGTTTAATAAGTTATGCATGCTTATGCAAGTTCACTATGCTATGTTATGCATGTTTAATAAGTTATGCATGCTTATGAAAGTTCACTATGCTATGTTATGCATGTTTAATAAGTTATGCATGCTTATGCAAGTTCACTATGCTATGTTATGCATGTTTAATAAGTTATGCATGCTTATGCAAGTTCACTATGCTATGTTATGCATGTCTAATAAGTTATGCATGTTTATGCAAGTTCACTATGCCATGATTTGCAAGTTTGACAAGTTATGCATGTTTTATGCAAGTTCACCATGCTAAGTTATGCAAGTTCAACATGTTATGCATGTTTATTATGATATGTAAGATTCATCATGTATGTTGGGCCAAGTTCCCTCTTTTTATCCTTTATGCGTTAAGACGAATATGTAAGCGATAGAATGACGTTGGGGGGGGGGGGGGGTTGGGTAAAACTTAAAATACATGAAAATATAAGATTGGGAATTTACCTATTAAGTTAGGTCTACCCCTTGGGAATTTACCTATTAAGTTAGGTCTACCCAAGTATTTGTTAAACTTGTAATTATGTTTGGAAAATAAAGTGGACATGACACTTAGAAAACATAAGTGTGGCCAACTCGAGGTTGGGTTGAGTTTGTAGCGTAAACCTACCCGGAACCGACTGGCTTAACTAGTTGCTACAAACAATAGGACCCAATGTGAGAAGTTGGTCATGTGTACCTGGGACCCGAGGTTAGACCGAGTTGTGGTGTAAAGCTACCCGGACCCGCCCGGCTTAACTAGTAACCGCAACAAGGTCTAATGTGAGAGGTTAAGGCACAATTAAGTTAATTAATGCCTCATGATTAGGGTTAAGTCATGGCCCACTAATACTTAACCAATTTGGGGGATCGAGGGATTGAAATGGGGTTAAGTGGTGAACTGTCGGTTACACTTAACTAATTTAATCCATGGTTAGTGAGGGGTTAAACCACACTTAACCCTCTTAGGAAACCCTAGCAACGTGGTCTGTTCCAGCAGTAATCCCAGTTCGGTATCATTCACAACCCTAGAGGCTAGGCTAGGGCGGGGCACGATTACTGGACGGATGTAAGCGACCAAAAAGCGACGGCTGAGTGGTACAGCGGTGCGGGTCCAGGCGGGCTACGGACGTGCACGTAGTCCGGTGTTGGACAAACTCGAGGCACGTGTACCAGTAGGTTTAGACTGTGCACTATTGCTTAGGTGTCTGGGGTTGACACCCGAGGGCTTGATACACCCAAAGGTAGACCCAGCACAGTCTGACTACAACCATATGTGGGCCGTATGGACACCAACACTTGACGTGTTAGGTTTATAGGGAGCCGATCGACTAGACCGTTGGGTTGGGCCTTGTATTAAGGCCACCTCATGTTATTGGGCCAAAAGTTTGGGCTGAGGGATCAATACCTGTTATGTTGCTAGTACGCTATGGTGCAAAGCTTAATCTTCTCTATGTGATGACACCTTTATCTATTGCCAGTATGTTCATCTCAGTTTCCATCATGATGTTAACTTTATTAGTTTATAGACTGATCGTAGTAGGGCTTACCAGTCTTTTTGACTGACCTGTTTTCTTTCGCTTCTTTTCTTCCGTTCCCCCCCCCAGGTTCTCAGGGAGGGAATAGTGGTGCTTAGCTAGGATCGCTTGCTTGTTTGCTGGATAGCTCATGTATGACTGGACATTGAGCTCGCTATGGTTTATCATCTTTATTTTTGGGGATAGCACTATGTATTTCAGTACTTTTGTTTATGATGTACTAGACATGTTTATTTTGGCAGTTGACTTTATGATGTACTAAACTTGTTTTGAGATGGTTTGAGATATTCCGCTGTTTTATTCTCACTTATTCTGATTTACATATATATTTATGTTCCTGTTCTGCCTTGATATATCACTATGCATGCTTACCCAACTCTAACGCCCCCCAGAAGCTAGTGCCCCCGAAAGAGTGACCCTAGCGGAGGTGGGGTGTTACAAATTTGGTATCAGAGCATAAGGTTTACAAGAAAGAACAAAAAGTTTTTTTAAATGACTTTTGAAAAACTATTTTCAAAACAAGTATTTTCCAAAGAAAAGTCTAGTATTTTAAAAAGGCTATTCCCCAAAAAGCCATTAGCGTTATCCTTCGTTCCCTTGACCTAATCTTATCTTATCTTTCGTTTCAGTATGGCTGAGAATCCTGCCATCCCGGATGGAGTAAACGTACCACTCTAGTATAGGAGACTTCTAGAAGCTAGGGCGGTAGCTGGCCCCGCAAACCCTACTCCCACTCCTCCTCCTGTAGTTGAGAATCCTCTCCCTAATGTTCCTCCTCCGGTAGTTCCTGCTCCTCCTCCTCCAGTTGCTGAGGCTCCTCTTCCTCCTCCTCCCCCTCAGCATCCTCAGGTTGAGTTCACGAAGGTTTGTAAAGACTTCAAGGCGATGGGAGGCAAGAATTTCCTAGGCACGGAATCTTTTGTTGAAGCTAGGAATTGGCTGAAAGACACTGAGGAGTTGTTTGCTATTTTCGGAATTGATGACGAGAGGAAGATCTTATTGACAGTGTGGCTTTTGAAGGACGAAGCAGCCTATTGGTGGGAGGTCACCAATGGGACGAGGCCCGTCGAGACTTGGGCCGATTTGAGGGCTAGATTTGTGGCCAAGTTTCTATCCTCTACTGAGGCGAATTTACAGATGGAGAAGTTCATTGCATTAAAGCAAGGTGATATGACTGTCAAGGAGTATGTGAACAAGTTTAATCAGCTGGCCCGTTTTGGTATGGATATGGTGAACACCCCTGAGAAGAAGGCTCTCCGATTTGCTAGGGGGTTGAACGAGCCACTGCAGGGTCTAGCAATGTCGCATATTCCGCATGGAGCTACCTTTGAGAGTCTGGTCGATATGGCTCTACTTCAAGGAGATGGAAAGAAAGAGGTCAAGTCGAGTGATACCCAAGCAAAGAAGACCGATTCTCAGGGTAAAGGCAATCAAGGTGGTCAAAGCAGTCAGGGGAATCAGAGTAAGAACAAGAAGGGGAACAATAACAAAGGCAAGGGAAAGTGCAATTACTGTGGTATACCTGGACACTTTGCTAAGGATTGTAGGAAGAAGAAAAGGAAGCTTAGTGGTGGATGTTTTTCCTGTGGTGAGGCTGGACACTTCAGCAAGGAATGCCCGAAGAAGAAAGGGCAGGCTGGACCTTCAGGAGGGCAAGTCCATGCTCTCAATACCGCTCCAGTTCCCGATCGAGGTAGTGTTTCTGTCGAGAATCTTGTTTATATTTCTGATCTTCCAGTTCGTACCTTGTTTGATTCTGGTGCGTCACATAGTTTTATTTCATCTGATCTTGTTGATAGCTTGCACCTTAGTACTAGCTTAGTGGATGATCCCGTTTGTGTTTCGAATCCCATTGGGGGTTCTGCTCATCTATCTATGATATGTGAGGATCTGAGGATCTCTATACTCAGTGTAGAGTTCTTGTGTAGTGCGTATGTTCTTGGTTTCAGGGGATACGGATTGATATTGGGCATGGATTGGCTGTCCAGATATGGAGCCATTCTTGATTGTGAGCATAGGGTTGTGAGGCTTGTGACTCGCCTTGGCAACACCTTAGAGATTTCATGCAATCCGAAGAATCCCGTCATGGTGTGCTATCTTGAATCTCTCGACTCTTCAGAGGAAGCCCTTCAGTCTGTAAGGGTGGTCCGGGATTATCCAGATGTTTTTGAAGGAGTTAAGGGGTTGCCCCCTAAACGAGAGATTGATTTTCGCATTTATCTGGTGGATAATGCTAAGCCTGTTTCTTTGCCCGTTCGGCACATGGCTCCGCGTGAGAGACGGGAGCTCAGTAAACAAGTAAAGGAGTTGCTTGAGAAGAACTTCATCAGACGAAGTATATCCGAATGGGGAGCGCCTGTGGTGTTTGCTACTAAGGCAGATGGTTCTCTTCGACTTTGCGTAGACTATAGAGAGTTGAATAAGCCGACTAAGAAGAACAGACACCCATTACCGAGGATTGATGATCTTTTTGACCAGCTCGTTGGTGCTTCTGTTTTCTCTCAGCTTGATCTTGCTACTGGATTTCATCAGCTCAGAGTAGCTGAAGATAGTATAGACAAGACTGCATTCAGAACTCCAGATGGATTCTTTGAATGGCTTGTTATGCCGTTCGGTTTGACGAATGCACCCGCGTATTTCGTGGACTTGATGAGTAGGGTGTTTCGGGAGTTTCTGAATAAGTTTGTCGTGGTCTTCGTGGATGATATCCTGATCTTCTCTAAGGATGAAAAAGAGCACGCAAGGCATCTTGTAGAGGTGATGGATACGCTTAGAGTGCATCAATTGAAGGCCAAGTTCTCCAAGTGTCACTTCTGGAGAAGGGAAGTAAGATTCCTTGGGCATATAGTGTCTAAGCAGGGCTTAGCAGTGGATCCCGCTAAGGTGGTGGCGGTTCAGGATTGGAATACTCCAAGGAATGCAACCGAAGTCAGAAGTTTTCTAGGCCTCGCGGGTTTTTACCGGAAGTTCATCAAGGACTTCGCGAAGATATCCGCTCCTCTTACTAAGTTGACAAAGAAGAACTTAGTCTTTGCTTGGGATATGGACTGTGAGCTTGCTTTCCAAAGACTCAAGAGAGCCCTTACCTCAGCACCAGTTCTAGCTTTACCCGATGGTGGTAAGATATTTACCGTGTACACTGATGCTTGTGGCACAGGATTGGGCGCCGTTCTGATGCAAGAAGGCAGAGTTATATGTTTTGGAGGTAGGTAACTTAAGGTGCATGAGAAAATTATCCCACTCATGATCTAGAGCTAGCAGCGATAGTATATGCACTCAAGGCCTGGCGTCATTATCTTCTGGGAGAGAGATTTGAGCTGTATACTGAGCATAAGTCTTTGAAGTATCTCTTTTCGCAGAAGGATCTGAACTTGAGGCAGCAAAGGTGGATGGAATTCTTGGCGTCCTATGATTTTGATATAGCCTATACCCCTGGCAAGGGGAATGTTGTAGCAGATGCGCTGAGTAGAAGAAGGTTGACACTAAGTCCTCTATTTGTTGAGATGAAGAATTTAGAGTTCTTGGCAACCTTTGATTTCTCTTTGGCGGTTGAGTCGATGACCGGTTCTTTAGCATCTCTTGAGCTCAGGCCTACCCTTCTGGATCAAGTTGGGGCTTCGCAGAAGGAAGACCCTCAGATAGTTGAGATTATGGATAAGCTGACTCGAGGGGAGACGTCTAGTCACCTCGCTCGATATTCTGTTGATGACAAGGGTTGGCTGAGGAGAGATGGAAGGTTATGTGTTCCCATGATAGAAGATTTAGTAAGGAAAGTTCTGGAAGAAGCACATCGCTCTAAATTGACTATACATCCAGGCGGGGATAAGATGTACCAAGATATGAGACGTATTTTCTTTTGGCCTGGAATGAAGAAGGAGGTGGCGGAATTTGTCTCTAGATGTATCATTTGCCAACAAGTTAAGGCTGAGTCAAAGAAGCCCGGTGGGCTATTGCATCCTCTGGACGTTCCACTTTGGAAGTGGGAGAGTATCTCCATGGACTTTATTGATGGGCTTCCAAGGTCAAGGAAAGGGAATACGAGCATTTGGGTTATTGTGGATAGACTTACGAAGAGTGCCCATTTTATTCCGGTGAAGAGTAAAAGGACAGCATCTTGGCTAGCGTCTGTATATCTTCGTGAGATTGTGAGACTTCATGGAGTCCCTTCTAGCATTGTCAGTGACCGTGACCCAATCTTTACAAGCCAGTTCTGGAACAGTTTGCATGAAGCTATGGGCACGAGGTTGAACCTGAGTACGGCTTATCACCCACAAACGGACGGTCAGACAGAAAGGGTGAATAGGGTACTTGAGGACTTGTTGAGGCTTTGCATTCTGGATTTTGGTGGTACTTGGGAAGACCATCTTCCTCTTGTGGAATTTGCTTATAATAACAGTTATCAGGCGAGCATTGGGATGGCACCGTTTGAGGCTTTATATGGGAGACCGTGCAAGTCACCCACATGTTGGTGGGAGACTACAGATAAGCTTATACTTGGGCCTGACATGATTAGAGATACATCCGAGAAGGTCGAGTTGATTAGAAGACGGATGAAGACAGCCCAGGACAGACAGAAATCATATGCTGATAAGCGAAGATCTGATTTGGAGTTTGATGTAGGGGATATGGTTTTCGTGAAGGTTTCTCCTTTGCGGAATGTGGTCCGATTTGGAGCCGTTGGGAAGTTAGCCCCGAGATTTGTTGGACCATTCCCCATTGTTGAGAGGATCGGGCAGATGGCCTATAGAGTGAAGTTGCCCGAGAAACTTGCCGGAGTACACAATGTTTTTCATGTCTCGCATCTCCGGAAGTGTTTGCATAAATCAGCTGAGATTGTGGAGCCAAGTGTTTTGGAAGATGTGGAAGTGGAGAAAGAAGCTACTTTGAGGAGAGCCCCGATTCGTATCTTGGGGACAGAGACCAAGAAGCTAAGGAATCGTGAGGTCAAATTGGTGAAGGTTCAATGGAGTGAAGCCGAAGAAGACGCAACTTGGGAAACCGAGGAGAAGATGCGTAGGCTTTATCCATTCCTGTTTGAGGGTACACTCTTAATCTCTTTTCTTTGTTAGCATATCTTTCTCTTTGCTATCCATGTTTATCTAGTTATCGTGCTAATCTTGTCATGAGAACCTTAGGTAGAAATCCTTTGGATGAAACATGTGTTTGAAACATGTTATGCTTGGTGGTTGCAAGTGGTTGCAAGTGTTTGCAAGTGGTTGCTCGTGGATGCATTATACACGATTAGGCACAAGATCGGCTCGCACACTCCTCATATTGCATATGCATGAGTGTTTATGCTTATTCATGGATGAAAATTGTGTGTTATCACATGGATGTTGCATATGGGTGTATGTTATGTGCACACATATAGATGATATACTTTATGTTAGGAATTGCATACATATGGATTCATTTCACTAACATAATTTGCATTGATGATATTTGCATTAGATAAGTACATATACACACACCTCTGCATATGTTCATCCAGCATTTAGAATCTTTTAAGGACAATGATTGCTCGTGGATGATGCTTTGAGTAGATGGATGATTGGATGGTAGGATACGTTCTTCCTAACTTGAAGATTTCGGGGACGAAATCCTTTAAGGAGGGGAGAATGTAACAACCCGTATTTTCAATAACCTGTTATAACATAAATCGAGGCAGAATTTAATACAAAAATCTGAATCAAGGGAAACAGGCTATGCCATTGCGTTCATCTCGGAAAAATACGCGAAATAGAGTCCGAGTTTTCGAAAATCGGAGTCCGTATGACCCAGTTAAGGCCCGTTGAAGTTTTCAGAAATTTCCATGTTAAAAACAGATTTAAATTATAAATTAAAAACAAAGATTAAGGCTAAACTGGCGAAGGCGGGAAAATTCCCGCCAGGACCCGCATGTCGACAGGCCTGTCGACAGGGTCTCCAGGCTGTCGACAGCCCTATCGACAGGGGGTGCCCGGGCTGTTTGGCCTGGTGCACCATTTCTGATTTGGGCTTGGTTGTGTGGCTTGGTTCTAGAGAGTTCCGAGATCTGATGGACCTAATTCAACCTAGGGTTAATCCTAGGGCTAAAAACACTCTAATCTTCTATAAATAAGACCCTAATCCTACCCTAAAACCTCATTATTCAATCTAGCAACCAAACTATGTCAAATTGATTTCTCAAATGGCCTCCACTTAAAAACCCTAGCCTCCAACCTCTTCATAAATCATTCCTATGAAGATTATGATGTTCATACAAGCATTTCTAAGTAGTATGAATGATCATTAGCTTGCATACATCATCAAGTTGCAAGTTTTATTTGCTAAGCTAGAGTTTTTGGGATTTTTGTTAATTGGAGCTTTGTTTTGGGTTTTTATATGCTTGCATAAAGGGCTTCTCAATCTTTATTAGTGGATTTGTGTCTTCATAATATTAGTAAGCCCTCTTACCTTCATTTTAGAAACTCTAAAGTTAATATGTGATGAAAGTTGGGATTTATGCATGTTTAATAAGTTATGCATGCTTATGCAAGTTCACTATGCTATGTTATGCATGTTTAATAAGTTATGCATGCTTATGCAAGTTCACTATGCTATGTTATGCATGTTTAATAAGTTATGCATGCTTATGCAAGTTCACTATGCTATGTTATGCATGTTTAATAAGTTATGCATGCTTATGCAAGTTCACTATGCTATGTTATGCATGTTTAATAAGTTATGCATGCTTATGCAAGTTCACTATGCTATGTTATGCATGTCTAATAAGTTATGCATGTTTATGCAAGTTCACTATGCCATGATTTGCAAGTTTGACAAGTTATGCATGTTTTATGCAAGTTCACCATGCTAAGTTATGCAAGTTCAACATGTTATGCATGTTTATTATGATATGTAAGATTCATCATGTATGTTGGGCCAAGTTCCCTCTTTCTATCCTTTATGCGTTAAGACGAATATGTAAGCGATAGAATGACGTTGGGGGGGGGGGGGGTTGGGTAAAACTTAAAATACATGAAAATATAAGATTGAGAATTTACCTATTAAGTTAGGTCTACCCCTTGGGAATTTACCTATTAAGTTGGGTCTACCCAAGTATTTGTTAAACTTGTAATTATGTTTGGAAAATAAAGTGGACATGACACTTAGAAAACATAAGTGTGGCCAACTCGAGGTTGGGTTGAGTTTGTAGCGTAAACCTACCCGGAACCGACCGGCTTAACTAGTTGCTACAAACAATAGGACCCAATGTGAGAAGTTGGTCATGTGTACCTGGGACCCGAGGTTAGACCGAGTTGTGGTGTAAAGCTACCCGGACCCGCCCGGCTTAACTAGTAACCGCAACAAGGTCTAATGTGAGAGGTTAAGGCACAATTAAGTTAATTAATGCCTCATGATTAGGGTTAAGTCATGGCCCACTAATACTTAACCAATTTGGGGGATCGAGGGATTGAAATGGGGTTAAGTGGTGAACTGTCGGTTACACTTAACTAATTTAATCCATGGTTAGTGAGGGGTTAAACCACACTTAACCCTCTTAGGAAACCCTAGCAACGTGGTCTGTTCCAGCAGTAATCCCAGTTCGGTATCATTCACAACCCTAGAGGCTAGGCTAGGGCGGGGCACGATTACTGGACGGATGTAAGCGACCAAAAAGCGACGGCTGAGTGGTACAGCGGTGCGGGTCCAGGCGGGCTACGGACGTGCACGTAGTCCGGTGTTGGACAAACTCGAGGCACGGGTACCAGTAGGTTTAGACTGTGCACTATTGCTTAGGTGTCTGGGGTTGACACCCGAGGGCTTGATACACCCAAAGGTGGACCCAGCACAGTCTGACTACAACCATATGTGGGCCGTATGGACACCAACACTTGACGTGTTAGGTTTATAGGGAGCCGATCGACTAGACCGTTGGGCTGGGCCTTGTATTAAGGCCACCTCATGTTATTGGGCCAAAAGTTTGGGCTGAGGGATCAATACCTGTTATGTTGCTAGTACGCTATGGTGCAAAGCTTAATCTTCTCTATGTGATGACACCTTTATCTATTGCCAGTATGTTCATCTCAGTTTCCATCATGATGTTAACTTTATTAGTTTATAGACTGATCGTAGTAGGGCTTACCAGTCTTTTTGACTGACCTGTTTTCTTTCGCTTCTTTTCTTCCGTTCCCCCCCCCCCCCAGGTTCTCAGGGAGGGAATAGTGGTGCTTAGCTAGGATCGCTTGCTTGTTTGCTGGATAGCTCATGTATGACTGGACATTGAGCTCGCTATGGTTTATCATCTTTATTTTTGGGGATAGCACTATGTATTTCAGTACTTTTGTTTATGATGTACTAGACATGTTTATTTTGGCAGTTGACTTTATGATGTACTAAACTTGTTTTGAGATGGTTTGAGATATTCCGCTGTTTTATTCTCACTTACTCTGATTTACATATATATTTATGTTCCTGTTCTGCCTTGATATATCACTATGCATGCTTACCTAACTCTAACGCCCCCCAGAAGCTAGTGCCCCCGAAAGAGTGACCCTAACGGAGGTGGGGTGTTACAGTTACATACCTATCGGAGTATGGGAGGATGCTTGGTGATCAGGATGGGTTAGAGATGGAAACGATGGTGATGAATAGAAGCACGTATTTTTTTCATTTTTTTTATACGTACACACACACACACATATATATATATATATATATGAGTGCTATTGGATTATTTGTATATGGATTTTTTTTGTTGGATATATTTTTTTATAAATATTTTTATTTGGTATGTGAATGTGGTATATTGGTTTTTATGGTAAATTTTTTATTTTGTGTTATATTTGTTTGATTTTTGATATTTTTTATGGATATGTATCATGGAATTATCAGATATGAATATATAGATATGTGTTGTGGAATTTTGTATATATATGTTATGTAATGACAGTCAGAACAAAGCTGCCCCTCCTACTACATAGGACACACACATATGAGCTAGCACACACATCCTTGTAATAAAAGGGATCCCTGATTTTATGTGCCTACCAACTCATATTTGTACTCCACTCCTCTAATTTATTTCATGATATGGGATTTTTTTTATTCAAATCCATCATTCCTCCTTCACAACATGCGAGACAATCCTAACAGTCTCTCCCTTGACTCGCATTCCCTTCGAGTATTTTGAGAGCACTATCTTTCCTGCATGGCCCAATCCGCAACTTTTGGCTCCGATACCATTGTTATGTAACAACGGTCGAAACAAAGCTCCCCTTCCTCTTACATAGGGCGCACGCATATAAGTTGGCGCGCACATCCTTGAACAAAAGGAATCTCTGATGTTACGTGCCTACAAACTCATATTTGTACTCCACTCCATTAATTTATTTCGTGATGTGGGACTTTTAATTCAAATCGATCATTCCTCCTTAACAACATGCGTGACAATCCTAATCATATATATATATATGTGTGTGTGTGTGTGTGTGTCTATGTGTGTGTGTGCGCGCGCATGCGTTGTGGAATGATTAGATATAAGTATGACGAGATTCATGTGATTGGAAGACTAGAGTGAAGCTAAAAATCAAAAATGTTTTTTTAGTTTGGTGATGTCTAGCGACGATTTATTGGTTCAAGCTTGTATTGATTAGTGATGGCTAATGATGCATAGTATTGTCAGACGTATGTCGGTTAGTGAGCGTTTTCAAGCTCATGTCATTTAGCGAAGGCTAGCAACGAGCATTCAACTCACCATAACATGCCACGTGCTTCTCCAAGCCTGCACCCGCCGTCGCTAATGTGTCTACGATAGCCCTCATTAAAGTCGATACAATTTTTTTATCTTAGGTTAAATGGAAATGACTTTTAATGTCGGCCAGCGACAGCTAGCAGAAGATTTTGTCCTCGCTATCAGCAGCCTTACTTGTAGTGCTGACATGCTTACGAAAGAGTAACGAGCCTATCGTCACTAAAAAATTTCAAGTCCTATAATTTTTTTTAAAATTTTATGTATTAATTAAAATACTTGATGTGGCTCAGAATGTTGGAATATCTGGAAGTTCAAGCAAAATAGAAATGTGATTGTTGTACTTCCGCCTTACTGATCTAAGTTGTAGATTCTTTTAGTTAATAATTCACTCCACCAGACACATAACTGAATTCTAGTTTTAAACATATATGATTCGCCCATGAACATTCTATATTTTAAAGCTATCTAGATAATGAAATATATGAAGATCAAAAATGAAAATAATAAAGAGTATCAAAAACAGAATAGAAAATGATTTCGGCCTATATATTCATAGGTAATGAAAATTCATATCAATAGTCACGTCTATTTAGATTTATAATATTGTTTTCGTTGTGGAATTATACATTTAGAAGCACATTTACTTGGGTTATAGCCGGATCAAAAAATGGTTCATTAGAAGTTTTTCCAAAAATGTACTCTTGACCGACATTGTACCCGATCCAGTGCGATTAGAAAAACTTTACAGAAGAGTGCGCTTGTGTATTGACATGCATGAACTATGTTTAGACCAGAATTAGCACAAGATCTCAATGAAATATCAAATATGAAAAATAAAAAATAAAAGAGAAAAAGAAAGAAACAAAAACACAATTTTTTTTATAGAAGTTCAACGAATACTGTCTTACATCCATTTAATTGTTTTGAAGTTAGTATCTTTTCTCAAATAAAATAAAATAAAAACCTACAAAGAATAGCACAAAAGTGTAAATCATAACCGATCGAAATCATGAATTTTGATGGATAAATTAGTATAAGCCTTACTTGAAGTGACCATTACTCGTATTTATAGATGAACATCACCAATGCTTCTCTAAATGCTCTGGCACGTTCATCACGTTGCACTACAAAAAAATTCTATGTTCGACCCTACCAATGAATTCATATCTCGTCAATGAGTTTTGAATCTCAAGTCATCACAAGTTGACTGGTGTCTGATATGAGTCTAACTGAAGTCTTACTTGAAGTTGCATGTCTTCGGTACTTTCCGTTGTTAGGGATTTGTGCACAGCGGAAAAGTCAAAATACCAAAAATAGATCTTTTTCACTCAATCACTTGAAGATGTATTTGATTGAAAATAACAATACAATAGATCAGAAATAATAGCAATACACGAATATTTCACCCAACCACCCACTTTATCAATTCACCAAAATTTTGTTTACAATCAATGGATCAAAACAGAAAAAACAATTGAATCTATAACTATATTTTGAAAGGGAAAGAATATCTAGATGACTACAAATATTGTTAGAGAAGAAGAGCAATGAAGAACGATGACAAACCTTTGAATCAACCTAGAGGCACCAGCTGCGTCTATCAGCGGTAAACAGGAATAGCTTCTATTAGCCCTAATTCTCTCATTTTCCTATCAAAGGCACAAGTCGTGGAGGCACAAAACCTCTCTAGATATTCTCACATGGTTTCTGGAGTTTTGATCTAAATAAGAAGGTTGCATATATAGGAGAATAGAAGACCTGGGACAATATCCATATTTCCCTTTCAAAATATCTCCAGAATATAATATTTTATTTGTTTCCTTCTATGATAAAATAAATAAATCAATCAAATCAATTTGTGGTTGGTTTCCTCTTCAAAAAATATTTGATGAACAAATTCAACACTCCACCTTGATTCAAATATCACATATCTCCACTAATCACCAAACAAGTCATCAACAGTTCTTTCTTATTTCTAAATTTACAACCCTCGATTTCAAGGCCATGAGGTACACCTTGCCTAACGCCGGAGTACAGTGAGACTCAATTGATTTCCGGGCTACAATCACATTCTGTTGATTTGAATAGGCTATGACCACACCTTCTTAATTACAAACACTACCCACCACCTGCAAAAGATGCATCTTCCACCTGAGGTGCACAATGAAAAACTAACAGACTCCAAAATGTTTGTAACACCACAAAGATCTCCATCTTCTGGATTTTCCTATTCGGAACCCGCTTGTCACTTGACCTAAGCTCCGTCCTCGATCCCTCCGGAACCCTCGAGCATCTTCAACATGAAGACCCCTATCTGAAACAAGAAACGAAATATCAAGGCAATGGAAAACCAAAACAATCTCTTTCTTCGTCTTCTTCCATTTTCCCTCATCCATATTAGAGGGTTTCTTCTCATCCCCATCAATCAGAGCATTGAAGTATGAATATCCACCATCACAGGCTTCCAACTTCCCCTAATTTCTTCCAACAAAAATTGCCATCATTGAAAATGACATCTCTTCGATATCTCAATCTTCAGTCCAAAATAACTCCAAGATATGCGATGATTTGAGCTCTAATACCTATTTATTATGCAAATAATTTCACAAATAGTTCTAATACCAATCTGTTAGGGTTTTGTGCACTGCGGAAAAGGAAAAACACTAAAATAATTGATCTTTTTCACCCAGTCACTTAAGATGAATTTGATTGCAAATATCAATACAATAGTTCAAAAATAATAGCAATACCCAAATATTCCACCCAACCTTACACTCAATGGATCAAAACAAAAAACAATAAAATCAATAACCAGATTGAAAAAGAGATAAAATATCTTGATGACTACAAATATTGTTGGAGAAGAAGCATAATGAAGAATGAAGACAAATCCTTGAATCAACATGAGGGCACCAACTCTGTTTATCAGCACTAAATAGGAGTAGCTTCTCTCAGTGCTAATTCCCTAATTTTCCTCTCTAGGGCGCAAGCCCTAGAGGCAAACAATCTCTCCAAATATTCTCACATAGTTTCTGGTGTTTGATTTAACTAAGTGCATATATTAGAGAATAGAAGACCTAGGAAAATATCCAGATTGTCCTTTCAAAATATCTCCAAAATATAGTCTTTTATTTCTTTCCTTCTGTTAGACCAAAACATCGCACTAACACACAGTATGGTAAATTTCATAGGCAATAATCAAGAATAAAAATCTATAAGCATATAAAAGCAATCATCACATGAGATTTATAGTGGCTCGGCATTAACGAGCCTACATCCACTTTATAGCTTTTCATTTCATCCTTGAATTACAATTACAATGAATACATATGCACAATCACTCAAAATCAATGAATATTTCTCTCTGAATTAATTGATTTTCATTGGAGAAGAAGGTGGTTATTTACCGAGGAATTCGGCCATGGCGGCCATGGACCACAGAGTGCTCAAAAGTCCCTCAAAAATGACAAGTCTTGAGCTATTTATAGAAAAATTCTATATGTGGGTCGCGGGATGATGTGGTGCTCATCCAGAAAATCTCGGAGTTGTTCGTGAGTGAGTGGAACGGCCGTTACTGAGGCGGTTTGTGACATGTGTTAGCAGGTCTATGTTTTTCGGTTAGTGGAGATTGTGTAGAGTGATCAAGTCTTTGTGTTTCTCTTCTGGAGTCAAGCGGGTCGGGTTGCCACCCACCTAACCGAGCTGGTCTCGATTTTCTGATGTGTAAGTCAGAGCTATTGCCCATGAGCCGGGGTCCACGAGTTGGGGTCCACGATCCGCGATCCACGAGCTGTCCTCATGGGCCGCGGTTGACGAGCCGGGGTCCTTATTAGGAGCTTGTGAGTGTATGAAGCTTTTTTTCCATCCAACGGTGAGTACTTAGGCTTTGAATAGCCTAATCACAAAGCAAGCTAACATTTTTCCCTCCAAAGTTATCTTATTGTTGATGAGATGTGCTTTGAATATGCCGAGCTGAATCTTTCTAGAACGTCATCCATCTTTGAGAAGGCTTTACCAAATTTTCGCATTGCTTCCATGGGTGCTAGTCAGGCCAAATTCTATGAGGGTGTAGCCAAAATGATCAAATAACTGTTTAAACCTTGTCGGATCAAGAGATCTAAATCTTTCATCAAAGGTCATGCCAGATCGTTGGCTACTGAACGTGATTCTACATGTACAGGATGTTGCCAAACATCGTCGTCATTCTATGCAAGTCAAGTGCATTGTCGAGTTAGACTTTCTTTTACATATGAGTCAATGTATGAAGTAACCATCCAATTCATGGGATAGTCCAATAATCTTCGGGTTCTGAGCTGGTATTTGGACCATTGGGATAAAGCACATCAGAATCAACATATGAGTCTGTCGCTTATACTCGGCTCTGGATTCTCCCATCACCAGGATATTAATCTAGGATTCCGTGATCGCATCGAATCATAACAGCAGGAAGCCAGGAAATGACGGTCGCTTTAGATCATTTCACAATCTTCCTTTCGATGTAGTTGCGACTTGAGTCTTTAAAATCGCATTTGACTCATAAGTTGGCTCGTTTGAATGGGAAAGATGAATCAGGCTACATTCGTGAGAAATAGTGTATATATTTTAAATCTCAGTCCAAGCCAGGGCCGTCTTCAAAATCTGTCGGTGACATGATGCTCGTGCTCTAAATGCCATCAAAGGCCAAGCGAAATCGGTACTTATGCCCCAAGCATCAGCGGAGGTTGAGTTAAGTCAATCGAATGATTCTGCCTTTAAGCCTTTATACTTTCCGTCGTCACATCGGGTTAGAGCTGCAGGTCCAACAATCTTAGTCGACCCAAATCATTTTGTGCTCTTGGTCTCTTGAGCCAGCAAGAGTTGGAGTTGTATACACAAATGGTCGAATCACATTCACTTTGATGTTATGTCTCCTCTTTAGTCGGGAAGTGAGGATTGCCTCTTCGGGCGTCGGTGAACTTATTTACTCTCATCGAATCTGTCACGGTACTGAGTAGGTTCAACAAATGCAATCAAATGGATGACATTATAAAGTTAGTTGATCCCCTATATTCATGCTTTAGCATAATCTGAAATGGCCATCATAGTCTTGTTGAGTCTCTCTCTCATGCTTAGTTCCATTGAGCTTGAGAAACAAGATCATAGGCTCGATTGGTGAAATAGATTCTCTCTTGGACTACATGCACTTATCATTCTTTTTTAGAGCTTTTCCTTTGTCCTTATCATTTCAAGAGTTTGATGGTTCTCCATTCTTTGTCATAAGGGCATTAAGGTTATTCTTCCTGACGTTAGCACCTTCTTGTAACTAAAATTTGTCCACCTCGGGGTTGAACTGATCATAGCCTCCAAGCAAATATCGCTGTAGAGAATGCGGGGGAATGGAGTTTTGGTGACAACAACCTTATTTCAATATTAATTGATTATAATAACACTTCTATCTAGAATATATATACACACATATGTAGGATTTATATACAGGAAATATTACCAAAGACTGTACAGTTTAAAGTTAGAGATTCAAAATTCAGAGATGTTTCAAGAGTCATGAGTATCCAAGATATCAAGAGTTCAAGATAAATATAGTTATAGAGTCTAGACTATGTACGAGTCTGAATAGCACTGCAGGTTCAAATTCAAATTTATTTCAAATTATGATTTTCAAATTCTATCTTCAATCTCTTTCCTCTCTATTTTATTTCCTATTTTTATTTGATTTTAAACTTAAGTTTTACAAGTTTATATTTTATAAGTTTTAAATATTTATATTTTATATACTTTATATTTCTATAGTTTTAAACTCTATAATTTTACAAATATATTTATATAGTTTATATTTATGTTTCTATATGATTTTCTACTTTATAATATTTATTTATAACACTATATTTTAATACAAGAATCTCCAGAATTATATTTATATCAAAACACTTGAAAAATGTTCAAATTTCAATTTTATACATATATATGTCGACATACATATATACACATGTCGACATATAGCTGTCATTTTTTCAAATTTGAAAGGAAGTGTCTTTTCACTATTTTTGATGGTTCTGAGACATTCCAACATTTCACACATTATAAAAGGGGGCTAATTACGAAATTTTAATCACTTCTTCTTCTCCACTTTTACTCTCTTTCATTACACCATTATTTTTCATAATTTTTATGATTTCTACACTTATACTCTACTAAATTAAATTTTGTTTTCACTAATCTTCTTCTTTTTGTACTCTGTACCCATTACTCTCTGCATCAAGTGCTATTGAAGAGTTATAGGGTTGTGTGAAATTGGTGGTATCCCTTGTAGCGGTGAAATCAAGGACAGGTAATTGGTGGTATCCCTTGTAGCCGTGAAATCATGGAAGGTATACTAGATCAAGTGTGTGGGTGGAATCGATGGTATCCCTTGTAGCAATGAAATCAACGAGGGTTGTAACTGTATTTTGATATAGTAATAAACCTTGCACAATCCAGCGTTTTGTGGGACTGGATATAGGAGCAATTCCGAACTAGTATAAAATTCGGTGTTTTCTTTCCTTTTCTGCACTTTACCTTTGTTTATATTTGTGTTTGTGTTTGATTTTATATCTGTGATTGCCTCTGTGGTATTTGATTCATATAGTAGTTCACATAAACTTTAGATTTTGTTTAAATTCTCAAAAACACTATTCACCCCCTTTAGCGTTTGTTTTGCCTTAACGATCCTTTCCGCAATCCCTAACAATTGGTATTCGAGCAAGGTCTTTCAAAAATTTCATAATTTGATTTTTGAAAAAAAAATGGCAAATTTTGTAATTTTTATTAACACTAGTGTCAATTCATGAATTATATCAATGTTGAAAGAGTCTGCATATAGTTATGTTGAAAATTTGTGTGATTTACTAAATATTGTTCAATTCAGGAAAAGATGTGTTTTATGACTTTTGAAAAGTCAAAAGTTGAAAAGATGAGTAAAGTGGCTGTTGGCAATTCAAATTCTAAAATGGTGGCTTTTGGAAATTCAAATTCAGAAAAGGTGGCTGTTGTAAATTCAAATCCTGAACTGGTGTGTTACATGGCTGTTGAGAATTCAAACTCTGGAAAACAATTGGTGGAAATGAAAAAGGACAAATGGATACTAGATAGTGGTTGTTCGAGACATATGACAAGAAATTCTGAATTACTCAATAATCTGAAATATGAAGATTGTGGAATGGTGAACTTCAGAGATAATTCTACAGGATAAATTATTGGAATCGGCAATGTCGGTAACTCTGAAACTCCTACTACTTTTAATATTTTACTAGTTAGTAATTTAAAACACAACTTGCTAAGTATAAGTCAACTCTGCGATAAGGGTTATAAAATAAACTTGGAAAAGGATAAATGTTTTATAGAAGATAGGAATTCAAAAGTAATATTCGAAGGAGATAGAAAGAAAAATAACTATATATTGAGTACAAAAATCTCCAGCGATAACCTATGTCTTATGGCTAATACAAGTGACCCTTGGATCTGGCATAAAAGATTTGGTCATATAGGTTTCAAACAATATTTCTAGGATTTCTAAATTAGATTCAATTAGAGGATTACCCAAAATGAAATTTAAAGTTAATAACTTATGTGATGCTTGTCAACTGGGAAAATTAAAGAAAAGTTCATTTAAATCAAAAGAGGAAATTACTACCTTAAAACCATTATAGTTAATTCACATGGATTTATTTGGTCCATCTCAAGTTCAATCAATAAATCATAATAAACATGTTTACGTAATAATCAACGATTTTCTAGATTTACTTGGACTTTGTTTCTTAACAATAAAAGTGATGCTTTTAATCAATTTAAAACTTTTTCTAAAAAAATTCAAAATTTATTATAACTAAAAATCAAAACAATTCCAAGTGATTATGGTGTAGAATTCAAAAACAAAGATTTTGAAAAATATTGTAATAAAAAGGGAATAAATCATAATAAACAAAATAGAGTTGTTGAACGTAAAAATAGGACAATACAAGAGTGTGCGAGAACTATGTTATTTGATAGTAGTTTACCAAGGAATTTTTGGGCTGAGGCAGTTGCAATAGCTTGCTGTATTATAAATAAAATTTCAATTAGACCTTTAACTCATAAAAGCCCATATGAACTGTTGTATAATAAGAAACCTGAAGTATCATATTTTAAAATATTTGGAAGTAAATGTTTTAACTTAATACTAAAGATAATTTAGATAAATTTGACTCGAAATCCGATAAAGGAATATTTATTGGATATTCAAAAAGAAGTAAAGCATATAGAGTTTTCAATACTTGAACCAACACCATAGAAGAAATTATAAACATATCTATTGTTAGAACCTGAGATATAGAATTGTATTACTGCATTTATTTCGACTATTGAACCTAAAAATCCAAAGGAAGCATCTTCAGATAATTCATGGATACTTGCTATGCCAGAATAATTGAACCAGTTTACTAGGAATGATGTATGAGAACTTGTTCCTAGAACAGAGGATAAGACCATAATAGGAACCAAATGGGTTTATAAAAATAAAATGAATGAACAAAGTGAGGTCGTAAGAAATAAGACATGACTAGTAGCACAAGGTTATACTCAAGAAGAAGGAATAGATCACGATGAAACTTTTTCCCCCGTAGCAAGACTAGAAGCTATTAGGATTTTACTGGCCTTTGCAAACCATAATAATTTCAAATTATATTAAATGAATGTCAAAAGTTCTTTTCTAAATGGATTTGTTAAAGAAGACGTATATGTAGAGCAATCACCTTTATTTGAAGATGAAAAATTACTAGATCACGTCTATAAGTTAAAGAAAAAATTATATGGATTAAAAAAGGCTCCTAGGGCTTGGTATGATAGATTAAGAAATTATTTGTTACAATAAAATTTTGAAATGGGAAATTAGATAATACTTTGTTCATTAAGAAAAATAAAAAGGATATTCAATTAATACAAATATATATTTACGATATAATTTTCGGATCAACAAGCGATAAGATGAATAAATAATTTTCAGATATTATGACCCAATAATTTGAAATGAGTCATATGGGTGAACTATCATTCTTTTTAGGATTACAAATTCGTCAATTAAAGAATGGAATATTTATTTATCAAGAAAAATCCGCAAGAGATCTAATTAAAAAATATAATTTAACAACAACAAATGGGAGATCAACACATATGGAAACTAATATAGCACTAAGTAAAGATGGTACATCTAAAGATGTGGATCAAAAACTATATACAAGAATGATAGGATCATTATTATATATTTGCTTGTAGATCAGATATAATGCATAGTGTATGTCTATGCGTAAAATATCAATCTCAACCTAAGAAAACAAATTTAAAAGATGTAAAACGTATTCTAAGGTATGTAAAGAATACATTAGACTTTTGGATTATTTTACTGTAAGGATTATTCATTCGATTTAGTTTCTTACTATGATGCTGACTATGCAGGATGTGAATCCAATTGTAAAAGTACTAGTGGAACATGTCACTTCTTAGGACATTCACTGGTCTCGTGGTTTAGTAAAAAGCAAAATACTGTATCCCTATAAACAGCTGAAGCAGAATATATCTCTGCTGCTTTGGCTTGTTCACAAGTAATATATATATGCAACAAACTCTAAATGATTTTGGATTAAAAATAAATAAATCACCGATATACTACGATTATACGAGTGATATAAATACTTCTAAAATTCCAACTCATTATTCAAGAACTAAACATATCGATATAAGACATCATTTCCTAAGAGATAACATAAGTAAAGAGAAAATTTCACTCGAATTCATAGAAACAGGTAAACAAATAGCAGATATATTAACAAAACCACTAAACGAAGCAAATTTACTAAATTTAGAAGAGAATTAGGCATATGTTCATTAAGTGAGTTAGAATAATTAAATATACTATTAAATATAAAATTAACATAAAAAATTGTAAAAATAGAGTTTTAGACATAAGTACGTCAACATACATTTATGCATATGACGATATATAATTACCAGAATTTTAAATTTAATTCCTACCAAAAGTTAGTTATATCAATTATTTAAACCTTCTACTTCGATTTTTCTTCTTCATTTTCATTTCTCTTCTCTGTAAAAATTCTAAACTAAAATAAACAAAGGCCTCCACAGAATAAACACCCAAATCAATCCTGATTCGTCCAGTGAACCATCTGAGGGTCCTTTTCAACGATCTACGCTTTCTCATGTCATCAAAATCGAAGAAAACATAGAGTATGCTATGCAAATGATGGCTGAAATACTAGTACTATAGATTAGGATGAGCCAAGAGCAAAATAGGAAAGGGAAAGTAACAAGGAGTCTTCTTAACCAACGATTACGTAAGAAGTCGATAAGGTTGTATGTGTTGGAGAGGTCTTATTCGACAAAAATGGGAATGTGATTGAACAGAGTGGGGATTTTTGTCTCTATTATCCAAATTGTCCAATTCACAATTCTCCCATTGTCAAGAATAATTAGTATTTAAACTTTTCTTTGGTTTTCATTCTTATGATATATCGTGTTTGTATAAATCCGTGTACCATCGCTTGTACAAATTCAAGTTTAATATAATAATTGTTTATGTTTATCATAAGTATAAGTTAACTATTATAATTAGTTATACATTTATATATCTTAGCGTAAAATAATATGGATATAAAATTAAGGGGGAGTATAATAGTTATTAAAGGAATATTTTACTTACTTTGAATTAGAAGATACTTAGGATCTTATATAATAGTTATACAATTTAGGGGGAGTAGTTTTAGAATATAATGCCGAAGGAGGAGAAATTATAAAATATAGACATAGTATATAAGATTTATATAGACAGGGGGATTATTTGAAGGATCGTCATCAGTAGGTATATACAGGTATGATATTTTATAAACTAAGGTTGTCATCATCAAAAAGGGGGAGATTGTTGGATAATGGATTTTTGATGACAACCACCTTAGTTCAATATTAATTGATTGTAAAATATATACTAACACTTCTATCTAGAATATACATATATATACACATACACACATATGCATGATTTATTTGCAGGAAATATTATTGAAGACTGTACAGTTTAAAGATGTTAGAGATTCAGAATTCAGAGATGTTTCAAGACTCATGAGTATTCAAGATTTCAAGAGTTCACGATAAATATAATTATAGAGTCTAGATTATGTAAGACTCGGAATAGCACTCCAGGTTCAAATTCAAATTTATTTCAAATTCTGTTTCAAATTATGTTTTCAAATTCTATCTTCAATCTCTTTCCTCTCTATTTTATTTTCTATTTTTTATTTGATTTTAAACTTAAAGTTTTATAAGTTTATATTTTATAAGTTTTAAATATTTATATACTTTATTTTTATATAGTTTTAAACTCTGTAATTTTAGAAATATATTTATATAGTTTATATTTATGTTTCTATATGATTTTCTACTTTATAACATTTGTTTATAACACTATATTTTAATACAAGAATTTCCATAATTATATTTATATCAAAACACTTGAAAAATGTTCAAATTTCAATTTTATACATATATATGTCGACATACATATATATACATGTCGACACAAAACTGTCATTTTTTCAAATTTGAAAGGAAGTGTCTTTTCACTATTTGTGATGGTTCTGAGACATTGCAACCTTACACACATTATAAAAGGGGGCTAATTTCAAAATTTTAATCACTTCTTGTTCTCCATTTTCACTCTCTTTCGTTACACCATTATTTTTCATAATTTTTATGATTTCTACACCTATACTCTGCTAAATTAAATTTTGTTTTCACTAATCTTCTGCTCTTTATACTCTCTACTCATTACTTTCTGCATCAAGTGCTATTGGAGAGTTATAGGTTTGTTTGTAATTGTTTGGGTTGTGTGAAATTGGTGGTATCCCTTGTAGCCGTGAAATCAAGGACGGGTAATCGGTGGTATCCCTTGTAGCCGTGAAATTAAGTAAGGTATACCTGATCAAGTGTGTGGGTGGAATCGGTGGTATCCCTTGTAGCCGTGAAATCAAGGAGGATCGTAATTGGATTTTGAAATGGGTGTGTTTTTTACAGGTCCCTATTAAGTTTCAAAATTAGGCTCACATCCGGTCATAAACTTATTATAAATTAGGTCCCTATTTTTCAAAAGTAGATCAAAAACCAAATAAAAAAATACGAAAATTATTATTTAAAAAAAATTATGCATTCAAAAAGAAAAATCACTCAAAAAAAAGGCAAAAAAAAAACCGAACAAAAAACAGCGAAAAAATGTAGTTAAATGCATCATTTTATGCACGAATTCCAATTTCTTACATACATATGTGCAATTATTCCAGTGTTGCATCAGCGTTTTTTTTTTGAATATTTCTGTACAAGTATTGCATTATTCTTGCATAAAATTATGCAATATTTCAAAACAAGGCAACTCAGTTCAATTTTATTTGCATTCAAGTGTGCAAGTAAATCCGAAACATGCACACAGGTGTGCAACATATCTACAGGCAAAGCGTTAGCATAATTTCCTTTACGTAATAATTGCATATAGGCATGCAAGTAATGGCAATACTTTCATACATACATAACTTTTTTTTCTTGGCGTGGACCTCTGGGATTATTTCCAGATTTTAGATTTTTTTTACTTAGTGCCGCATTTTTTCCTGACACAAAATGAAGGAGGCGTAACCAAAAGACCAGAAGGCGGAACCATAAAAGAAGGAAGCGGACACAACAAAATAGGAGGCGGCAATTCAAAAATAGAGGGCGGGTTTATATTTTAAACTATGACCGATGTGAGCCTAATTAAGTTTGCTTTTAGGGTTATGTGCCTAATTTTCACTTTTGAAATAGTAATAAAACTCTACGCAATCTAGTGTTGCGTGGGACAGGACGTAGTTGCAATTCTGAATCTGTATTAAATCCAGTGTGTTCTTTCCTTTTATGCACTTTACTTTTGTTTATATTTGTGTTTGATTCTATGTCTGGGATTGTCTCTATGGTGTTTGATTCTTATAGAAGTTCACATAAACTTTAGATTTGGTTAAATTCTCAAAAACACTATTCACCCTCCTTTAGTGTTTATTTTGCCTTAACGATCCTTTCTGCAACCCCTAACAAAGAAATCTAGAAGTCTGGGTGAATAGCAAGGCATCTTGATGTCCCACGTTAAAGGGATGCGGTAGTCGTTATCCATATTACCTTGAGAAGTTCCGCCTCTCGAGAGGCGCTAAATCAAACTCGCAAGTACATTGCCACCAAGAGGCTGCTGCATATTACCAAGATCAGGACTGGTGCCCCAAGCATCAAATTCGAGATCACGAGGGGTATTTTGTAATTTCTCGTTGTCGGGTCGACATTGCCCCGGGTCACGGTTTGAGTATTTGCTCGAATTGGAGATGAATTTGGTCGTGCATGACCTTAGTTTGCTTTGGTTTTGGCATTATCATGTAGGATGGTGTGGGTAGCTATTCCATTGTCCATGTTTCAATCCATAATGTCCTGAATCGAAGCCGCATGTTGCACGTCTGGTGATCGGTTCATGCTCAACTAGAACTGGTGGTTGCAACCTGACCAAGCCATGTTCGTCACTACTTGAATTTTGATTATACCATTTCTAGCTGGTTAATGATTGTTTCTCAGCCTTCCGATTCAGCGCTGGTGCCCCTCAGCATGAAGTCTTGAAATAGGTGAGAGTTGGCCCCAGGCTTCTTGGTTCCACAAATGCAGTAGCCATTAATCAAGCTTCTGTCATTTAATTCTAGATAGAGGCATTAGGTAGTTGAATCATACTTCTTGAAGCTCGTATCCCGAGCCCTCCATTCATGAGGGTTTTGTCGAGTAGTAGACTTTGAATCCAGTTCTTCTCTAGATTCATACTCCCTCCACGCACCATCAGTCGGAGGTAAGTGTGACTCGATTTTTTGGTACTTAGCCCATACTAATCTCTCGTCTCCTATCCAGGCTGCGAGGATTGGCATCAGAGGGCGAAAGGTCAGACTGTGATCATTTCAAGTGTTCCTGCTTTCCTCCCTCTTCTGAGCTATCCAGCCTAGAAATAGGTTGGGATCGGCTAATGAATGTTCTCTTTGCGTCTATTTCATGGTCCTCGAGGGGATTGTCAAGATCATAGCATAAGTTAAATACAAGCACATAAACTATGCCATTTTGTAAATATTTTCAATAGTAATGCCCCCAGTCCGGGAGTAACGACATGAGACAGGTAGTGGTCCAATCACATCCTTTTCGAATTTAGACGATGGAAGACGTGTCCTGGACAGTCCAAGAAATCTTCAATCAATAGAAATCCTGAATGTCACGATCGCGTCAGATCGTATTAAGGCAAGAAAACCGAGGATCACTCAAGATGGTATTAAGGCCACGTAGAAATCAAAGAATTCCAGGACTTCGCCGGGTCCTTCCAGGTGCAAGTACTAAGTCGCGTGACATATAATTGGATAATTCACTCTAATGGCCTCTTTTCGGTCGCCGCCTTGAGTCACATAGGAAGCTTAGCATTGGGCATCAATGTCAGCCTTCTAGACACGACCCTTTTTTTCACTACTCTCCTATTGTTGTTGCGAGTTCGAGCATCGCATTCTTGACCAGTTATCCTTTGTAAATTTGCATTCATTAAACAAAGTAGTATCCCTGCAATATCACACATTTGCAAGTTTGTAATCAAAACATTACTATGCTAAGCAATAAACAAAAAATCACATTGCAAATCAGATAGGGGTTTCAATCCAACGTCCCTATAAATAAAAATTCCTGCAAATTGATAGCATGTCATATTGCAGCTACCGTATAGGTATGATGTGTGTGTATTCCCCCAATCAACCGTGAATAAAGTGTTTGGCCAGGGATTATTTAGGATTGACAATGTAATGCTCCTCGGTCCGGATATGGGGAGTGCGGGCTCAACTTTCAATCTTTCCCCCGATCGTTTAGTGGGGTGGGAACCCTTTCGTGGCACTTAATCATAATGCCTTTATACTCTTCTGTCATATGCCCAGAATAGAGTTCGAACTCAGCTTTCAGTCTTGTCCCTAACCCTTCAGTAGGGTAGGAGACCATTTTTGATGCTCAGTCTTGGCTCCTTTATACTCTCCTGTCGTATGCCCAGGGTAGAGTGTGGTCTTTAATCGTGATGCACCTTCACGCTTTGTGGATGCTTATCTTCTTGTCCATCATACTCTCTCTCGAATTTTGAGAGTTAGAGTGGTAGACGTTATCTTCCTGTCCTTTATAGTCTTCCTCAAGTCATGGGGGTTAGAGTTGTCCAGGAGAACGGTCATGTCATTCTCCCCGGTGCTCCTTCTACATTCTATTTCAAAGTGCAGGAGTCCACCGTCTCGAGTGTCGTTCTCAAACTTGGTTCTAGTCCTTACTCCATGCTTCACTCCAGTGGATGGAGTTTTTTGGGCAAGCGGTCGGTTCACACTCGCCGCGGTCTACCTCATAATCCCCGATTCATGGGTAGAGGAGGCCATTAGCAATAATCAAGTCTCTCTTGTCCCATCGACTCATGGGATGGAGTTTGATCGGGCGTTGCAGTATCATCCTTTAAACGTTCTCTCAAATCATGAGAGTTAGAGTCATGGATCGAGTGGTCTTTAATCATGTCGCGCCCATCACACTCGTTCCTGGTTTATACTTTTATCCAAGTTCTAAGGATAAGAGTTAGTTGGACAAACAGTCGAAAAACATTTGTCGAGGCATTGCGCTCCTCCGATCAATCTATGGGAAGAGCGGTTGGCACCGAACTTCGGGTACTTGCATCATTCATATCGTATGAGTTAGTCATGTTAAAAACTCAAGAAGCATATAAAAGCAGATTGCATGATTGAAAAGTAAGCATATCAAGGGGCAATGATGCCTCTTTCACTTGGATCCAGTAATCTAGTGGCGTCGAGCAAAGGATCGAGCCACGTAGATGGCCAAACTGCGTCCATCTAGAATCGAATTCCGATTTGAAATGGAAAAGTTGATGCATAATTGTCTTGAGGTCTGCCACATGTGAGTCAAGGAGAGGATGGTCATCTCGGATTCACCTTGTGCTATACAACTTTCCTTAAACGAAGGGTGTGTCTTTGTAAACGAGCAGTTCAATCGGGCTCATTATAGTATTTCTCCATAACTCTATATGCGGGTGTTAGGGATCTAATCATTATAAAATTTGGGGTACATATAACATCCACATATTAATTCATCTGAGTTAATTATATCAGTAACTTATAAAGCATGCAAATATAAGAGTCATGGTTAAAGAATAGTCCTGTTAAAGGAATGAATGTCATTCTAAGTGGAAATGGCATTGTGTGCTCTTTGTCAGCTCATTCTGCCTTTATGCTGTCTCTGCAAGGGGATAGCTGCCAAAATCTTTAGCTGATGACGAATTTCTTTTCTAACCATCATGGGACGGCGGTCCCAAGAATAAATAGACCTTGGTCGAGATCTTGGAGTGACAAGAGAATTTGAGCAAACACTGTAAGTGAATGACGAAGTCACGTCCCCTTTGAAATGCCTTCTTGACCCCATATCAAAGGTAAGGATTGAGTGTCAGGGAATCATGTTTGTACCGTTAATGGTAGCACGTCATCACATGGATGCTAGGACGGTAATTGGCAGAAGAACAATGGATCCCTATTATAGAAATTTTTTCACTTTTAATGCCAGGAAATAAGACATGGTTGCTGGAGAGACAGTTATATCTCATAAATCCGCTGATATGCCTTCGATCCCAGGTCGTGGATAAGGGCTGACACACACCCAATCAATCAATCTCCAGGCTTGAGTGCTCTAAACCTTTAACTCATCAATCTTCGGGGAAGACTAAGGCAGTCGGTCATGCAAATTTATGATGTATCAGCTTTGAATTAGACGATGTAATCTCGAGCGATCCATGCTCGAATTTTCAGTTACCCCCAACGTTTGGGGAATGTGTTACCTGGAGGATAATCAATGCAGGGAGCGGAATTGTAAATCTCCACTTTATGGTTCTAGAAACATCGTTCATTAGAAGTTTCATTCGTGCATATCTCCCGTCTAGCGGGAAGTTGTTTAGTATACTTGTTGAATCATTTTTTGCACCGTCTGTATACAGCCTCTGGGTGCTTTTTTTATCTTTCCTTTTGAGGGGCCATCTTCTTCATATAACACATCCTCTTCGGGAATGGTAATCTCACTGATGAAGTTAGCTAATGTTTTCCCTCTGATGGACTTCTTTATGAGGGAATTGAAATCAAACTAGTTCAGCTCGTTGTTTCATTCGAGCAATTTTCCAAATGCCTCAGGTAGATGCAGGACCTGTCGTAGTGGCTAATCGATGTGTATCATAATCATGTGAACTTGGAAATAGTGGAAGAGTTTTCTCGAAGCAATTAACAAGCTGTAAGAGAGCGTTTCAATCTTTGGGCAGTTGCTTCATTAGATGTCGCCTTCCTGCTTCCCGAATCTTCATCCTCTCTTGAATCTATGTCTTCGGGAAGATCATCGGGCAACTCTTTCTACGATGTCTTCTTTGCTTGCTAAGCCCATGCATCCTTCACACTCTATCTCATCGGGAGTGGAAGAGTTTTTGGGTTCCACGCCATCTCTCTTGCGTAGCATATTCTATTCAGCCAAATAGCAGACTCTCCTAGTAACTTAGTCACCATAGACCATTCCCACTCTATCTTCGGTTGGGATTTTTAGTAATAGACACTAGGGTGCAATGTAAGCTCTGAATTCTATTGGAGATGGCCGCATGGTTGTTGATGACCAGCAAAGTTGCTAACGTCTGTATAATGATCCATATGTTCGATCATGGTTTACGGTGGTACAACTAGTACTTGACTCTAGGCACCAAAGTATGTCGATTTAATCCTTGTCCAATAGAAATCAATCGTCATCGATGCAGCTGATAGTAAGTTGGTATACTAAGTTCCTTAGGGAGTGAATCGCAGGACATATGCCTTTCACCACGTCATACAGGTGAAGTGTGGCTTTGTACTGTTAGGATCCTGAGTCGCTTTCTGGTATCCCATCATTGGGATTCATCGTCGCTAAGATCATCCGAGTCATCATCAGAATAGTTTCTGGGATGCTCCATATAAACGTCATTCAAACCTCCGCTGGTTGAGGAGGTTTAAGTCATGTAAACAAGATGGTCACTACTCTTTCAGGGACATCAGTTGCATTGGTGAGGTCTGTACACCATTGGAAACTTAAAAAAGGAGGCTGTCTAGAAATAGTCTTTTTCAGACATGCCATGGTTAATATGCCAAATCTTGTTCAAGAACTCTCCACATTGAACATCAGCGAATAGGGGCCAGGCCTTTAGGGAGAATTCCAATTGTTTCCATTTAGCTGTTGATATTCTCGGATTAAGCGCAGAATCTTTGTTCAAATCTGGGTTCAAATCATTGTTTAAATGTGGATCTTACCTAATTTTTTTTTTAAATGGCCCTATGTCTTCTGGGTGCGGTTCGAGATTGAGACATGTCTACAGGTCGCGGTTCAGACCTTTCTTCAGGTCGTTGTTCGTGATGCCTCTTCGGTTCGTGGATAGGATCATAGCTTTGGGTCGGGTCGAGGTAAGACACTCATCTACGAGTCAAAGATTCATCATATGTACGGGTCAGGTCGTGGTCTCTCCTTGGGCTCGGGTCGTGACCTAGTGGTCTAGTCCCCTAACACTCCCTGGGATCGGATTGCGATATCCTTACCCGGTCAGGTCGCCCCATGCTTTATGGGTCGGGTCACATCCATTGATCCGCCTTCCTGCGAGTCAACAACGGTCTGCACCGTGGGGTCGGGTCGCCCCCTCTTTTCCAGCTCGGGTCGTGGTCTATCACTGGGGTCGGGTCGCCCCCTACGAGTCAAAAGGTTCGGGTTGCCACCCACCAACCCGAGACAACCTCGGTTTTCTGATGTGTAAGTGAGAGATGTCGTCCACGAGCCGGGGTCCACGATCCGGTGTTCACGAGCCGGGGTTCACGAGCCAAGGTCCTTATTATGAGCTTGTGAGTGTATGAAGCCTTTTTCCATCCAATTGTGAGTACTTAGTCTTTGGGTAGCCTGGTCACAAAGCAGGATAACACCTTCTATGATAAAATCAATCAAATCAATTAATTGATCACTTAAAGATAAATTTGATTGGAAATAAAAACATAATAGATCATAAATAATAACATTGCACAAATATTCAACCCAAGCACCCTTTTTATTGATTCACCAATATTGTATTTACACTCTATGGATCAAAACCAAAGAAAACAATTAAATCAATAACTATATTGAAAAAAGGAGAGACTATCTAGATGACTACAAATATACTTGGAGAAGAACAACAATGAAGAACGACGACAAACTCTTGAATAAAGCTGGAGCACTAATTGTGTCTATCGGTAGTAAATAGGAATAGCTTCTCTTAGACCTAATTCCCTCATTTTCCTCTCTTAGGCACAAGCCCTAGAGGCACATAACCTTTCCAGATATTCTCACATGGTTTCTGGTGTTTTGATCTAACTAAGAAAGCTGCATATATAGGAGAATAAAAGACCTAGGCATATACCCAAATTGCCTCTTCAAAATATCTCCAGAATATAATCTTATATTTCTTTCCTTTTGTAATAAAATCAATCAATCAATCAAATCAATTATGCAATCAAACCAATTAATTGATCAATCAATCAAATCAATTCATTAATTACATTCGTCTTCAAGAAATATTTGAATCAACAAATTCAACATCTATTTCTTGCCTTATGTGTTTTTTAACATTTTCCAATATATTTCTCGAGTTGGTAGAGTCCATCCTTTGGCTCTGGCTTAAATTTTATTTCTTTATTTTCAACCATCTTTTTAATGATTTTTCCCGTTATCTTATGAGTTTTTCAAGTGGTTTGCAACCATTTCTTCTTCATTCCTCAACTGGGTAAATTATTTTATTTTGTCTAAAGAATGAAATTTTTTCTCATGATACTAGCTCAAAAAGTACATTTTATGAGTTCAAGGAATACATTGCTAAAGATCAATTATCAAGAATGATCTGTCGTTGCTAGTCGAGCTCTCCAGCTATCTATAGAAGCAGTCAGGGCAGGTCATCCAGTTCTTTTAGATTCACTTAAAATTTAAAACCTGCTTTGGACTAATTACCAGTAAGGACATAAGTCCTAGCTTAAGCATTTGTCAAAGATATTAATCATTTTACGTTCATCTAGAACTCAGTACACTACATATCATAAATCAAAATCATCCGATGTTCGCTTGAATTTTAACTGTCGCGTATAGATGTCAATACTGTCACGTGTTCATATAAAATATGATTATTAAATCGACCATTAGAGAGGTTTTCTTACTGTCACTAGACAAAATCAATCTTTGAAAAGCCAAAAAAATAACGCCCTTGTTTCTCCTTCATGTTGGGTAAATATCTTCCATTTTGTGTTCTCTCTACATTTCTCTCGTCAAATGCCCATTATTCTCTCATGTTCTCCAAATATTCCCATCTCTTTCTCTTTCCCAAATTTTATCAAAATCTACAACCCACATATCAATTTATTGGCATTGATAGATCTACCATTCCCAATCAAATCATCACCGAAGTTGTTATTTGGATTAGAAATCACATCATCCATAATAAACATGACCACTATCCAACTCTACCATCTGCACCTAATGACAACAGAATAGATTCTTCTACTAGTTTTCGTGTACCAGAAATCGAATAAAGGACCTGAGCCTACGCGCTTAATGAATTATCAGTCTCTGCGAAAGAGTCCACTACCAAGCCAAAATCCAAGCATTAATTTACTCATTTTTGTAGGATAAATGTGGAAATATTACCATTGAACCTAAACCAGGATTGCTTACGTGATGGACTAGCAGATTTTGCCTTTGTTGACGACCAACTGAATACCAGAAGACTATTGTATTAGTAGCAGAGTTTTTCATCACTTTGGATTATACTGTTTTATTGAACCAACTGGAATGCGGTAGACAGAAAACTACATGCAATAATCAATTTTTGATAGCAAGCAATGGATTGTACTTGCTTCATTTTGGATTTCACCCAATAAATGGAGAGCAAGGTACTATTCAATAGAAAATTGAAATTTAGTAGAGACCTCTTTCTACTTAACTTATTAAGTATATATTTATATATCATTAGAATAATAAGAAAAGTGCATCAATACACAATGTTATTTCAATTTTTGTATCTTTACTCTTATTCTTTTGCACACTTTTATCGATAGTGGACCAACATTTCACTTTTAAATAAAGTGAAAACTAGGCTAAGGTCCCTATTTTGAAACTTAATTAGGCTCACATCCCCCCATGTTTCAAATACAAACCCACCCCTATTTTTGTTTTCTGCCTTTTTTTGTTTTTCTGCAAGAAAAAAAATGCGCTGGCTCATAGAAAAATTGTAAATTATGGAAATATTCAGAGAAATTTATGAAAAATTAAAAAAAAAAAGTTGCATACATGTATGCAACTTTTGGTAATAGCTTCATACATGTATGCAACTATTGCATACGTTGTTTCTTTTGAAAATCTTGACCGAAACTTGCATACATGTGTGCATCTTTTGAAATACTTGCACACATGTATGCAAGTATTGCATGCAGAAATGTTAACTGATTTTTTGCCTATACATTGTTGCATGCTTATGTGCACATATAATGTTCTACCGCATGCTTGATTGCAAATAAATGTGAATTTATTTGCATGCGAGTGAATTTTGCACATTTGTATGCAAGAAATATGCAATATTTGCAAAGTTGTATGCATTTAACTGCACTTTTGCTGATTTTTGGAATTTTCTTGGTTTCAATGCATTGTATAATGGTTTTTTGATCTTTTTTTTGCGTATACATGTTTTATTTAAATACGAATTTGATTTATTTTTTCATATTTTTTTACAGAATTTTGGAAAAATAGGGACTAAATTTACATTAAGTTTATGACCGGATGTGAGCCTAATTTTGAAACTTAATAGGGACATGTAAAAAACACACCCTTAAATAAATGTTAGAGTGTGTAGTAACCAACTTTTGTACTTAGGTAGGTAAACCGATTTGTTAAATTAAGTACTAAAGTTTAACTTTTAGATTCTTGTTGATATATTATCTAATATGGATACACTTATGTCAACTGTTATTCATACGAGAATGTTGAAAATAAATAAAATAGAATCATGTACAAAATGGAAAATACAAACGGAATAACAACACTTCATGCGAATGTTTATTTGTTGAACTGGGTTTGGACATTATCTATTAATGATCTTGAGCATGGTTCTTTTGCATATTATAGGGCGTAATGCTTCATTTTTATGTTGTCTATGAACTATATATGTGAGTTTTGGTTTATTTTTGTGAATGACTATATATTTAGAAACTAGACCTTGTTAGTTCAAATATTTTTTCTAACCTGTTAGGCTGTTACTATACATATTTAGTGATCCTATGATTTAATGCAAAACTTATGTTTTAATGTTGGTTAATTATTGTTTAACTGTTATTTAATTACTGCTTTTACTTTTTAGTCTACTACATATATCAATTTCCATGATTCAGAAGTTGTGTTTAATATTTGAGGTATCTTTGGGACTATAGATAATTGTTTTTTTCCCTCCGAAGGGAAGAATAAGTAGTGTAATGAACTTTTTATTCATGAGCTTTCACGATTAACAGTGGTATTTTATGTTCATAGTTTTAGAAAGGTCTTGTTCGTGTGATATTTTGGCTCGGATGAACATGACTGATTATAAGAACTGAAACTTTATAATGATTATTTTGATTTATTCTATGTAAAGGAAAACATATATAAATAATTAGGTATGCATTGTTATACATTGAAGGAGCATTGTTATTGGCAAATCACAGTTGGATAAGGGAAGGTGAGGTTGAAATTCGGCAAGACTCTACCGCATTTATCCAGGGAATTGGATGGGAGTGTGACTGAGTTTCACACTTAAATTCAACAAAAGGACCGTCGAAAACGAAAAAAAATGATGGTTGTATACCGATTTCTGTTTTCGGATGTGTACCCCCTTTAATAATTTTTGGTTTGTCGATAACAATGCACTATTGAAATCAAAGAGCATTAAGGGACGTCGCATTGTTTGGGATGCAAAAAGTGCAACAGAACGCTCTAGTGTATGTATATGTGTGTGAGAGAGATTGGAGTTAATAAAGAATTATGATAAATATTTTGTTTTTCAAAGTTACAAAATTTTTGGTCGATTTTCCCATCATTGTGTGGTTATACTAGCATATCATATATCATGCTACTGAATCACCAATCACTCGATTCTAATGTCATTGAATGAAGTTATTGCCCAACATCCTATCATAAGCATGTCTGATTGAACCTAAGCATTGATATGATCCATAAATCGTCATCAAATCAATTTGTGGTCAAGAGGTGTTCAAATATCCAAGTCATCAAATCAATTTAAGTATGTACATTCGTCCGTCATCCATTTATAGATTCAATCATAAAAACTCAAAGCATATTATAATCGGGAATTACCTCAGACTCAATTCTGGGTGTATCCAGGGATCGATAAGGGTCCAGTGTATGTGTACGGGGTTATATTATATTCTTTCAAATCTTATTCAAAGAAATCAAGAGTCCAAAAGTCAACTTCATTTGAATTCATCTTGATCTTGTGATAATTATCTAATAGCTAGATCCTTGATCGGATCCTAATACATTTAATGCATATGTTGGTTGTCCCAACTGTACTCTTACTATTTAATTCCTCATAATTGTCTCAAATAATTACTCTAAACTAGTTCTTTGATTTAAACATGAAACAATAATAAAACGGTCGCATCACTTGGTCAAAGGGTCGCAAAACCTTTCCAAGCGTTACAATTGTTAATCAGTTTCCCAAACCTATATATAAGACGAAGTGGAAAGAACACAAATATAGAAAAAAAATCTTTTGAAATATGAACTTATTCCTCTTTAAATCTCTAATTACTCTTGAGTTCGTTATGCTCTGCAAATTCTAGTGCAGTTTGCTATGCAGATCTGTTTTATCTTGGGAAAGAGTTGCTCATCAACCTTCTGCGTCATAGAGGGAGAAATATTGTTTCAAGGAAATTGAAAATTCTGGACTCGGACAAACAAGAAAGGTACTCCACTTTGTACTGATTCTCTATAATAGGTTTTCACAAAGTCTTTACAAATAGGTTTATACAAAGTATTGGCACTGGTTTATATTACATAATCAAACATAATGCAAACAGATTCATTTGTGTTGTTTAATATACCATGAAATATTCATAAAAATTCTCAAGTGTGTGCAAATTTTAAATTGAAAGAGAAATTTATTTTAAACATGAATATTGTAAACTCAGTATTTTAGATTTATTTTGTATTCCTAGGCACTCAATGTTATATTTTGTGAATTTGGGATTATCCTTCTTAATCATTTTACATTTATAAATTTTAATGTTGCTTCATTTACTGTATACTAAGAAATATTCATAAAAATTCACATTCGTGTCTTCCACCAAATTCTTAGTGATGTACAGAACAACAAGACAATTCTTAATGATTTCTTCATGAAGATTTTTATATTCTACAACAATTTCTATGTAGATTGAAATGTCCATAAATGACTGTATGTTGGATATGAAGTTACTTATAGTGATTATAAGCAAACTTGTTTCAAATAAATATAATAATATTGTATATTTGCAACAATCAGAATCTAACAGATTTGATCGGGATGTTTAACTAATTTTGGATATCCAAAATAAATAGATTTTATAATTTAAATTTTCTCTTTTAACTTGTATTAAATAATAAGAAATTCATTTTCAAATTTCGTTTACAAAAATTATTCAGTTAAAAAAAAGAGAAAATGTGCTCAAAAAGCTTTTCCCAAAATTATGATTTTTGATCATCCAAAATAGTTTGAAAAGTTATGAGCCTTTTTTGAAGTTAAAACACATTTAGAATGTTAAAAAAAAAATTAATCAAATAACTAAGTACGTGTATGTATGTGTCAGTGTACGTGTGTGTATGTGTGTGTGTGTGTATATATATATGTATATATATGTATATATATATATATATGTATATATAAGTAAGGAGAAGGACAAAATTTGCAAAAACAAAGGTGTAACAACCTGTATTTTCAGAACCAATCTAAAATTTTTATTTAAGCTATTTTAAGGAACATGGAAATGTAATTTGGTTAATTTTGCTAAATAAAATTTAAGAATAATTTTGAAATTAGTTTTTATATTTTATTTGACTTTAAACAAACTCAGTAAAATTATTAAAATTATTATAAGCCTTCTTTTTGAAAATTTTGAAAATTCGATTTTTAAAATCGTCCCATTGCCCTTTAAAAGTGAGATTTTGCAAGGAAGCTCAGAATTCGATGAGATAAATTTTTTTGGATTCATAAGACAAATCATTGTTAAGTTCGAAAATGCATGTCGAACGGAGTCAGTATGTGGCCGTGTGAAGCAAAACCAATTGTTCAAAAATAGGCGATCAGTTTACAAAGAAACATTATTGAGATGATCTTAAAATTCGATTCCACTTTTTTTCTGGATTCGTATGGTAAAATAATGGTTAAATCCAAAAGGCCACAATTTTTGGAGTTAGCGTTTGGGCGTACAAGAGGAAAAGGTATGCTAAAATTGTATTCATGAAGCTTATTTGAACATCTTGGAGAATTTTAATGGAAGGTCAAACGAACTCGGAATTCGACGAAACTTGATTCGTTGGATTCGTCTTGACGTGTACTATTTCTTGATCGAAACCTGTGGCAAATGGAGATGTTTGCATTCGGGTGATCGGATAGATAAAGAGATAAAATCACTTTTGCTCCTTTTCTTTCTTCATTTCTCTCCTCCTCTTCTTTCATAACCTTCCTTCTTTGATGGAGATCTCTCTCCCTCTCCATAGCAGCCGCCTCCTCCTCTCCCCCGCTGGCTGCGCCACCTCCTCCTCCTTCCTTCCTCCTCCTCTCCCTCCTCTCCTCTCTCTCATACTCTCTCTTTCGTACAAAACAAAAAAACCTAAACCTTGAAACCCTAAATCACCTCTTCCCGCTCCACCACCACTCTCCAGCCATGTCAGGCCACCCCTACCGCCCATCAGCCACCCACCTCCGGTCGTGGGCCCAACATGTCCAAAATCTCCTCTTTTCACAAAATTTTCATTTTGCAAATAACCCCTTGTCCTTCTTTCCTCAATATGTTTCAATCCGTGCATTTCTGGCCGAGATTCCACAAAATCAAAGTTGTAGATCACATTTTTCTCTAAAATTTTGGCATATCACATCGAATTTTGGAGTTCGGAGATGCCCAAAAAACGCATTTGAAGATTGCAGATCTGGAGCGAAGATTTGCGATTTCTGGCGAATTGGTGCATTTTTGGAAGAAAGTCCACTAAGGAAAAGTTTACCGAAATGACGCGTTTGTGCTGATGACGAGGTTTGGTGAAGACTGGAGGTCGTATGCAAATTCTAGAGCCAAAAAGGTGAATTCGAGTGCGAAAAATGTCAAACGGTGAGTGGATGACAAGAGGAAATTCTAGGCGGTTAGTTTAGCTTATGGGTGAGAACTCACTCACTAAATTATTTAGTTTGGTTGTTATGTCATGATTTTTTTGTGGTTAAGTTGCAAGTTAGAAATTGCAACATGTAGTTATTTTGGAGTTCAACACTTGAAATATTCACAAATCATTTGCATTAGAAGCGTTGTGTGAATATGTGACATTCGCATTTTATACTCCGTGGATGGACACTTGTGGTGCCTTAAATGGCATTTGGTAATTGAGTATTTACTTATTTATGATTACGGAGTGTGCATGCATTGTATGTGAGTGATGATTCATTAAATAATTGTTGTTGGTTGAAAATCTCACATGGGTCCTGTGATGATATTTGACTCACACATCTCCCTTGTTGAATTTTTTATTAATCGATTGGTTGACGGATTTATGTGAGTGTCAATTATTTGATTGAAGCTCATATGAAAATAACATGCACACTGGATGTGATTTTGTACGTTGATAGTTGTTTGCAACTATTGTTGGATGAAAATGATGAATATAATCCATATAAATTTATTTATGTGGATATTGGTTGAGATTTTATTCCAAACCGGAATAAACATGAATATTTTTATAATATGATACTCAATGAGAATTAGAAATTGATTTTGATGTCTGATTTTGGATGGACAAGAAAATACAAAATCACATTTGATGTCTGATTTTGATGTCTGATTCAAGGTGAAGCCGATTTAAGTATATAAACGCTATTTTGACTCGAATGGATTTTTATATCGATTTTATTCATTATTATAATGAATATTGAGAGGATTGAATTTCAAAATTTTACATTTTGATAATATTATCATTTTGAGATCATGACAAAATGTAATGTTCAAGTTTAATTTAAAGTGGTAATGGAAATGAAATCATTTTAAAAGGAATGTATAAGCATTTTATAAAATATGTTTTTGAATAGAAATCGATGATATATATTATATATACTCAAATGGTTTGAATGGAACATATCACAAACCAACCGTTCGCGAATTTCAACCATTAACTTGAAATGAACGTAATGGGAGGTCCTTCCTTCGGATTCTCCTAAAACCGGAAAAGCTGGGTTCGTATCGAAAAGATCTTTCCGATGAATATATAAAATTTAAATTTGAACGGTTAGATGTTAAAATATGTCCAAATCAGTTTTGAAAAAGGTCATTGTTGATGCAGTTCGGTGACCGATATTGGAAACCGACTGCTAGGGCCTTGATAAGATTATTAAACATATGAATAAATTACATAAAATCATAATAAATGATTTGGAAATATTTTGGATGACATATTCCACATTTGAAAAGATAAAATGTATTTTTACCAGAATGAAATAGTTAATAACTAAAATAACAATCCAACAATTTTTAGAAATTATAAATTGGATATGCGAATGGTTTTTCACATAACCAGAAGTTTCCAACATATAAATTGGAATTAAATGGAGAATGATATTTTTGTGTTTGTCGTGAATGGTATTTTCATGGATACTATTCTTGAACCTATTTGTGAATGGAATGAACCTATTGATCAAGAGTTTGTGAAGTTTTCCAATTTAATAAACTAAATTGAAACTAAATGGAACTCAGTTTAATAATAATCGAGATGAGCTTCAGTGAAGGAAGACGTTTACTATTTATGGAATTTAAAATGATTTCTCTACTGTTCCACTTATAGTATTAGTCTGATATGGAAATTTATATTGATTATAATTTGTTCAGATTTCTGTGAAGATTCCATATAAAATGGAAGATGATTTTGGGTTTATCGTGAACAGTGTTTTACATGACATTTGTTCTTAAACCCAAGTAAAGACGGGATTATTTTCCAAAGGTTGAAAAATCATTAAGTAATGATTTTCGAAAATTAAAACTAAGTTGGAGTTTTAATGAATCTTTAATTAGATTGAAAGTTAAATGGTAATTAAATTTACCAAACATGAGAAGTATTCGACATGGAGTATCACCAACTTTACTCCATGCGATAGTTAAATATTCAGTTAGATTTGAAAGATAAACGGTAATTAAATTTACCGATAATACGATGGGTGTTAGATATGGAGTACTACCAGTTCTACTCTATGGGATGAATAGGTTGGGATTGGGATAATTGTAACACCCCGTATTTTCTGTAAACATTAAAGTAACAAATTAAAGAATACTTAATTTTAAAATGGAAATTAGGGGAAACGGGTTTCTCCAATTGCTTTCGCCTCAGAATTCTTCTTGAGATAGAGTCCGAATTTGCGTGAATCAGACTCCGTGTGAAGAAGTTATGGAGTTCAGAAGATTTCAAGTTTAAACGGAAATTAAATATAAATAATAAGTAAATCTAAAGAGCAGTTCGAAATTCAAAACTCCAACAATCAGCTGGGAGGGAAATATCCCGCCCATAGGGGTCGACTCCCCCCGGGGGGGTCGACATAGGTGTCGACCCCCAAAGAGGTGTGTCGACTGGGTTGTCGATGCCCCCTGTAGGGGTCGACCCCCTCAGCCAAATCTGGACTGTTTGTCCAGTGACGTTTTTCTGAGTCACTAGGGCATATGTGGCGACTTCTGATTGGCTCTGTTTGGTCTGGATGGCTCCGATTTCTCCTAGGATGATCTAACGACTCTCATTAATCTAAACTTCCATATAAACAACGCCAACCTTAAACCTTAAAACCTCATAAAATTGCTATTTGAAGCTGTCATGTTGTCCATGGCCAAACTAGCATAGCCTCCATTTTTCTCTAAACAAAGAATCAAGTTAGGAAGTCCCAAATCAAATCAAAACTAAAGAATCAGTGGTCTACATCAAACGATAGCTATTTAGTTTCAGAAATCAGATCCCAGAAAACAAGATTTGTCCTTTTGTTTGTAAGTTCAGTTATTCTTTAGTTTTGAACGAATAAAAGTCATGACTCGTAATAAAGAGAAACTAGAACTGTGCCTACTTATAAAATAATCGTATTCTGATTCTGAAATTACTTATGCCTATGAGGCTATTGTGATTGATACAATCTATCACGTTGTATCTTAATTTAGTGATGAATCTACCATGTTGTATCTTAATTTGGTAATGAACCTATCATGTTGTAGCTTAATTTGGTGATGAAACTATCATGTTTTATCTTAATTTGGTGATGAACCTATCATGTTGTATACTAATTTGCTGATGAACCTATCATGTTATATATTAATTTGGTGATGAACCTATCATGTTATATATTAATTTAGCAATGAACCTATCATGTCATATATAGATTTGGTGATTCTTTTATGACATGTTATATGCAAGTACACAAGCTGAAGTCATGTTCATAAACGCTTATATGACTGATGCTTGGATATTTAGATCTATGTTAATTTGGTCCAACTCAAATGCAAGTTCACAATTACATGCTTAATTAAAATTGTGTAGTAATATGCCAAATTTATATTACATATGCTTAGTTTATCTATGCTATTTTATGTCGTTGAAATGTTATATGACCCTTTGGCTTTTCCCTTTTGTTTATGAGTTATGCTAAATTTGTGAGCCTAACATTCTATGTAATTTATGCGAATGAATAACAGGGGGTACGTTGAGAAAAATATTAAATTATATGTTATTGGCACAGGTTGGCTCATAATCATGTAAATGATTAATGGCATAAAATGGTATAATTTGTATACCTAAGAATTATGGACATAATTTAGAGGGCAAATGGGGCATGACTTGATTTGTGGATAATTTACATATAAACATAAATGGTAAATATGTAAATTAATTAAAAGACGATTGTGCCTAACCCGAAGTTAGATTGAGTTACGGTGTAAGACTGCCCGAAACCGCCCGACATATCCAACAACCATAACAATATAGATCTAATGTGAGAGGTTAGCGCATTAAGCCTGAAAAAACCCGAGGTTAGATTGAGTTGCGGTGTAAGACTGCCCGGAACCGCCTGGCACATCCAGCGACCGCAACAATACATATCTAATGTGAGTGGTTGGTTCTTTAATGAATGAATTAAAGCTAAGGCAAGCTAAGAATGGTAGGGTTAAGTTAATTAAGGCAACACTTAACTAATACAACATGTTAACTAAGCTGATGGGTGAGGTTAGGTTAATTTGAGAACACTTAACCATTTTAACAAGTTGATTAGGAAACTATAGTAACGGGGACCCATTTCAGCAGTAACCCACATAGATGTATCATGGTACCCTGAACTAGGCAGAGTGGGGCACGATACTGGGCTGATTATAAGCGGTCAAAATAATGGCGGGTGGTGCTGCAGTGTAGGTTCCGACAGAGTATGGTGTGCACGTGCTCCGACATGGATAAATCAGGCACTGGGCATCAGTAGTTATACACTATGCATCTTGAATTATGTCGGGTTGCCACTATAGGAATTGACACACCCCATGGTGGGACCAGCACAGATATTTACAATCAAGCGGGGCCGAATGACACAAGCCATAATTGCATGCGAGTAGAAGCCGATCGAAAAAGGGATCATTTTTATCATGAACACAGGGTGCTAGTTGAAAACACTTGTTAGTAGGTGCAGAGAAATAGAAATTAGCGTGATAGCAAATTCAGTTTTATTGTTATCTTATTTTTAGGGTACTGTCCTAGGTTCAGTTTATTCATGTCATGATTCTTTTACCTGTTTACATGCTAAATAATCACTAAACTTACCCGGCTTATGTCAGACCCGTTTTCTTTTGTCTTCTTGTCTTCCGTTTCCCCCCAGGTCTGTAGGGAGGGAATACTTCAACTTAGTCCAGACCTTTTCTAGCTTGAAGAGAGTAGACGTATTGCTTGGATTCTCTTCTCCATTGCTATGGCTATGATTATACTATTAATTGGGGATTTATGCTGCTTTATTATTGTTTATGCTTCTTTATGTTTTAGTCAAGACAGAGGCTTTATTGTAACGATTTTGGAAGTTATTTTTTAAGGCAGTTGTTGTAACGTTTTGACTGGACCACGTACTTATGAAATAAAATTTAAGTTTTTCCTCTGTTTATATTGTCTATCTTGTAATTTACTTGTACCTTTACCTATAATACTCCACAAAAGTTAATGCATTCCCTTAGTGAGTGACCTTAATGGAGGTGGGGTGCTACACTTGGTATAAGAGCAAGGTTTACCAGATCAGATAAAAGTCTTTGAAAAATATTTTTCAAAAAGAAGTTTAAAGAAGCATTTTCAAGAAAAGTGATGTTTTATTTTAAAAAGCATAATCCCCAAAGCCATATGCGCTATCTTCCTATCCTTTGTTTTGAACCTTTTCTTTTCGTTTCAGCATGTCTGGGGATCTTAATCTTCCGGAGGGCGTGCTGATACCTGGTTGGTTCAGAAAGTACCTAGGTGCTAGGGCTAATGACGTAGACCCAGCAGATGTTCCTCTTCCCCCAGTTGCAGCTGTTTCTCCTCCTCCTCCTCCTCGTGCAAATGCTTTCTCGAAGATATGTAGAGATTTTCTAGCCATGCGTGGAAAGAACTTTAATGGGACTGAATCATTTGTGGAAGCAAGAAATTGGCTCAAGGAAATAGAAGATTTGTTTGTTATCTTCGAAGTGGACGATAGACAGAAGATACAATTGGCTGTGTGGTTACCTAAAATGAAGCCTCCTATTGGTGGGAAGTTACTAATGCTGAGAGACCAGTTGAAACTTGGGAGGATTTCAGAATGAGATTTGAAATGAAGTTCCTTTCGCAAGTTGAACGAAGCCAACATATGGAGAAGTTCTTAGCTCTCAAACAGGGAAGCCTATCGATCAAGGAATACGTCAACCAACCAGCTGGCTAGATTCGAATTGGAGTTAGTGAACACTCCACATAAGAAGTCTCTCCATTTCGTTAAAGGGTTGAATGAGCCACTGCACAGCCTAGCTATGACCCATATACATATGGGTGCGACTTATGAGAGACTAGTGGAAATGGTACTGCTACAGGAAGAAGATAAGGATGGCAAGAAAGAGATAAAGGCGGAAGTACCTCAAGAAAGTAAAGTGAAGGAATCACCGAACAAGAAGACGGTTTCTAAGAAGGGCGGGAAGAATAATAAACCTATGACAAGAGGAAGTGTAATTTTTGTGGCATACATGGACATCTGATTAAGGACTGCAGAAAGAAGAAGAGGAAAATGGGTGGTTGTTTTTAGTGCGGCGAGACAGGACACATGGCTAAGGACTGCCCAAGAAAGCAAGGGAAAGGGCAGAGGTCTGGGTCTACTTCTGGAGGGCAGGTTCACACTCTCATAGCACCTCCGCAAGAACGAGGTAGAAATATTTATGTTGAGAGTTTAGTTTATCTTTTTGATTATCATGTTCGTACTCTCTTTGATTCTGGCGCATCGCACTCTTTTATATCTACTGCTTTAGTTGAATCTCTGGACCTAGACACCAGTATAGTAGAGGATCCCTTGGTTGTTTCAAATCCAATTGGTGGTTCAGCTTATTTATCAATGATTTGTTTGGATTTGAAAATTTCTATACTAAGCGTTGGGTTTAGAGGTAATGCCTATGTTTTGGGCTTCACAAGCTATGGGTTGATTCTAGGCATGGATTGGCTATCCAGTAATGGTGCCATCCTCGATTGTAAAAGAGAGTGGTTAGACTTATGACTCGCCTCGGTAACACTCTCGAAATCTGTTGTAATCCAATGAACTCTATTATGCTTAGCTACCTAGAATCTCTTGATGCGTCTATTGAAAACCTACAATCTGTTAGAGTAGTCTGTGAATATTCAGATGTCTTTTAAGAGGTGATGGGTTTACCTCCGAAGTGAGAGATAGACTTCCGCATATACCTTGTTGATAATGCAAAACCCGTTGCTTTACCAGTTAGACACATGGCTCCAAGGGAAAGGAAAGATCTCAGCAAGCAAGTTAAAGAGTTGCTTGAAAAGTGGTTTATAAGGCGGAGTATTTCTGAATGGGGTGCTCTAGTGGTGTTTGCAACCAAGGCAGATGGTTCACTTTGCCTATGCGTTGACTATAGGGAGATAAACAAGCTGACTAAGAAGAATAGGCACCCAATTCCAAGAATAGATGACTTGTTTGATAAGCTTGTAGGTGCATCGGTTTTCTCCTAACTAGATCTAGCTACCGGGTTTCATCAGCTAAGAGTGGCTGAGGACAACATTGATAAGACCGAATTCAGGACCTCGAATGGTTTCTTTGAATGGCTTGTCATGCCTTTCGGCTTGACAAACACACCTGCCTATTTCGTTGACTTGATGAGTCGGGTGTTTCGGGAGTTTCTTAATAAATTTGTAGTGGTCTTCGTGGACGACATTTTGATCTTCTCGAAAAATGAAGAAGAGCATGCTCTGCATTTCAGGAAAGTCATGGACACTCTTCGTGCACATCAGCTGAAAGAAAAATTCTCCAAATGCCATTTTTGGAGAGAAGAAATAAGGTTTCTTGGACCTGTGGTGTCCAAAGAAGGGATAGCCGTGGATCCTACAAAAGTAGTTGCGGTGCAAGATTGGAAGATTCCACGGAATGCAACCGAAGTTCGGAGCTTTCTCGGCCTGGCGGGATTTTACAGAAAGTTCATTAAGGACTTCGTGAAGATCTCAGCCACACTTACTAGGTTGACGAAGAAGAACCTAACTTTTGCCTAGGATTTGGATTGTGACATTGCTTTCCAACAACTAAAAAGGGCTCTGACAACAGCCCCGGTTCTGACATTGCCTGATGGGAGTAAGATGTTTACTGTGTATATAGATGCATGCAGGACAAGATTGGGCGCCGTCTTAATGCAAGAGGGCAAAGTAGTTTGTTATGGAAGAAGGCAATTGAAGGTACATGAGAAAAACTACCCAACTCATGATTTAGAACTAGCTGCCATTGTTTTCGCTCTTAAGTCATGGAGTCATTACATACTAGGAGAAAGGTTTGAATTGTTTACTGACCATAATCGTTAAAGTACCTTTTCTCAAAGAAGGATCTTAACTTAAGACAACTAAGGTGGATGGAGTTTCTTGCCTCATATGATTTTGAGATTGCTTATACCCCTGGCAAGGGCAATGCTGTAGCAGACGCCTTGAGTAGGGAAAAGATGACCTTAAGTCCTCTCTTTTTAGAAAGGAAAAGCTTGGAGTACATAGCAAACTTTGACTTTAGACCTTACTTTGAGTTTGTACCCGACTTGTTAGCAACACTAGAGGTTCGACCTACGCTTTTGGACTCAATAAAAACTGCGCAACATGAAGACCCATAGCTAGTTGATGTTATGGATAAGCTAATGAGAGGTGAGACTTTTAGTCACCTCAATAGATACTCCATCAATGACAAGGGTTGTTTGAGATGGGATGGAAGACTATGCGTCCCACAAGCAAGAAATTTGGTGAAAACCATTCTTAAAGAAGCCCACCATTCTAAATTGACCATACACCTAGGTGGGAACAAGATGTATAAAGACAGAATGACATGAAGAAGGATGTAGCTGAGTTTGTCTCTAAATGCTTGATATGCCAGCAAGTCAGAGCGGAGCAGAAGAAGCCTGGTGGTCTGCTTCATCCTCTAGAAGACCCACAGTGGAAATGGGATAGCATTTCAATGGACTTTATTGATGGGTTGCCTAGGTCAACAAGGGGCAATACTAGTATTTGGGTAATAGTGGACAGGCTCACTAAAAGCGCTCACTTTATACTTGTTAAGAGTAGGAGGACGCCTCATCATTAGCATCCATTTATCTTATAGAGGTGGTTCGACTACATGGAATACCCTCTAGCATAGTACATGATCGAGACCCTATCTTTACGAGCGAGTTTTGGAAAAGTTTCAGGAAGATGTAGGCACACAGCTATGCTTAAGTACTGCCTATCACCCTCAAACCAATGGTCAGACGGAAAGGGTGAACACAGTGTTAGAAGATCTTTTGAGATTGTGTATTCTTGATTTTGGAGGGACATGGGAGGATCATCTTCCGTTAATGGAATTCGCCTACAACAATAGCTACCAAGCCACCATAGGCGTGGCACCCTTCGAAGCTTTATATGGAAGACCATGTTGATCACCAACTTGTTGGTGGGAGTCTACAGACAAGCTCATACTTGGCCCGGACATGATTTGAGAAACTTCATAGAAGGTGAACTTGATACGAAGATGAATGAAGACTACACAAGATAGATAGAAGTCCTACGCTGATAAAAGAAGGACCTATCTTGAGTTTGAGGTTGGAGACAGGGTTTTCCTTAAAGTATATCCTTTGAGGAATGTCGTTCGCTTTGGGTCCACGGGAAAATTGGCACCAAGATTTGTAGGGCCATTTCCTATCATTGAAAGGATTGGGAAGATGGGTTATAGAGTACAACTGCCCGAAAGATTGGCTAGAGTTCATAACGTTTTTCATGTCTCTCATCTACGAAAGTGCTTTCATGAGTTATCGGAAGTTGTGGAGCCAAGCATATTAGAGGAAGTAGAAGTGGAGCGAGAAGCGACAGTGAGGAGAGTTCCAACTCGTATCTTAGGGACAAAAGTCAAAAAGCCACGCAACCGTGAAGTCGAGCTTGTTAAAGTTCAATGGAGTGATGTTGAGGAAGACACGGCTTGGGAGACTGAGGACAAGATACGCACAGCCTACCCTTTTCTTTTAAGGGTACATCCTTAATCTTTTTTTGCTATAAGTTTATGCATGCTTATATCTATCTTTTAAGTATATCTCCTCGGTCCTATTCTTGATCCTTAGGTAGAAACCAATGGATGTAAAAATGTATTTGAAAATGTTATGGTTGATGGTTGCAAGTGGTTGCTCGTGATGCATATACACACACATTAGTACTAGATCAGCTCAATCACTTTCATATTGCATATGCATATATGTATTTGTATATGGATTGAAACTTGATATGTTGTCATATGGATGTTGCATTTGTATGAATGATTGTGCACTCATGTAGAAAGTATGATTAGGAATAACTGCGTGCATAATGGACGCATGGCACTATCATGATTTGCATTAAGGAGGTCAACTGAATCAGTAGACTGCCTGATTTTGCATTAGTTAAGGACATATATACACACTATGCATATAGTCATGGAAGCATCAAAAATCTGTTTAAGGACAATGGATGTCTGTGTTTGATGTTTGAGTAAATGGACGATTGGATAGTAGGATATACTTTCTTCTTGACTTGAAGATTTCGGGGACGAAATCCTTTAAGGAGGGGAGAATGTAACACCCTGTATTTTCTGTAAACATTAAAGTAAAAAATCAAGACTACTTAATTTTAAAGTTAGAAATTAGGAGAAATGGGTTTCTCCATTGCGTTCATCTTGGAATTTTTCTTCGGATAGAGTCCGAGTTTGCGTGAATCAGACTCTGTATGAAGAAGTTATGGAGTTCAGAAGATTTCAAGTTTAAATAGAAATTAAATATGAATAATAATTAAATCTAAAGAGCAGTTCAAAATTCAACACTCCAACAATCAGCTAGGCGGGAAAAATCCCGCCCATAGGGGTCGACTCCCCCCGGGGGGGTCGACCCCCCAAGAAGGGTGTCGACTGGGGTGTCGACCCCCTATAGGGGTCGACCCCCTGAGCCAGATCTAGACTGTTTGTCCAGTGACGTTTCTCCGAGTCACTAGGGCATATGTGGCAACTTCCGGTCGGCTCTGTTTGGTCTGGATGTCTCTGATTTCTCCTAGGATGATCTAACGACTCTCATTAATCTAAACTTCTATATAAATAACCCCAACCCTCAACCCTAAAATCTCATAAAATTGCTCTCTGAAGCCGTCATGCTGTCCATGGCCAAACTAGCGTAGCCTCCATTTTTCTCTAAACTAAGAAGCAAGTTAGTGTGACAACCCGCCCCGCACCTACCGACATTTCAATGAAAGTGCGCTATGCCAATGTCTAACCAGCACAGGTAGGTCACCAAAGAAAGGAAAGGAAGGGCATTTGAACTAAAAAGGAACATGTAGAATGTCTCACAGCGCAAGGAATAAAATATAATAATAACATACTTGACATAAAACAGGTGAGACAGTGCATAAGCTGAAAACTAAACATCATAGCAGCGGAAAATCCAAATGTAGCTTATGTTCCACATCATTATTATTACAACTTTTGAAAACTGTCTCTAAAGCAAATAAGGAAGGTACACTACTAATGCCCAAAGTAGTGACCAGCAGCGACACAGGGAGAATACATAACAAATAGTACGTGCCTCCTGCTCATCTCCGGACAGCTACTCGTGCACAACCGGCTAACTTGTCTCTTGTCTGCCCGTTTAAGGGCACCCAGAGTAATAAGAAGAGACATAAAACTCTGGGTCAGACAAAAGTCTGGTATGAGCAATAAACAGCAAAACAGAACAATAACAAGTATACTAAACCATACCTGAACCTGGACCTGCAACCAAAGAGTTAGCACAACATACCGTACAATACTCTAAGGTGCCACTAACATATGGTGTAAAGAATACGGGGGTGGGGGTGTGCATGACATAGTGATGGCAAACAATCAATCATAGCAACTATCCTCACATCTCTCACTCAGTGCTTAAAGCATACGATATCCACCACTTTGATCACTAGACTCATCGAGGTAGTGACAGAATCCGACTTGTATAACTATTGCTACCACCAAGCTTGCCCCATTGAGTCATGACTCAATCCTTACAAATGACCCCACCTCATTGGTCAATAGCCAATAGTCCTACCTGGGCCACTGTGGCCCTGAATCCGTCCAGATACCCCATACTCCAGAGTGATCCAAAGTTATAGACATCGATAACCCCTTAGCACACATTCCGTAGCAAAGACCAACTCATGAAGTTAACTCATTGGTTCCTATATAGATCCTGAGTTCCACTTCCTATTTGTACTTCATTTGCATCTCGGGTTTTGTTTGAATTAGAGTTGGTCTTCAAAAGAGTCGTCGCATCGTAGTAGTGGGAGCTCGAGCTCAGTTCGGTTCGTAGTCGTTGCCTTGGTTCAGTCGTGAAACTCCATGGTGCAGTTCAGTTCGGTCCTCAAAGAGTTCCTCCCCAAGTCGGTTCGATTCAGTGTTCCTCCATCTCCAAATCCCGGTTCGGTTCGGTGCTCCTGCCTGTGTTTGGTCCGATCCCCTTCCAAACTCCGGTCTGATTCCAACAAATGGTGGCTTTCCTTCTTGCCATAATCCAATCCGCTTCAGTTTAGCTTTTCCGACCCGATCCCATGCTCAGCTCCGATCTGGTCCCCAACTCCAACTCTTTGCAAGTAGCCTTCCTTTGTGCCATACTCTTTCTTCTGCTTGGGCTCAGGTTCGGTTCGGATTCCTTGTCTCTGGTGTCGGTTCAGTTTGACTAATCATATCCAATCTGAACCCCTTCCCCCTATCCGATCCGATCCCGATCCCTGCAGTTTTTCTTGCAACTTTCCAGCTACTGTTTTACGCCATACGACGGTGTTTTAGACCATTCTAACTCTTCTAATCAATCACAAAGCATACCATACAGTCATAGCAACATGTATAATCAACCACAAACACCAAAAAAAATTTGATAGGTTAAAACGAATCAAACTTAGCCAAAATCCCATATTTTCCCTTAAGCATGTTTAAGCAAACTAATGATAGGATTTGTAAAACTTAACAAAACTAACCAAATTTTCTAACAGAGGCCTAAAACAATATTTCGAAATTTATAAATATTTTTCCAGATTTTTAACATGTATAATTTTGCTAATTAACACTAATTACCCTTAATTAACCATAATTAGTGAGGAACTATGCAAATCACTCACCTTTGCCACAAATAAACCGTAGATCTGAATGATTCTCTGTTTGGCACGAATACTGATGTCTAGCAGCAGTTTTAACCTTGCTTGGGTGCTATCTCTCCTTAATTTGGTGTAATTTAGCCAAATCTTCAATTAAAAGTGGTTTAGAGGTGTTTTAGATGTTGGAGGCCATTACTAAGTTGAGAGGAATGATAAGTGGCGGTTGAAAAATGAGAAAAGGGTGTTCTCTAAACCCTAACAGCCCTTAAATACTCCAAATCCCGAAATCCCCCTCTGGTCCTAGCTGTTAATTACCCAATTAAGCCCGGTTAAGCTGTTTTTCACCATCTATACCTTAATTCAGCCATACCTCCCAAAGGTAAGTCCGTTTTTCACATATGACCACACTACGGAAAGGTAAACCATCATACGGACCTAATGGAAGTGGATTCAGGTCAAAACTCCTTTCAAATCAAAAGTTATGGCCGAAACAAGTTCAGATAGGGGTAAAACGGTCATTTAAAAATCGGCAAAAATTATGGATATGGTGAATGACCCCAATAGTCGTCTCCCAAAGTTACATGGCTATACGACTTCATATGAGAAAGAAATAAATATTCTACGATCCTCTGATGCGTAGAATGCGGGTCGTTGCAGTTAGGAAGTCCCAAATCAAATCAAAACTAACGAATCAATAGTCTACATCAAAGGATAGCTATTCAGTTTCAGAAATCAGATCCTAGAAAACAAGATTTGTCCTTTTGTTTGTATGTTCAGTAATTATTTAGTTTCGAACGAATAAAAGTCATGACTTGTAATAAAGAGAAACCAGAGCTGTTCCCAGTTATAAAATAAACGTAATCTGATTCTGAAATTACTTATGCCTACGAGGCTATTATGATTGATACAACCTATCATGGTGTATCTTAATTTGGTGATGAATCTATCATGTTGTATCGTAATTTGGTGATGAATCTATCATGTTGTATCTTAATCTGGCGATGAAACTATCATGTTGTGTCTTAATCTGGCGATGAATCTATCATGTTGTATACTAATTTGGTGATGAACCTGTCATGTTATATACTAATTTGGTGATGAACCTATCATGTTATATATTAATTTGGTGATGAACCTACCATGTCGTATATAGATTTGGTGATTCTTTTATGACATGTTATATGCAAGTTCATAAGCTAAAGTCATGTTCATAAATGCTTATATGACCGTATCTATATGCTTAGATATTTAAATCTATGTTAATTTGGTCCAACTCAAATGTAAGTTCACATTTACATGCTTAATTAAAATTGTGTAGTACTATGCCAAATTTATATTACATATGCTTAGTTGATCTATACTGTTTTATGTCATTGAAATGTTACATGTCCCTTTGGCTTTTCCCTTTTGTTTATGAGTTATGCTAAATTTGCAAGCCTAACATTCTATGTGATTTATGCGAACTAATAACGGGAGATACTTTGGGAAAAATAGTAAATTATATGCTATTGGCATAGGTTGGCTCATAATCATGTAATTGATTAATGCAATAAAATGGTATAATTTGTATACCTAAGAATTATGGACATAATTTAGAGGGCAAATGGGGCATGACTTGATTTGTGGACAATTTACATATAAACATAAATGGTAAATATATAAATTAATTAAAAGACGATTGTGCCTAACCCGAGGTTCGATTGAGTTACGGTGTAAGACTGCCTGGAACTGCCCAGCACATCCAGAAACCGTAACAGTATAGATCTAATGTGAGAGGTTAGCGCATTAAGCCTGAAAAAACCCGAGGTTAGATTGAGTTGCGGTGTATGACTGCCCGACTCCGCCCGGCACATCCAGCGACCGCAACAATACATATCTAATGTGAGTGGTTGGTGCTTTAATGAATGAATTAAAGCTAAGGGAGGCTAAGAATGGTAGGGTTAAGTTAATTAAGGCAACACTCAACCAATACAACATGTTAACTAAGCTGATGGGTGGGGTTAGGTTAATTTGAGAACACTTAACCATTTTAACATGTTGATTAGGAAATCCTAGTAACGGGGACCCATTTCAGCAGTAACCCACATATATGTATAATGTTACCCTGAACTAGGCAGGGTATGGAACGATTACTGGGCTGATTATAAGCGGTCAAAATAACGGCGGGGGGTTGCAGCAGTGTAGGTTCCGATGGAGTATGGACATGCACGTACTCCGGCATGGAAAAATCAGGCACTGGGCATCAATAGTTATACACTATGCATCTTGAATTGTGTCGGGTTACCACCATAGGAATTGATACACCCTATGGTGGGACCAGCACAGGTATCTACAATCAAGCGGGGCCGAATGACACAAGCCATAAATGCATGCGAGTAGAAGCCGTTCGAAAAAGAGATCATTTTTATCATGAACACATGGTGCTAGTTGAAAACACTTGTAAGTAGGTGGAGAGAAATAGAAATGAGTGTGATAACATATTCAGTTTTATTGTTATCTTATTTCTAGGGTACTGTGCTAGGTTCAGTTTATTCATGTTATGATCCTTTTACTTGTTTACATGCTAAATAATCACCGGACTTACCAGGCTTATGTCTGATCAATTTTCTTTCGTCTTCCTGTCTTCTGTACCTCCTCTAGGCCCGTAGGGAGGGAATACTTCAACTTAATCCAGACCTTTTCTAGCTTGAAGAGAGTAGACGTATTGCTTGGATTCTCTTCTCCATTGCTATGGCTGTGGTTACAATCTTAATTGGGGATTTATTCTGCTTTATTATTGTTTATGCTTCTTTATGTTTTAGTCAAGACAGAGGCTTTATTGTAATGATTTTTGTAACGAACTGGGATTTTCGACTCCGAAAATCAACACAAAACTACCATGTTGACTATTCAGACATCGGAAATACTTGATCATTAATAGAAAGAAGTTAGAGGGTGAGAATAGATAAGATAGAAAATTAGAATAGAAGAAGACGAATATCACCACAGAATAGAAACAAAGTAAAATGAATCTCACAGTGGAACAAATAAATATAATATATAACATAACTTTGAAATTAAAACTGTATATATATATACAATAACATTATCAGTGTACAACACTTACACATAGCGGAAATAACAATAGCTATATAATCCAGAAGCCTCCTGCTTCAAGCTTCTCCAAGTATATCTGTAAAGACCTGAACTATTTGACTTCCCATACAAATTTGGGCACCCAAGAGTTTAGGGAAAAACAAAACAAAATAAACTCTGGGTCAGTCATGGGACCGGTGTGAGTAAACTCAAATCATTTGGTTTAACCTTTCAAAATCCTTTCCAAAAGAAAAGGTAATCGTAAGACCGATCCACACATAAACATGAAAGATTTTTACCTTACGATAACCCAAAACAGTTTTGGAAATCAATAATTCTATGATATTATAATAATGTCTAATCACAAGTAATTAACAATCTAGCAGAACGCTTGCATCTCATGTTCCGCATATATAGTATATAAACAAAACCGCGGGCGCTTATTGGAGATTAGATTCCGACTATGACAAGGTATGGGACCACCTACTGATAGTGTATCTCTAGAGGCAAATACACCGGGTTCAACAAGAACATCTTGCAACCCGGCCCACACATGACCGACCACTCATTTCGCTTGAGGGTATCGAATGTATATCACCAACAGTTGGGTGCTATCCACCGTTTCCCGAAGAGGGACAGCATCAATAAAAGATAAAAGACTGAAATGGATTTTCTCTGGATAGGTGATATACACCCTAATGGGAGCGACCCATCTAGCCATGCTGCCTGCCCGATTTCTGTCATTTCCCGATTGATGAGGCTTGAGATCATAACGTATCTTTTGGAACATCTTACCACCATTCACTTTGAATGCCACAGCATCATACCCGCCAAATCACAAATTGATTTCCCAAAAAATACCATCGGTATGAAGCTAAGAGAAACATATTCCTCCGCCACCAAATGTAAGTAAGTTTGAAGAGACCAACTTACGCGATTCGTTAGATATACTTTGTCAGACATTTGTCCATTCACGTTTGTCCTGGGACTGGACAAACCGAAGGCACTATTCTGCAAATAGGATAGCCCTTGCATAACTCCATCTTCAATTATTTTCATCATATTTGATCGCAACGCTAACGTCCATACTGAGTGGTTTTCAGATAATGAATCTGATCCCGATCTCTCCGTATTGACAATGGAAAAATGGTCAAAAACTTCGATAGTCGGTGATTTAACTATCAAAGAAAAATAGGTGTGCAACCAACGATCGTGCAACCAACGATCTTATTTCTAGATAGAAATTCGATCGATCAATCATTAATCAACAATTATCTCTTTTAATTTAATTCATCATTAATTTATTCATTTCCCATTTCTATATATTTGTAAATTCTTATTTTCTAAATTTAGAAAATATACTTTATTGATCATCGGAAAACATTTCCATATTTGTTCCCATTCCTTATTTTATATGTTAAAAACATTTCTGATTCTTATTTGGAAAAACATTTCCAAAACTCCTTCATTTGATTTAAACAGATGTTTAAATAAAACATCACTAAGCCAATCCAAACCATTACACTCATTAACTAAATTCACTTAATCAACCTTCACTATCAAACCTTAACCATTTCTTAGTTAAAACTAAAGTCAATCAAGTTGGGGTATAATTACCACTCAGACCTTAACTGAACAATATTTCTAACCTCAAAATAGACAAAGTTCACCTTTTTAAATCTTTAACAAACTTCCTTACATAACTCAGATTCTATTTATGAATCCACTTCTTTATTTTAAAACATTGATTATAACTATAGCGTTATAATCCCTTCTTAAATATCCAACTTCAAAATATAACTTTTATTCCTTAATTTAACTAAATAACTAAACCACTAATTTATTAATAAATAAGTAAATCTTGATTGAAACGGAAAGTAAATATTACTTTCCCGAATTCGATATAATTGAATTAAAGGTATGATCCTTTCTTTACGAATAATCTCTATTCGATAACTCCCTTTCGAATAAACTATATTCGGTTAACTCTCTTCAAATGATTTACATTCGATTAACTTTCTACGAATGATTTACATTCGATTAACATTCTATGAATGATTTACATTCGATTTTTCTCCTTTCAAATAAACTATATTCGATTAACTCCTTTAATTCTATTCGAATAAACTATTTCAAATAACTTCTTTGGATTAACTCATTTGGATTAACTCGGTTTGATTAATGCATCTTGACTAACTCCACTCGATTTACTCAATTGGACTAACTTAACTTATTTAACTCAACTTATTTAACTCCTATTGAAAAACTAATATTCGATTAACTTATATTCAAATAACTATGTCTGTTTTAACTTTATTCCGACTGGCTAATATTCGATTTAACTCCATTCGCTTGACTCTAGATCGCAACGATCATATTGGTTACGCCTGATTCCTTCAGGAAACATCCGACTGCCGTAGGCTATCTACAGCCCTGCGAATTACGCTAGCAGTCGTATGAAATGGCAACTCATCCTGAATAACTATGTTTAACTAACACTTTCTCAAATAACTATATTCGATCAACTCTAATTGAATAACTAATATTCAAATAATCCTAATTCGATTAACTATGTCTAATAAACTCTAACTGGTTAACTCTATCTAATTAACAATAATTCGATTAACTCTAATTGATTACCCTAATTCGATTACTCTAATTCGATTAACTCTAACCGATTAACTCTTCGTCCATATCCAGTTTCAAATATCGATGTTGAAATCTACTTTTACTTCTCTATATAAGTCCTGACTTATATATCCTATTTATCCAATGATAAACATTTCAGTTAATTTATAAAATATTATTTATAAATTTATTTTCTCAATCTATCGGTTAGAATAGATTCTATTTAAAATCTTTGCTTTAAATCCATATCATGTTATACCCGTGTGCGAAGCACGGGTCTAACCCTTTCAAATATAAAATCCTCTTTTATACTATTCTATTCACTTTTCATGTATTTCCTTTTATAATCTATTTATTTACCAAATAAATCCCTTTTTGATAATTCTATTTATTTTATAAAATATTTTCTTTTTATAAAATCTATTGATTTTCAAAGTAATTCCTTTTATAATCTAACTACTCCCTTTTCTATTTACTTTACACATATTTCCTCTTTCTATTCTATTTATTTTTCAAATAAATTTCCTTTTTCAATTCTATTTGTAAATTGTTTACAAATATTTCTTTTTCAATTCTATTTGTAAATGACTTACAAATATTTCCCTTCAATTTTATCTATTTGTCGATGTTTACATATATTTCCCTCTAATTCTATCTATTTGTTTAACAAATAAATATTCCTTTTTAATCTATTCATTTTCTAAATAAATATTTTCTTTTATAAAATCTTTTCATTTTATAAATATTTCTTTTTCAATATAACATTGAAATTTTCCTTTTCAACATTCCAATATTCCTTATGGTATTTAACGTACCATATAACAATGATCGGTATCATTCCAACATATAAAATCAACAACAGATTTCATATCACATCATATAACACAATATATGAAAAACAGTGAAGTAAATGTTTAGGAACCCAGTTGGGTCCCTCCGACCTGTTTCCCCGCATCCACAGATGTCAATCAACATAAATAACACGAGTATGAAATATTCGTGATAAACAGAATTAATATTCGATTAACGATATATATAAATATCGTTATCGATATTTCAACCAATTAACTGGCAGTTCAACCAAACAGGCAACACACAACAATCAACCATCATTTATAAATTCTAAAAATATTTTATAAAAATATAAATTGAGCAGAGTTAGTGAGATTTACTCATATTGGATGGTTATCGTTAAATAACGATAATTGGTCATTGTTTGATTCAGGCGTTAAATTTCACCATAAATCCAAACGAGCTCCAATTCATTTCCGGTCAGTTCCATTGTGTAGTGCCCGTCCATACAATCTTGTCGGATCTTGTTTTGCTAAATTTCGATAACGTATGAATCAGATATGCATTTTTAGAGTTAACGTACTAGTTTAAATTTAAAATAAACTTAACTTTATTTTTTCTTGTGCTTTAACCTTTTAAATTTCGGCCCATTGAAATACCCGCACCCACATCCTTGTCTTTCCCAAATCCAGCGAACCCGTGCTCCTCCTTTACGTTTACATGGCCGCGATTTCCACCTCTAAATCTGCATCTCCTCTTTGCTGAACTCCACAACATTTTACACCAACGTTCTCGTCTGCCATCCCTCCTTCTTATCACGTGTTGTCGATGCCCTTTCTTCTTCAATTTTAAAATCCATGTTTCCTTCTCCTTACAGACCCATTTGACCGATCTTTGACCATCTTTCCGCACTGACTTGGACACAAACCCCGAGCAAGACCACCACCATTGCACTTCTCACCTCCGTCCGCACCTGTTGGCCATCCTCACCCCCAACTTGATCACCCCTTTCCAGTTCCGTCGGTCGCCATTCCATGCCATGCTAAAGAAACGCAGCAGCATTTTGAACACCGAGTTCCACACAAAAATACCAGACGCACCCTCTCCTTACCACAACCACCGTTGTATCATTCAATTCTCCCATTTCCGTCTGTATTTCTCGAACCCTAAATTAATAAGACAGACTCTGTACACGCCGAGTTCATCAACATGAACCGAATGCCTCAAAATTGATTCGGAATAGAAGAGAAAGGTGCCAGCAATGAAAATATACATAGATTTGCATTTGTAGATATTTGTTTGATTTTCTTTTGATTTTTCTTTCTTGCGTTTTACTGTTGGAATTTTTCTTTCTGTGGCGGCTCAAAAATTTTGATCGAAGAGATAAAGTTTTAGGGTTAGGATAGTTGAGGTGTATATATAGAGAAAGAAAATATTTTTATATTAAATTTTATATTTATTTTTAAGCAAACGCTGATTGTATTTGTCCTCTAAAATTCCTACGATCACACACGATACCCAAAAATCACGAAACTAGACATGCACCTCCAGTTCGACATTACGGACCCAATGAAACTGGTTTCGTCGAATTCCGACTGCGTTTGCTCACACAGCGTGTTTCTAACCATCAAAATACTGACTGTTTTCACATTAAAAACCCGTACGACCACATACTGACATCAAAAATCACGGAACTTGACGTCTAACAATAATTTAATATTACGGATCCAACAAAATTAGTTTCGTCAAAAACCGAGGTCGTTTGCAAAACTGGCTATTTTTAAAGCTCTAAATAACCAATATATATATATATATAAATATATTTAAAAATAATTAAATTAAATATTCATAAAGAAAAATTATCGTATATATTCACACTATAATATCATAGAACTCCAATTGGGTTTATAACTTGATATTTCAATTTTCCAGTTATATCGATATTCAATTTATACATAAAATCCTTTTATAATATAAATATATATTTATAAATTTCAAAGGAATTCCGTAGCGACTTTTCTAAAATTTGATTTGGACATAAATCAAAGTCTATACAATGAAATCCCGATTTTTCTCTTCTATTATAAAGATATACTTCACCAGCTCCTAACGTTTCTTATTTCACAGAAATCCGATTTAAAACGGACCCTGTATATTCATTTGAAGTTCAAATCGCCAAATAGCGAACTGCTGCGCCATTTCGAGCTCGATTTTAATTATAATATAATAATACATTCAAATAGTCATTCAAATAACATATTCGTTATTCTAATTCAATTCTAAACTGAATTAAATATCACAGATGATCCAATTCACACTATTTTGTGAATTCCACTATTTCTGACTATTCCAGAAATTAAATATATTATTATATTATTTATTTTAATTAAATATTCAATATTATTTAATTTTGGTCATTTTAAATAACCAAACCATTATTTAAATAATTAAATAAATTATTTATATACCATAAAAATACGGGTTGTTACATTCTTCCCCCTTAAAATAATTTCATCCTCGAAATTGCTAAAGTAGAAAACAAACCCTACTGACTAGGTTAAAAATTATTTGTTTACTCTTCTAACTTCAGTTTTAACTGAATTAATTGATTTCAATTAAATTATTAATTTATTCCTATTAACGAAAATTTTCAAAAATTATGAAAATTTTCTAATATCTTAAATTTCCAGAAAAATTTCGCCAGCACCTCCTTTGTACCGGTTGGTAGTTCAAACCCCAACTCACCTCTTTAGGCCTTCTCCAATCCAAAAGAAAATCAAACAGCCAAGCGGCTTGCCAAACCGACCCATAAATCACCAAATCCATAAAAATAAACATGTACCTTTTTGTCAGGCATATCATTAAATCCTTTCATTCTGCTGCCAATTCAGCATATACCAAAGTCAACCCAATCAATCTCCAATTATCTGTTCCCAAATCCGATCATCCTATTTTCAAACCAAATCTTATTCTCAAATTCCATTACCAATTTTAACTCTTACTTATCCGTCCAATATATTTAAACAAATTCCTAATGCACAAATCCAACTTTATTCGATATCGTTCTATTTCAATTCAATTTCCAGTTAATTGGTTTCAATTCAATTCCAGCTTGTTTTTCACAAATTTCTACTTAATTTGTTTTTGACTCAACAATCCTTTCCTGGTAGTTTTAAATAACTTTGCTTTTCTAAACCAAGTATTCCTTTTCAGATTTCAAACAACTTGTTTTCCTCAAAACAATCTAACAGAAAATCTTTGGTAGTAATCCGTCACTTAGAACTTGAAAAATGAACATTGATGATGTGGCCAGCATCATCAGAGTTATTTTCCAGCTGTCAAAGTGAGTTCAATACTATATCACTTTCAAAACCATATCTAAACACTTCCATTTTGAAATATATTTCAAATAACCTTCCAATTTTTGTAAAACATATTTTAAAATCTCCCAGGATCTTAAAATTCTAATATATTTAACCCAACTCCAGTTATAAACACTTATTCAAATTTCCAAAGTTTTAGTTTCAATCTTGATTTAAATTCAGATTTAATCCATCTGATTTCGATATTATGTGAACTCTAATTGGTTATTTACATAACCATTTCAATTATAATCAACCAACACATCCAATATACTATAATATTTCAAATATTAATCATTCATTTATGTTAAAATATAATTTGGGTAAAATTATTTCATTTACCCTTTTTCAAAACATACTGTGTCGGTTTATCCAATTCAAGCGTTTAGAAACTCCTATCGATTCAGTGGATCAAACTAATCGACCAGAATTCACAAACTACTCAACCAATAAATCTCCACAATATAAAACAATTTTTATAAAATCTGCAAATATGTTCACTCATATATATACACTCAAACTCAATCCAGGGTATTACTAACCCCATCTCTAGTAAGCTATGATACCACTGTAACGACCCAGGGATTTTCAACTCCAAAAATCAACACAAAACTACCATGTTGACTATTCAGAAACCGGAAATACCTGATCATTAATAGAAAGAAGTTAGAGGGTGAGAATAGATAAGATAGAAAATTAGAATAGAAGAAGAAGAAGATCACCACAGAACAGAATCAAAGTATTACGAATCTCACAGCGGAACGAAAAAATATAATATATAACATTACTTTGAAATAAAAACAATATATATATATATATAATAACATTATCAGAGTACAACACTTACACACAGCGGAAATAACAATAGCTATATAGTCCTGAAGCCTCCTGCTTCAAGCTCCTCCAAGTATATCTGTAAAGACCTGAACTACTTGACTGCCCGTAAAAATTTGGGCACCCAAGAGTTTAGGGAAAAACAAAACAAAATAAACTCTGGGTCAGTCATGGGACCGGTGTGAGTAAACTCAAATCATTTGGTTTAACCTTTCAAAATCCTTTTCAAAAGAAAAGGTGATCGTAAGACCGATCCACACATAAACATGGATGATTTTTACCTTACGATAACCCAAAATAGTTTTGGAAATCAATACTTCTCTGATATTATAATAATGTCTAATCACAAGAAATTAACAATCTAGCAGAACGCTTGCATCTCACGTTCCACATATATAGTATATAAACAAAACCGCGGGCGCTTATTGGAGATTGTATTACGACTATGACAAGGCATGGGACCACCTGCCGATAGTGTATCTCTAGAGGCACATACACAGGGTTTAACAAAAAGTCTTGTAACCCGGCCCACACATGACCGACCGCTTATTTCGCTTGAGTGTATCGAATATATATCACCAACGGTTGGGAGCTACCCACCGTTTCCCGAAGAGGGACAGCATTGATAATAGATAAAAGAATGAAATTGATTTTTTCTTGATAGGTGATATTCACCCTAATGGGAGCGACCCACCTAGCCATGCTGCCTGCCCGATTTCTCTCATTTCCCGATTGATGAGGGTTGAGGTCATAACGTATCTTTTGGAACATCTGACTACCACTTTGAATGCCACATCATCATACCCGCCAAATCACAAATTGATTTCCCCAAAAATACCACAGGTATAAAGCTAAGAGAAACGAATTCCTTCGCCACCAAACGTAAGTATGTTTGAAGAGACCAACTTACGCGATCCGTTAGATATACTTTGTCAGACATTTGTCCATTCACGTTTGTCCTGGGGCTGGACAAACCAAAGGCACTATTCTGTAAGCAGGATAGCCCTTGCATAACTCCATCTTCAAATATTTTCATCATACTTGATTGCAATGCTAACATCCATACATAGTGGTTTTCAGATAATGAATCCGATCCCAGTCTCTCCGTATTGATGACGGAAAAATGGTCAAAAACTTCGATAGTCGGTGATTTAACTATCGAAGAAAAATCAGTGTGAAACCAACGATCTTGTTTCCAGAAAGAAATTTGATCGATCAATCATCAATCAACAATTATCTCTTTTAATTTAATTCATTATTAATTTATTCATTTCCCATTTCTATATATTTGTAAATTCTTATTTTCTAAATTTAGAAAATATACTTTATTAATCATCGGAAAACATTTCCATATTTGTTCCCATTCCTTATTTTCTATGTTAAAAACATTTCTGATAAACATTTCCAAAACTCCTTCATTTGATTTAAACAGATGTTTAAATAAAACATCACTAAGCCAATCCAAACCATTACGCTCATTAACTAAATTCACTTAATCAACCTTCACTATCAAACCTTAACCATTTCTTAGTTGAAACTGAAGCCATTAGACCTTAACTGAACAACATTTCTAACCTCAAAATAGATAAAGTTCACCTTTTCAAATCTTTAACAAACTTCCTTACATAACTCAGATTCTATTTATGAATCCACTTCTTTATTTTAAAACATTGATTATAACTATAGCGTTATAATCCCTTCTTCTTAAATATCCAACATCAAAATATAACTTTTATTCCTCAATTTAACTAAATAAATAAACCACTAATTTATTAATAAATAAGTAAATCTTGATTAAAACGGAAAGTAAATAATACTTTCCCGAATTTGATATAATCGAATTCAAGATATGATCCTTTTTTCCAAATAATCTCTATTCAATAACTCCTTTTCGAATAAACTATATTCAATTAACTCTCTTCGAATGATTTATATTCGATTAACTTTCTACGAATGATTTACATTCGATTAACATTATACGAAGGATTTACATACGATTTATCTCTTTTCGAATAAACTATATTCGATTAACTCCTTTAATTCTATTCGAATAAACTATTTCGAATAACTCCTTTAGATTAACTCATTTGGATTAACTCTGTTTGATTAATGCATCTTGACTAACTCCACTCGATTTACTCAACTGGACTAACTTAACTTATTTAACTCAACTTATTTAACTCCTATCGAATAACTAATATTCGATTAACTTATATTCGAATAACTATGTCTGTTTTAACTTTATTCCGAATGGCTAATATTCGATTTAACTCCATTCGCTTGACTCTACATCGCAGCGATCACAATGGTTACGCCTGATTCCCTCAGGAAACATCCAGCCGCCGTAGGCTATCTGCAGCCCTGCGAATTACGCTAGCAGTCATACGAAATGGCAACTCATCCTGAATAACTATGTTTGACTAACACTATCTCAAATAACCATATTCGATCTACTCTAATTGAATAACTTATATTCAAATAATCCTAATTCGATTAACTATGTCTAATTAGCTAACTCTATCTAATTAACTCTAATCAATTACTCTAATTTGATTAACTCTAATCGGTTACTCTAATTCGATTACTCTAATTCGATTAACTCTAACCGATTAACTCTTCGTCCATATCCAGTTTCAAATATCGATGTTGAAATGGACTTTTACTTCTCTATATAAGTCCTAACTTATATATCCTATTTATCCAATGATAAACATTTCATTTAATTTATATAATATTATTTATAAATTTATTTTCTCAATCAATCGGTTATAATTGATTCTGTTTAAAATCTTTGCTTTAAATCCATATCATGTTATACCCATGTGTGAAGCACGGGTCTAACCCTTTTAAATATAAAATCCTCTTTTATACTATTCTATTCACTTTTCAAGTATTTCCTTTTATAATTTATTTATTTACCAAATAAATCCCTTTTTGTTAATTCTATTTATTTTATAAAATATTTTCTTTTTATAAAATCTATTGGTTTTCTAAGTAATTCCTTTTATAATCTAGATATTCCCTTTTCTATTTATTTCACACATATTTCCTCTTTCTATTCTATTTATTTTTCAAATAAATATCCCTTTTCAATTCAATTTGTAAATAGTTTACAAATATTTATTTTTCAATTCTATTTGTAAATGTTTTACAAATATTTCCCTTCAATTTTATCTATTTGTTGATGTTTACAAATATTTCCCTTCAATTCTATCTATTTGTTTAACAAATAAATATTCCTTTTTAATCTATTATTTTCTAAATAAATATTTTCTTTTTATAAAATCTTTTGATTTTATAAATATTTCTTTTTCAATATAACACTGCAAATTTCCTTTTTAACATTCCAGTATTCCTTATGGTATTTAACGTACCATAGAACAATGATCGGTATCATTCCAACATATAAAATCAACAACAGATTTCATATCACATCATATAACACAATATATGAAAAACAGTAAAGTAAATGTTGAGGAACCCAGTTGGTCCCTCCGACCTGTTTCCCCGCATCCACAGAAGTTAATCAACATAAATAACACGAATATGAAATATTCGTGATAAACGGAATCAATATTCGATTAACGATATATATAAATATCGTTATCGATATTTTCAACCAATTTACTGGTAGTTCAACCAAGCAGCCAACACACAGCAAACAACCATCATTTATAAATTCTAAAAATATTTTATAAAAATATAAATTGAGCAGAGTTAGTGAGATTTACTCACATTGGACGGTTATCGTTAAATAACGATAATTGGTCATTGTTTGATTCAGGCGTTAAATTTCACCATAAATCCAAACGAGCTCCAGTTCGCCTCAGGTCAGTTCCAAAGTGTACTGCCCGTCCATACAATCCTGTCGAATCTTGTTTTGCTAAATTTCGATAACGTATGAATTAGATATGCATTTTTAGAGTCAATGTACTAGTTTAAATTTAAAATAAACTTAACTTTATTTTTTCTCGGGCTTTAACCTTTTAAATTTCGGCCCATTGAAATACCCGCACCCACATCCTTGTCTTCACCAAATCCAGCGAACCCGTGCTCCTACTTTACATTTCCACGGCCGTGATTTCCACCTCCAAATCTCCATCTCCTCTTCGCCGAACTCCACAACATTTTACACCAACGTTCTCCTCTTCCATCCCTCCTTCTTATCACGTGCTATCGATGCCCCTTTCTTCTTCAATTTTAAAACCCTTGTTTCCTTCTCCTTACAGACCCGTTTGACCGATCTTTGACCATCTATCCCCGCTGACTTGGCCACCAACCCCGAGCGAGACCACCAACATTACACTTCTCACCTACATCCGCACCTACTGGTCATCCTCACCCCCTATTCGATCACCCTCTTCCAGTTCCGTCGGTCACCATTCCACGCTATGTTGAAGAAACGCAGCAGCATTTTGAGCACCGAGTTCCACACAAAATTGCCAGATGCACCCTCTCCTTACCACAAACACCGTTGCATCATTCAATTCTCCCATTTCCATCCATATTTCTCGAACCCTAGATTAATAAGACGGACTCAGTACACGTTTAGTTCATCAACATGAACCGAACGCCTCAAAATTGATTCAAAATAGAAGAGAAAGGTGCCAGCAACACAAATATACATAGATTTGTATTTGTAGATATTTGTTTGATTTTCTTTTGATTTTTCTTTCTTGCGTTTTACTGTTGGAATTTTTCTTTCAGTGGCGGCTCAAAAAATTTGACCGAAGAGATAAAGTTTTAGGGTTAGGATAGTTGAGGTGTATTTATAGAGGAAGAAAAATATTTTTATATTTTATATTTATTTTTAAGCAAACGCTGATTGTATTTGTCCTATAAAATTCCTGTGATCACACACGATACCCAAGAATCACGAAACTGGACAAGAACCTTCAGTTTGACATTACAGACCCAATGAAACTGGTTTCATCGAATTCCGACTCTATTTGCTCACAAGCGTATTTCTAACCATCAAAATACTGACTGTTTTTCACATTAAAAATCCGTACGGCCACATATTGACTTTAAAAATCACGGATCTTGACGTCTAACAATAATTTAATATTACAGATCCAACAAAATTAGTTTCATCGAAAACCGAGGTCGTTTGCAAAACTGGCTATTTTTAAAGCTCTAAATAACCCATTTAAATATATAAATATATTTAAAAATAATTAAATTAAATATTTATAAATAAACATTATCGTATATATTCACATTAGAATATCATACAACTCCAATTGGGTTTATAACTGGTTATTTCAATTTTCCAGTTATATCGATATTCAATTTATATATAAAATCCTTTTATAATATAAATATATATTTATAAATTTCAAAGGAATTCTATATCGACTTCTCTAAAATTTAATTTGGACATAAATCAAAATCTACACAATGAAATCCCGATTTTTCTCTTCCATTAGAAAGATATACTTCACCAGCTCCTAACGTTTCTTGTTTCACAGAAATCCGATTTAAAACGGACCCTGTATATTCAGTTGAAGTTCAAATCCCCAAATAGCGAACTGCCGCGCCATTTCAAGCTCAATTTTAATTATAATATAATTATACGTTCAAATTGTCATTCAAATAATATATTCATTATTCTAATTCAATTCTAAACTGAGTTAAATATCACAGATGATCCAATTCACACTATTTTGTGAATTCCACTATTTCTAACTATTTCAGAAATTAAATATATTATTATATTATTTATTTTAATTAAATATTCAATATTATTTAATTTTTGTCATTTTAAATAACCAAACAATTATTTAAATAATTAAATAAATTATTTATATAATGTAAAAATATGGTCGTTACAATTTTGGAAGTTGTTTTTTAAGACAGTTGTTGTATTGTTTTGACTGGACCACGTACTTATGAAATAAAATTTAAGTTTTTCCGTTGTTTATATTGTCTATCTTGTAAATTACCTGTACGTTTTACCTATAATACTCCACCAAAGATAATGCATTCCCTTTGTGAGTGACCTTAATGGAGATGGGGTGCTACAATAATAAAATGAATGATTACTTTGGTAAGGCTCAATAATCCCGACTATTTATACAAACCTTAATTTGGTTTAAGTTGTGAAAAGATATAACAAAATCTTTTGCAATGGATATAAAATAAAGGTTTAAATGAATCAAGTCTTTGAAAAGATTAATGGGAACCATTCCTAGAGATATGAATATTTGAATAAAATAATATTCTGGATTGGAATGAGGCGTAGGATGAGTTTATATTTCACATGATTATAAGATCCGCAAGTTATTCGGAAAGACCAGGTTTAACCCATTTCGAATAACTGTTACGACAACTAAAAGTCGAAGATATTAAAGACGGTGCAAGACCGATAATCTTCACATCGAATGGATTGCTACTGATGCCCTTGATCGGAGTTTCTGCCTTGAAGGGGTTATAGTGGTAGTTATCCAGATGTACTTGCTGATTATTCGGATATGCGTTGGCTTCTCTTGCATTGGATATATAGGACGAGGAATAAGGTGCATCCAGTTTCATTTAGACCCAGAACGGACTTGTAAATGGATTATGTTTGACATTCTATTGTGTTCTATATTTGTTGTTCTCTGCTAAATATATATCTGTTTGGTGGCCCAGAATTTATTCCCTTGCTTAACACCCTTCTCTGAGATGTACGAGCTTAGAGGTTATATATTGGCAGAAATCAATGGTATGGTATTGTATCGACCCGGATTTTGGAACAGTTTATTTTAAATATTTAATATGATTTTAAATATTGAATTTGATAATATATATGAATTTTTATATTAAGTTACCAATTTAAAAATCGATTTTGATTTAAATATCAAATATGTTAAATATCGTAAATACGAAAACAATATATAATGGAATTCAAAGTTAGACGTGAATCAAAACAATTTTCACTGATCAATGAAAATTGTATTTGATAATAAACGATAATAATAATAATTTATTATTATGAAATTAATTGTTTTTAATTTAATTTATATCAATTTAAATTAATGTCTTCTCCAAATGATCGAAGCGGGTTGCAATACTCGCCCCTGTGTGTTTAGAATAGTGGTATAACCCTAAAAATGTCGGTTGTTGGGTTCAGAAAGGAGTTTGGAATCACTGGGTATTTTAAATTTAATAAAAGTGTACCAGTTCAAACAAATTAAAATAAAATATTAATATAAATATTTTTCTTCATTCCTAAGCTAACACTACAAACCTACCCAATCTATACCATCTACTCCTTTCAAATCACGTACGAAATGTTCCCCATCTTCAACTCTAAGTAAAACGGTGATTTAATGGGTGTGTACTTCCTGTTGCTCTTGCACCATATAAAACTACATCCTTTTTACTTCTTCCACCATCTCAAAACCCCAAAACCGTTCCACTCCTTTTCTTTTTATTTTCTTTTCCTCTTTCAGGAAGCCTAAATCAAAATTCGAACCATCATGTATTATTAACAAAGAAAAATAAAAAGAAATCGATTTCTCTATGGAATCGAATAGCTCCATATTCGTTAATCTCCTAGATTCGAGTTCTTCAATCCCTCTACACAATTATTGGTACGATTCAAATTAGGTTTGATCGGACACAGTTTTAAATATCAAGACTAAAATTGTTCGATTGGAAGGATTTCAGTGCGAGTGCAACTTCAAACGAAGGTCGCGGTTCAAGATGGAGAGAAGGAAAGTCTCGTGGGGTTTTGGTGATATTCGACAGATAGCAAGGAGGATTTTAGGATCGAAATAGGAAATCTACAGCAGTGGTATAGTTTGCGTTGGATTTGGAAAGTAGGGAAAATCGAATTTGTTGTTCTGAATTGAGATTGGATGGTAGTGGTGGAATCAAACAGTCGTGATTTTAACTATGATGGTTATTATTGGGTTAGTGGAGGATAAAATTGGCGGATGGTTTATAGTAGTGCAGTAGAAATTAATGCGGTGAAATGGGTTGAACTGGGTACAACAGTGTGGTGATTGTAGTTCGGACTGTGAGGTGTTGTGAAGCAGAGTTGTTTGGAATGGAGAAGAAGGATTTTAAATTGTGAATTAAGGTAGTTGATTTAATAATTCCATGTTAAATTCATTTACTTCGTTTATATGTATATATACATACATGAAGTCGTGTTAGCTAATTGATGTCATATTTAATATATGAGATTGTAACGAATGGAGTCAATTGAGAAACTCCTAACAGCGGATTACATAAGCTGGATTTAAAATTGGAATAGAGCATAGTTAAAAATCACAGTGAGTAAATCTCACTCGGATTTTTATATTAAAATTTATTTTTATGGTTAAAAATATTTTTTGGTTGTTCGGTTTTGTTTAAATATTGCTGTGGCTATTATAAAAATATATATCAGTTATTTAGGATTGGTGTTTGTGGTTATTATATATATATATATATATTTATATATTTATTGGTAATTGGATAGTTCCCGCAGTACCATTAACAGATGCCCACAATATCATTAGCGGATGACCCTATACGCCCCAAGCTATGATAGTGGATGACCTTCTATACCGCGATATCCTGCCTCGAGCAGGATGGGTATTATTTATGTCGGATAACGTCTGTGGATGTAGGAAAAACAAGTTGGAGGAATCCAACTGGATTACTCAAAATTATTATTATTTGTTTATTCTCATATATATTGTCGTATATGATGTGTTAGAAAATCCGTGGTTGAAAATTGGTATTTTTGAATTTAATGGGAAAATCTATTTATCTAAAATAGAATTTGAATTTAAATTGGACTATAAATATATTAACTTGTTTGAATACATAAAATAAGTAGTGAATTTATAAACATTGTTTATAAATTAATAATACGAGATTTGAAGTGAAATTATAAACAGTGTTTATAAATAAAGTGGAAAAATTATCGTTGGATAATTTCAATATATAAATTCAAATGTGAATTTAAAAATAGAAATGGGAGAATCGTTTTAAAGAAATAAACGATGGAATTTATTCTAATGTTCAGAATGTAAATTGAACTAAAATAAATCCATAAGGATTTATGATTTAAATTCGATTTATTCGAATTAATTTAAATAGAAGTAAAATTGAATGTGAAAATAAATTGGGTGTTATATATATAAGTTATTATAAATAGAAATTTCCAAAATAAGATTTTGGTTTTAAATAGATTTCGAAGTAGACTTGTTTAAATATAAAGCAAGGAAATTTATAAAATGGTGTTTACAAATATAATGAATTAATTATCAAGAGATAATTTGAATATTAAAATTCAAACATGAATTTAAAAATAGAATTTGAAATCATTCGAAAGGGAACAACGGTTTTTATTCCGCAATTCGGAATGTCAAAGGGATGGAGTTTCAAATAGAATTTAAAAAGTTAACTTGTTAAAATATATGCAACAAGGAAGTTGAATTTATAAATAGTGTTATAAACTTGGTGAAATAAATTTTCATTTGGATAATTTTTTAAACCATTTAAATTAAAATAGGAATTTAAAAGTAAATTGGGAAGTGTTTTGAAACAAAACGATTGATTATATTTCGGAATTCGGAATATTAGCTGAATTGAGAAGAATTCAACGGGTTTATAATTGAAATTCGATTATATCGAATTTTAAAAATAATTTATTTATACAAGGAATTGGAATTAAATATAGAAGATCGAAGTTCAAATAAATATATTACTGAGTAAGGAAAAATCGACAATTATAGATAATCGAAAATATTATGTTGATTTGGGAAACCGATTTGATATATATTAAAAATATATCAGAATGGAGTTGAATTTATTATAAACAAAGTTTAGAAGTTTATATATATAAATATAATTAAAAGGAACTCGTTGCAGCGCGGTAGTTCGCGAATTGGCGTTTCGAACTTCAATTGAGTACATAGAACTCAATTTAAGTCGGAAATCTTTGAAACAAGAATCGTCGAGACCAGTTTGATAATAGTTTTCTAATGGAAGAGAAAAATATGGATTTCGTCTTATTGATTTTGAGTTATGTCAAAATCAAATTTTTAGAAAAACAACGCCAGAACCATTATAAAGCCATAACAGTTTATTTAAATAAATAAAAGGATTTTAAGGAAATAAAATCCGAATTGCCATTAGAAAAATACAGACTGGAGATATAAAATAAATATGAACTCCAGTAAAGTAAGTGAAATGATTTTTGAAACAAAAATCAGATTCTTAGTTATTAAATAGATTTAACTAGTTTGAAGAATAAATAGTTAATCGAGATTCGAATTGAAATGAGACGTTGGATAAGTGAGAGAGATTTGAGAATTTATATCCGAATTCGAATATGTAACGCGAGATGAAAACGGAATTAGATTGGGTTCATGAGTAGATTAAAATATATTTGAATGTGATATGTTCAAATAAAAAGTGAAATAGGCAAAAGAATTAATAAGGAGATAAATTAGCGAATCAAGTTCAAACATTTAGATTGAGTCGGAATAAGCTGAGAATGGACACATATAGGTTAAGCAGGTTTGGAATGAAGTGTATGAAGATTTTAATTTACGTGCTCAACAAAAAGTACATGTTTAAATTCCATATGAGGTTTTATGCGCCGAATCGGCAAGCTGCTTGGCTTTTTGATTTTCTTTTCGAATGGAAAGGGCCCAGAGAGGCACTTTGTAGTTGTACCGAGTGACCCGTACAATGGAGGTTATGGCGAAATTTTCCGAAAATTTGAGGAGTTAGAATATTTTTAAGAAATATTAGTAGTTAGAAATCAATGTATCGATATATATAGAATCTGATAAGGAAACGAACTTAAAAATAAAATATTATAAACAAAAAGGAAACCTATAATTAAATCTGATAAGATTAGAAAGAGAAACATATACAGGTTTAAAAATGAATAATTGGTTTTTATGATGTTGATTTTTCGAGGTAAGTGGTCTTTTTTGTTTTGAAGTTAAAGATGTTTTCAGTCAAGGTCTTAGAGGTAGTTATACCCCAACTTGATTGATTTCGTTTTTAACCGATAAATAGCGAAGTCCAGTTTCAAAAAGAAACGTTTCAATAAGAGTTAGTTGAATGCAGTGTTTTGGGTTGTTGTAGCGATGTTTTACACAACATTCGTTTTAACCCAAGTAAGTGGAAATTTGGAAATATAATAATAAATATTTCCTAAATATAGAAATAAATGAATGGTTGTGGAAGAGATAAGTAATTGGAATGTTTTACAATTATAAATAGAATATATTTTCTAAGTATAGAAAATAAAAGAAGACGATATATGGAAATGTTTGCTAAATAGCGTAAGAGACTAAGGTGGTTATCGAAAATATCGTGCTAACGAATATGGATAAGGAAATGGAGAAGTGTTTTATTTAATGAAATATTAATTAAAAGGCTCAGTGTTTGTTTGATGTTTGAATGAATGTTTGTTTTTCTTCGATAGTTAAATAACCGACTATCGAAGTGTTTGCCAATATCGTTGTCAATATGGAGAGACCTGTTGGATTATTATCCGAGAACCACTCCGTATTGGCAGTAGCGTTGCGAATCAGATTATATGAAGATAATCGAAGACGGAGTAAAGTGCAAGGACTTTTTCTATTAATAGAAATTGCACCTTCGGTTTCGTTCCGTCCAAGAACGAAGTATATGGGCGAACGTCTGACAGAGTATTTCCAATGATCGCATATGTTGGTCTGTATAAATATATATGGTGGTGGAGTATTCAATCTCTTAGCATAATATCCAGAATATATTTGTGCAAATCAATTAATAATTAATGGATCTGAGAATGTGGCATTCAAAGTGATTGTGTTATCAACGAATGATAATTAATCGTATCCTCAGGCCTCAACAACCAAGTAACGATAAAAATCTGGCAGGCAGCATGGCTTTATGGGCAGCTCCCATTAGGGTGTATTATCGCCTATCTAGAGAAATTCATTTAATTCCTTATTCTATTTGATGTTGTCCCATTCGGGAAACGGTTGTTGATCCCCACCATTGGTGATATACATTCGATACACTCAAGCGAAATGAGTGGTAGGTCATGTGTGGCTGGGTTGCAAGACGTTCTTGTTGAACCCATTGTATTCTCTCTAAAGATACACTATCGGAAGGTGGTTGCATACCTTGTCAGAGTTGGAAATTCATTAACCAATAATTGCCTGTGGTTTTGATTGTATATTATGTATGTGGAGCATGAGATGAAAGTGTTCCACTAGATTGGTATTTATTTGATTTATACACTGTTATAATATCAAAAGAGTTTTGATATAAAGATGATTGTTTTCTTTCAAAAGGATTTGAAAGTTAAATCAAGTGTTTGGATTCTCATAAGAGAAAAAACCCGTTCCGTGTTATACGATGTGGTATTATGAGATATCGGTTATTTTCTCAAACTATTTTAAAGTGTTTATTCATATCAGTCCCCTGATTGACCCAGGGTTTTATTTTGTTTTGTTTTACCTAAACTCTTGGGTGCCCAAATTTTTATGGGCAGTCAAGTAGTTCAGGATTTTAGAGATTTACTTGGAGGAGCTGGAAGCAGGAGGCTTCGGCGTTATCTAGTTATTGTTATTTCCGCTGTGCTGTAAGTGTTATACTCTGATAGTGATACTCTGATAATAGTATGTATATGTATACAAAAAATTATGTATTCCAAAGGCTGTTATATATTATATTTGGTTCCGCTGTGATGTGAGATTCTGTGTTGTTATTTCTATTCTTCTTCTACCTTTTTCTTCTAAAAAATAAAGATTCATATTTCTATGATATTTGGGTTGGACGTGTGATGTGTGTAGTCAACTCAAATAGTACCGATTTGCGGGCCATTACAGGTATGGACTGACAATGTGGCATGCTATCATGCAGTGATCAAGGTTTTTGTTGAAAAGAAGGGTCTTGTGGTTGATGATCAAAGCATGAATTTAATTAGCATAGCTTTGTGTATAGCGTTAATTCGCGAGATTCACACCCCGGTATGAACCAGAAATGGGATGAGGGACAGCAGGGAGGACATGCATTTCTTTCTAGCTAGAATTGGTGTCATGGTATGGAGCCCAGACATTTTTACTTATGTGGATGATGGATAGTGATGTACCTCGGATTTAAGGCCGACTAAAAGGCTCAAGTGATAGGTCCAATAGGACCGGGAAACGTATTTCTTAGGAATAACTAATCCACAAACGTTAGGTATGGACTGACCCTGTTGCTCCAAGAGACACATAATGTGAAACCCTGGGACATATGCTTGAGTGTCCCGAAGTCGGATGAGGAAGATTCCTTTCCTCGGTTCATGATGGAAATCCAAATTCCAATACGTGATTATACCGGTTATTTGTAAACCTATATGGCGACATAATAGTATGGGGTATTATGTCGTCTATGATGATACAATTATATTTGAAGGTGTTTTGACACTATGCACTTATAGTAATATTGAAATGATTTGTTTTAAAGCATACCAAGCATGTTTGGATATTATAAGTTAAAACTCTATCCTATGGTTGGTATTGCATTGTGTGATGGGACCTGAGTCTTATAATAGCTTATTTTTTCTAGAATGCATTGTGTTGTTTATAAATTGTTTTATTTCAGCATATTCATGGGAGTGAACCCATTCTATGACATACGGTGTGGTCCCGTGATTTACCTTATTTTAAAGTAAAAGTTTAATAATTATTTTAAGTTCTCACACCGGTCCCATGACTGAATCGAAGTTTATTGTTTCCACCTAAACTCTGGGTGCTCGTATTTTCCACACGGACAGTCTGTAGTTTTGGTTTTTGCAGATTTCTATTTAACAAGATCCCGATTTACAACTGGAGCTATATTCGGAAAGCTTTGTATCCGTGTATTTCTTTCAGTTGGGGTAGTTGATGTATTTCCACTATGCATTGTATTTATAAATTTTCATTTCCGCTGCTATGTAATTTATCCTCTGATATTGTATTTCCGCCGTATATATTATTTATTCGTACTATGATATTCTTGTACCCTGATGTAAAATTTTTTAAGAGCAATGAAATGTTCCCGTATTTGTGTTCTGATGCGTTGTGTTCTCAAAGCAATCTGTCTTCTAGTTCGGCCTAGCCCAGGCGGGGATTTCGGGCAGTTTCGTTTTGATATCAATGATTTGGTTTACAAAGCTCGAGAATAAGACACATTAGAAGCGAACGAAAGAATTCATCAGAGATAGAATTAGTAACATTCTATTTAAGAATACTTATTAGAGATAGGATCAGTAGTATCCTAGAATGAGAAACTCGTTCGGGATGGGTTAGTAATTCCCTAGAATGAGTTAAGAGCGACACATTTATAAGTAACATATTTTTGGGGATATATATAATCCGATCTTAGAAAACAAATGAGTATATAAAAGTTATGAGTTTAGAAAGTTAATAAATAAATTGATTTTTGTATGATTGTTTGATTCTTTGTTAAATTACTTATGACGTCTGATTTAAATAAATTAGACGAAACCTTCGGCGATTTTTGACATTGAATATACAAAACACTTGTTATTTAATTGGATTGAGTTAAGTTATACTGAAATGCAAATTTATTTAGAATCGCATATATATATATATATATATATATATATATATATATATATATGTTGAGCAGGTTAATGGCTTAGCATTGAGTATAGAAATAAATTGCATGTCTGACAAACAGGTGCACCTTAATGAGTTGGTTGCGCGATTTTATTATTATATAAACTACGGTGAGTGATTTGGATGCATTGTGATGGCGTTCTCTGTGAAATTAAAACATATTCCATAGGATAGTAACAAATAAATTATGGACTACACCACATATCAGACTACTGAAGGTGGCATAGCGTATCACATTCCATATAAGCATTTGGCGCTTATATGACGAGGTTTGAATTACCATACGAATAAGATGCTTGTATGGCGAGGACTGAATTACAAGTTGTACTGAGGATTGATTATGGGCTTAATAATCTATAATGGTAAATTGCAAGATTTAATAACAAACCCAATACAGGTCTTGAGATGACCAAAAAAATACACATGTCAAGTCTCTCTTGTTTTATTTATGACGCGTGGGTATGATGGGAGGGGAGCGAGGTATATAAATTATAATGGGTATGCACATTTTTTTATGCAATATATGATTTGTTGGGTGGCTAATACGACCCATTAAATTTTTCAGACTCACCCCGTACAAAGGAGGTTATGGCGAATTTGTTCAGAAATTTAGCGTGTTAGCCAAATTTAAGAGAACTTTAGAAGTTCTTAGAAACTGAAAATTTGAAGAACTCAAGCCAGAATGAAAGTTGAGTTGTTTAGTTAAATAAATTTCAACTCTGTTCTTTTTCGAGGATGAAAAAGTTTTAAGTAGGGGAGGTTGTAACAACCCGTATTTTCAGAACCAATTTAAAATTTAGATTTAAGCTATTTTAAGGAATATGGAAATGTAGATAGGTTATTTTTGCTAAATAAAATTTGAGAGTAATTTTAAAATTAGTTTTTATATTTTATTTGACTTAAAACAAACTAAGTAAAATTATTAAATTAATTTATAATCCTTGTTTTAGAAAATTTTGAAAAATTGATTTTTAAATCATCTCATAGCCCTTAAAAGTGAGATTTTGCTAGGGTGCTCGGAATACGAAGAGATAAATTTTTTGGATTCATGATGACAAACAATTGTTGAGTTCGAAAATATGTGTCGAACGGAGTCAGTATGTGGCCGTGCGAAGCAAAATAATTATTCAAAAATAGGCGATCAGTTTACAAAGGAACATTAATGAGACAATCTCAGAATTCGATTACACTTTTTTTTTGGATTCAATGGTCAAATAATGATTAAATCCAAAAGGCCGTAATTTTTGGAGTTAGCGTTTGGGCGTTCAAAAAGAAAAGATACGCTAAAATCGCATTTTTGAAGCTTATTCGAGCATCTTTGAAAATTTTAAAGGACGGTAAAATGAACTCGGAATTCGATGAAACTTGATTCGTTGTATTCGTCTTGACGTGTAGTATCTCGTGTTCGAAATCCGTGGCAAATGGAGATCGTTGGCATTCAAACGATCTGATGGAAAAAGAGATAAAATCACTTTTCCTCCTTTTCTTTCTTCATTTCTCTCCTCCTCTTCTTTCTTCCTCTTTCCTCTTTAATGGAGACCTCTCTCCCTCTCCATGGCAGCCGCCTCCTCCTCTCCCCCGCTGGCCGTGCCACCTCCTCCTCCTCTCCCTCTCATCTCTCTCTCCCCTCTTCCTTCTACCAAAGAGAACCCTAAACCTAGAAACCCTAAATCACCTCCTCCCGCGCCACCACCACCCTCCAGCCACGTCAGGCCGACCCTACCGCCTGTCAGCCACCCACCTCTGGCCGTGGGCCCCACCATGGCCGAAATCTCCTCTTTTCACAAAATTCTCATTTTGCAAATAACCCTCTGTCCTTCTTTCATCAATATCTTGCAATCCGTGCATTTCTGACCTAGACTCCACAAAACCAAAGTTGTAGATCATGTTTTTCTCTATAATTTTGACATAACACAATCGAATTTTGGAGTTCAGAGCTACCCAAAAAACGCATTTGAAGATTGCGGATCTGGAACGAAGATTTGCGATTTCTGGAGAATTGGTGCAATTTTGGTAGAAAGTCCACTAGGGAAAAGTTTTCCGGAATGACGCGTTTGTGCTGATGACAAGGTTATGAAGATTGGAGGTCCGTATGCAAATTCTGGAGCCAGAAAGGCAAATTCGGGTGCGAAAAACGACAAACGGCGAGTGCGTGGCAAGAGAAATTTCTACATAAGAAGAGTCGTGGCAGTTGGTTTAGCTTATGGGTGAGAACTCACTCACTAAATTATTTAGTTAGGTTACTATGTCATGATTTGTTATGTGGTTAAGTTGCCAGTTAGAAATTGCATCATGTAGTTATTTTGGAGTTCAACACTTGAACTATTCACAAATCATTTGCATTAGAAGCGTTGTATGAATATGTAACACTCGCATTTCATACTCCGTGGATGGACACTTGCGGCGCCTTAAATGGCATTTGGTGATTGGCTATTTATTTATTTATGATTACAGAGTGCGCATGCTTTAACTTAGGTCTAGTTGTTCTAATATTATTGTTAATGGGGTTGTGGTTAAGAAGATACAGTCTAAGAGAGGTCTTAGACAGGGTGACCCCCTATCACCTCTATTATTTAATCTAGCGGCTGATGTTTTTTCTAGAATTATTAAGAGAGTTGGGAGATTAGGTATATTGGGTAATGTTGGTAATGAAATATTAAATAATGAACTATCTTTACTCTAATTTGCAGATGATACTTTATTATTTTCCTCTCATTTACCTAAGCACATTATTGCTCTTAAGTTTATTCTTTACTGTTTTGAGATGTTATCTGGTCTTAAAATTAATTTTGAAAAGAGTGCTATTATGGTCATTAATGATTTTGATAATGTGGAATCTAGGTTTGCAAGTACATTAAACTGTTCTATCATGAAATTTCCGTTTGATTATTTGGGTTTTAAAATTAGATGTTCGAAGCTCAAGAAGGATGATTGGTTAGTTATTATTGATAAAATAAATAATAGATTATCAAGTTGGAATATTAGATTTTTGTCTAGCGTGGGTAGATTAGTGCTTGTTAATTCGGTATTATCTGCCATTCCTACTTATTGGATGTTTGTTCATAGATTTCCTCAATGGGTTATTGTGAAAATTGATAGAATAAGACGTAATTATCGCTGGAGTGGTGATACTAGTTGTAGAGGCTATAAATGTTTAGTTAAATGGAAGGTGTGTTGTAAGCCCAAGAAAGAGGGGGGTTTGGGGATCATTACTTTACATAATTTTAACTCTTCCTTGTTAGCCAAATGGTTAAGGAGATTTAGACGTCCTGAAGTGTCGACTACTTGGAAGGTTATTGTTTCCAAATTTTATTATTCAGGAGGAGAGTATATTGTTGGATCTAGTGTTGGTTGGCTTAATAGATTATCTTACTTTTGAAGTCTGTCTTAAAGTGTTTTGATTTTTTAATTTAGGTTGTAAGGCGATTGTTCATTCATGAAATCTTACTTACTTTTGGCATGATATATGGATTTCTCGTTTACCGCTAAAAATTGAGTTTAGTGAGCTTTTTAATAATTGTAGTTTTAAAATTGTTTTAATTAAAGATGTTTATAGAGGGGATTTGGATCCTCCGAGGGATTTTGCTTTCGGTACTATCTTAGAAGGAGAAATGTTAAGACAATTAGCATTACTTAAAGCTAAATTAGCTTTGTACCACATGCATGAGAATAGTGATTCAATTAGCTGGGGTATGAGTAAGAATCCATTATATTCAGTTAATTCCATGTATAATTTCACAAATTTTTCAGGGGTTTCATTTCGGACTTTTAAATTTATTTGGAAATCTAATTCACCTCCTAAAGCAAAGTTGCTTATGTGCGTAATTGCTCATAAGAAGCTTAATACGATTGAGCTTTTAAAGAAGAAGAATATTATTTTAGATGTTAAGTGTTGCTTTTGTAATTTTTTGAATGAAGATGTTGATCATTTATTTTTTTATTGCAATATTACAAATTTTATTTTTAATATGGTTTTAAGGATATTTGTTTTTGACTGGCCTAACACTCTTAACAGTTATGTTGATTATTGGATTTCTTGTAGATTTGCTTATAACTCAAGTCAGAGATATGTATTAGATTCTTTAGTTACTATCATAAGTTGGTTCATATGGTTTGAAAGAAATCGGAGATTTTTCAATCTGATTCTATGTTTGCGGATAATTTAATCATTAAAATAGTATATTTCTGTTTGGATTGGATGTCTAATTCACATTATAAGCCATTTAAGGAATTGTGCTTTGTGAGTTTTCTGGTTAAGGTCAGACTCAATTTGAGTTTATTTATTAGAATTAATAGATTTTTTTGTAATAGATTATGACTTTGTTGTTAATATCTTCTTAGATTTAGCTTCTTTTGTCTCTTTTTTATAAACATATATATATATATATATATGTTATACACATATAAATAAATAAATATATATATGTATGTATACGTATATATTATATTTAAATGTATATTCATATACTCATATATATGTTTGTGAGGTATCAGTAATGGTTTGTTTAGATGCTTGCAGTATCAGGTTGTGGTTATAAAGGAAGGGATCAGTTGATAGCTGGCTGGATTAGTGGTTATTTTTGTATTTCAGGTTGTCGTTTTTGAGGAAGAGTTTAGTCGATAGCTGGAGATTTGGTGGCTGTTTTATTATGGATATTTTTTCTGCGGATGGTGGGGAGATTATTGGGTGTTCATTCTATTTTATTTATTTTTTGATTGTAATGGCTATCATTTGTATTGGAGTACATATACTCAATATTGGGTGGTGGCTTTGCCGGAATTCGATATTGGAGTATGATGGGCGGTGGTTTTTTCAGAGCTCATCCATCTACTTTTCTTTACACTCATATAGCCATGTGTCCTTGTATTGTTTTTCTTTCTGGATCTGTAGATGGACTTTGTAGCTTTTTTTATATATTATATATGTATGCTCTCTTCTTTACAGAAGAACACACATGTTTGGTTTCAAAAAAACAGAGTTCATATAATAATATACAGCGGAAAATGATATCAGAGATTAAGATTTACATAGCAGCGGAAAATAACACATAAGTACAATGTGTAGCGCAAAATAACTACTGACACAACTGAAAGAGATACACAGATACAAAGCTTTCCGAATATAGCTCCAGTTGTAATCCAGGATCCTGTGAAAAGAAGTATCTGCGAAAACCAAAACTACTAGCTACCCGTGTGGAAAATATGGACAGTTCAGGCAGAAACAATAAACTCCGAGTCAGTCATGGGACTAGTGTGAGAACTCAAAAATAGTTATTAACTTTATTTTAAAATAAAGTAAATCAAGGGACCACACCGTATAACACGGAACGGGTTTACTCCCATGAATACTCTGAAATAAAATAGTTTGTAAACAACGCAATGCTTTTTTGAAAAATGAAGCTATTATGAGACTCAGGTTCCATCAAACAATGCAAAGCAAGCCGGAGGATAGAGTTTTACCTTATAATAGCCAAACATGCTTGATATGTTTTATAACAAATCACTTTGATATTACTATAAGTGCATAGTGTCAAAACAACTTCAAATATAAATGTATCAATCATAGACGTCATAGTTACCATATATTATGTCGCCATACTAGTTTTACAACTAAAACCGAGATGTGTCATACTGGAAATTGGATTTCCATCATGAACCAAGGCAAAGGATCTCTCCTTGCGGTTCGAGACAATCTAGCCTACCATGTCTCAGGATTTAGCCGCAAATGCACCCGGGATCTTCAGGGCCGGTCCAAACTTACTTTAGTGGATTAGCTATTCCTAAACAATATGTTTCCCTGCCCTATGGGGCATAAAATCTGGTCAGTATGTTGACTATATCTAGGGCCACTAGGGACTCAAATCCGAGGTACCTCGCTTTCCAACATCCACATAAGTAAAATGTCTGGGCTTCATACCATGACATCACTCCTAGTTAGAAAGAAACGCATGCACTCCCTGTAGTCCCTCATCCTGTTTCTGGTTCATATCAGGGTCTGAAGCTCACGAATTAACGCTATACACAAAGCTATGCTATTTTAAGTTGTGCTTTGATCATCAACCACAATACTCTATTTTTCAATAAAAGCCTTAATCATTTGCATCTCAGCATGCCACACTGACAATTCACACCATACAACTGATGTCTATCGGTATATAACCTCTAAGCTTGTACGTCTCAGAGAAGGGTGTTTAGAAAGAGAATAAATTCTCCGCCACCAAACACATATATATTTAGTAGAAATTAATCGATACAGAATGAAATCCAATGTCAGACACACATCCATTTACAAGTCCGTTCTGCATCTAAACGCAACCAGAGGCACCCTATTCCTCGTCCCATATGTCCAATACAGGAGAGAGGTCCTCGCATATCCGTTCGATCTCCAAGTACATCTGGATGATCACCACTTATTACCCTGTCTTGGGTGTACTGCCCAATAAAGACATCAGTAATCATCCAAACGATGTGAAGATCTCTGATCTTCATCCATCATCTTCATCGTTGACTTTCAGTTGTTGTATTAATTATTCATGATGGGTTAAACCCGATCTTTCCGAATAACTTGTGTATCTTATAATCAAGTGCTATAAAAACACATCGTGCGCCTCATTCCAATCCAGAACATTCTTTAACTCAAATATTCAAATTTTTAGGGAAAGGTTCCCATTAATTTTATCAAAGATAAGTTCATTTAAACTTATTCTTTAATCTTCCTTTACCTATTAATTTCAAAAGATTTTATTATATCTTTTCACAATCTAAACCAAAACAAGGTTTACTACCTAGTCGAGATTATCGAGCCTTACCAAATTAATCATTTATTTAATTATCCCAAACCCAACCTATTTATCTCATGGAGCAAAACTGGTAGTACTCCATATCTAACACCCACAGTGTTATCGGTAAATTTAGTTACCATTTCACGTTCAAATCTAATTAAAGATTTAACTATCGCCTAGAGTAAAACTGGATGTACTCCATTCTCGATCATTTCATGAATTCGATAAATTTAATTATCCAATTCTCATTTTAATCTAACTAAAGATTAATAAAAGCACCAACTTGGTTTTAATAACAAAAATCATTACTTTATGACTATTCAATTTTAAGAAATTAATCTTAGCTTCGACTGGGTTAAAGAACCAATGTTATTAAACACACAATTCACAATAAACCCAAGTCAACTTCCATTAACTATGGAATCTCCATGGAAAACAGATCAATATATAATCGATATAAATTTCCTTATCAGACTAATAATATAAATGGTATAACGGCCAAGCCTTTTAAATTCCATATATAGTAACGGTCTTCCTTCATAGAAGCTCATATCGATTATTACCGAATCGAATTCTGTTCAATTCCAATTTAATATATTAAATTGGAAAACTTTACTATGGAAAATTTCCATTAAATCTTAATAAAAAGATTTATAAATTCAAACTCATCTCTTCACTGTTAATTGGATTAAAGAACAAATGTTATTTAAAACATTGTTCACGATAAACGCACAATCAACTTTCATTTCAGTTCCAATTAAATATTAATTAATTGGTAAACGTCTCCAAATCTTAATTAAAAAAATTATTCTTTTCTCAACTGGGTTTAAGGACAGTGTTATTGAAGACACCATTTATGACAAACCCAAAATCCAATTTGATATTAAATATAAGGCTTTGAATAGAAAATAATATCGGTTTATATTCAATATCAAATTCTGAAACTAACGGATATCGTATTGGGAATAACAATATCTGAATCTTCAAAAAAATTCAACAATATCTGTATAATCATGAAGTCCAATCTCAAAACATTCTAAAGATTATTTCCATTTAAATCCTTTCCAATCTATACATCGGAAAATTCTAGTTATTTTAAGACCATTTACAAATCCAATTTATTTATTTAAAAATCATTTGGATTATTATACTAGTTATTAACTAGTTCATTTCAATAAAAATATATTATCTTTTCAAAACTTGGGATTTTTCATCCAAAATCATTCCAAATCATATATTATGATTTTACACACTTTATCCATATTTTTAATAATTTTATCAAGGCCCTTATAGTCGATTTCCAATAACGGCCATCGAACTACATTCATAGCGACCTTTTCTAAAATTGATTTGGAAATAATTCCAAATCCAAACGTTAGATTTCAAATCTCTTATATTCTAGAAATCTCTTTTGGATAAAACCAAACGGTTCTGATTTTAGGAGAATCCGACGGTCGGATCTCTCGTTACATCCATCTAAAGTCAATGGTCGAAATTCGTGAACGGTCGCTATGCGACGCATTATATTTTGGCCATTTAAATACATATAATATATTTCATCGATTTCCATTTAAATCGTATTTTATAAATCATTTATAAATTCATTTTAAAATTATTTCAACTTTGTTTTCAATTTTAAATCAAAATTAAATATTCCATATTATTATAATATTAAAATGATAATATTTTCAAAATATCATATTTTGAAATGAATTCTTTTCGATGTTCATTATAAAATGAATAAAATTGATATAAAAATTCGTTCGAGTTAAAATAGAGTTTCTATACTTAACCCGGCTTCATATTTTTGTATATTTACGTGTCCATCCAAAACCAGACATCAAAATCATATTTTGATTCTTCACTAAATATTATTTTAAAATATTCGTTTATATTCTGAATTAGAATCAGACTCAATCAATTACCATATAATTTTATTTATATGGATTCCATACATCGCATGTATTCAAAATAGTGATAAACAGATATTAAACAGCCAATTCACATCCAGTGTGTAATTTACAACTATATAAGCATTAAATAATTAAATAACGCCTATCATAGTCTGTTGATCCATCAATTGACATATAATTGAATTCAGGGGAGATGTGAATAAATTATCGTCCCTGGACCCATGTGCGGTTTTCAAACATCAAAAAATAATTAGGCGATGTGTAAAATTATTGTCCCAATACCCATGTGGGGTTTACATCACAGTCCATGTGTATTTATTTATTAATATTTATAAATATTTATAATTATAGTTTAATAATGATAACATTAAACTATACAAAATCATCAGCCACCAAACAGATATTAAAGTCAAAGACAAACAATACACATGTAGTAATAAAAATAAATAACTATACAAAATTATGAGTGAGAGAATTCTCACATTGGGTTCGACTCCACCATTCTTTATCTGAAGATTGTTTTTAACAAAAATTAAACCGACGTTTAATTTTGTTAAAAATTCCAACAGCCTCTGTTTTTGTTCTGGCCAGTTTCATGTTATAATGCTCGATTTAACGGCTCCAACGGATCCGGGTTTGTTGAATTCTGACATCGTATCACAAAGTTATCGAATTTATAAGATTTTACAATTATCATATAAATAATTTCAGATTTAAGAAAATATTATTTAACCTAAAATATTTCCATTGTTAATCCCATATCCAACGATCACCGTGATTCCCCCTTCCAACTTCATCACGCATTGAGAAAAATCAAACTTGTCGTCTCCTTAAATTCCTCATCCATGCTCATAAACCAAGGCGCCGAAGCACCATCTACCACCCCTCGATGCGCCGCCTGGACACCTCCCCACACCAGCGACGGCGAAGAGCTCGGCCCCCTATTAATTGTGAGACATGACCAGTTGATCTCGAAATTCGAGCTATCCACAAAACGAAATCAGATCATCACCGTTCGCTTCACAAATCTTGCATAGCTTTGAATTTTTGCCTTTGAAAGATTTGGAAAATATTGTGTGGATTTGGGAATTAAAGGGTTTTAATTTCGAAGCTTTTTGATTGCCTATCGCTGATGGGAGCGGCAAAAAAGACGTTGACCACAGGTTGTGAAAGATAGAGTTTGACTAGAGTTTATATAATTTATATTTAATTCACAAATTACTTGTTAATCGTTTCGAACTCCAAATCAATCCTAACGGCTGTCGTTCCTAACCGAATACCACATTCCGGAAACAATGGGATATGTTTCGTAAGCCAATCGACTGTTTCAATCAGTTTTTATCAAAATTAAAATATAAATTAATACAACGGTCAATATTGAATTTGATCATACATTTAATTTACCTTGGCCACATGCTGACACCAAAAATTACATAAAAAACAAATCTGGCTATTATTTGATGATACGGTCCTAACAAAACTAATTTTGTCGAATATGGAGACAGTTTGAAAAATGGACTTTTTTTGGTCAATTAAATTTAAACTGAAATTACAAAACACATTTAAATTTACCACGCTCATATGTTAATTCAAAAATTAATGAAATTTGAAAACTAGTAATAATTTGACATTCCGGATCCAACAAAAGTGGTTTCGTCGAAAATATGACGGCCCGCTCTGCACCAGCCTGCATTTCCTCCGGAAGTACGCTGTACACATACCCGACTAGCACGGAATAGTCGCCAAAGAAAGGAAAGAAGGGAATAAACTAATCAAGGAACCTGTAGAATGTCTCACAGCGCATGGAATAAAATATAATGATAACATACTTGACATAAAACAGGTGAGACGGTGCATAAGCTGATAACTAAAATCAACATCAATCATCAAAGCAGCGGAAATCCAAATACAGCTTATTACAATTTTCCAAATTTACTGTCTCCAAACAAAAGAAAGCTAAAGTAGAAGATCCACCACCGATGCCCAAGCGGTGATCTTCAACAACACAGGGAGAATATTATATATATATATATATATATATATATATATATATATATATATATATTACGTGGAAGCCTCCTGCTCGTCTCCGGATCATCTACCCGTGCATCGCCATCTAACCTGTCTCTAGTCTGCTCGTGTGAGCACCCAGAGTAATAAGAGGATACATAAAACTCTGGGTCATACATAAAGCCTGGTATGAGCGATACGCATCTAAACAAAATGATAACAGGTATACTAAACCATACCTGAACCTGGACCTGCAACCAAAGAGTTAGTACCACATACCGTACAATGCTCTAAGGTGCCATAATAAATAGTGTAAGAATACAGGGGTGGGGTGTGCATGTCACAATGATAGCAAACAAATCATCCATAGCAACCATCCTCACATCTCTCACTCAGTGCGTAAAGCGTACGGCATCTACCACTTTGGAACACTAGACAAACTGAGGTAACGACGAATCCCGACTTGTAGAGACCCTGCTATGACCACGCTAAACATATGGAGTCATGACCAAACATTTCTATGACCCACTTCATTGGTTGTAGCCCTTGGTTCTACCGATGCCATAATGGCCCTGAATCCGTCTTCGTACCTCCTACCATAGTGGTCCAAAGCTATAGACGTCGACAACTCCTTGGCACGCGTCCCGCAGCAAAGCCTAACCATGAAGCGAACTCGTTGATTCCCATCTGAATCTTGAGCTCTAACTTCTTATTTGGACTTCCTTTGCATCTCGGGTTATAGTCTTCACTTCCAGATCGGTCTTCATTCAGTCTTCTCCTCGGATCGTGCTCCCTTGGATGGTTCGGTTCGTGACGCGCCTCCCCAATTGGATCGGTTCGTTCTCCCTTTGTCGGATCGGGTCGCACCTCTCCAGGTCGTGCCCTTCAGCTCGCGGCGTCCTCTCAAGTGCATAACTCCGGTTCAGATCGTGCTTCTGAAGTGGATCGGGTCGGAAAGCCAGTTCAGTTCGTGCCTTCTATTTGGATCGTGGTCTCCAGTTTCCATCGGATCGGATCGTGAACTTCAGACGAGAGGGATCGGTTCGTGGTCACCATCCATAGGCGGATCGGGTCGTGTCGTGGCGCGAGCTCCAATCGGATCGTGCTCATAGGGGGCGATCCGATCCGGGTAAATTCCTGTACTTCGTTCCAGCGACAGTCTTTCGCCATTCGACAACGTTTTTGACCAAACTAACACTTCTAAACAATCACAAAACATCTCATACAGTTATAGCAACGTATAGTATCGACTACGAACACCATAACACAAATCATAGCATGTAAAATGGATCAAACATGGTCAAAACCCCAAATTTTCCCTTAAGCATTTTTAAGTAAATCTAATCATAGGGTTAACAAAACTTAATCAAATCGAACCAAATTTCTAACAGAGGCATAAAATATTATTTAAGAATTTCTAAACATTTTTCCAGAATTTATTAGTGTATAAATTCGCTAATCTTCACTAATTACTCTTAATTACCGTAATTAGTGCAAAAACTATGCAAATCACTCACCTTTGCCACAATCAAAACCCCAAAACTGAAATATTCTCTGATTTGGCGCTGTTCCCAATCTTACACAGCAGCTCCGACCTTGCTTTGGTGCTTTTTCTTCTTAATTTAATGTTGCTAAGCCTAATCTTCAATTAGAAAGTGATTTGGGGTGTTTTAGATGTAGGAGGCCATTGTTAGAGTGTCTAAGGATGAAAGTGGCGGCTGGAAAATGTCTAAAGAAATGTTTTCTAACCCTAATCAGCCCCTATATACCCCTAAACCCGAAATTCCCCTCTGGGCCTAGCTGCTAATCACCCGGTTAGGCCCAATTAAGCTGTTTTTCCTCATCTGAAACTTGTTTCAGCCATATCTCCCAAACGGTAAGTCCGTTTGGCTAATGTGACCACTCTACGGAAAGAGAAACCATCATCCGGAGCCAATGGAAGTTGTTTTAGGTCAAAATACCTTTCCAGTCAAAAGTTCTGGCCAAAACAGTGCCAACTAGGGGTAAAATGGTCATTTAAAAATCGGGAAAAATCATGAACATGGGAAATGACCCCAATAGTCGTTCCCCAAAGTTACATGACCATACTACTTCGTATGTGAAAGAAATAAATATTCTACGATCCTATGATGCGTAGAATGCGGGTCGTTACACTCTCCCCTCCTTAAGAAATTTCGTCCCCGAAATTCCTTAACCCAAAACATACAAAGGATCCCGCATGCCTAACAACCACATACAACAATCAAACATGCAAAACAAGCAAACAAGCCTATCCTAGCATGCGGAAAAACTAAATCGAAGCCAAAATCTTACCAGGCAAAGAGTTCTGGGTGTGACTTCCTAATGTTCTCCTCTGTCTCCCAAGTACAATCATTCTCGTCCTCGCTCCACTGTACCTTGACTAGCTTCACCACCTTCCTTCGAAGTTGCTTCATGTCGTGCGCGACAATACGGGCCGGCTTGCGGTTCCCAACCGCCTCGGGTTCTACTTCGAAGTCCTCTAACTGATCAGGTGAAATAGTCATATCTGAGTCGTGAACGAACTTCCTTAGTTGGGAAACATGAAATACGTTGTGAACTCCCGCCATCTTCTCTGGTAAGTCAATTCTATATGCTAAATTCCCGACTAGTTCAAGAACAGGGAATGGGCCAACGAATCTTGGTGCCAACTTGCCTCTCCTGCCGAATCGTATTACGCTCTTCAACGGAGAAGTCTTGACAAACACCAAGTCACCAACGGAGAATTTTAGGTCTCTTCTTCTCTTATCGGCATAACTCTTCTGCCTATCTTGGGCTGCCTTCATTCGTTGTTGAATGATCTTGATCTTATTTGAAGTTTCCCTCACCACATCTGGTCCAAGCATAAACATCTCGCCAGTCTCTATCCAACATGATGGTGAGTTACACGGTCTTCCGTACAAAGCTTCAAACGGAGCCATACCGATACTGGATTGGTAGCTATTATTATATGCAAACTCTACTAGATGCAAATGGTCATCCCATGATCCACCAAAATCCAATATACATGCTCTCAAGAGATCTTCCAAAACACGATTCACCCTCTCCGTCTGACCGTCGGTCTGAGGATGATATGCGGTACTGAGATGTAACTCTGACCCTAGCACCTCTTGTAAGCTCTTCCAAAACCCACTAGTGAACAACGGGTCTCGGTCGCTCACAATGCCCTTAGGTACTCCATGAAATTTCACTACCCACTTCATATACAATTCTGATAACTTAGCTGCCATTCTGGTCGATTTGACTGGTATAAACCTTGCACTTTTAGTCAGTCGATCTACAATTACCCAAATGCTGTCATATCCCGATCTAGTCCTTGGTAAACCATCGATGAAATCCATCGAGACTTGCTCCCATTTCCATTCGGGAATTTCTAAGGGTTGTAACAACCCACTAGGCTTCTTTTGCTCGGCTTTAACTAGCTGGCAATTCATGCACTTGGATATAAACTTCCCAACGTCTCTTTTCATCCCTTCCCAGTAGTAAGTCTGCTTCATATCTCGATACATCTTGTTACCACCGGGGTGTATAGTCAGCTTTGAGTGATGACATTCTCTAAGCACTTCATCCCTCAATCCATTGACATTGGGTACAACAAGCTTTCCATTCTTTCTAAGCCATCTATCTCGATCAAGCCCATACTTGTTCATCTCCTCATCGATACCCATCTCTGACTTGGAGATGATTTCCAATAGGTTAGGATCGTCCCTTTGACTAGAGCCGATCCGTTCAATCAAAGTGGGTCTGATCGTCAAACTTGCTAACATTTCTCGATCCAATTCGCACTTTGGTCTGAAATCAAACCCCGCGATAAACTCCAGTTGCTTCCATTCAAGGAACATAGCCCCTAAGCTGGCATGTCTTCTACTCAATGCATCAGCCACCGCATTGCCCTTTCCCGGTGTGTATGCGATGTCAAAATCATAGGAAGCTAAGAACTCTAACCATCTCTGCTGACGGAGATTTAAATCCTTCTAGGAGAATAGATACTTCAACGACTTATGATCTGTAAACAGCTCAAATCTTTCTCCCAAGAGATAGTGTCTCCACATCTTTAACGCGAACACGATCGCTGCCAATTCTAAATCATGGGTAGGGTATCTTCTCTCGTGCGGTTTCAATTGTCGACTTGCGTAAGCTACAACCCTACCGCCTTGCATCAATACAGCACCCAGTCCGGTACCACAGGCATCCGTGTATACCGTCATCTCTTCATCCCCCTTAGGAATGACTAACACTTGTGCACTTGTCAACTTGTCCTTTAGATTTTTAAATGCATTCTCGCACCTTTCATCCCAGACAAAAGCTTGATTCTTCTTGGTCAACTGGGTCAATGGTGCTGCTATCTTGGAGAAACCTTGGATAAACTTACGATAATATCCAGCTAATCCCAAGAAACTTCTTACATCTGTTGCGTTCTTGGGCGTAGGCCAATCTTGTACCATAGCCACCTTTGCCGGGTCCACGGCAATACCATCCTCTGATACAACATGGCCCAAGAACCTCACTTCCCTCTTCCAGAAGTGACACTTAGAAAACTTTGCTTTCAATTGGTGTTTTCTCAACACCTCCATCGCTACTCTTAAATGTTCCTTGTGTTCTTCCTCTGTCCTCGAATAGACCAAAATATCATCAACGAACACAAGGACAAACTTATTCAACTGATCTCTGAATACCCTATTCATAAGATCCACAAAATATGCTGGAGCATTGGTCAGCCCGAATGGCATGACCAACCACTCATAAAATCCAGACGGCGTTCGAAAGGCCGTTTTAGCTATACTCCCAGCTTCCACTCTAAGCTGATGAAAACCTGTCGCGAGATCCAACTGAGAAAATACTCTCGCGCCACTCAACTGATCGAACAAATCAACTATCCTCGGCAGAGGATACTTGTTCTTCCTCTTATTCAACTCGCGGTAGTTTACACATAACCGAAGGGAACCATCCGCCTTGGTAGTAAACACAACTGGTGCTCCCCATTCAGAAACACTCCTTCTGATAAATCCCTTCTTCAAAAGATCGCTGACTTGCACCTCGAGCTCTCGCTGCTCTCTTGGTGCCATACGATGAAGTGGCATCACTATAGGTCTGGCATCTTTTACCAAATCAATACGAAACTCATTCTCTCGGTGTGGTGGAAGTCCGGTCACTTCTTCGAAAACATCCGGATACTGGCCAACCACGGGCAAACCTGACAACTCACTATGCGGAATGTCGAGGGAGTTTAGAAAACTAGCCAATACCCCCTCACTGGGTAGACCACCAAACACTATCCTCCGCCCATCATCCGCTCTAGCTGTCACCAAAAAGCCCTCACAGTCTACCACCACCCCGTATCTTCGGAGCCAATCTACTCCCAAAATAATGCCAAACCCAGTAAAGCCCAAAACAAAGCAATCACAAACAAACATGCATCCATGACTCGATAAGACCACATTACGACAAATCATGCTAAGGCTAGTCGAACCACCAATCGGGTTCGTCACTACTAAAGGTCTATCGACAATCTCGGGCTCCAGTCCCAACCTATCTACCAGGTCACTAGATATGAAAGAACTGGAAGCTCCGGTATCGAACAAAACTCTAACAGGAACATCATAAACAGAAAGCATACCTTGAATGACGACATTCTTTCCCTTTTCTGCCGCAGTTGGGGCATTCGACGAAGAAGGAATAGCATTAAGAGCATATGCTTTCACCATTTGCTTTTCTTTAGGGGGCTGTGGACACTTGTCCGTGTGATGTCCCATTTGGCCACAGTTGAAGCACTTCCTATCCGCTGGCTTGGCCCGACAATTACTAGCATAATGGCCCTTCTTACCACAACTGAAGCACTCCACATCTTGCTTATTCTTTTTCTTCTGGCCATCCTTAGCTTGGTTCTGCTTTCTCTTATTCTGGGAACCACCCTTGCCTCCACCACTTGCTTGTGGTTTTGGCTCTTCTGCAGATGCAACCTCAGTCTTCGACTTAGGGTAGAGGCTTTCTGATCTTAACGCTTTCCCCACAATCGATTCAAACGTCTCATCGATGTGGTTAATAAGTTTTTCCCCCAAGTACTGATCCAAACCAGTTATGAATTTCTCATTCTTTTTCTCGGCAGTATCAATAAGAGATAACCCATATTTTGACAAAGTGTCAAATTCAGCAATATACTCCGAGACAGCTCTGCCATTCTGCTTGAGCTCCAAGAATTTCTTAAACAGCACCGACTTCTGAGCAGCTGGAATGAACTTCTCGCTAAAGCGAGCCTTAAACTGCTCCCAAGTAATCTGATCTTCGGGAGTAGCTGCCTTTATAGCATTCCACCAATTCATTGCCCGCCCTTGCAGCTGACGGGACGCTAGCTTTCTCTTCATCGCATCCTCGATACCTAAATCCTCGAAGATACGTTCGCAACTATCCACCCAATCCTGAACATCCGTAGCCGACTCCGTTACATGGAACGGCTTCCCACCAAGGCTATTATAATCCTTATTCAGCTTGGCGAAGTCGACTCTTGGTGCCTGCACTATTGGACCACCACCATTCCCACCATTGGGAGCTGCCCTCTGTACATCTCTAAGCATCTCTCACATGAGGTCAGTAAACATCGTCCTCGTGTCAGCAGCATTCCCATTATTGGCCCCTCTACCGGTACCTCTAACATATCGGCTCATCGTCAATCTGAAAAAGGAAACGATTAACGACTCCATAGTGGTGCTAGTGCAGTACGACTTCATCCTTATACTAGTAATAGTATATATATATATAGCATTTTTAAAAAAAAAACCAAAGTAATCACAAATACGCTCTCTCGTATACGTATATTATCTCTCCCTGATAACTTCCCTAGGTTAACTACGCAACCTAGAGCTCTGATACCATGTGTGACGGCCCGCTCTACACCAGCCTGCATTTCCTCCGGAAGTACGCTGTACACATACCCGACTAGCACGGAACGTTCGCCAAAGAAAGGAAAGAAGGGAATAAACTAATCAAGGAACCTGTAGAATGTCTCACAGCGCATGGAATAAAATATAATGATAACATACTTGACATAAAACAGGTGAGACAGTGCATAAGCTGATAACTAAAATCAACATCAATCATCAGAGCAGCGGAAATCCAAATACAGCTTATTACAATTTTCCAAATTTACTGTCTCTAAACAAAAGAAAGCTAAAGTAGAAGATCCACCACCGATGCCCAAGCGGTGATCTTCAACAACACAGGGAGAATATTATATATATATTACGTGGAATCCTCCTGCTCGTCTCCGGATCATCTACCCGTGCATCGCCAGCTAACCTGTCTCTAGTCTTCTCGTGTGGGCACCCAGAGTAATAAGAGGAGACATAAAACTCTGGGTCAGACATAAAGCCTGGTATGAGCGATAAGCATCTAAACAAAATGATAACAGGTATACTAAACCATACCTGAACCTGGACCTGCAACCAAAGAGTTAGTACCACATACCGTACAATGCTCTAAGGTGCCATAATAAATAGTGTAAGAATACAGGGGTGGGGTGTGCATGTCACAATGATAGCAAACAAATCATCCATAGCAACCATCCTCACATCTCTCACTCAGTGCGTAAAGCGTACGGCATCTACCACTTTGGAACACTAGACAAACTGAGGTAATGATGAATCCCGACTTGTAGAGACCCTGTTATGACCACGCTAAACATATGGAGTCATGACCAAACATTTCAATGACCCACTTCATTGGTTGTAGCCCTTGGTTCTACTGATGCCATAATTGCCCTAAATCCGTCTTCGTACCTTCTACCATAGTGGTCCAAAGCTATAGACGTCGACAACTCCTTGGCACGCGTCCTGCAGCAAAGCCTAACCATGAAGCGAACTCGTTGATTCCCATCTGAATCTTGAGCTCTAACTTCTCATTTGGACTTCCTTTGCATCTCGGGTTATAGTCTTCACTTCCGGTCGGTCTTCATTCAGTCTTCTCCTCGGATCGTGCTCCCTTGGATGGTTCGGTTCATGACGCGCCTCCCCAATTGGATCGGTTCGTTCTCCCTTTGTCGGATCGGGTCGCACCTCTCCAGGTCGTGCCCTTCAGCTCACGGCGTCCTCTCAAGTGCATAACTCCGGTTCGGATCGTGCTTCTGAAGTGGATTGGTTCGGAAAGCCAGTTCAGTTCGTGCCTTCTATTTGGATCGTGGTCTCCAGTTTCCATCGGATCGGATCGTGAACTTCAGACGCGAGGGATCGGTTCGTGGTCACCATCCATAGGCGGATCGGGTCGTGTCGTGGCGCGAGCTCTAATCGGATGGTGCTCATAGGGGGCGATCCGATCCGGGTAAATTCTTGTACTTCGTTCCAACGACAGTCTTTCGCCATTCGACGGCGTTTTTGACCAAACTAACACTTCTAAACAATCACAAAACATCTCATACAGTCATAGAAACGTATAGTATCGACTACAAACACCATAACACAAATCATAGCATGTAAAATGGATCAAACATGGTCAAAACCCCAAATTTTCCCTTAAGCATTTTTAAGTAAATCTAATCATAGGGTTAACAAAACTTAATCAAATCGAACCAAATTTCTAACAGAGGCATAAAATATTATTTAAGAATTTCTAAACATTTTTCCAGAATTTATTAGTGTATAAATTCGCTAATCTTCACTAATTACTCTTAATTATCGTAATTAGTGCAAAAACTATGCAAATCACTCACCTTTGCCACAATTAAAACCCCAAAACTGAAATATTCTCTGATTTGGCGCTGTTCCCAATCTTACACAGCAGCTCCGACCTTACTTTGGTGCTTTTTCTTCTTAATTTAATGTTGCTAAGCCTAATCTTCAATTAGAAAGTGATTTGGGGTGTTTTAGATGTAGGAGGCCATTGTTAGAGTGTCTAAGGATGAAAGTGGCGGCTGGAAAATGTCTAAAGAAATGTTTTCTAACCCTAATCAGCCCCTATATACCCCTAAACCCGAAATTCCCCTCTGGGCCTAGCTGCTAATCACCCGGTTAGGCCCAATTAAGCTGTTTTTCCTCATCTGAAACTTGTTTCAGCCATATCTCCCAAACGGTAAGTCCGTTTGGCTAATGTGACCACTCTACGAAAAGAGAAACCATCATCCGAAGCCAATGGAAGTGGTTTCAGGTCAAAATTCCTTTCTAGTCAAAAGTTATGGCCAAAACAGTGCCAACTAGGGGTAAAATGGTCATTTAAAAATCGGGAAAAATCGTGAACATGGGAAATGACCCCAATAGTCGTTCCCCAAAGTTACATGACCATACGACTTCGTGTGTGAAAGAAATAAATATTCTACGATCCTATGATGCGTAGAATGCGGGTCGTTACAGAAAACGGATGTAACACCCCGTATTTTCTGTAAACATTAAAGTAACGAATTAAAAATAAATAATTATAAATGTGAGAATTATGGGAAACGGGATACGCCAATGCGTTTGCCTTGGAATTCTGCTTGAGATAGAGTCCAAGTTTGCGTAAAACGGAAACCGTATGAAGGAGTTATGACCTTCAGAAAATTCAGAATTCAAATAAACAGCTCAGAATAAAGTTCAGGAAATTCAAAATTCAAAATCAGAAGCAAAAGCGAGATGAGCGGGAAATTTTCCGCCCAAGGCCAGGTCGACCAGGGGGTCCCCTATACAGGTCGACCTCCCCCTCGAGTCAGATCTGAAATCTGACGTGTTTTCTCCTATGACGAACAACTGTGTCATTAGGACTAGTGCGGCACGTTCTGGTCGGTTCTCTTAGGTTTGATTGGCTTTTTTTGCTCTAGGTTAATCTGATAGCTCCTATTAAATAAAATTTCTATATAAGCAACCTAAATCTAAACCCTAAAGCCACACAAAAATATTCCTAAGACCGTCATGCGGTCAGTACTTAGCCTAAAATAACCGCCATTCTCCTTCAACTTGAAAGCAAGTAGGAAATGCAAATCAAATCTAATTCAACTAAGAGAATTCAACGTCTACAACAAAGGGGAGCTATTCAATTTTAGAATACCAATCCCAGAACTCAAGAATAGACTACTTTTTGTAAGTCCAGTTATCATTTAGGCCTAAATGATATTAGAATAGTGACTAAATAACTAGATGTAGAACATCGCCTAATGTAAATCTATGCCTATCCTTTTTGTTAAAACTGAATTGAATAAGACCATGACTCTTATCATGTTTGCGATCATGTTGTATGTAATATAATGATAAATGTTAAATGCTTTGCAATGAATCCATATGTTGTATAATTCATCAATGACATATTATGTTGTATACTTTGGCGATGACATAAATTGGTGATGACATATTATAAATTAGCGATGAATATCATATTGTGTAATTTGGTGATGACATACCATATTGTATAATTTGGCGATGGATATCATACTATGTAAATTGGCGACGACATTCCATATTGTATAATTTGGCGATGGATATCATATTGTGTAAATTGGTGATGACATACTATGTTGTATAATTTGGCGATGATATTTCATGTCGCATGATTTGGTAATGACACCTATATGTTGTATGTCAATTTGGGAATTTTATGCAAGTTCAACCATGATCACATATATGACCAAAACTACATGCTAATATGATTAGGTTCATGTTAGATTAGATCCAACTAATTTGCAAAGTTTACAATTACATGATTAATGTTAAGTATTTGTAGTTCTACGTAAAACCCCCATTTCATGATTCATGTTAAGTAGATCTAAATTTGCAAATTCATAATTAAATGTATATTGTTCTATGCCATATTCATATGACACATGTGTAGTTAGATCCATATTTTTATGATGTTGGAATTATTACATATTCCTCTTTTTCCCCTTTTGTGTATAAGTTAGGCTATGTATCGAACCTAACATTTTACGTGATTTATGCGAACGTTTAATGGGGGTAACGGTGGGCAAAAATATGAAATTATATATAATTGGCATATTTGGCTCATGAACATGTAAATTTTATGTGGCATAAAGTGGTATAAATTTTTATACCTAAAATTATGAACTTGATTTAAAAGGGAAAGTAGGGCTTGACTTGAATGACATTAATTTACATATAAATATAAAGAGGTAAATATGTAAATTTAGAAAAGACGAATATGCCTAACCCGAGGTTAGATTGAGTTACGGTGTAAGATTGCCCGGAACCACCCGACACATCCAGCAACCATAACAATATATATCTAATGTGGGAGGTTAGTGCATTGAGCCCAAAGGAACCCGAGGTTAGACTGAGTTGCGGTGTAAAACTGCCCGGGCCCGACCGACACATCTAGTAACCACAATGTGAGTGGTTGGTGCTTTAATAAATGAATTAAAGCGAAGTCAAGAATGGTAGGGTTAAGTTAATTAAGGCAACACTTTACCAATGCAACATGTTAACAAAACTGATGGGTGGGGTTAGGTTAACTTGGACACTTAACCAATTTAACATGTTGACTAGGAAACCCTAGTAACGGGGACCCATTTCAGCAGTAACCCACATAGATGTATCATGGTACCCTGAACTAGACAGGCTAGGGCACGATTACTGGGCTGATTATAAGCGGTCAAAACGACGACGGTTGGTGCGTCCGTGTAGGTTCCGACGGAGTACGGGCGCGCACGTACTCCCGAATGGAAAAAGAAGGCACTGGGCATCAGTAGTTATACACTGTGCATCTTGAATCGTGTCGGGTTGCCACCATAGGATTAGATACACCCCGTGGTGGTACCACCACAGGTATCTACAATCGAGCGGGGCCGTTTGACACAAGTGCTACGCATGCGAGTGGGAGTCGATCAATGAAAAGGGATCACTGGATTTGAACTCATGATAATGGTTGAAATATCTAGTAGTGCAGAGAATATGGACATGAGTGTGATAGTATGATTAGTTTATCTTGCCTCGTTTATCCTGCCCTTTTTATCTTACCTTATTCTATGTTACCTTATTTCCTTGTTATTGTCCTGTGTCCAGCTTATTCAAGTCATGGTCCTCTTATCAGTTTACATGCTGAATAATCACTGGACTAACCATACTTATGTCTGACCCATTTTCTTTCGCTCTCTTTTCTTCCGTTCCCCCCCTCAGGTACCTAGGGAGGGAATAGCTCAGCTTAATTTGGACCGTTCATCTTTCCAAGCTTGAAGACTCTGGGATATATAACTTGGAACTTCTTATCTTTGGCTATGTCTTTGGACACACTACTACTTGGGGATTTATCCAGTTTTATTGTGTTTTATGCTTCTTTATGTAATAATCAAGACAAAGATTTTGATGTAGTGATTTGGAAGTTGGTTTGAAACAGTTTGCTGTAATGTTTTGTTATGAACCACATTTGAAATAAAGCTAGTTTTTCCGCTGCTTATGTATATCTGTCTTGTAAATTATCTATGTCTTTTACCTATAGTGCTCCACCAAAGTTAAGGCATTCCCTTTGTGAGTGACCTTAACTGAGGTGGGGTGTTTCACTTTGTATCAGACCAAAGGTATACCAGATCAGATAAAATTTTTGAAAACTGGTTTTCCAAAAAATAATTTAAAGAAGCAATTTTCAAGAAAAAGTGTTTTATTTTAGAAAAGCTTAATCCCCCAAAGCCATATGCACTATCTTTTTATCCTTTGTTTTGAATCCTTCCTTTTTCGTTTTAGCATGTCTAGGGATGTTAACCTTCCAGAGGGCATGATAGTACCTGGCTGGTTCAGAAGGTACCTAGAGGCTAGGACTAATGCCGCGGGCCCAACAGACGTTCCTCCTCCCCCAGCTGCTGTGGTTCCCCCTCCTCCTCCTCGTGCAAATGCTTTCTTGGAAATATGTAGGGACTTTCGGCCATGGGTGGAAAGAACTTCAATGGAAATGAATCCTTCGTGGAAGCAAGAAACTAGCTCAAAGAAACTGAGGATTTGTTTGATATCTTCGAAGTGGATGATAGACCGAAGATACAGTTGGCCATATGGTTGCTCAAAGACAAAGCTTTCTATTGGTGGGAAGTCACTAACGCTGAAAGACCAGTTGAAACTTGGATGGATTTTAGAATGAGGTTTGAAATGAAATTCCTCTTACAAGCTGAACGAATCCTACAGATAGAGAAGTTCTTAGCTCTCAAACAGGGAGTATGTCGGTCAAGGAATACGTTAACCAATTCAATCAGCTAGCTAGGTTCGGATTGGAGTTAGTGAACACTCCACATAAGAAGGCTCTCCGCTTTGTTAAAGGGTTGAATGAGCCAGTGCACAACATAGCTATGTCCCATATACCTATGGGTGTTACTTATGAGAGACTGGTGGACATGGCACTGTTATAAGAAGAAGATAAAGTTGGAAAGAAGGAGATAAAGGTGGAAGCATCTTAGGATAAGAAAGGGAAAGGATCATGAAGCAAGAAGACAGATTCCAAAAAGGGCGGGAAGAACAACAAAAACCGTGATAAGAGGAAGTGTAATTTTTGTGGCATTCCTGGACATCTGGTTAAGGAATACAGGAAGAAGAAAAGGAAGATGGGTGGCTGTTTCCATTGTGGCGAGACATGACACATGGCTAGGGACTGCCCAAGAAAACAAGGGCAAGGGCAGAGAGCTGGATCTACTTCTAGAGGGCAGGTTGACGCACTCATGGAACCTCTGCAAGAATGAGGTAGAAATGTTTCTGTTGAGAGTTTAGTTTATCTTTTTGATCATCCTGTTCGTAGACTCTTTGACTCTGGCGCATTGCACTCTTTTATATCTACTGCTTTAGTTGAATCTCTGCACCTAGACACCAGTTTAGTAGAGGATTCCTTGGTTGTTTCAAATCCAATTGGGGGGCTAAACTTATTTGTCAACGATTTGTTTGGATTTGGAAATTTCTATACTAAGTGTGGGGTTTAGATGCAATGCCTATGTTTTGGTCTTCATGGGCTATGGGTTGATTCTAGGCATGGATTGGCTATCCAGTAATGATGCCATCCTCGATTGTGAAGGGAGTGTGGTTAGACTCATGACTCGCCTTGGTAACACTCTCGTAATCCCATGAACTTTGTTATGCTTAGCTATCTAGAATCTCTTGATGCGTCTATTGAGGATTTGCAGTCTGTTAGAGTAGTCCATGAATACTCAGATGTCTTTGAAGAGGTGAAGGGGTTACCTCCAAAGCGGGAGATAGACTTCCTCATATACCTCGTCGATAATGCAAAACCCGATGCTTTACCTGCTAGACACATGGCTCCAAGGGAGAGGAAAGAACTCAGCAAGCAAGTTAAAGAGTTGCTTGAGAAGGGGTCTATAAGGCGGAGTATTTCTGAATGGGGCGCTCCAGTAGTGTTCGCAACTAAAGAAGATGGTTTGCTTCGTCTATGTGTTAATTATAGGGAGCTAAACAAGCTGACCAAGAAGAATAGGCACCACTTCCAAGAATAGATGACTTATTCAATCATCTTGTAGGTGCATCAGTTTTCTCCCAACTAGATTTGGCTACTGGGTTCCTTCAGCTAAGAGTGGCTGAAGCCAGCATTGATAAGGCCGCTTCAGAATTCCGGAGGGTTTCTTTGAGTGCCTTGTCATGCCTTTCGGCCTGACAAACGCACCCTCTTACTTCGTCGATTTGATGAGCAGGGTGTTCAGGGAGTTCCTCAGTAAGTTTGTGGTGGTCTTCGTAGATGACATTTTGGTTTTCTCAAAGAGTGAGAAAGAGCATGCTCAGCATTTGAAAGAAGTTATGGATACTCATCGAGCACATCAATTGAAAGCCAAATTCTCCAAATTCCACTTCTGGAGAGAGGAAGTAAGATTTCTTAGACATGTGGTACCCAAGGAAGGGTTAGCCGTGGACCCCGCAAAAGTAGTTGCAGAGCAAGATTGGAAGGTTCCACGAAATGCGACCGAGGTCCGGAGCTTCCTCGAGCTAGCGGGCTTTTACCAAAATTTCATCAAAGACTTTGCAAAAATCTCAGCTTCGCTTACAAAGTTGAAGAAGAGGAACCTAACTTTCAATTGGGATTTGGATTGCGATATTGCTTTCCAACGATTAAAGAGAGCTCTAACAACAGCCTCAGTTCTAACATTGCCGGATGGGAGCAAGATGTTTACTGTATACACGGAGGCATGTGGTACGGGAGTAGGTGCTGTCTTGATGCAAGAAGGGAAGGTAGTAGCTTATGGAGGCAGACAGTTGAAAGTACACGAGAAAAACAATCCAACCCACGACCTAGAGTTGGCTGCCATCAACTTTGCACTTAAGTCTTGGCGCCATTATCTCATAGGTGAGAAGTTTGAATTGTATACTGACCATAAATCGTTGAAGTACCTTTTCTCGCAGAAAGATCTTACCTTAAGGCAACAAAGGTGGATGGAATTCTTGGCATCCTATGATTTCGAGATCTCCTATACCCCTGGCAAGGGCAATTTAGTAGTAGACACCTTGAGTAGAAAGAAGATGACCTTAAGCCCTCTCCTTGTTGAAAGGCAGAGCTTGAAGTACATAGCCAATTTTGACTTTAGTCCCTCCATCGATCATGTGACTAGTTTGTTAGCATCACTAGAAGTGCGGCCTACTCTTTTGGACTCAATAGGAACCGCGCAACGTGAAGACCCTCAGCTAGTTGATGTGATGGACAAGCTAATCAGGGGTAAGACTTTTAGTCACCTCAATAGATGCTCTATTGATGATAAGGGATGGTTGAGGCGGGATGGAAGGTTATGCGTCCCACAAGCAAGGGATTTGGTGAAGAAGATTCTCGAAGAGGCACACCATTCCAAGTTGACTATACACCCAAGTGGAGGCAAAATGTATAAAGACATAAAAAGATTTTTCTTTTGGAATGGCATGAAGGGTGATGAAGCTGAATTCGTCGCTAAGTGTTTAATATGCCAGCAATTCAAGGCGGAGCAAAAGAAGCCTGGTGGTTTTCTTCATCCTCTAGAGGTCCCGCAGTGGAAATGGGATAGCATTTCAATGGACTTTATTGATGGGCCGCCTTGGTCAAGAAGGGGCAATACCAGTATTTGGGTAATAGTGGATAGGCACACAAAAAGCGCTCACTTTATACCTGTTAAGAGTAGAAGGACTGCCTCATCTTTAGCATCCATTTACCTTAAAGAGATAGTTCGACTCCATGGGATACCCTCCAGCATTGTAAGTGACCGAGATCCTATCTTTACGAGCGAGTTTTGGAAGAGCTTGCAAGAGGCTGTAGGCACACAGCTATGCTTAAGCACAGCCTATCACCCTCAAAACGACGGTCAGACAGAAAGGGTGAACATGGTATTAGAAGACCTCTTGAAAGTATGAATTCTTCACTTTGGAGGAACATGGGAAGATCATCTTCCTTTGGTGGAGTTTGCCTAGAATAATAGCTACTAAGCCACCATAAACATGGCACCCTTCGAAGATTTATATGGAAGACCATGTAGATCACCAACTTGTTGGTGGGAGTCAATAGACAAGCTCATACTTTGACCAGATATGATTAGAGAAATATCAGAGAAGGTGGACTTGATATGAAGAAGAATGAAGACTGCTCAAGATAGACAGAAGTCCTACGCAGATAAAAGAAGGACGGACCTTGAGTTTGAGGTTGGGGACAGGGTTTTCCTTAAAGTATCTCCTTTGAGGAACGTCGTTCGCTTCGGATCCGCAGGAAACTTGGCACCATGATTTGTTGGGTCGTTTTCTATCATTGAAAAGATTGGGAAGATGGCTTACAGAGTGGAGCTGCCCGAAAGATTGGATGGAGTTCATAATGGCTTTCACGTTTCCCACTTACGGAAGTGCTTACATGATTATGCGGAAGTGGTGGAACCAAACATATTAGAGGACGCAGAAGTAGAACGAGAGGCGACTGTGAGAAGAGTTCCAACTCATATCTTGGGTATAGAAGTCAAAAAGCTACGCAACCATGAAGTCAAATTTGTTAAAGTTCAATGCAGTGAAGCTGAGGAATATGCAACTTGGGAGACTGAGGCTAAGATACGCGCAGCCTACCCTTTTCTTTTTGAGGGTACATCTTTAATCTCTTTTTTTCCTTAAGTTTGTTCATGCTCGTATCTATCTTTTTCCTCAGTACTATTTTTGATCCTTAGGTAGAAACCAATGGATGCAAACGTGTATTTGAAACATGTTATGGTTAATGGTTGCAAGTGGTTGCAAGTGATTGCTAGTGGTTTCTCGTGGATGCATATACACACACATTAGGTGTTAGATCGGCTCAGTCACTTCCATATTGCATATGCATATATGTGCTTGTATATGATTGAAACTTGATATGTTATCATATGTTTGAATGATTGTGCACTCATGTAGAAAGTATGATTAGGGATGATTGCATACATAATGGACTCATGGCACTGACATGACTTGCATTAAGAAGGTCAACTGAATCAGTGGACCGTCTGATTTTGCATTAGATAAGGATATGTACACACACTATGCATATGATCATGAAGCATTAGAAGTCTTTTAAGGACAATGGATGCCTATGTTTGATGGTTGAGTCGATGGACGATTGGATGGTAGGATATACGTTCTCCTTGGCTCGAAGATTTCGGGGACGAAATCCTTTAAGGTGGGGAGAATGTAACACCTCATATTTTCTGTAAACAATAATGTAAATAATTAATGAATAAATAATTATAAATTTGAGAATTAAGGGAAACGGGTTACGCCATTGCGTTTGTCTCGGAATTCCGCTTGAGATAGAGTCCAAGTTTGCGTAAAATGGAATCCGTATAAAGGGGTTATGACCTTCAGAAGATTCAGAATTTAAATAAACAACTTAGAATAAAGTTCAGAAAATTCAAAATTCAAAATCAGAAGCAGAAACGGGCTGGGCGAGAAATTTCCCGCCCAAGGCTAGGTCGACCTCCCCCTATGCAGATCGACCTGGGGGTCGACCTCCCCATTGGGTCAGATCTGAAATCTGACATGTTTTCTCCAGTGATGAATTGCTGTGTCATTTGGGCTTGTGTGGCACGTTCTGGTTGGTTCTCTTAGGTTTGAATGGCTTTGATTTGCTCTAGGTAGTCTGATGGCTCCTATTAAATCAAACTTCTATATAACAACCTAAATCTAAACCCTAAAGCCACACAAAAATATTCCTAAGACCGTCATGTAGTCAGTACTTAGCCTAGAATAGCCGCCATTCTCCTTCAACTAGAAAGCAAGTAGGAATTGTAAATCAAATCTAATTCAACTAAGAGAATTCAATGTCTACAACAAAGGAGAGCTATTCAATTTTAGAATACAGATCCCAGAACTCAAGACTAGCCTCCTTTTTGTAAGTCCAATTATCATTTAGACCTAAACGATATTAGAATTGTGACTAAATAACTAGATGTAGAACATCGCCTAATGTAAAACTATGCCTATCCTTTTGGTTAAAATTGAATTGATTAGGACCATGACTCTTATCATGTTTGTGATCATGTTGTATGTAATATAATGGTAAATGTTAAATGCTTTGCAATAAATCCATATGTTGTATAATTCGTCAATGACATATTATGTTATATACTTTGGAGATGACATAAATTGGCGATGACATATTATAAATTAGCGATGGATATCATATTGTGTAATTTGGTGATGACATACCGTATTGTATAATTTGGCGATGGATATCATATTGTGTAATTTGGCGACGACATTCCATATTGTATAATTTGGCGATGGATATCATATTGTGTAAATTGGCAATGACATACTATGTTGTGTAATTTGGCGATGACATTTCATGTCGCATGATTTGGTAATGACACCTATATGTTGTATGCCAATTTGGGAATTTTACGCAAGTTCAACCATGATCACATATATGACCAAAACTATAAGCTAATATGATTAGGTTCATGTTAGATTAGATCCGACTAATTTGCAAAGTTCACAATTACATGCCAAATGTTAAGAGTATGTAATTCTATGTAAAACCCATATTTCATGATTCATGTTAAGTAGATCTAAATTTGCAAGTTCATAATTAAAATTAAATTGTTCTATGCCATATTCATATGACATATGTGTAGTTAGATCCATATTTTTATGATGTTGGAATTATTATATGTTCCTCTTTTTCCACTTTTGTGTATAAGTTAGGCTATGTATCGAGCCTAACATTTTACGTGATTTATGCGAACGTTTAACGGGGGTAACGTTGGGCAAAAAAATGAAATTATATATAATTGGCATATTTGGCTCATGAACATGTAAATGTTTTATGGCATAAAGTGGTATAAATTTTTATACCTAAAATTATGAACTTGATTTAAAAGGGAAAGTTGGGCTTGACTTTAATGACAATAATTTACATATAAATATAAAGAGGTAAATATGTAAATTTAGAAAAGACGAATATGCCCTAACCCGAGGTTAGATTGAGTTATGGTGTAAGACTGCCCGGAACCGCCCGGCACATCTAGCAACCGTAACAATATATATCTAATGTGGGAGGTTAGTGCATTGAGCCCAAAGGAAACCAAGGTTAGACTGAGTTGCGGTGTAAAATTGCCCAGACCCGACCGGCACATCCAGTAACCGCAATGTGAGTGGTTGGTGCTTTAATAATTGAATTAAAGCTAAGTCAAGAATCGTAGGGTTATGTTAATTAAGGCAACACTTAACCAATGCAACATGTTAACTAAACTGATGTGTGGGGTTAGGTTAACTTGGACACTTAACCAATTTAACATGTTGACTAGGAAACCCTAGTAACTGGGACCCATTTCAACAGTAATCCACATAGATGTATCATGGTACCCTGAATTAGGCAGGGGGCACGATTACTGGGTTGATTATAAGCGGTCAAAACGACGACGGTTGGTGCGTCAGTGTAGGTTCCGACGGAGTACGGGCGTGCACGTACTCCGGAATGGAAAAAGCAAGCACTAGGCATCAGTAGTTATACACTGTGCATCTTGAAACGTGTCGGGTTGCCACCATAGGATTTAATACACCCCGTGGTTGGATCAGCACAGGTATCTACGTCGAGTGGGGCCGTATGACACAAGTGGTAAACGCGTGCGAGTAGGAGCCGATCAATGAAAAGGGATCACTGGATTTGAACTCATGATAATGGTTGAAATATCTAGTAGGTGCAGAGAATATGGACATGAGTGCGATAGTATGATTAGCTAATCTTGCCTTGTTTATCTTATCTTATCCTATGTTACCTTATTTCCTTGTTATTGTCTTGTGTCCAGCTTATTCAAGTCATGGTTCTCTTATCATTTTACATGTTGAATAATCACTGGACTTACCAGACTTATGTCTAACACATTTTCTTTCGCTCTCTTTTCTCCCCCCCCCCCCCCTCAGGTACCCAAGGAGGGAATAGCTAAACTTAATTTGCACCGTTCATCTTTCCAAGCTTGAAGACTCTGTGATGTATAGCTTGGAACTTCTTATCTTTGGCTATGGCTTTGGATACATTACTACTTGGGGATTTATGCAGTTTTATTGTGTTTTATGCTTCTTTACGTAATAATCAAGATAGAGATTTTGATGTAGTGAATTGGAAGTTGGTTTGAAACAGTTTGCTGTATTGTTTTGTTATGAACCACGTTTGAAATAAAGTTAGTTTTTCCGCTGCTTATATATATCTGTCTTGTAAATTATCTGTGTCTTTTACCTATAATGCTCCACCAAATTTAAGGCATTCCCTTTGTGAGTGACCTTAGCGGAGGTGGGGTGTTTCAACTGACGTCATTTGCAAAATGGCTATTTTTAATGGCTATATATTATTTAATATATATATATATATATAAATTTCATGGCGACTATTCTGAATTTTTAACTAGCCATAACTTTCAATTTATATAATGAAATTTGAATTTTTCACATTTATTAGAAAGATATAATTAAACAAATTCCAATGTTTCTGGTTTTACCAAAATCCGATTTATTTTGAATTATGTACATTCATTTGGATTTAAAATCGAATTTTTAAACTACCACACCATTTCAAACTCTATTTATAATTATAATAAATATATACATTCTTATTTCGATTTAAATAAAATTTAAAATCGTAATTATTTAAAATAAATGATTTTAAATATTCAAAATCCTTTAAAATAGCTAAAATAAAAAATTTAAATTGGTTCAGAAATTCCGGGTTGTTACCCGGGCAATCAATAGTTTTGGTTTTTGCAGATTTCTGTTTAATAGGATCCTGGTTTACAACTGGAGCTATATTCGGAAAGCTTTGTATCCGTTTATTTTTTTCAATTGTGGTATTTGATGTATTTCCGCTGTGCATTGTATTTATACATATTTATTTTGGATGCTATGTAATTTATACTCTAATATTGTATTTCCACTGTGTATATTATTTATTCGTACTATGATATCCTTGTACTCTGATATAAATTGTTTTAAGAGCAATGAAATGTTCACATGTTTATATTCTGATGTGTCGTGTTCTCAAAGCAATCTGCCTTCCAATTCGGTCTAGGTCGGGCGGGGATTTCGGGTCGCTTAAAAGGTTATAGGACACATAGTTTCTTTTCTAAGTTAAAGGAGAAACTTTGAAATAAATTAGACTGAAGGAAAACATTAAATATAACTAACACTATATTTGGTTTTTACACTGCACAAAATTGCTAATTATAACTAGCATTACATTCAGTTTTACACTGTACGAAATACTAGTTTTATTTAACATTGCTTTTTAGTTTAATTTTTTTCAAAGTTTGTCTTTAGGCCAAAAAATGAAGCTTCGTGTCTTTCAGCCTCTTTTTTTTTGTCCCTATGCTTATTTTCTGTATATATTTATATGTTTAATAAGTAGAAACATAAGATTCCTTTTTGAAAAGTTTAGATAAAAAATTAAGTTCATTAATGCACTTGAATACATACATATGTAAATTTTTGTACACGTTAGTAAATTTGTTGTAAAGTATTATGTGAGGAAGGGATCATGTAATTAAGGAGGTGTAACAACCCAGAAATTCTGAGCCAATTTAAAATTTTTATTTTGGCAATTTTAGCGAATTTTGGTTATTTAAAATGAATTATTTTAAATAATAACGACGAGAAATTCATTTTGAATTGAATTAGAACGTATATATTTATATAGATCGTCGTTGGAATATAAATATTTTATTTTAAATATAAAAGTAATTGAAAATGGCGCGGTAGTTCGAAAATTCGATTTTGAATTTCAAATCAATGTACAGGATTCAAAATAAACCGGATTTTGACGAAACCAAAAATGTTAGAATCTAATTGAGAATATCTTTCCAACAAATCTGAAAAATTGAAATTTCACAGTGGGAATCAAAAGTTATGTCCAGTTGAAAATTCAGAATAGTCGCTATGGAATTCTGGCCTTTAAAAATGGAAATTTTGCAAACGACCTCGGTTTTCGACGAAACCACTTTTGTTGGATCCGGGATGTAGAATTGTTGCTAGATTTTAAAAATTAATAATTTTTTGAATCAATATGTTAGCGTGGCAAAGGAAAACGCGTTTGACCAGTTTCAGTTGATTTTGATCGATTGGAAAATGGCCATTTTTCAAACGGTCTCGGAATTTGACGAAATTAGTTTTATTAGGTCCGTATCATCAATACGAAGCTTGAAAATATTTTTTGGGAATTCTTAGAGACTGTATGTGTTCCCAGTAAATTGAAATGTGCGTTCAAATTCCATATATAGAGTTATATTTTGATTTTAACGGAAACTGATCGTAACAGCCGAACTGGCTCACGATACATATCCTATTGTGTTCAGAATGAGGGTAATTAGCTAGGGACGATAGGCGGTGGGTCTCGGTGGGAGATCGAAATAAAAAGTTACTTCTTGAATTAAAATAATATAAAAATATATTTGGTCAACTCTTCTCTCTCTCCCCTCCTTAACCATTCAGCCCCCCTGCCCCCTCACGTTCAAAACACGATAGGAAAAAAAAGAAAAAGAAAATCGAGGAACCGCCGTCGCCCCCTCCTTTCCGCCGCCGTCGCCTGAGGGGCCCCGCCACCTGCGCCGCTGCTCCCTCACCCCGATGCGCCACCCTCTGGCCATTCCCTCTTCCCTCGAGCCTCTCGCTCCTCCTCCTGAAAGAAACCGCGCCTCCCCTTTATCTTTTTCCCCTTCTTCCACCTCCAATCCGAGCTCAGTCTAGAAACCCCACCGCTCCGCCTGCTACCGCTGCGCCCCACCTCTTGTCGGCAGTCCAAATTAGGTTTTAGGTGAGTTTTTTTTATATATTTTTAGTTTATTTAAATTCTGAAATTATATAAAATCAGTTTTGTTATATTAGTAACATTATAAAGTTAAGATTTTTAATAACGAGAAGATTAGATTTTTAATCGTATAAAGATACAATTTTTTAGAACTGTAAAGATATGAAATAATTTTTAGAAGAATAAAAATATAATTTTTATCATATGTGAAGTACAAAAATATGATTTTTATACGGTAGATATTATAAAAATATGATTTTTATATAGGTAGCGAAATAAAAATCTGATTTTTATTATATATATGTTGAGATAAAGATGTGATTTTTATAGCGACGATCTAAAAATTCGATCTTTATACTAGAAGTAGCATTAGAAAAATATAATCTATATGATGAAAACATCATGTTAAAGATGTTATTTTTATCATCTTGAAAGTGAAGTAGAAAAATGTGATTTCTATATGAGTAGCGATATAAAAATATAATCTTATTAGAAGAAGAACAATATAAAAAATATAATTTTTATATAGAGAATAGCGTGATAAAAATATGATCTTTATTTATGTACAGCGGTATAAAAATAGAATTTTTATCTATATAGTAGCAGTATAAAAATGTGATACTTATATACATAGCAACAATATAAAAATGTGATTTTTATATATGTAGTGGCTACGGACGATGTAATTGACAAAAGGCGAGCACGACGAAGATTTCTACATATGAAGAGTCGTGGCATTTGGTTTAGCTAATCGGTGAGAACTCCTCACTTTAAATCTTGTTTTCTAGTTAAAATATATACTAGGATGCAGACGGTGTTTAGCACCACCCGACCCGTCGTCCACAGACCATGGACGACTTGTATGTTTGTTTGATTACTTGTGAAGTTTGTTTGTGATGTTGATGTGAAATGTATAATAAAATATTCATGTGTTGAAATAAATTAATTATCGTTAAAAATATATTTTCTAACGGGAATGTGAATAAATAAATATTCATTTACAAACCGGACGGTTTGTTTATGTACACCTATTTGAAGGACATTGATTCAGACGATAAATTTTACATGTCACCCAACTGCACAAATAATATTCAGTGTTTGTGGATTGAAACCCCACATGGGTGTTGGGATGATATTTGATGTACACTAATCCCAATTGTTTAGTGGTATGTCGATCGTTTGATTGATAGACTATATGAGCGTTAATTAGTTATATTTAATGCTTATGCAGTTGTGTGGTGCACTTTGGATGATGGTTGATTATTTATCGTTGCTATTATATACATGTGTTGTATGGAATCCATATAATTAACATTATATGGTAATTGATTGGGCCTCATTCCAATTGGGAAAATAAAGAATATTATAAAATATATATTCATGCATGTGTTGAGTAGAATAAAGAATATTCATGTATTGAATAAAATATATATACATGTGTTGAAAATATTCATGTGTTGAGTAAAATATTTTAAATAATAAAATTTACATCTTTAACATAATTTTATTAAATATATTAAATAACATAAATAGTCATGTGTTGACGATGCTCATGTGTTGAGAATATTCATGTGTTGAATAAAATAAATATTCATGTGTTGAAAGAAAAATAAATATTCATGTGTTGAGAGAAAAAAAATATTCATGTGTTAAAAGAAGTCGTGTTGATTAGAGATGCGTCATTTTGACGCGAACGATATTTATATCGATTATATTCGTTTTATAGTGATTATAGAAAAGGAAGTGATTTCAAAATATAACGTTTTGAAAATATTATCATTTGTATATCGATGATGTGGAATATTCCATTTTGATTCAAAATTGAATATGAAGTTGAAATCGTTTCGAAAACGAATTTAAAACGATTTATAAAATACGTTTTAAATGGAAATCGATGAAATATATAATATATATATATATTATATATATAATTTCCTGAATAGAACGCGCCGCGCTGCGGCAATTCGTGGATTTCGACCATTGACTTCGAATTGACGTTACGGGAGATCCGACCGTGGGATTCTCCTGAAACCAAAACCGTTGGGTTCGTATCGAAAAGAGATTTCCAACGCATATTAGAAATTTGAAATCTAACGGTTGGATTTGGAATTATGTCCAAATAAAATTTGGAAAAGGTCGTTGTAAGTGCAGTTCGATGGCCGTTGATGGAAATCAACTGTACGGGCCTTGATAAAATTATTAAAAATATCAATAATTTATGTAAAATCATAATAAATGAATTGGGAAGAGCTAGGATGAAAAATTCCACATTTGAAAGGATAAAAATATATTTTTATCGAAATGAACTAGTTTTGAACTAGATTTGAAATGGTTTTGAAAATAATCAGAATTTCTAATATACAAATTGGAATGGATTTGAATCGAAATTATCTTCAGAATATTTCGATGTTGGATTTCGTGTTTGTACATATATGGTTGTGGAAATTTGAAAGATATATTTTATATCGTTATTTCCAATACGATATTTGTTGGTTTCAGAATTTGATATTGAATATAAGCCGGTTTATTTTCTATTCAGAGCCTTGTATTTAATATCAAATAGGATTTTGGGTTCGTCGTGAATGGTGTCTTAAATAACACTATTCTTGAACCCAATTTAGAAAATAATAAATCTTTTAATTAAGATTTATTGAAATTTTCCATTTAATTAGTATTAAATTGGAATTGAATTTGAACTGGTTTTTGGGGTTTATCGTGAGCGGTGTTTTGAATAACACATGTTCTTTAACCCGATTAACAATAGAAAGTGATTTTGGGTTTATCGTGAACCGTGTTTTGGATGATGTCGGTTCTTTAACCTAGATAAAGACAGCATATTGATTTTTGGGAGGATTAAAACTAAGTGGAGTTTTAATGAATCTTTAATTAGATTAAGGTGGTCGAGGATGGAGTATCACCAGTTTTGCTCCAAAACGATAGTTAAATTTTTAATTAGATTTGAACTTTAAATGGTAATTAATATTTACCGATGACACCGTGGTGTTAGATATGGAGTATTACCAGTTTTTCTCCATGGGATGAATAGGTTGGGATTGGGAAATAAAATAAATAATTACTTCGGTGTGGTTCGGTAATCCCGACTAGTTTGGAAAACCTTAACATGGTTTGAATTGATATCCAAAGGGAGATTAAAGAATAAATTTAGAAGAATTTATCTTTGATAAAATTAATGGGAACCTTTCCCTAAGAATGTGAAAATTTGAATAAAAGAATATTTCAAATTGGAATGAGGCTATGTTGTGTTTGTGTAACACTGGTTTATTTTATACGCGGGTTATTAGGAAAGGCTGGGTTTATACCCATTCTGAATAACCGATTCGACGATAAGTCGAAGATGAAGATGGTGGTTGAAGACTGGAAGTCTTTACATCGTTTGGATGATTATTGATGATCTTGATTGGGCTGTACACCCAAGAGGAGGGAATCAGTTGGTAATCGTCCAGACATACTTGGAGATCGATGGATATGCGAGGAAAGTGCCTCTGTTTCATTCAGACCCAGAACGAACTTGTAAATGGACGTCTGACATTGGATTTTATTATGTGTGATTGATTTATATTAAATATATATTTGTTTGGCGACGGAGAATTTATTCTCTTACTTAACGCCCTTCTCTGAGACGTACGAGCTTAGAGGTTATATATTGATGGATATCAATCGCATGGCATGAATTGCTTGTGTGGCATGCCTAAGGGGAAGATGATCAAGGCTTCTGTTGAAAAGAAAAGTTTTGTGGTTGATGATCAAAGCACGACCTGTGTGGCACAGCTTTGTGTATAGCGTTAATTCGCAAGCCTCAGACCTCGGTATGAGTCAAAAAGGGATAAGGACCGTTGGGAGAACACGACGTTTCTTTCTAGCTATGGGTGATGTCAGTGACCTATCAGCCCTGACATTTATATACTTTTTACCTATGTGGTTGTTGGAATGCGAGGCTCCTCGAATATATGGTCGATAACTGGCACTATGTGAGCTGACGTACAGACCATTATATAGGTCCTATAGGACCGGGAAACGTGTGTTCAGGAATTGTCAATCCTCAAAAGTAAGAGAGGACCGGCCCAACCGATTCCAAAGATCGTTGTGTGTGGTCCTGAGACATTTGCTAGAGTGTCTTGAACGGAGAGGAGCTTGCCCCTTGCCTCGACTCATGATGGATTCCAATTTCTAATACGTGACATTGCGGTTTAATTGTAGATCTAGTATCGCGACATGATATATGGTACCCATGTCGTCTATGATTGATATTTATGATTGAAATTGTTTTGATACCATACACTTATAATAGTATCAAATGATGTGTTTTAAACGCACCAAGCATGTTTGGCTATTATAAGGGAAACCCCTATCCTCCGGCTTGCGTTGCATTGTGTGATGGGACCTGGGTCTTATAATAGCTTCATTTTTCCAAAAAGCATTGCGCTATTTTGTTATATGCACTAGTGTTCTTGGGAGGAAACCCGTTCCGTGTTATACGGCGTGGTCCCTTGAATTACTCTCTTTTAAAGTAAAGTTTTAAATAACTGTTTTAGTTCTCACACCAGTCACATGACTGACCTGGAGTTTATTGTTTTAACCTAAACTCTGGGTGCCCTTATTTTCCACACGGGCAGCTAGTAGTTTTGGTTTTGCAGATTTATATTCACAGGATCCTGGTTTACAGCTGTAACGATACTCGGAAAGCTCTATATCCGTGTATCTCCTTTTAGTTGTGTTTTGTATTATTTTCCGCTGCTATGTAATTTATTGTAATCTCTGATATTTAGTAAATGTGTAAAATTTATTCATTACTCTGTATATTCTTGTATTCTGATGGAATTGTTGTAATAAACAATGAAATGTTCATCTGTTTGTGTTCTGATTGGTCTTGTCCTCAAAGCAATTCCTGCTTTCCTTACCGGGGAAGTTATGGGTTACTACATTTGGTATCAGAGCTCTGGTTTATAGAGCTCGAGAACAAGACACATTAGAACTATACGAAAGAATTCATCAGAGATTGGATTAGTAATATCCAACGAGAATGACTCGTTAGAGATAGGATCAGTAGTATCTTAGAACGAGTGTGAAGAGTAATGTTTTTAAAATAAAATTGAAAACAAATTTTGTTTTGAAAAATTAAATTTAGTTATTCTTATTTGAATAATTTATTTGTATTGATTTGGACAATCCAATATATAAAGATTTTGTATATATGCGTCATGAATGTATATTCGAAGTTTTGATATACTGGATAGATATAGAATCACACTCTATTCGCCCGGGGACAATTCTGATGATGATTGCAACATCATTAGTATTTATGTTCGAGTTTTGAAAGTGGGATTTCTATATATTTCCATCAGACTGGTGTGAGAACCAAAGCTAGATAGGTTTATTGTTGTGAATTGGCATCAAAAACATGATTTTCTGTATATACGTACATATCAAAGTTATGAATTTGAAAAGCTAATCAACTAATTGATTGTTGATTGTGTTGTTTGATTAATTAAAATTTGAACCATTTAGCTAAATTGTACCAAATAGTGAACTGTATAGAAAATTTGTCGCATTTGAATGCATATACATGTACTTACATTGAACAGGTCATAGCAAGGAGGCTAAAGCAGAGAATAAAATTGTTTTCCCGACAAATAGGTACATGTTTACTAATTTCTTGGGTTTGGATGATTTTATGTGCTGATTGGTTGTTTCCTTTTCTTTTTGGATTGATGAGGGCCATGGGAGACTATTTGAAATATCTTGAAGTCCCCGGTGCAGGGGAGGATATGGCGAAATTTTTCGAAAATTTAGGGTGTTAGCCAAATTTTTGAAAAAATTGGAAAGTTCTTAGAAACTGAAAAGTTGAAGAACTTAAGCCGTAATGAAAATAATGAGAGGGGTGTTGGTTTGTTAAATAACTTTCAGCTTCGTTCCTTTTCGGGGACGAAAAGTTTTAAGTGGGGGAGATTGTAACAACCCGGAAATTCTGAGCTAATTTAAAATTTTTATTTTGGCAATTTTAGCGAATTTTGATTATTTAAAATGAATTATTTTAAATAATAATGACGAGAAATTCATTTTGAATTGAATTAGAACATATATATTTATATAGATCGTCGTTGGAATATAAATATTTTATTTTAAATACAAAATGAATTGAAAATGGCGCGGTAGTTTGAAAATTCGATTTCGAATTTCAAATGAATGTACATGATTCGAAATAAACCGGATTTTGGAGAAACCAAAAATATTAGAATCTAATTGAGAATATCTTTCCAATGAATCTGGAAAATTGAAATTTCATTGTGGGAATCAAAATTTATGTCCAGTTGAAAATTCAGAATAGTCACTACGGAATTCTGGCCTTTAAAAATGGAAATTTTGCAAACGAACTCGGTTTTCGAAGAAACCACTTTTGTTGGATCCGGGATGTAGAATTGTTGCTAGGTTTCAAAATTCGTAATTTTATGAATCAATATGTGGGCATGGCAAAGGAAAACGTGTTTGACCAGTTTTAGTTGATTTTAATCGACTGGAAAATGGCCATTTTTCAAGTGGTCTCGGAATATGACGAAATTAGTTTTGTTAGGACCGTATCGTCAATACGAAGCTAGAAAATATTTTTCGGGAATTTTTAGAGACTGTATGTGCTCCCGGTAAATTGAAATGTGCGTTCAAATTCAATATATAGAGTTATATTTTGATTTTAACAGAAACTGATCGTAAAAGCCGTACTGGCTCACGATACATATCCCATTGTGTTCAGAATGAGGGTAATTAGTTAGGGACGGCAGGCGGTGGGTCTCGTTTGGAGATCGAAATAAAAAGTTACTTTTAAAATTAAAATAATATAAAAATATATTTGGTCAACTCTTCTCTCTCTCCTCCTTAACCATTCAGCCCCCCCTCACGTTCAAAGCATGATAGGAAAAAATAAAATCAAGGAACCGCCCTCGCCCTCGCCTTTCCGCCGCCGTCGCCTGGGGGGCCCCGCCTGGGGGGCCCCGCCACCTGCGCCGCTGCTCCCTTACCACGATGCGCCACCCTCCGGCCATGCCCCCTTCCCTCGAGCCTCTCTCCTCCTTCTGAAAGAAACCGCGCCTCCCCCTTATCTTTTCCCCCTTCTTCCACCTCCAACCCGAGCTCAGTCTAGAAAACCCACCGCTCCGCCTGCTACTGCTGCGCCCCACCTCTTGTCGGCAGTCCAAATTAGGTTTTATGTGAGTTTTTATTATTATATATTTTTAGTTTATTTAAATTCTGAAATTAAATAAAATCAAGTTTGTTATATTAGTAACATTATAAAGTTAAGATTTTTAATAATGAGAAGATTAGATTTTTAATCGTATAAAGATACGATTTTTTTAGAACTGTAAAGATATGAAATTTTTTTAAGAAGAATTAAAATATGATTTTTATCATATAAAAGGTATAAAAATATGATTTTTATACGGTAGAGATTATATAAATATGATTTATATATAGGTAGCGAAATAAAAATCTGATTTTTATTATATATATGTTGAGATAAAGATGTGATTTTTATAGTGACGATATAAAAATTCGATCTTTATATTAGAAGTAGCGTTAGAAAAATATAATCTTTATGATGAAAACATCGTGTTTAAGATGCTATTTTTATCATCTTAAAAGCGAAGTAGAAAAATGTGATTTTTATATGAGTAGCGATATAAAAGTATAATCTTATTAGAAGAAGAGCGATATAAAAATATAATTTTTATATAGAGAATAGCGTGATAAAAATATGATCTCTATTATATGTACAACGGTATAAAAATAGAATTTTTATCTATATAGTAGCAGTATAAAAATGTGATTTTTATATACATAGCAACAGTATAAAAATGTGATTTTTATATATGTAGTGGCTACGGACGATGTAATTGACAAAAGGCGAGCACGACAAAGATTTCTACATATGAAGAGTCGTGACGTTTGGTTTAGCTAGTCGGTGAGAACTCCTCACTTTAAATCTTGTTTTCTAGTTAAAATATATACTAGGATGCAGACGGTGCTTAGCATCACCCGACACCCGTCGTCCACAGACCATGGACGACTTGTATGCTTGTTTGATGTGTTGTGAAGTTTGATTGTGATGTTGATGTGAAATGGATAATAAAATATTCATGTGTTGAAATAAATTAATTATCGTTAAAATTATAATTTTTAACGGGAATGTGAATAAACAAATATTCATTTACAAACCGGACGGTTTGTTTATGTGCACCTATTTGAAGGACATTGATTTGGACGATAAATTTTACACGTCGCCCAACTGCACAAATAATATTCAGTGTTTGTGGATTGAAACCCCACACGGGTGTTGGGAAGATATTTGACGTACATTAATCCCAATTGTTCAGTGGTATGTCGATCGTTCGATTGACAGACTGTATGAGCGTTAATTAGTTATATTTAATGCTTATGCAGTTGTGTTGTAACACCCAACATCCATTAATGTCACTCACAAAGGGAATGCATTAACTTCCATGGAGGTCATAAGTGAATATAGAACAGAGAAATTACAACAAGACAGATAATAAATAGCACTTGGAAATCTAAAACTTCATTTTATTGCAGCGGAAATTAAATATGTCTGTTACATCATAAAACCATAGAACATAACCAAGTACAATATCCGTCTTCACAAAAACAAAATACATAATCCCATTACAATAGATAACCATTAAAAAGAAAGATAACAAGCTGGACTTTACTTCTGCAGTCCAAGCTTTCCAAGAGATAAGCGATCCAACTAGACTCCACTAGAACTTGGCCCAACCTGAGGACCTGAAGGAAAAAGAAAGATGGAAAAGAGGGGGTCAGACATAAAGTCTGGTGAGTATGATAATTCTACAATACTACTATCAAAATAACTGGACTAAGGCATAAGCTAGAAGACAAGGAAATGTCTATGAAAGAGAAGATTAAGGACATAGACAATCGCTAAAGGCAACGTTATAGGTGCTTCTAAATACTAAAGGATAAACACTATACTGCACCACACCAGTCACCCTAAAGATTGATCCCACTTAGCTTCACTTAGAAACTTTCTTAATGGATTTACGTACCCCTAGCTGACTACATAGGTGCCGCCTGCCCCTATCTCCACTAGGTGTACCCTACTTTCCATTTTTCGATCGGCTCCCTACTCGTAGATACCCGTGCTGGCCCCACAGTGGGGTGTATCATTCCCCTAAAGTGGCAACCCGATATAATGCATGGCTTATACCCACACGATGCAACAACGTCTTACCTACCAGCCCGGGTCCACACACGCATATGAAACCCGTTGGACTTGCGTTGCCACCGCTCCCTGTTTTGGCCTCTTATAGTCAAACCCAGTATGCGTGTCCCGTCCTCGACTTGGGTCGAGCCCACAAAGATACGTTTTGGGATACTGGTTGAAATGGGCCCCCATTATTTCCCACAAGCATTCCACCTAAGCTTGTCCCATTAGTCCACCCACTTACCCACTTAGTCATGTTCATTTACATGTGTGTTTGGTTAAGTCTAATCATATTTCAAATGCCTCTAAAGGCAACCACTAGATTCCTCATGCCACCCAAGGCACCTACTTAACCCCCATGTCCCACCTTACATGATTATCTGGTTAAGTATTTCTTAATTCATTAAGGCCATAACCTCATAAAGACCTCTCACATTAGACTGGCATTTATGGCAGCTGGATTTGCCGGGCGGGTCCGGGCAGTCTTACACCATAAAAGAGTCTAACCTCGTGTCTTTACAACTGTTATGCTTTAGTTTGGGCCTAGGACCTCTCACATTGGGCCGACATTTGTGACTACTGGATTTGCCGGGCGGGTCCGGGCAGGTTTACGTCACAAACGGGTCCAACCTCGTGTCCTAAGCATTGATTATTATTAATAATCCACTTTCCCCAATTTTAATAATTCCCTATTTGAATTATTAATTAATTCCAAATTTAGCAATGTCCATAATTGACTCAATTATGGCCATCCATTCATGGTATACAAAATCATACAAAATTGCACCCAATTTATTAGTTTCCTAATATTACCCCTACCCCACGTTTGAACGTTTATTCGCAAAATATATGTTAGACTCGAATAGTCTAACTCATAGCATAAAAGAAATTATCACCACAACAACATGTATATGTGACTAAATAAATCATAACAAGGGGTGAAACTTGCATACATCTAAAATTACAACTTGCATAAGGTTATACATGTCATGGGTCTAAGGGTGTCAACTTATTCATAATTCACATAATATGATTTTGATCAAATTTCATAAACTTGTATAGGACATGTGTGAATCAACATTATTAATAATATGGTTTATATGGGTACACCTAACTCAATAGGCAAATTCCCAAAAATCAAAATTCATTTAATCATAGATTCATGTATATGGGTACACCTAACTCAATAGGCAAATTCCCATATCCAAGATCCAATTAATTTGTAGATTCATGTATATGGGTACATCTAACTCATTAGGCAAATTCCCAGAATCAAGATTTATTAAAAAAAAACATAAACTTTAAACATGATCCAATTCACATAAATAATAACATCATGATTTTACAACTTGTATGATTCAACACAACTTAACATGACATCATTATCATATAACATAAGTATTTCAACATATGTGATAATATGAGATCTATAACATATATATAAGATTTACAACATAGCATAGCATGATTTACAACATGGCATAACATGATTTATAACATAGCATAGCATGACTAATCACATATGACATAGCATAGGATTATTTACAACATAATCACTACAACATAACCACATATATATGATAACATAATAGCATAACAAGAGATCCACAACATAATTCACAAATACATAACAATTCATATCACTTTCTTGCGATCCATTCATAACTTAATCAAATTATTTTATAATAATATTGTGAGATTCATCATACTCACAAATTATAAGAAGAGAAATAGAAAGAGTCTTTGATTAAATTTGTTTGTTGAGTAGATTTAGTTGTAGGCCAGGCTTTCTCCTTCTTCTTTAGTTTGTGACGGCTACGCTGAACTCCATGGCAACGGCATGTCGGTAGCTCTCCAATTTTTCAACTGATTTAGGGTTAGAGTCTACCCACTTATTTATAGATGTTAGGATGCATTTAAGCCATTAGATTAACCCTAGAATAGATTAGAGCCATTAGATTTTGACCAGCCCTCAAAACACAGCCCGAAAACCGAACCAGATGCACCCAGGTCACCTGGGCTCGACCAGGGAGGTCGACCCCCAGGTCGACTCTAGTGTCGACCTGCCCCCCCCCCCCCCTAGGTCGACTCCCAAGTCGACCCCCAGGTCGACCTGGTCTGGGCGGGAGCTTTCCCGCCTGCCTCCATTTCTGCGTTTTTGAAATCTGTTTTAAAATTTGAATTTTTCGTGAAACTTCTCGAGGCCATATCTCGGTCATACGAACTCCGATTTACAAAATTTCGGACTCTATTTCGCGTATTTTTTCAAGACAAACACAATGGCGCAGCCTGTTTCCCAATATTTTTATATTTGAAATTAATTATTCTTTCATTTGTGAATATTAGTATTAACTGATTTACGGGGTGTTACATTATCCCCTCCTTAAAGGATTTCGACCCCGAAATCTTCTAGTCAAGAAGAATGTTTAACCTAACATCCAATCAACCATCTACTCAATCATCAAACACTGGCATCCACTGTCCTTATAGACTTCTAACGCTTTTATTTTTAAATGCATAGTGTGTGTATATGTCCGTATCTAATGCAAAATCAGGCGGTCCACTGATTCAGTTGACCTCCTTGATGCAATTCATGATAGTGCCATGCATCCATTATGTATGCAAAAGATCCTAATTGCTTACATACTATTTCTATATGCGTGCACATCCATTCAACCGAATGCAACATCTATATGATGGTACAACCATTATACATCCATTATACTAAATACATTCATTTATGCAATATGCAATATGTAGTGACAGAGCCGATCTAGTGCCTAAAGTGTGTGTATATTTGCATCCACGAGCAACCACTAGCAAACACTTGCATCCATTTTGCATCCATCATACATAACATGTCTCAAACAAATGTTTCAACCATAGGCTTATCCTAACTAAAGGTCAAAGATACTAATGAGAGGACATACCAAAGATAAGATAAGATAAGCTAAGCGATAAAGGAGAAATTAAAAGACATACCCTCAAAAAGAAAAGGGTACAACGAACGCATCTTTTCTTCTGTCTCCCAAGTAGCGTTGCTCTCATCATCTCCCCATTGCACTTTAACTAGTCTGACCTCTCGATTCCTCAACGTTTTGATCTCCGACCCAAGAATGCATGTAGGAGCTCGTCTAATTGTTGCATCACGCTCTATTTCCACCTCTTTAAGCAAGCTCGGCTCTACCACCTCCGCGGTCTTATGCAAACACTTCCTCAAATGTGATACATGGAATACGTCGTGTACTCCACTAAGTTTCTCAGGCAACTCCACCCTATACGCCATCTTCCCAATCCTGTCTTTTATAGGAAACGGCCCTACAAACCTTGGCGCTAATTTCCCAACGGACCCAAAGCGAACAACATTCCGTAACGGAGACACTTTGATAAAAACCATGTCCCCAATGTCAAACGCAAGATCTGTCCTCCTCTTATCAGCATACGATTTCTGCCTATCTAGTGCTGCTTTCATCCTCCTTCGAATCAAATCAATCTTCTCTGAGGTTTCCCTAACCATATCGGGCCCAAGTAGGATTTTATCGGTAGATTCCCACCAACATGTAGGCGAACAGCAAGGCCTTCCATAAAGAGCTTCGAAAGGTGCCATGCCAATACTAGACTGAAAGCTATTATTATATGCGAATTCTACCAACGGAAGGTGCTCTTCCCATGTACCCCCAAAGTCTAGGATACAAAGCCTTAAAAGATCCTCTAGAATACGATTCACTCTCTTGGTCTGGCCGTCCGTCTGAGGATGATATGCGGTGCTCAAACATAGCTGAGTCCCTACCGCCTCTTGTAAACTCTACCAAAATTCGCTAGTGAAGATGGGATCACGGTCGCTTACTATACTAGAAGGAATACCGTGCAAACGAAATATCTCCTTAATGTATACAGAAGCCAACCACGGAGCAGTCCTCTTACTTTTCACGGGAATAAAATGGGCGCTCTTAGTAAGTCTATCTACTATAACCCAAATCCCCGTATTACCCTTCCTTGATCTTGATAATCCATCCACAAAATCCATCGAGACGCTTTCCCATTTCCATAGTGGAACTTCCAATGGGTGAAGCAAACCACCGTGTTTCTTTTGTTCTACGAACTTCCATGGAGGTCATAAGTGAATATAGAACAGAGAAATTACAATAAGACAGATAATAAATAGCACTTGGAAATCTAAAACTTCATTTTATTGCAGCGGAAATTAAATATGTCTGTTACATCATAAAACCCTAGAACATAACCAAGTACAATATCCGTCTTCACAAAAACAAAATACATAATCCCATTACAATAGATAGCCATTAAAAAGAAAGATAACAAGCTGGACTTTACTTCTGCAGTCCAAGCTTTCCAAGAGATAAGCGATCCAACTAGACTCCACTAGAACTTGGCCCAACCTGAGGACCTGAAGGAAAAAGAAAGATGGAAAAGAGGGGGTCAGACGTAAAGTCTGGTGAGTATGATAATTCTACAATACTACTATCAAAATAACTGGACTAAGGCATAAGCTGGAAGACAAGGAAATGTCTATGAAAGAGCAGATTAAGGACATAGACAATCGCTAAAGGCAACGTTATAGGCGCTCCTAAATACTAAAGGATAAACACTATACTGCACCACACCAGTCACCCTAAAGATTGATCCCACTTAGCTTCACTTAGAAACTTTCTTAATGGCTTTAAGTACCCATAGCTGACTACATAGGTGCCGCCTGCCCCTATCTCCACTAGGTGTACCCTACTTTCCATTTTTCGATCGGCTCCCTACTCATAGATACCCGTGCTGGCCCCACAGTGGGGTGTATCATTCCCCTAAAGTGGCAACCCGATATAATGCACGGCTTATACCTACACGATGTAACAACGTCTTACCTACCAGCCCGGGTCCACACACGCATATGAAACCCGTTGGACTTGCGTTGCCACCGCTCCCTGTTTTGGCCTCTTATAGTCAAACCCATATGCGTGTCCCGTCCTCGACTTGGGTTGAGCCCACAAAGATACGTTTTGGGATACTGGTTGAAATGGGCCCCCATTATTTCCCACAAGCATTCCACCTAAGCTTGTCCCACTAGTCCACCCACTTAACCCACTTAGTCATGTTCATTTACATGTGTGTTTGGTTAAGTCTAATCGTATTTCAAATGCCTCTAAAGGCAACCACTAGATTCATCATGCCACCCAAGGCACCTACTTAACCCCCATGTCCCACTTTACATGATTATCTGGTTAAGTATTTCTTAATTCATTAAGGCCATAACCTCATAAAAACCTCTCACATTAGACTGGCATTTATGGCAGCTGGATTTGCCGGGCGGGTCCGGGCAGTCTTACACCATAAAAGAGTCTAACATCGTGTCTTTACAACTGTTATGCTTTAGTTTGGGCCTAGGACCTCCCACATTGGGCCGACATTTGTGACTACTGGATTTTCCGGGCAGGTTTACGTCACAAACGGGTCCAACCTCGTGTCCTAAGCATTGATTATTATTAATAATCCACTTTCCCCAATTTTAATAATTCCCTATTTGAATTATTAATTAATTCCAAATTTAGCAATGTCCATAATTGACTCAATTATGGCCATCCATTCATGGTATGCAAAATCATACAAAATTACACCCAATTTATTAGTTTCCTAATATTACCGCTACCCCACGCTTGAACGTTTATTCGCAAAATATATGTTAGACTCGAATAGTCTAACTCATAGCATAAAAGAAATTATCACCACAACAACATGTATATGTGACTAAATAAATCATAACAAGGGGTGAAACTTGCATACATCCAAAATTACAACTTGCATATGGTTATACATGTCATGGGTCTAAGGGTGTCAACTTATTCATAATTCACATAATATGATTTTGATCAAATTTCATAAACTTGTATAGGACATGTGTGAATCAACATTATTAACAATATGGTTTTATATGGGTACACCTAACTCAATAGGCAAATTCCCAAAAATCAAAATTCATTTAATCATAGATTCATGTATATGGGTACACCTAACTCAATAGGCAAATTCCCATATTCAAGATCCAATTAATTTGTAGATTCATGTATATGGGTACACCTAACTCAATAGGCAAATTCCATTAATCAAGATTTATTTAAAAAAAACCATAAACTTTAAACATGATCCAATTCGCATTAAATAATAACATCACTCTTTCCCAACTTGAAGATTTGTCGAAGTTTGCTTGGATTCTCTTTTCAGATGCTATGGCTAGCTCTTGCTAAAATCGGGGAATATAAATGTTGTTTTTATGCTTCTTTATTTTGTAAGACAGATGATACTCTGATATTGTAAAGAAACAATTGTACAAACTATTTTATCAATAAAGCAAAGTTTTATTTTCCGCTGTTTAATTTCTCTCTATCTTGTAATTTATCTGCATCTTTTACCCTAAATGCTCCACAGAACTTAGTGCATTCCCTTTGTGAGTGACACTAACGGATGTGGGGTGTTACATGTGTGGTGCACTTTGGATAATGGTTGATTATTTATCGTTGCTATTATATACATGTGTTGTTTGGAATCCATATAATTAACATTATATGGTAATTGATTGGGCCTTATTCCAATTGGGAAAATAAAGAATATTATAAAATATATATTCATGCATGTATTGAATAGAATAAATAATATTCCTGTGTTGAATAAAATATATATTCATGTATTAAGTAAAATATTTTAAACAATAAAATTTACATCTTTAACATAATTTTATAAAATATTTTAAATAACATAAATAGTCATGTGTTGACGATGCTCATGTGTTGAGAATATTCATGTGTTGAATAAAATAAATATTCATGTGTTGAAAGAAAAATAAATATTCACGTGTTGAAAGAAAAATAAATATTCATGTGTTGAAAGAAATGTAGATTCTTGTGTTGAATAGAATAAATATTCATTTGTGAATAAAATAACGAAGTTATTGAAATATAAAAAGCCGTGTTGATTAGAGATGCGTCATTTTGACGCGAACGATATTTATATCGATTATATTCGTTTTATAATGATTATAGGAAAGGAAGTGATTTCGAAATATAATGTTTTGAAAATATTATCATTTATATATCGATGATGTGGAATATTCAATTTTGATTCGAAATTGAATATGAAGTTGAAATCGTTTCAAAAACGAATTTAAAACGATTTACAAAATACGTTTTAAAAGGAAATCAACAAAATATATATAATATATATATATATATATTATATATAATGGCCTGAATAGAACACGTCGCGCTGTGGTAGTTCGTGAATTTCGACCATTGACTTCAAATTGACGTTACGGGAGATCCGACTGTCGGATTCTCCTGAAACTAGAACCGTTGGGTTTGTATCGGAAAGATCTTTCCAATGAATATTAGAAATTTGAAATCTAACGGTTGGATTTGGAATTATGTCCAAATCAAATTTGGAAAAGGTCGTTGTAAGTGCAGTTCGATGGCCGTTGATGGAAATCGACTGTACGGGCCTTGATAAAATTATTAAAATTATCAATAATTTATGTAAAATCATAATAAATGAATTGGAATGAACTGGGATGAAAAATTCGACATTTGAAAGGATAAAAATATATTTTTTCGAAATGAACTAGTTTTGAACTAGATTTGAAATGGTTTTGAAAATAATCAGAATTTCCAATATACGAATTAGAATGGATTTGAATCGAAATTATCCTCGGAATATTTTGATGTTGGATTTCGTGATTATACATATATGGTTGTGGAAATTTGAAAGATATATTTTATATCGTTATTTCCAATACGATATTTGTTGGTTTCAAAATTTGATATTAAATATAAGCCAATATATTTTCTATTCAGAGCCTTGTATTTAATATCAAATGGGATTTTGGGTTCGTCGTGAGTGGTGTCTTAAATAACACTGTTCTTGAACCCAGTTTAGAAAAGAATAAATCTTTTAATTAAGATTTAGTGAAATTGTCTAGTTAATTAGTATTTAATTGGAATTGAATTTGAATTGGTTTTTGGGGTTTATCATGAGCGGTGTTTTGAATAACACGTGTTATTTAACCCGATTAACAATAGAAAGTGATTTTGGGTTTATCATGAACCGTGTTTTGGATGACGTTGGTGCTTTAACCCAGTTAAAGACCGGATATTGATTTCTGGAAGGATTAAAACTAAGTGGAGTTTTAATGAATCTTTAATTAGATTAAGGTGATCGAGGATAGAGTATCACTAGTTTTGCTCCAAAGCGACAGTTATATCTTTAATTAGATTTGAAAGAGAAATGGTTATTAATATTTACCGATAACACCGTGGTGTTAGATATGAAGTATTACCAGTTTTGCTCCATGGATGAATAGGTTGGGATTGGGAAATAAAATAAATAATTACTTCGGTGTGGTTCGCTAATCCCGACTAGTTTGGAAAACCTTAACACAGTTTGAATAGATATCCAAAGGAAGATTAAAGAATAAATTTAGGAGAATTTATCTTTGATAAAATTAATGGGAACCTTTCCCTAAGAATGTGAAAATTTGAATAAAAGAATATTCTGAATTGGAATGAGGCGTATGTTGTGTTTGTGTAACACCGGTTTATTTTATATGCGGGTTATTCGGAAAGGCCGGGTTTATACCCATTCTGAATAAACGATTCGACGATAAGTCAAAGATGAAGACGGTGGTTGAAGACCGGAAGTCTTCACATCGTTTGGATGATTATTTATGATCTTGATTGGGTTGTACACCCAAGAGGAGGGAATCAGTTGGTGATCGTCAAGACGTACTTGGAGATCAATGGATATGCAAGGAAAGTGCCTCCGGTTTCATTCAGACCTAGAAAGAACTTGTAAATGCACTGTGTGTCTGGCACTGGATTTTATTCTTGTGATTGATTTCTATTAAATATATATCTGTTTGGCGGCGGAGAATTTATTCTCTTGATTAACACCCTTCTCTGAGACGTACGAGCTTAGAGGTTATATATTGATGGATATCAATTGCATGACATGAATTGCCTGTGTGGCATGCCTAAGTGGTAGATGATCAAGGCTTTTGTTGAAAAGCAAAGTCTTGTGGTTGATGATCAAAGCACGGCCTGTGTGGCACAACTTTGTGTATAGCGTTAATTCGCAAGCCTCAGACCTCGGTATGAGTCAAAAACGGGATAAGGACCGTTGGGAGAACACGACGTTTCTTTCTAACTATGGGTGATGTCAGTAACCTACCAGCCCTGACATTTATATACTTTTTACCTGTGTGGTTGTTGGAATGCGAGGCGCCTTGAGTATATGGTCGATGTACAAACCATTATATAGGACCTATAGGACCGGGAAACATGTGTTCAGGAATTGCCAATCCTCAAAAGTAAGAGAGGACCGACCCAACTGATTCCAAGGATCACTGTGTGTGGTCCTGAGACATTAGCTAGAGTGTCTCGAACGGAGAGGAGCTTGCCCCTTGCCTCGACTCATGATGGAATCCAATTTCCAATACGTGACATTGCGGTTTTAATTGTAGAACTAGTATGGCAACATGATATATGGTACCCATGCCGTCTATGATTGAAATTGTTTTGACACTACACACTTATAATAGTATCAAATGATGTGTTTTAAACGTACCAAGCATATTTGGCTATTATAAGGGAAAACCCTATCCTCCGACTTGCGTTGCATTGTGTGATGGGACCTGGGTCTTATAATAGCTTCATTTTTCCAAAAAGCATTGCGCTATTTTGTTATATGCACTAGTATTCTTGGGAGGAAACCCGTTCGATGTTATATGGCGTGGTCCATTGAATTACTCTCTTTTAAAGTAAAGTTTTAAATAATTGTTTTAGTTCTCACACGAGTCACATGACTGACCAGTAGTTTATTGTTTTAACCTAAACTCTGGGTGCCCCTATTTTCCACACGGGCTGCTAGTAATTTTGGTTTTGCAGATTTATATTCACGGGATCCTGGTTTACAGCTATAACGATACTCGGAAAGCTCTATATCCGTGTATCTCCTTTCAGTTGGGTTTTGTAATATTTTCCACTGCTATGTAATTTATTGTAATCTCTGATATTTAGTAAATGTGTAATATTTATTCATTACTCTATATATTCTTGTATTCTGATCGAATTGTTGTAATAAACAATGAAATGTTCTTCTGTTTGTGTTCTGGTTGGTCTTGTCCTCAAAGCAATTCGTGCTTTCCTTATTGGGGAAGTTATGGGTTACTACAGAGGGTATGATATTTAAGGAGGGCATGGTATTTAAGGCTAGTATGGTAATTTGTTAAACGAATTTTATATCAATATTAAAGATGTTTCAACTTTTTCTTTCTCACTCTCCATTTATTTCCACTTTCTTCTTTATCTTTTCAACTTTTCAAAAAACCTTTTAATGGCTTTCAAAATTTGAAATTTTAGAAACCCTTTCTTTTCTTATTTTTTGTTTCCTAAAATATCACATCTTTCTTCTTATTTTCCTTACTTCTTCACACACCAGCGTCAAAATTCCTTTTTGCTCCAAGAACAAGCCTAAGTCTCACATGGCCGAACCAAAAGGTTTATAGGTCGAACCCATTTATAGATTAAAACCCTTTATAATCCAATTTTATTTAAGGATTTAAAAGCCTTTCCCGAGTTATGGTGAATTAGCTTTAGTTTGGATAACTTTATAGTTAGTAAAGGTTGCTACTTTTCTAGGTGTAACGACCCGGAATTTTAGGGCCAAATTAAAATTTTTATTTTAATGAATTTAAAGTATTTTTAATGATTTATTTATTTTAATCGAAGTTAAAACGAACAAATTTAATTTTAATTATAAAAAGAGCGAGAAATAGCGCGGTAATTTGAAAAGTCAAAGTTGAACTTTGACTGACCATACAGGATGCAAAATTTAACGGATTTTAGTGAAACCAAAAATATTAGAATCTATTTAAAAATATCTTTCCAACGAATCCGAAAAATCGAAATTTCATAGCGGAAATCAAAAGTTATGGCCAATTCAATTTTTAGAAAGGTCGTTGGGTAATTTGCATAGGACAAAAATGCTACTTTTTGCATACGAAGGAATTTGAACTCGAAACCACTTCCATTGGTTTCAGAATGACGTTTCTGCATTGAAAAACAGTAAACACTTATATGTTTCGAGTTTCAGAAAATATTTGTTTAAAATATATTTTTAATATTAAATATGAATCGCCTTGAAAATAGCCATTTTTCAAAAAGTCTCAGAATTCAATGAAATAAATTTTGTTGGATTTGTATCATCAAAACAAAGCTAAAAATGATTTTTCGGTAATTTTTGGAATTAATATATAATTATAATTGATTTTTCAGTGTAAACGGGCAAATTTTTGACTTTAAAAATTCATTAAAAATTCATACGGGCTCAAAATTGAACGAAATTAATTTTCATAGGTCCACAGCATCAAAACATAGCTAAGTATATTTTTCGAGAATTTTTGAAGTTAATTTGTGACCTCGGTGAATTTTCACGTACGGTATACATTAAAATATTAATAAAATAATGTATTTATTCCAAAACTCATAGCAGACCTCGGAATTGGACCCCGGCACATAGCCCATTGCGTTCAGAAGGTGTCAAAACCTTAAGAACGACAGTAAGCAGGCCTAAATCGGAGTTCGGACCAAAACGGGCCTTAACGGGCTAATTACATAATTAGTTAACCCTAATATAATATTATAATATCCGAAAATCACTGTTCATCCTCCATCTTCAGCCGACACCTCTTCATGCTGAACCCATCATGGCTGAAAACTTCAAACCTTCATAACTCCTTCATTTATCAACGAAAATTTGCGTGTGAGTACACGTTTCGAAGCTCTTCGCAAGCTCTTCGATCTCCGACAAGTCCCGTCCCTTTCCGTCGCCTGAGCCGCCCGCCACAACCCCCCAAAGTCCGCGTGTTCTCAGCCCCACCGCCCCCTGTAGGTCCCGCCGCACCTCACCACCTTCTGGCCGTGCATAGATCTCTCGTAGCCGGTCCTTTTCCAACAAACGGCTCGTCGTTTCGTCAACTACAACTCCAGAAAATCGAAATCAAAGTTTTGAACGTTCTAAGGTAATTTTTGCTTCAGATTTCCCCACGCTTTTAAGTGTTACACAACCAGTTGTTAAAAGCCTGAATTTGATTTTTCCTATGAATTTGCATTGGAATCATTCCAGATCTGAAATCAAATTGAATACGAACACCGGATCTGATTGAACCCGAGCCATCTTTTCAGACTAGACCACGGTGAGAATTTTATTTTTATTTAATTTAATTTATTTTATTATTATTTTTATGATTATTAGCAGTAGAACCGATACGACATGATATTTAAACATAGATCTAAACCGATCATAACATATGACGTGAAATCGGAATTGTCTATAATGCTATGTGATTAGACCTGAAATTTCAGGTTTAAATCTGAATTATAAATTAATTAAAAATTATTTATATGTTCTTTATTTAATTACACCGTGTTGATTTTGCTAATGCCCAGTTATAACATCACCTTGTAATCACCTGGATGCTAGTTATTGGATTTGGATTTGTGGTTATGTTTGGATGTGTGGTCATGCGATGTGATGAAAATTTACAATTTATTTGATGCAAATAAATTAAGAATGCTACTTGTGATGAATGCTACTTGTGATGAGATTTATATTCTCTTCTTATGTAAAATTGAAATAGGGAAAAATTGACATTTTTTTGTCAAATGTTAATATAGAAAACTGTCACCATATGACTAATTGACATTTTTGTCAAATGTTAATATAGAAAACTGTCACCGTATGAAATTTACATTTTTGTCAAATGTAAAAAAAGAAGAAAAAAAAAAGAAAAAAAAAAGAAAATGTATTGTATGAAGAATAGCATTTTTTGTCATGTTAATTAAAAAGAAAAGTGCATGGTATGTAAAATAGAATTGTTGTTATGATAAAAATAGAAGATGTCATATTATGTAAAGTAACATTATGTTCAACGTAAATACAAGAATTTGACATAGTATGATTTAATATTTATTTTAATGTTAAAATGAGAGAATTTTCACCGTAGGATAAAGGTACATTTTTATTTGTCAAAATAAATTAGCATATTCACTGTAGGATAAATGTACATTTTTATTTGTCAAAATAAAATAGCATATTCACTGTATGATAACATGTACATTTTTTATTTGTCAAAATAAAATAGCATATTCACTGTATGATAACATGTACATTTTTATTTGTCAAAATAAAATAGCATATTCACTGTATGATAACATGTACATTTTTATTTGTCAAAATAAAATAGCATATTCACTGTATGATAACATGTACATTTTTTAATTGTCAAAATAAAATAGCATATTCACTGTATGATAACATGTACATTTTTATTTGTCAAAATAAAATAGCATTTCAACTATATGATAAGATGTACTTTTATTTGTAAGAATAAAGTAGGATGATTCAACATTATTTTATAATGTAGTATGGTAGAAATCCACCGTATGTTCATTTAACATTGTTTCTAATGTTAATACTAGAGTAATTTTAACCGTATGTATATTTCACATTTTTATTTATGTGAATTAAAAGAAAATGCGTCGTATGTTAAATTAGCATTATTTTCAATGTAATAAGAAGAGAATTTCCATCGTATGAAAAATAGAAATTTTGTTAATATAATAAAAAGAAAATACACCGTATGCTATTTTACGTTATTTTATAATGCAATATAATTGAAATACACCGCATGTTAAGTTAACATTATTTATAATGTTAATATAAAGAGAATTAACTGTAGGACTAATTTACATTATTTTGTAATGTAAATAAAAAGGAATTTAACCGTAGGATTAAAGTATATTATTCTTAATGTAATAATGAAAAGAAATTCTCCGTATGTTATTTCACCTTATCTTATAATGAAACGTAAAAGAATTCCACTGCATGTAAATTTACATTAGAAGAATTGCACCGTATGTGAATTTACATTATATTATAATGTAATTATAAAAAGGATTTATACCGTAGAGAATTTACATCATTTTTAATGTAATTAAAGTAGGAATTTGTGTTAACATGTAATTTACATTGAATTATGTAAAATTAAAGTGATGAGAAATTAACATTTTGTTTAATGTTAAATATAAGGAATCTACATGGTATGAGAAAGTAACATTATTTTTAAATGTTAATAATAAGAAACTACACCGCATGAGCAATTAACATTATTTTTAATGTTCATTAAATAGTAATTTCACCGCATGTGTAAAGTAACATTTTTTAAATGTTAAAGATAACACCGTATGATGTAATTAACATTTTTAATGTTAATATAATAAAACTTTAACCGTAGGATGTCATTAACATTTTTAATGTTAATATAAAAGTATTTACAACGTATAATAAATTAACATTTTTGTGTCAATGTTAATAATAAGTATTCACATCGAATGAAAATTAACAATTTTGTTAATGATACAAATAAGAATTTACGTTGTATGAGGAATTAATATTATTTTTGATGTTAAAAATAAGTAATTTACAATGCATGGAAAACGGACATTTTTAATGTCAATTAAATAGAAATTTTACCGTAGGATGAAATGGACATTTTTAATGTAAATTAACTAGAAATTTCAACCGTAGGATTTAGGTAACATTATTTATAATGTTAATATGAAGGAAATTTAACCGTATGATAAAATTAACTTTATTTTTAATGTTAATATTAAGAGAATTACTTCGTAGAATAAAATTAACATTATTTTATAATGTTAACATAAAAGAGAATTGACCGTAGGAATGTTACATTTTTTTTTTTATGAAATTAAGAAGGAATAACACCATAGGGTGAGTTAACATTATTTTTAATGTTAATAATGGGGTAATTTAACCATAGGATAAGTCAACATTATCTTTAATGTTAAAATTAAGAAAATATGCATCGTAGGATGAGTTAACATTATTCTAAATGTTAATATAAAAAGTGAATATACCATAGGGAAAAATTTACATTATTTTAATGTTAAAATAAAGGAATTCCACCGTAGGATGAGTTTACATTTTATTCAATGTAAATAGGTAAGAATGCGACATGTAAATGCAAGTTTACATTTTATGCAATGTAAATAAGTAAGAATGTGACATGTAATTTCAAGTTTGCATTTTATTCAATGTAAAGAAAGCAAGAATGCGATATGTAATGAAAGTTTACATTTTAATTAATGTAAATAAAAATATGATTTTGAGAATGCGTCGTTAAATAAGAAGTTTGACTATTTTAAATAATTAAAATAGAACGAATTGTTATAAAAATAATTATTAACAAATAAGAAGGATTTTCAAAATATATATATATATATATATATATATGTATATATATACGAGGATTGTTTGGGAAGTCCGAGATATTCTCATCCCAAATTAATCCAGCGGCGTTAAAGATCGAAGTAAGAAGACGACGTATGAAGACCGTAAATCTTCCCTCGAATGGACAGCGATCGAGATCCTGAATTGACTTGCTACCAATTCATGGGTCAAGATCATTGCCCAGACGTACGTGTTGGTTTCACGGATTTGACTTTCGTTCAGACCCAGAGCATAAGTTTAAATGGATGGTGTGTCTGACATCGTACTTCGTTATATATCATATTGTTGATTTTCTGTTAATATATAAATATTGGTGGTGGAGAATTTATTCTCTACTTAACACCCATTTATGTATTGATGGAGAAGCAATGGTACGGTATGGAGTGACAGTGTGACACACTAAGATGCAATGATCAAGGTTTATTGTTGAAAAGCAGAACCTTGTGGAGACGATCAAAGCATGGCCTGTTTAGGCGTAGCTTTGTGTAACGGGACTTCGCGAGCCTCACACCCCGGTTGAGTCAAAAACGGGCGAAGGGAACGCAGGGAAAGCAGCACGTTTCTTTCTAGCTAGAAGTAGTGTCAGGGACCTCCCAGCGCTGATACTTTACTTATGTGGATGATGGAATGTGGCGCGCCTCGGATAGGTCCTATAGGACCGGGAAACGTGTGCTTAGGAATTGCCAATCTTCTAAGCTGTATGTGAGGACCGGCCCTGCAGGATCCAAGGGTTCTCCGCGGGGAATCCTGAGGCACTAGCTAGAGTGTCTCGAATCGGTAAGGAGCTCCGCTCTAGCCTTGACTCATGATGGAAACCAAAATCCAAATACGAACCGACGAATTTGATTGTATTACTAGTACGGAGGCATAGTATATGGTACCTATGCTTCCTAAGATTAATACATTTACTTTGAAATGCTTTCATATACACTAATAATAATATTAGATGCGTATTTGCCGTATTTAGCATGTTTAATCACCATAAGGTAAAACCCTATCCTCTGGTGTGCGTTGCATTGTGTGATGGGACTTGGGTCTTATGGTGATTCCATTTTTTTCCAAAAAAAGCATTGCGTTGTTTACGATGTATTTAATTATTTGTTATGACACGTTTATGCACGGCAATCCATTAGAGTAAACCCGTTCCGCATTAGCGGCGTGGTCTTTGGATTTGCCTTATATCTACTAGTATTTTACTTAAGAATTCTCACACCAGTATTTGTCAAATGTCACAGTTGTAACACTAGTATTTTACTTAAGCATTTCGTCCGGGCTGTCACAGTTGGTATCAGAGCTTTGGTTTACAAAGCAGAATATAACATATTTATAATAATTCGTTTACGTAGAATCACTATATTCTACGGCGAACAGTTCATGAGATACATAATAGCCAGTCACTTTATCGTCATCTTTTCATTCATCCTTCGATCTTTTCTATCTCTTAAATCACCATTACCGTTATTTTGACTCTTCCCTTGATCGTGCATTCGAAGAAGACTAAGTGAAGTGGCGATGCTTAATTGGCACATGTTTACGAAGGAACGAAAGGACCAACTTCTTTGGTGGAAAGCCTGATGTTATAGACGGTACCATCTCTGTTAAAAACATTCTCTGCGTTTATTTTTCCTCTTCTATTTTTCTTTTTCCTTTTCGGGGACGAAAAGTTCTTAAGGAGGGGAGATTGTAACGACCCGGAATTTTAGGGCCAAATTAAAATTTTTATTTTAATGAATTTAAAGTATTTTTAATGATTTATTTATTTTAATCGAAGTTAAAACGAACAAATTTAATTTTAATTATAAAAAGAGCGAGAAATAGCGCGGTAATTTGAAAAGTCAAAGTTGAACTTTGACTGACCATACAGGATGCAAAATTTAACGGATTTTAGTGAAACCAAAAATATTAGAATCTATTTAAAAATATCTTTCCAACGAATCCGAAAAATCGAAATTTCATAGCGGAAATCAAAAGTTATGGCCAATTCAATTTTTAGAAAGGTCGTTGGGTAATTTGCATAGGACAAAAATGCTACTTTTTGCATACGAAGGAATTTGAACTCGAAACCACTTCCATTGGTTTCAGAATGACGTTTCTGCTTGAAAAACAGTAAACACTTATATGTTTCGAGTTTCAGAAAATATTTGTTTAAAATATATTTTTAATATTAAATATATTCGCCTTGAAAATAGCCATTTTTCAAAAAGTCTCAGAATTCAATGAAATAAATTTTGTTGGATTTGTATCATAAAAACAAAGCTAAAAATGATTTTTCGGTAATTTTTGGAATTAATATATAATTATAATTGATTTTTCAGTGTAAACGGGCAAATTTTTGACTTTAAAAATTCATTAAAAATTCATACGGGCTCAAAATTGAACGAAATTAATTTTCATAGGTCCACAGCATCAAAACATAGCTAAGTATATTTTTCGAGAATTTTTGAAGTTAATTTGTGATCTCGGTGAATTTTCACGTACGGTATACATTAAAATATTAATAAAATAATGTATTTATTCCAAAACTCATAGCAGACCTCGGAATTGGACCCCGGCACATAGCCCATTGCGTTCAGAAGGTGTCAAAACCTTAAGAACGACAGTAAGCAGGCCTAAATCGGAGTTCGGACCAAAACGGGCCTTAACGGGCTAATTACATAATTAGTTAACCCTAATATAATATTATAATATCCGAAAATCACTGTTTATCCTCCATCTTCAGCCGACACCTCTTCATGCTGAACCCATCATGGCTGAAAACTTCAAACCTTCATAACTCCTTCATTTCTCAACGAAAATTTGCGTGTGAGTACACGTTTCGAAGCTCTTCGCAAGCTCTTCGATCTCCGACAAGTCCCGTCCCTTTCCGTCGCCTGAGCCGCCCGCCACAACCCCCCAAAGTCCGCGTGTTCTCAGCCCCGCCGCCCCCTGTAGGTCCCGCCGCACCTCACCACCTTCTGGCCGTGCATAGATCTCTCGTAGCCGGTCCTTTTCCAACAAACGGCTCGTCGTTTCGTCAACTACAACTCCAGAAAATCGAAATCAAAGTTTTGAACGTTCTAAGGTAATTTTTGCTTCAGATTTCCCCACGCTTTTAAGTGTTACACAACCAGTTGTTAAAAGCCTGAATTTGATTTTTCCTATGAATTTGCATTGGAATCATTCCAGATCTGAAATCAAATTGAATACGAACACCGGATCTGATTGAACCCGAGCCATCTTTTCAGACTAGACCACGGTGAGAATTTTATTTTTATTTAATTTAATTTATTTTATTATTATTTTTATGATTATTAGCAGTAGAACCGATACGACATGATATTTAAACATAGATCTAAACCGATCATAACATATGACGTGAAATCGGAATTGTCTATAATGCTATGTGATTAGACCTGAAATTTCAGGTTTAAATCTGAATTATAAATTAATTAAAAATTATTTATATGTTCTTTATTTAATTACACCGTGTTGATTTTGCTAATGCCCAGTTATAACATCACCTTGTAATCACCTGGATGCTAGTTATTGGATTTGGATTTGTGGTTATGTTTGGATGTGTGGTCATGCGATGTGATGAAAATTTACAATTTATTTGATGCAAATAAATTAAGAATGCTACTTGTGATGAATGCTACTTGTGATGAGATTTATATTCTCTTCTTATGTAAAATTGAAATAGGGAAAAATTGACATTTTTTTGTCAAATGTTAATATAGAAAACTGTCACCATATGACTAATTGACATTTTTGTCAAATGTTAATATAGAAAACTGTCACCGTATGAAATTTACATTTTTGTCAAATGTAAAAAAAGAAGAAAAAAAAAGAAAAAAAAAAGAAAATGTATTGTATGAAGAATAACATTTTTTGTCATGTTAATTAAAAAGAAAAGTGCATGGTATGTAAAATAGAATTGTTGTTATGATAAAAATAGAAGATGTCATATTATGTAAAGTAACATTATGTTCAACGTAAATACAAGAATTTGACATAGTATGATTTAATATTTATTTTAATGTTAAAATGAGAGAATTTTCACCGTAGGATAAAGGTACATTTTTATTTGTCAAAATAAATTAGCATATTCACTGTAGGATAAATGTACATTTTTATTTGTCAAAATAAAATAGCATATTCACTGTATGATAACATGTACATTTTTTATTTGTCAAAATAAAATAGCATATTCACTGTATGATAACATGTACATTTTTATTTGTCAAAATAAAATAGCATATTCACTGTATGATAACATGTACATTTTTATTTGTCAAAATAAAATAGCATATTCACTGTATGATAACATGTACATTTTTTAATTGTCAAAATAAAATAGCATATTCACTGTATGATAACATGTACATTTTTATTTGTCAAAATAAAATAGCATTTCAACTATATGATAAGATGTACTTTTATTTGTAAGAATAAAGTAGGATGATTCAACATTATTTTATAATGTAGTATGGTAGAAATCCACCGTATGTTCATTTAACATTGTTTCTAATGTTAATACTAGAGTAATTTTAACCGTATGTATATTTCACATTTTTATTTATGTGAATTAAAAGAAAATGCGTCGTATGTTAAATTAGCATTATTTTCAATGTAATAAGAAGAGAATTTCCATCGTATGAAAAATAGAAATTTTGTTAATATAATAAAAAGAAAATACACCGTATGCTATTTTACGTTATTTTATAATGCAATATAATTGAAATACACCGCATGTTAAGTTAACATTATTTATAATGTTAATATAAAGAGAATTAACTGTAGGACTAATTTACATTATTTTGTAATGTAAATAAAAAGGAATTTAACCGTAGGATTAAAGTATATTATTCTTAATGTAATAATGAAAAGAAATTCTCCGTATGTTATTTCACCTTATCTTATAATGAAACGTAAAAGAATTCCACTGCATGTAAATTTACATTAGAAGAATTGCACCGTATGTGAATTTACATTATATTATAATGTAATTATAAAAAGGATTTATACCGTAGAGAATTTACATCATTTTTAATGTAATTAAAGTAGGAATTTGTGTTAACATGTAATTTACATTGAATTATGTAAAATTAAAGTGATGAGAAATTAACATTTTGTTTAATGTTAAATATAAGGAATCTACATGGTATGAGAAAGTAACATTATTTTTAAATGTTAATAATAAGAAACTACACCGCATGAGCAATTAACATTATTTTTAATGTTCATTAAATAGTAATTTCACCGCATGTGTAAAGTAACATTTTTTAAATGTTAAAGATAACACCGTATGATGTAATTAACATTTTTAATGTTAATATAATAAAACTTTAACCGTAGGATGTCATTAACATTTTTAATGTTAATATAAAAGTATTTACAACGTATAATAAATTAACATTTTTGTGTCAATGTTAATAATAAGTATTCACATCGAATGAAAATTAACAATTTTGTTAATGATACAAATAAGAATTTACGTTGTATGAGGAATTAATATTATTTTTGATGTTAAAAATAAGTAATTTACAATGCATGGAAAACGGACATTTTTAATGTCAATTAAATAGAAATTTTACCGTAGGATGAAATGGACATTTTTAATGTAAATTAACTAGAAATTTCAACCGTAGGATTTAGGTAACATTATTTATAATGTTAATATGAAGGAAATTTAACCGTATGATAAAATTAACTTTATTTTTAATGTTAATATTAAGAGAATTACTTCGTAGAATAAAATTAACATTATTTTATAATGTTAACATAAAAGAGAATTGACCGTAGGAATGTTACATTTTTTTTTTTTATGAAATTAAGAAGGAATAACACCATAGGGTGAGTTAACATTATTTTTAATGTTAATAATGGGGTAATTTAACCATAGGATAAGTCAACATTATCTTTAATGTTAAAATTAAGAAAATATGCATCGTAGGATGAGTTAACATTATTCTAAATGTTAATATAAAAAGTGAATATACCATAGGGAAAAATTTACATTATTTTAATGTTAAAATAAAGGAATTCCACCGTAGGATGAGTTTACATTTTATTCAATGTAAATAGGTAAGAATGTGACATGTAAATGCAAGTTTACATTTTATGCAATGTAAATAAGTAAGAATGTGACATGTAATTTCAAGTTTGCATTTTATTCAATGTAAAGAAAGCAAGAATGCGATATGTAATGAAAGTTTACATTTTAATTAATGTAAATAAAAATATGATTTTGAGAATGCGTCGTTAAATAAGAAGTTTGACTATTTTAAATAATTAAAATAGAACGAATTGTTATAAAAATAATTATTAACAAATAAGAAGGATTTTCAAAATATATATATATATGTATATATATACGAGGATTGTTTGGGAAGTCCGAGATATTCTCATCCCAAATTAATCCAGCGGCGTTAAAGATCGAAGTAAGAAGACGACGTATGAAGACCGTAAATCTTCCCTCGAATGGACAGCGATCGAGATCCTGAATTGACTTGCTACCAATTCATGGGTCAAGATCATTGCCCAGACGTACGTGTTGGTTTCACGGATTTGACTTTCGTTCAGACCCAGAGCATAAGTTTAAATGGATGGTGTGTCTGACATCGTACTTCGTTATATATCATATTGTTGATTTTCTGTTAATATATAAATATTGGTGGTGGAGAATTTATTCTCTACTTAACACCCATTTATGTATTGATGGAGAAGCAATGGTACGGTATGGAGTGACAGTGTGACACACTAAGATGCAATGATCAAGGTTTATTGTTGAAAAGCAGAACCTTGTGGAGACGATCAAAGCATGGCCTGTTTAGGCGTAGCTTTGTGTAACGGGACTTCGCGAGCCTCACACCCCGGTTGAGTCAAAAACGGGCGAAGGGAACGCAGGGAAAGCAGCACGTTTCTTTCTAGCTAGAAGTAGTGTCAGGGACCTCCCAGCGCTGATACTTTACTTATGTGGATGATGGAATGTGGCGCGCCTCGGATAGGTCCTATAGGACCGGGAAACGTGTGCTTAGGAATTGCCAATCCTCTAAGCTGTATGTGAGGACCGGCCCTGCAGGATCCAAGGGTTCTCCGCGGGGAATCCTGAGGCACTAGCTAGAGTGTCTCGAATCGGTAAGGAGCTCCGCTCTAGCCTTGACTCATGATGGAAACCAAAATCCAAATACGAACCGACGAATTTGATTGTATTACTAGTACGGAGGCATAGTATATGGTACCTATGCTTCCTAAGATTAATACATTTACTTTGAAATGCTTTCATATACACTAATAATAATATTAGATGCGTATTTGCCGTATTTAGCATGTTTAATCACCATAAGGTAAAACCCTATCCTCTGGTGTGCGTTGCATTGTGTGATGGGACTTGGGTCTTATGGTGATTCCATTTTTTTCCAAAAAAAGCATTGCGTTGTTTACGATGTATTTAATTATTTGTTATGACACGTTTATGCACGGCAATCCATTAGAGTAAACCCGTTCCGCATTAGCGGCGTGGTCTTTGGATTTGCCATATTAATAGTGATTTATTACTTAAGAATTCTCACACCAGTCCCACGACTGACCCATAGTTTGTTTCACCTTTTTGCAAACTTGGGTGCCCTCTTTTCCACACGGGCAGCCAAGTAGACAGGTTCATTTTTTTTTGCTTGGAGTTTTTTTTGGAGCTGCTTATTCTCTCTCTTGGATTTGCTTTTGTGGAGAGGTGATGACTTGGAGCTTGAAGACATTTATCTTTTGTTTCTATGGCATCCTTTCTTTTCTTTTTAGACATCAAACTTATTTCTTTCCTGCAAAACTTATTGTAATAGCTTAGTTTCTGCGACTGTGGATTTTCTGTGATTGATGACATTATATTTTTCCGCTGCTATAATGTTATTACTCTATGAATTTCCTTTGCTATATTGTATCTGTGTTCTGTTTTATTGTATTTATGTTGTATTCCAAAAATGATTACTCCTGCTTTCATTCCATGGAAGTTTGGGGTCGTCACACTAGGATTCTAACTTATGTTTTTGTGATATATTTTGTTGCTATGTTTATAATTGCTTTATTGAATATAATGGTGTTAGTATGTGCACTTATGTGTTTGGTGATGATGTTTACTTAGCTTTTAATTAATGGAGCACAGTGAAGTTAGATAGTAATGTTTGGAAAGATTTGATCTTTGCTAGTTGTTTTGGACTGTGGTATGTTTGTGTTTGGAATTTGGTATGCGGTATTGTATGGTTAAATCAATAACACCTAAAGTTTTGATTTTGTAATGTTGAGGTTCTTCGATAAGCTTGGTTTTCATATAAAGTTGTTTTTGAAAAAAATTCAGGTTTTGACTTTGGTTTGGATTCTCAAAACCTTACTTTTGTTTTCAAAATAAAATAAAATTAGTAGGTTAAAATAAGTTCGTGTATAAACGATAGGATTTTTAAATGTATTTGTTATAAAATTCAAGTTTTCAAAATTACGGTCTTTACAGCGATAGTCACTTTAGAAGTTATTCATGAAAATAGACTGTTTTTGAATTTAAGTTGTGTTTTTAACTTCAGTATGTTTTGAAAGTGCTTTTAGAACTTAATTTAATTATAAGCAAGTAATTATTATTTTATTACTTAGCTATTCATTTAATAATTATTTAATTAATTAAGAAGGTAATTAACACTTAATCTATGCTTAACAAATTAATTTGTACAAAATATTAAGTATGTAATTTAATTATAACCAATATAGTTAATTATTTTAATTATTATTTAATGAATTTATTTAGGTATTAATTGTGATAATTTACTACTAATTTTAATTAATTTTATTATTAAAGGGTTTTAGATATTTAATTATCCTTAACCGAGTTAAGATTTAGTTTAAGAACTTGATTAAGTGTAATTTATTTTTTGGTTAAAATTTGAATTACTATTTAACTATTAATTATAGATCAATTTTGGTCTATCTAAAGATTAATTATTATTTAACTAATTGTATTAAAGTTAATTAAATGTTTAGTTATCTATTTGAAAGTTAATGATTGTTTAATTATTTATTTAAAACTTAATTTAGGACCTAAAAAATTATTAAATTATTACTTATTATTTTATTATTATTTAGTGGTTTAACAATTAAAGCTTTTAGGTATGAATTTCAAATTTTTGGAAGATATTTTTTAAGTAATTTCATCGTGACTACTTTAAAGCGACCTCAATGATTAATAACTAAATGGCATTTGATTAGCAGAAGCAAGCACCATTCTGCAATAGAAACTTGATGTGACTACTCGAACATCCCCGGTCTCCGAAGAGAAGAGAAAGAACGAATTGTCTGAGAAAACGACAAATCAGAACACAATCAACTATCATCCAGAGTGCATTACACAACTGCATAAGCATTAAATATAGATAAGATTTTTCACAGTCGTTGGAAATATATTTTCTAACAGATTAAGATATTTCTAGTTTTATCAAAATCCGGTTTATTTTGAATCCTGCACATTCATTTGAAATTTGAAATCGAATTTTCAAACTACCGTGCCATTTCCAATTCCTTTATAATTAAAATAAATATTAAATTATAAAATATAATATATATGTAACACCCCGTAATCCTGTAACACTAAGATTCACAAATCAGGGTATAATTAATTTTTAAATGAAGAATTAAGGGAAAGAGGATGCGCCATTGCGTTCGTCTCGAAATTCTACTTGAGATAGAGTCCGAGTTTGCATAAATCAGACTCCGTATGAAGGAGATATGGACGAACGAAGTTAGGCAGAGAAACCGGAAACAGACCAGAATGCACTGGCGCACTTGTGAAGTGCGCCAGTACAAAAAATGCACTGGCGCACCTGCCAAGTGCGCCCATACTAATCCAGCATCGAATTTTGGAGTGTTCTGTGCTGATGTGTCTCCTTTTGAGTGGTTGGATGATGTGTCTTCGACCTGTGCGATTCTGATGGCTTCTATGATGATCTAAGGGCCCTAAAACACTCTCTACACCTATAAAAGAATGCCTAGGCCTAAGGGTTCCTCCACACAAATTCTCTAAGGCATTTACATGCTGCTTCTCTCTGCTCTATCCTCCACCATTAAAATTAATCTAATCCTCCACTAAAAACAAGTTATAGTTCTTCTTCTAATTGGAGATTCAAATCAAGATTAAAGCATCAAGAAGGGAATCAAAAGCTAATTCAACGGTTTCAAGCAACGTCGCATGAATCATAGCAACGCCATCTTTCTTTTCTAATCTAAATCTCTGTAAGTCATTTATTTTTAGATTTGAACATTTTGTTTTTATTCGTGACATGAAATCAAAGGGATAAAAGACTATGCCTAATCTTTCTTCTTGAATCAGTGCTTGTACCTTTGGACCTAATTAAGAACTGTTGTGATTCGATGACCAATAAGACTGTGACGGTGAAACTATGGACTTTGGAACCATATGCCTTGGAACTATGAACATAAGCCTTTGATTTTGGGACATAAAACATTGCCTATGACTATGAATATTTCCTATGACTATGAACGTTGCCTATGACTATGAACATCGCCTAAGACTGTGATTAATTGAACTGTGAGGATTATTGCCTATGACTATGAACATTTCCTATGACTATGAACGTTGCCTATGACTATGAACATCGCCTATGACTGTGATTCATTGAACTGTGAGGATTATTGCCTATGACTATGGATATAAGATTATTATTTATGCCCATGACATTGTAGTTATAAAACCATGTTGTTTATTTTGGATCTAGGCCTGACTTTCTATTTAGTTTATTCTTGGTTATCTTTGGTTTTAGACCTTGGGAATTTACCCATTAAGTTAGGTCTACCCATGTTCTTGAACCTCTGTCTCTATTCTGTCTATTCTTGGTTTTAGACCTTGGGAATTTACCTATTTAGTTAGGTCTACCCATGTTCTTGAACCTACGTCGTTATTCAAAACCATTTTATGCCAGTTGTTATATCTATCCTTTTCATAGCAATCTTTGGTTCATTCCCTATTTGCTACGAATCTAGATTTATCTATAATCTAGATTGAAACACGATTGTACGAAAGGTGGGAATGCGATTTGGGGCAAAATATGAAATTTACTAAAACGTAGTTTAACTTGGAAATTGGCATAAATTGGGAACATGTATTATGGCATGTTCATAGAAATGCAAATTGAATAAATTTGACATGAATTATAAGATGTGTAATTTGATTCTTGTATTGACATGTAAATCTAGTATTTAAATGAATAGTGAACTAGAGTAATAAGTCTAGTTTGACATGAATTAGAATGTTAAATCAGAATTGGATTAGCTAATTTGGCTCGATAAGTATATTGGCATAAACTTGAAATTGGCCATAATTGGGAGTAATTGTCAGGATTAGCAAAATCATGGTTAGTGACACTTCATTTGGTATGGTTTACATACCAAAAAGCATAAACATGATATAGAGGGGAAAATGGGCCGTAAGAATAAATGTTGACAATTTACATTAAAAGAGTAATTGGGAAATAAGTAAACTAGGATTAATTTACTTATAGAATTTGTCCTAAATGAGGAAATGTTAATCTAGACAAATTAAAGATTTATTAACGACATCTCTTTTAATGAAACATCAGAAAGTTCTAGGGTGACAGAGAGGATAGTGTCTAGGCTTGGATTTGGAAAATACAAGTTTCCTGCTCTCCCTAACTGATCCGACGGACGGGATGGTTACTTTCAAAACCTGATTTTGAAAATTAATCAAAACCCTTTGAACTAGAAAACATGAATATGCCTAACCCGAGGTTAGACCGAGTTGCGATGTAAACCTGCCCGGAACCAACCGGCACATCCAGTAATCGCAACAATATCTATCTAATGTGAGTGGTCGTGGCTTTAATTTATTTAGTTAAATCTAGAACAAGAATGCTAGGGTTAAGTTAACTAAGACACTTAACCAACTCAACATGATAACAAGACTAGTAGGTGGGGTTAGGTTCATACAGTTAAGCTAGAATGGGAGGGTTAAGTCCATAGGAACACTTAACCAACTTAACACAGTTAAGCTAGGATGGGAGGGCTAAGTCCATAGAGACACTTAACCAAACTCAAGGTAGCAAAACGAGACTTGTAGGGGTTAAGTAAAGTTAATACACTTAGCCAAATTTATATGTTAACTAGGCTAGAGGTTGGGGTTAAGTAAGATTTAATACACTTAGCCAATTTGATATGTTAGCTGGGCTAGACCGTAGGGTTAAGTAAACTTGAACACTTAACCATCAGATTTTGATAAAGGAATAGGGTCAAGTCTAAAACATGAAGGGATAATACTTAACCGTTAATAACAGGTTAGTTAAAACAAACGGGCAAGGTTAAGTTAAAAAGGAACACTGAACCAATACAGGGTGAATGGGTAAGATTAAATAATAAGAAATATTTAACCAATATAACTTGGTTTGTGGTGGGGTTAAGTTAACATGAATTACTGACAACACTTAACCAGTTTGACAGGATAAATGAAGAGGGTTAATTCGGCTTGAATTGACTAATGACACTTAACCAATCCAAATTGACGGGAAAGGGAACTAAGTAGTAAACCTTAGTTAAGAAAACAACGATTCTGTAAACTAAGTGGTAAATCTTAGTTAGTAAAACTAAGTAGTAATTCTTAGTATAACACGGGAAGGAGCGAATGTCCGTCTGAGTAAATAGAAGGCTCCAACGAATTAGGTTACGAAGCCCGAGGCTTCGAGGGGACGTGAGGGTACTCTTGGTATCCCTCTGTGAGGCTGTAGATGATTCTCCTGGGCTCACAGAGGCTAAGGTCTGCGTAGAAGAACCAGGAGTATGCCTTGGTTGCAATACATGGCAACCTAAAGACCAGGATGGACCAGCGTGATTCGGCGAGAAGACGGTAGCCCTGTGATAGCAACTCGTCGTCTACCATCCTTCTTGAGTCAATCGAAATACGTAAAGCGGAAAGGCGGAGAACTCCAAAAGACCATATACTTGCTATCTTGTTATGGTTGCGGATGGCCATAGGATAGTGGGGCACCGGGGGCCAGCGTATAGTTCTCATTTTACAAGGTATGCCTTTCATTAGTTGAGGGAGGGGTCAAGTGGAACCATAGCCACTGGAATAAAAACAGACCTTAGCATCTGCATCGGCAGATATCTGAAAGCTCCCGACCGAGTTCTGTATTCCTTGATTTGCCCTGCCACATGACTCGAACCGCACATTACAGGACATGTGCATCTAGACAAGCGATAACGATTCGCGATACATGCATGGGGAAGTATAGGAACATATACCACTCTAGGTAGTGTGTCCTAGACTTGGGGGCATCATTCGACAGGTAGCATAATCCCTAGTTGGACTAGGTGGCATAAATCCTGAATCCGAGAAGCGTTCAGCAGATAGCGTAAACTCTAGTTAAATCTAGAAAGCACTTGATAGAAAACCCTAGATTTGATCTAGGTAATAAATAATGAATGTATGTCGGAAGGCAATGGAAAATACAGGGATTGGGATCACGTTATCATTACTAGTTGGGACACTAGATAGGCGGTGCAGAGATATAGAAACCAGTATAACAAGGAAATAGCGAAGCGACAAAAGTATTAAAGCGTATCCAGTTTATCTTATCTTAGCATATCTTGTGACTACCTTGTCTAATCTTGTTGACCCTATCGTCATGGTGTAATCTTGTATTCAGTTAATTCATGTCGTTTTGTTTTTCCATGATTCACATGCTAGAAGTTACTGAACTTACTCAGGCTTTATGTCTGACTCTGTTTTTCTTTCGTCTTCTTTTCTTTCGTTCCCCCCCCCCCCCAGGTAATAAAGGAGGGAATAGTTTAGCTCAGGTTAAGTTGGACTGCCACTCTTTCCCAGCTTGAAGATTCGTCGAAGTTTGCTTGGATTCTCTTTTCAGATGCTATGGCTGGCTCTTGCTAAAATCGGGGAATATAATGTTGTTTTTATGCTTCTTTATTTTGTAAGACAGATGATACTATGATATTGTAAAGAAACCATTGTACAAACTATTTTATCAATAAAGAAAAGTTTTATTTTCCGTTGTTTAATTTCTGTCTGTCTTGTAATTTATCTGCATCTTTTACCCTAAATGCTCCACAGAACATAGTGCATTCCCTTTGTGAGTGACACTAACGAATGTGGGGTGTTACAATATATCTCTCCTAAATCCTAGAAATCACTTTTCAGAAAGAAAGAAAAACCCAAGCCCCCCTCATTTTCAATCTCGTCGCACCCTCTAGGAACGCGTCGCCGCGACGAGTCCTCCGCCGCCCACCTCCGATGACTGCACGCCTTCTCCTCCGACGAGACCATCCTCCAGCGCCTCATCCCTCTCCCCCATTTGAAAATCTATGAGCCACAATCTCCCCCCTCAAATCGATTTCAAACCCCACCGCCAGTCAATGCGGGTTCCCCGCCACCGCCTTCTCTCCCTCCCGCATCACCATTCCGCCGCACCGAGTCCTCCGCCACCATCTGAACGAAATTTACATTGAGTTTTTTTTTGTTTTTTATTCTGTTTTATTTAGTTTATAAAAAAATATGGTTTTTATAAATAAATATTATTTATTTATATATACAAAAAGATGTGATTTTTAATTTATTTAACAATATATAAAAAAGGGAACTTTTAATATAAATAGCATTGTATAAAGACATGATTTTTATTGTATAAAGATTTGATTTTTTTTAATAAGGATTTGATTTTTAAAATAAAGATTTGATTTTTAAAATAAAGATTTTATTTTTAATTATAGAAAAATATGACCTTTAGTATATGGGGAGGATAACAAAAGTTTCGATTTTTATTATATATGAAGCAGAATAAAAATATGATTTTTATTTGTTTGAATAGAGATTAAAAATATGATTTTTATTTGTTTGAATAGCGATTAAAAATATTATTTTTATTTGTTAGAATAGCGATTAAAATTGTGATTTTTATTTGTTTGTTAGCGGAATAAAAATATAATTTTTATATTTGAAGTAGCATTGTAAAAATAAAATTTTTATATACGAAGTAGCATTGTAAAAATATAATTTTTGTATATGAAGTAACATTGGAAAAATATAATTTTTATATATGAAGTAGCATTGTAAAAATATAATTTTTATATATATGAGTAACAATATAAAATATCATTTTTATATATGAACAGCGAAATAGAAATATGATTTTTTATAAATATAGAAAGGTTTAAAAATGCAATTTTTAAATATATAAGCGTCATATAAAAAATGTGATTTTTACTATGAAGAGCATGAAAAGGGTTGCGTTGGAATTTCAGGTAAATCCAAACGGTTCAGAAATTCAGAAATAAAAACTGAAGGAGTGGATCCCAAAGGTGAGAACTTCTCACTTTAATTTATTTTCCAGTTAAATATAAATACTAGGATGCAGACGGTGCTTAGTAGCACCCGACATCATTGTTTGAATTCATGTTTGTTTGGTTATTTGTGTAGTAACTGAACTTCCCCGGTAAGGAAAGCACGGATTACCTTAAGAACAACACACATCGGGACGCAAACAGAAGAACATTTCATTGTTTATTACAACAATTCCATCAGAATACAAGAATATACAGAGTATGAATAAATATTACACATCAGAGATTACAATAAATTACAAAGCATCGGAAAATAATACAAAACACAACTGAAGGTGATACACGGATACAGAGCTTTCCGAGCATCGTTCTAGCTGTAAATCAGGATCCTGAGAACATAAATCTGCAAAACCAAAACTACTAGCTGCCCGTATCGAAAATAAGGGCACCCAAAGTTTAGGTTAAAACAAAAAACTCCAGGTTAGTCATGTGACTGGTGTGAGAACTTAAACAGTTATTTTAAAACTTTACTTTAAAAGGGAGTAATTCAAGGGACCACGCCGTATAACACGGAACGGGTTTCCTCCCAAGTATACCAATGCATAGAATAAACAACGCAATGCTTTTTTCGAAAAATGAAGCTATTATAAGAACCAGGTCCCATCACACAATGCAAAGCAAGCTGGAGGATAGGGTTTTCCCTTATAATAGCCAAACATGCTTGGTACGTTCAAAACAAATCATTTTGATACTATTAGAGTATAAAGTGTCAAAACAACTTCAATCATAAATATCAATCATAGATGGCATAGTATCCCATGCTACTATGTCGCCATACTAGGCTCTACAAATAAAACCGATATATCTCGTATTGGAAATTGGATTTCCGTCATGAGTCGAGGCAATCGGCAAGATCCTCTCCGCTTCCAGACACTCTAGCAAATGCCTCAGGACTACACACTCTGGGAAACCCTTGGAATCGGCTGGGCCATTCCTCTCTTATGTTTGAGGATTGGCAATTCCTGAACACACATTTCCCGGTCCTTACAGACCTATAATCGAGGCGCCTCGCAATCCAACATCCACATAGGTATAATAATCAATGATGTCAGGGCTAGTAAAACGCTGACACCACCCATAACTAGAAAGAAACGTCATGTTCTCCCAGCGGTCCATATCCCTTTTTAACTCATACCGAGGTGTGAGGCTCCCGAATTCACGATATACACAAAGCTACGCTGTATTAAAGTCGTGCTTTGATCATCAACCACAAGACTCTGATTTTCAACAGAAGCCTTGTTCACTACATCTCAGCGTGCCACGCAGGCAATTCATGCCATGCGACTGGTATCTGTCGATATATAACCTCTGAGCTCGTACGTCTCAGAGAAGGGCGTTAAGCAAGAGAATAAATTCTCCACCGCAAAACAGATATATATTTAACAGAAATCAATCAATACAGAACAAAATCCAATGTCAGACACACAATCCATTTACACGTCAGTTCTGGGTCTGAACGAAACCGGAGGCACTTTATACCTCGCATATCCATTGATCTCCAAATATGTCTGGGCGATCACTAACTATTTCCATCTTCTTGGGTGTATAGCCCAATCAAGATCATCAGTAATTATCCAAACGATGTGAAGACCTCCGGTCATCGACCACCGTCTTCCTCTTCGACATATCGTCGAATCGGTTATTCAGAATGGGCATAAACCCAGCCTTTCTGAATGACCTGCGTATATAATAAATAAATGTTACACAAACGCAACATACGCCGCATTCCAATTCATCAGTCACTAACCGTAAATTAGTAAGAGAGCAATTCCCCAAATATTAACCCCGAATGCCGAAACCAACATCAGATCAATACCCAGAAAACCATTCTTCTTAGCTAACCTACAGCTAGTTTCTAATTTCATATCCTTAGGGAAAGATTCCCATTAATTTTATCAAAGATAAATTATTTAAAATTTATTCTTTAATCTTCCTTTGGATGTCATTTCAAACCATGTTAAGGTTTTCCAAACTAGTCGGGAATAACAAACCACACCGAAATAATTATTTATTTTATTTCTCAATACCAACCTATTCATCCCATGAAGCAAAACTGGTAATACTCCATATCAAACACCACGTTGTTATCGGTAAAATTAATTACCATTTCACGTTCAAATCTAATTAAAGATTTAACTATCGCCTTGGAGCAAAACTGGTGATACTCCATTCTCGTGCACTTTCCAAATTTGATAATTTAAATTATCAATTCACATTTCAATCTAATTACAGATTCATTAAAACTCCTTTTACTGGGTTAAAGAATTAATGTCATTTAAACATAGTTCACGATAAACCCAAATCACATTCTATTTATTATCGGGTTAAAGAACAAGTGTTATTTAAAACACCATTCACGATAAACCCACAAATCAGTTCTAATTCAATTCCCATTAAATATATTAATTAATTGGTTCACTTCATTAAATCTAAATAAAAAGATTTAATCTCTTCTCAACGGAGTTTAAGAACATGTTGATGAAGACACCATTCACGACAAACCCAAATCCCATTAGATGTTAAATACAAGGCTCTGAATAGAAAATATATCGGCTTATATTCAATATCAAATTCTGAAACCAATAAATATCGCTTTGGAAATAACGATATAAAGTATATCTTCCAAATTTCCTCCAAAATATATGTATAATCGCGGAATCTAATATCGAAATATTCCAAAGACAACTTCGATTCAAATCCATTCCAATTCATATATTGGAAATTCTGGTTATTTAAAACCCATTTCAATTCCAATTTATTTATTTAAAAATAAATAAATTATTATTCTAGTTAATAACTAGTTCATTTCGATAAAAATCTATTTTTATCTTTTCAAATATGGAGTTTTTAATCCCAATCCTTCACAAATCATTTCTTATGATTTTACACAAATTATTGATACTTTTGATAATTTTATCAAGGCCCGTACAGTCGATTTCCAATAACGGCCATCAAACTGCACTTACAGCGACCTTTTCTGAAATTGACTTGGACATATCTCCAAATCCAACCGTCAGATTTCAAATCTCTTGTATTCATTAGAAAGCTCTTTTTGATATGAAACCAATGGTTCCGGTTTTAGGAGAATCCGACGGTCGGATCTCCCGTAATGTCCGTTCGAAGTCAATGGTTGAAATTCACGAACTGCCGCGGCGCGGCGCGTTCTATTCAGGCCATTATATATATATATATATTATATATATATATATATTTCGTCAATTTTCTTTTTAAAATGAATTTATAAATCGTTTCAAATTTGTTTCAAAAACAATATCAACCTTCATTTCAAATTCAAATCAAAATTGAATTTTCCATTACAAATTCTTTTTACATTCATTTCTATTTGATTTCAATTCAAATCGATTTCAATTCAATTTCACTTCGCTTCAATTCGATTTGAATTCATTCCAAATCGATTTCACTTCGATTTCCAATTGCATTTCTATTTAATTCAAATTCAATTCGATTTGAATTCATTTCAATTCGAATTCATTTTATATTCAATTCAATTCGAATTCATTTTCTAAATATTCGATTTTTAAACCTCTTTTCAATATTCATTATAAAAACGAATATAACCGATATAAATATCGTTCGTGTCAAAATAGCGCATCTCTAATCAACACGACTTTATATTCTTCAATAACTTCGTTATTCTATTCAACAAATGAATATTTGTTCTATTCAACACATCAATCTATATTTCTTTCAACACATGACTAATCTCAACACATGAGTACTGTCAACACGTGACTATTTTTGTTATTTGATATATTTTATAAAATTATGATTTCCATCGTTTAATTTTTAATCAAACTCTAACCGTAAATTAGCAAGAGAGCAATTCCCTAAATATTAACCCCGAAGGTCGAAACCAACATCAGATCAATATCTAGGAGACCACTCATCTTATCTATTTTCCAGTTAGTTTCTAATTTTATATATGATAAAGATGTAAATTTTATTGTTAAAATATTTCGTTCAACACATGAATATATATTTCTTTCAACACATGACTAATCTCAACACATGAGTACTGTCAACACATGAATCTTTATTATTCTTTGTTTTCCCAATTGGAATGAGGCCCAATCAATTACCATATAATGTTAATTATATGGATTCCATACAACACATGTATATAATAGCAACGATAAATAATCAACCATCATCCAAAGTGCACCACACAACTGTATAAGCATTAAATATAAATAATTAACTCTTACACAGTCCGTCGACCAATCGATCGACATACAGCTAAATAATTGAGATTAGTGTACACCAAATGTTATCCCAACACCCGTGTGGGGTTACAAACCACAAACACTGAATATTACTTATGCAGCTGGGCGATGTGTAAAATTTATCGTCCCAATCAATATCCTTCAAATAGGTGTACATAAACAAACCGTCCGGTTTGTAAATGAATATTTATTTATTCACATTCACGTTAAAATTATATTTTTAACGATAAAATATTTATTTCAGCACATGAATATTTATTTTCAATCATTACACATCACAATCTATTTTCACAACACATCAATCAAACAAACAAGCCGTCCATGGTCTGTGGACAACGGGTGTCAGGTGCTGCTAAGCACCGTCTGCATCCTAGTATATATTTTTATAACTAGAAAATAAAATTTAAAGTGAGAACTTCTCTGACTAACTATACCAAACGCCATTACTTTTCTTGTGCAGAAATCTTGGTTGTGTTCGCTTTTTGTCTATTTCCTTGTCCGTAGCCACTACATATATAAAAATCACATTTTTATATTGTTGCTAGGTATATGAAAATCACATTTTCACATTGCTACTATATAGATAAAAATTCTTTTTTTATCCTGGTGTTTATATAATAAAGATTATATTTTTATCACGCTATTCTCTATATAAAAATTATATTTTTATATCCCTCTTCTTCCAATAAAGATTATATTTTTATAACGCACATTCCTATATAAAAATTATATTTTTATATCTACTTCTAATATAAAGATCGAATTTTTATATGAGCGCTATAAAAATCACATTTTTATTTCAACATATATATAATAAAAATCAGATTTTTATTTCGCTACCTATATAAAGATCAAATTTTTACTCTATATAATATAAAAATCGTATTTTTATTCTTTCTATAATCTAAAAATTATATTTTTAACTTTTGATTCAATAAAGAAATAAATAAACACATTTTTATTTTTACTTCCTATATTGTAAAGATTATATTTTTATCGCTACTATACATAGATAAAAATCGAATTTTTATTTATAAAAATCAAATCTTTATTATATTACTTCATGTATAAAGATCGCATCTTTATGTTATATAAAAAAAAATCTAAGTCTTCGTGTAAATCAAAATATAATCTTTCATACTTCAAAATCAAATCCTTCGCTATTTTAAAAATCAAACCTCCTTGTATTTAAAAATCATAATTTCTTGTATTTAAAAATTCAAACCTTCTCGTTTTGAAAATCTATTCTTTGTCATAAAAATCCAATTTTTACTATCGTACATGCATCAAAAATCATATTTTTATCGTATTAAAAATCTTAGCGTTGTTGTATTAAACATCATAGCCTTATACAAGTTAAAAACTAGATTTTTACAAAGTAAAATAAAAATAAAAATAAAGTCAGAGGACTTACGGGGTTATCGGAGGAGGGGAGGGGTTTGCAGGTGGCGTCACGGCAGCTGGGGCTCGCGCGGGGGTGGCTCAGGCTGGAGCAGCGGCTAGGGCGTCGGTTCTTCGAGGTGGGTGCGGCTCTGGGGTTCTTTGTTCTAGCGGTGGCTGATTGGGGGGGGGGGGGGTATGGCGTTCGATTTTGGGGGTAGAAGAGGAAAGAGGAGGGGGCTGTTGACATGGGGGAAGGCTACGCTGGGGGAGGTCGGGGTAGCGGCGGTGGTGCCAGCGCCTGTCGCGCTCTGCGCGATGGGTTTCTCCATTTTTTTATTCCGTTCTGGACTAACGGGGGGAGGGGTTTTTATAAAATTATATATATATATATATTTAATTTAATTTATTTTCAAAAAGGGTTGACTTTTTGTTCGGACTCCAATCGAGGCCCACCGACTGTCGTTCCTAGCTAATTACCCCCATTCCGAACACAATGGGATATGTATCGTAAGCCAGTTTGGCTGTTTCGATCAGTTTCCGTCAAAATCAAAATATAAATCTATATATTGAATTCGAACACACATTTCAATTTACCGGGGCCACATACTAACTAGAAAAATTCCCAAAAAATATTTTCTAGCTTCGTATCGATGATACGGTCTTAACAAAACCAATTTCGTCAAATTCTGAGACCGTTTGAAAAATGGTCATTTTCCAGTCGATTAAAATCAACTGAAACTGTCAAAACATGTTTTCCTTTGCCACGCTCACATATTGATTCGAAAAATTATGAATTTTGCAATCTAACAATATCTTGACATCACGGATCCAACAAAAGTGGTTTCGTCGAAAACCGAGGTCGTTTGCAAAATTTCCATTTTAAAGGGCCAGAATTCCATAGCGACTATTCTGAAATTTCAACTGGACATATCTTTTGATTCCCATTATGAAATTTCAATTTTTCAGATTCGTTGGAAAGATATTATCAGTTAGATCCTATTTTTTTGGTTTCGTTAAAATCCGGTTCATTTTGCACCCGGTATGTTCAATTGAAATTTGAAATCGAATTAGCGAACTACCGCGCCATTTTCAATTCCATTTATAATTATAAATAATTATTTATATTCTAACGTCGATATATATAAATATATACATCTATTTCTATTCAAACTAAATTTCTCGTCGTTATTATTTAAAATAATTCATTTTAATTATTCAAAATAGCCAAAATAAAAATTTTGGCTCAGAATTTCCGGGTTATTACAATCTCCCCCACTTAAAACTTTTCGTCCCCGAAAAGGAACGAAGCTGAAAGTTGTTTAACTAATCAACTCACTTCCATTATTTTCGTTATGGCTTAAGTTCTTCAACTTTTCAGTTTCTAAGAACTTTTCAACTTTTTCAAAAATTTGGCTGACACCCTAAATTTTCGAAAAATTTCGCCATAACCTCCCCTGCACCGGGGACTTCGGGAAATTTCATATAGCCTCCCGTGGCCTTCTTCAATCCAAAAGAAAAAGAAAAAGCCAAGCGGCTAGCCAATCGGCTCATAAAATCATCCAAACCCAAAGAAATACAATAAACATGTACCTATTTGTCGGGCAAACAATTTTATTCTTCTGCTCTATCTTCCTTGCTATGACCTGTTCAATGGATATACATGTATATGCAAGCAATTGTAATCATTTTTCAATACAGTTCAATATTGGGTTCCATTAGGCTAAATGGTTCAAAATTTCCAATCAATAATCAAACAACACAACCATCAATCAATTAGTGGATTATCGTTTCAAATTCATAATTTGATATATATACAGAAATTCATGTTTTTGATGTCAAATCACAACAAATAATCCTATCTAATTTTGGTTCTCACACCAGTCTAATGGAAATGTATAGATATCTCACTTTCGAAACACGAACACAAATTCTGATGATGATATATCAATCATCAGAATCATCTCCGGGCGACTAGAGTGTGAATCTATATCTATCCAGTATATTAAAACTTCGAATATACGTTCATGACGCGTATATACAAAATCTTTATATACTCGATTGCCCAAATTCAATAAAAATAAAATATTCAAATACGTATAAAACGATTTAAATTTCTAAACAATGTTGTTTTCATTTGAAAAATATACTCTTCACACTCATTCTAGGATACTACTGATCCCATCTCTAACGAGTAATTCTCATTGGATATTACAAATCCAATATCTGATGAATTCTTTCGTATGGTTCTAATGTGTCTTGTTCCCGAGCTCTATAAACCAATGCTCCGATACCAAATGTAGTAACCCGAACTTCCCCGGTAAGGAAAGCACGGATTACCTTGAGAACAACACACATCGGGACGCAAACAGAAGAACATTTAATTGTTTATTACAACAATGCCATCAGAATACAAGAATATACAGTGTATGAATAAATATTACACATCAGAGATTATAATAAATTACAAAGCAGCGGAAAATAATACAAAACACAACTGAAGGTGATACACGGATACAGAGCTTTCCGAGCATCGTTCCAGCTATAAATCAGGATCGTGAGAACATAAATCTGCAAAACCAAAACTACTAGCTGCCCGTGTCGAAAATAAGGGCACCCAGAGTTTAGGTTAAAACAATAAATTCCAGTTCAGTCATGTGACTGGAGTGAGAACTAAAACAGCTATTTTAAAACTTTACTTTAAAAGGGAGTAATTCAAGGGACCACGTCGTATAACATGGAACGGGTTTCCTCCCAAGAATACCAGTGCATAGAAATAACAGCGCAATGCTTTTTCGAAAAATGAAGCTATTATAAGACCCAGGTCCCATCACACAATGCAAAGCAAGCTGGAGGATAGGGTTTTCCCTTATAATAGCCAAACATGCTTGGTACGTTCAAAACAAATCATTTTGATACTATTATAGTATAGAGTGTCAAAACAACTTCAATCAAAAATATCAATCATAGACGGCATAGTATCCCATGCTACTATGTCGCCATACTAAGCTCTACAAATAAAACCGAAATATCTCGTATTGGAAATTGGATTTCCGTCAAGAGTCGAGGCAAGGGGCAAGCTCCTCTCCGCTTCGAGACACTCTAGCAAATGCCTCAGGACTACACACTCTGGGCAACCCTTGGAATCGACTGGGCCGGTCCTCTCTTACGTTTGAGGATTGGCAATTCCTGAACACACGTTTCCAGGTCCTTACAGACCTATAATCGAGGCGCCTCGCAATCCAACATCCACATAGGTATAATAATCAACGATGTCAGGGCTAGTAAAACGCTGACACCACCCATAACTAGAAAGAAATGCCGTGTTCTCCCAGCGGTCCGTATCCCGTTTTTAACTCATACCAAGGTGTGACGCTCGCGAACTCACGCTATACACAAAGCTACGCTGTATTAAAGCCATGCTTTGATCATCAACCATAAGACTCTGCTTTTCAACAGAAGCCTTGTTCACTACATCTTAGCATGCCACACAGGAAATTCATGCCATGCGACTGATATCTGTCGATATACAACCTCTGAGCTCGTACGTCTCAGAGAAGGGCGTTAAGCAAGAGAATAAATTCTCCGCTACCAAACAGATATATATTTAACAGAAATCAATCAACACAGAACAAAATACAATGTCAGACGCACAATCCATTTACACGTCCGTTCTGGGTCTGAACGAAACCGGAGGCACTTTATACCTCGCATATCCATTGATCTCCAAATACATCTGGACGATCACTAACTATTTCCATCTTCTTAGGTGTACAGCCCAATCAAGATCATCAGTAACTATCCAAACGATGTGAAGACCTCCGGTCTTCGACCACCATCTTCCTCTTCAACATATCGTCGAATCAGTTATTCAGAATGGGTATAAACCCGGCCTTTCTGAATGACCCGCGCATATAATAAACAAATGTTACGCAAACACAACGTACGCCTCATTCCAATTCATCAGTCACTAACCGTAAATTAGTAAGAGAGCAATTCCACAAATATTAACCCCGAAGGCCGAAACCAACATCAGATCAATACCCCGGAAACCATTCTTCTTAGCTAACCTACAGCTAGTTTCTAAATTTCATATTCTTAGGGAAAGGTTCCCATTAATTTTATCAAAGATAAATTCTTTAAAATTTATTCTTTAATCTTCCTTTGGATGTCATTTCAAACCATGTTAAGGTTTTCCAAACTAGTCGGGATTAGCGAACCACACCGAAGTAATTATTTATTTTATTTCTCAATCCCAAACTATTCATCCCATGAAGCAAAACTGGTAATACTCCATATCTAACACCACGGTGTTATGGGTAAAATTAATTACCATTTCACGTTCAAATATAATTAAAGATTTAACTATCGCCTTGGAGCAAAACTGGTGATACTCCATTCTCGCTCACTTTCCAAATTTGATAAATTAAATTATCAATTCACATTTCAAAATAATTACAAATTCATTAAAACTTCTTTTACTGGGTTAAAGAACTAATGTCATTTAAACACAGTTCACGATAAACCTAAATCACATTCTATTTATTATCGGGTTAAAGAACAAGTGTTATTTAAAACACCGTTCACGATAAACCCACAAATCAATTCTAATTCAATTCCAATTAAATATATTAATTGGTATACTTCATTAAATCTAAATAAAAAGATTTAATCCCTTCTCAATGGGGTTTAAGAACAGTGTTGATGAAGACACCATTCACGACAAACCCAAATCCCATTTAATATTAAATACATGGCTCTGAATAGAAAATATATCGGCTTATATTCAATATCAAATTCTGAAACCCACAAATATCGCTTTGGAAATAACGATATAAAATATATCTTTCAAATTTCCTCCAAAATATCTGTATAATCGTGGAACCTAATATCAAAATATTCCAAGGACAATTTCGATTCAAATCTATTCCAATTCATATATTGGAAATTCTGGTTATTTAAAACCCATTTCAATTCCAATTTATTTATTTAAAAATAAATAAATTATTATTCTAGTTAATAACTAGTTCATTTCGATAAAAATGTAATTTTATCTTTTCAAATACGGAGTTTTTCATCCCAATCCTTCACAAATCATTTCTTATGATTTTACACAAATTATTGATATTTTTGATAACTTTTTCAAGGCCCGTACAGTCGATTTCCAATAACGGCCATCGAACTGCACTTACAGCGACCTTTTCTGAAATTGATATGGACGTATCTCCAAATCCAACCATCAGATTTCAAATCTCTTGTATTCATTAGAAAGCTCTTTTCGATACGAACCCAATGGTTCCGGTTTTAGGAGAATCCGACGGTCGGATCTCTCGTAATGTCCGTTCGAAGTCAATGGTCGAAATTCCCGAACTGCCGCGGCTTGGCGCGTTCTATTCAGGCCATTATATATATAATATATATATAAATTATATTTCATCGATTTCCTTTTTAAAACAAATTTTATAAATCGTTTCAAATTTATTTCAAAAACAATTTCAACCTTCATTTCAAATTCAAATCAAAATTGAATTTTCCATTATAAATTCTTTTTACATTCATTTCTATTTGATTTCAATTCAAATCGATTTCAATTCAATTTTAGTTCGTTTCAATTCGATTTGAATTCATTCCAAATCGATTTCACTTCGATTTCCAATTGCATTTCTATTTAATTGAATTTCAATTCGATTACGATTCCATTTGAATTCGAATTCATTTTATATTCAATTCAATTCGAATTCATTTTCTAAATATTCGATTTTTAAACCTCTTTTCAATATTCATTATAAAAACGAATATAACCGATACAAATATCGTTTGCATCAAAATAGCGCACTCTAATCAACACGGCTTTATATTTTTCAATAACTTCGTTATTGTATTCAACAAATGAATATTTGTTCTATTCAACACATCAATCTATATTTCTTTCAACACATGACTAATCTCAACACATGAGTACTGTCAACACGTGACTATTTTTGTTATTTGATATATTTTATAAAATTATGATTTCTATCATTTAATTTTTAATCAAACTCTAACCGTAAATTAGCAAGAGAGCAATTCCCTAAATATTAACCTCGAAGGCCGAAACCAACATCAGATCAATATCCAGGAGACCACTCATCTTATCTATTTTCCAGTTAGTTTCTAATTTTATATATGATAAAGATGTAAATTTTATTGTTAAAATATTTCGTTCAACACATGAATCTATATTTCTTTCTACACATGACTAATCTCAACACATGAGTGCTGTCAACACATGAATCTTTATTATTCTTTGTTTTCCCAATTGGAATGAGGCCCAATCAATTACCATATAATGTTAATTATATGGATTCCATACAACACATGTATATAATAGCAACGATAAATAATCAACCATCATCCAAACTGCACCACACTTCTGTATAAGCATTAAATATAAATAATTAACGCTTACACAGTCCGTCGACCAATCGATCGACATACAACTAAATAATTGGGATTAGTGTATGCCAAATGTCATCCCAACACCCATGTGGGGTTTCAATCCACAAACACTGAATATTATTTGTGCAGTTGGGCGATGTGTAAAATTTATCGTCCCAATAAATATCCTTCAAATAGGTGTACATAAACAAACCGTCCGGTTTGTAAATGAATATTTATTTATTCACATTCATATTAAAATTATATTTCTAATGATAAATTATTTATTTCAACACATGAATATTTATTTTCAATCATTCCACATCACAATCTATTTTCACAACACATCAATCAAACAAACAAGTCGTCCATGGTCTATGGACGACGGGTGTCTGGTGCTGCTAAGCACCGTCTGCATCCTAGTATATATTTTTATAACTTGAAAATAAAATTTAAAGTGAGAAGTTCTCACCGACTAGCTATACCAAACGCCACGACTCTTCTTGTGTAGAAATCTTCGTCGTGTTCGCCTTTTGTTTACTTCCTTGTCCGTAGCCACTACATATATAAAAATCACAATTTTATATTGTTGCTAGGTATATGAAAATCACATTTTCACACTGCTACTATGTAGATAAAAATTCTATTTTTATCCTGGTGTTTATATAATAAAGATTATATTTTTATCAAGCTATTCTCTATATAAAAAATATATTTTTATATCCCTCTTCTCCCAATAAAGATTATATTTTTAAAACGCTCCTTCCTATATAAAAATTATATTTTTATATCTACTTCTAATATAAAGATCGAATTTTTATATCAACGCTACAAAATTCACATTTTTATTTCAACATATATATAATAAAAATCAGATTTTTATTTCGCTACCTACATAATGATCAAATTTTTACTATCTATATAATATAAAAATCGTATTTTTATTCTTTCTATAATATAAAAATTATATTTTTAACTTTCGATTCAATAAATAAACACATTTTTATTTTTACTTCCTATATTGTAAAGATTATTTTTTTATCGCTACTCTACATAGATAAAACTCAAAATTTTATTAATAAAAATCAAATCTTTATTATTTTACTTCATGTATAAAGATCGCATCTTTATGTTATATAAAAAAAATCTAAGCCTTCGTGTAAATCAAAATATAATCTTTCATACTTCAAAAATCAAATCCTTCACTATTTTAAGAATCAAACCTCCTTGTATTTAAAAGTCATAACTTCTTGTATTTAAAAATTCAAACCTTCTCATTTTGAAAATCTATTCTTTGTCATAAAAATCCAATTTTTACTATCGTACATGCGTTAAAAATCATATTTTTACCATATTAAAAATCTTAGCGTTGTTATGTTAAACATCATAGCCTTATACAAGTTAAAAACTAGATTTTTACAAAGTAAAATAAAAATAAAAACTAAGTCAGAGGATTACGGGGTTATCGGAGGAGGGGAGGGGTTTGCAGGTGGTGTCACGGCAGGTGGGGCTCGCGCGGGGGTGGCTCAGGCTGGAGCGGCGGCTAGGGCGTCGGTTCCTCGAGGTGGGTGCTGCTCTAGGGTTCTTTGTTCTAGAGGTGGCTGATTGGGGGGGGGGGGGTATGGCGTTCGGTTTTGGGGGTAGAAGAGGAAAGAGGAGGGGGCTGTTGACGTGGGGGAAGGCGACGCTGGGGGAGGTCGGGGTAGCGGTGGTGGTGCCAACGCCTGTCGCGCTTTGCTCGATGGGTTTCTCCATTTTTTTTATTTCATTCTGAACTAACGGGGGGGGGGGGGGGGGAAGGAGGAAGGATATAGAGGGTTTTATAAAATTATATATATTTATTTAATTTAATGTATTTTCAAAAAGGGTTGACTTTTTGTTCGGACTCCAATCGAGGCCCACCGACTATCGTCCCTAGCTGATTACCCCCATTCCGAACACAATGGGATATGTATCGTAAGCCAGTTCGGCTGTTTCGATCAGTTTCCATCAAAATCAAAATATAAATCTATATATTGAATTCAAACACCAATTTCAATTTACCAGGGCCATATACTAACTAGAAAAATTCCCAAAAAATATTTTCTAGCTTCGTACCGACGAAACGGTCTTAACAAAACCAATTTCGTCAAATTCTGAGACCGTTTGAAAAATGGTCATTTTCCAGCCAATTAAAATCAACTGAAACTGTCAAAACACGTTTTCCTTTGCCATGCTCACATATTGATTCGAAAAATTATGAATTTTGGAATCTAGCAATATCTTGACATCACGTATCCAACAAAAGTGGTTTCGTCGAAAACCGAGGTCGTTTGCCAAATTTCCATTTTAAAGGGCCAGAATTCCATAGCGACTATTCTGAAATTTCAACTGGACATATCTTTTTATTCCCACTATGAAATTTTGATTTTTCGGATTCATTGGAAAGATATTATCAATTAGATCCTAATATTTTTGGTTTTGTTAAAATCCGGTTCATTTTGCACCCGGTATGTTCAATTGAAATTTAAAATCGAATTATCGAACTACCGCGCCATTTTCAATTCCTTTTATAATTATAAATAATTATTTATATTCTAACGTCGATCTATATAAATATATACGTCTATTTCTATTCAAACTAAATTTGTCGTTGTTATTATTTAATATAATTCATTTTGAATATTCAAAATAGCCAAAATAAAAAATTTTAATTGGCTCAGAATTTCCGGGTTATTACAGTTTGGTTGATTGGATTATTTGTTTGAATTCGGTTTGGGAAGCAAAATGAATATTTTAGAATTTGGTTTGTGTATGGCACGAGCCATTATTAGGCGAGGATAAGGCTAGACCTTATTCCGGTTCTAATATCACGCCGTTATACTGCCGAAATTCTCTAAAAATGTTAGAACAATAATAATATAATTTTTATTGTATAAATGAACTTTATAAAATATTCATGAGTTGAAGTAAATCTTTTATAGTTAAAAATATAATTTTTAACGGGTATATGAATGAAAATAAATATTCATTTACAAATCGGACAATTTGTTTATGTACACACATTTGGCTGATATTGATTGGGACGACATATTTTACACATCGCCCAACTACATAAATAATAATATTTGTTTGTTGTTTGAAAACCCCACACAAGTATTGGGATGATATTGGACATACACTAATCCCAATATTTAGTTGTATGTCAATCGATGGGTTGACAGACTGTTGTAAGCGTTAATTATCTATATTTAACGCTTATGCAGTTGTGTAATGCACTCTTGATGATGGTTAACTATGTTTGATTATCATAGTGTGCATGCGTGTATGAAATCCATATAAATAAAATTATATGGTTATTGACTGTGTCTGATTCCAATTCGGAAAGAATGAATATTTTAAATTAACGAATATTTTAAAATGACGAATAATGAATATTTTAAAATAACTAATATTTTAAAATAATATTCAATAATGGATCAAAATATGATTTTGATGTCCGATTCGGGATGGGCACGAAAATATTGAAATATATGAAGCCGTGTTGATTAGATTAATGCCAATTTGACGTGAATGATATTTGTATCGATTTTATTCATTTTTATAATGATTATCGAAAAGGAAGTGATTTCAAAATCCAATGTTTTTATATCATTTATATATTAATGATATGGAATATTCAATTTTGATTTAAAATTGAATATGAAGTTGAAATCGTTTTCAAAACGAATTTAAAATGATTTATAAAATACGTTTTAAATGGAAATTGACAAAATATATAATATATATATATATATATTATATATAATAAATGGCCTGAATAGAACGCGCCGCTGCGTGGCAGTTCGTGAATTTCAACCATTGACTTCGAATTGACATTACGGGAGACGCGACTGTCGGATTCTCCTAAAATCAGAACCATTGGGTTCGTATCAAAAAGAGCTTTCCAACGAATAAAAGGAATTTGAAATCTAACAATTGAATTTGGAATTATTTCCAAATCAAATTTGGAAAAGATCGTTGTAAGTGAGGTTCGATGACCGTTTAAGGAAATTGACCGTACGGGCCTTGATAAAAGTATTAAAAATATTAATAATTTGTGTAAAATCATAATAAATGATTGGAAAGAATTTGGGTGAAAAATTTACACGTTTGTAAAGATAAAATATATTTTTATCAAAATGAACTAGTTATGAACTAGAATTATAATCCAATATTTTAAAATAAATAAATTGGATTTGAAATGGTTTTAAAAATAACCAGAATTTCCAATATATGAATTGGAATGGATTTAAATCGAAATTTTCTTCGGAATATTTTGATATGGATTCAGTGATTATACGGATATTATGGTGGAATTTGGAAGATATATATATATTTCGTTATTCCCAATACGATATTTGTTGATTTTAGAATTTGATATTGAATATAAGCCAATATAATTTCTATTCAGAGCCTTGTATTTAATATTGAATTGGATTTTGGGTTTGTCATGAATGGTGTCTTCATTAACACTGTTCTTAAACCCAGTTGAGGAAAGAATAAATCTTTTAATTAAGATTTAGTGAAGTTTTCCAATTAATTAAGATTTAATTGGAATTTCGTAAAAGAATTGGATTTTGGGTTTGTCGTGAATGGTGTCTTAAATAACACTGTACTTAAACCCCGTGTGAAAAGAATAAATCTTTTAATTAAGATTATTAGAGTTTCCAGTTAATTAACATTTAACTGGAATAAAATGGAATGTAAATAGGATTTATTGTGAACTGTGTTTATAACGACATTCGTTCTTTAACTCGATCTACAGTGAAATGTGATTTGGAATTCATAATTTTTTTTATTAAGATTTAAAGGCAATTTTCCAAAGTAAAGTTTTCCAATTTAATATATTAAATTGGAATTGAATGGAATTCGATTTGATAATAATCGAAGTGAACTTCTGTGGAGGAAGACTATTAATACATTCGAAATTTAAAATGCTTTGTCGTTATTCCATTTATATTATATGTCGGATACGGAAATTGATATCAATTATATATTGATTTATTTTCCATGAAGATTCCATAATTAATGGAACGTAATTTGGGCTTATCGTGAACTATGTTTTAAATCACATTAGTTCTTTAACCCAGTTAAAGACAGGATCACTTGTCTAACATTGTTCAAACTGTATGGTTGATCTCTGCTAAATATATATCTGTTTGGTGGAGGAGAATTTATTTTCCTGCTTAACACCCTTCTCTAAGACATACGAGCTTAGAGGTTATATATTGGCAGAAATCAATAGTACGGTGTAGATTGTTGATGCGACATGTTTGATTTTTTTTCCAAAGTTAAATAATCATTAATATTGATTTTTGGAAAGATTAAACTAAGTGGAGTTTTAATGAATCTTTAATTAGATTGAAATGTGAATTGATAATTTAAATTATCAAATTTGGGGAAATGATTAAGAATGGAGTATCACCAGTTTTGCTCCAGGCGATAGTTAAATCTTTAATTAGATTTGAACGGGAATGGTAATTGAATTTACCGATAACACCGTGGTGTTAGATATGGAGTATTACCAGTTTTTCTCTATTGGATGAATAGGTTGGGATTTGGAAATTAAACAAATGATTACTTCGGTAAGGTGCGCTAACCCCGACTACTTTGGATAAACCTTAATTTGGTTTGAATTGATATCCGAAGGAAGATTAAAGAATAAATTTAAAAGAATTTATCTTTGATAAAATTAATGGGAACCTTTCCCGAAGTATAAGAATATTTGAATAAAAGAATATTCTGGATTGGAATGAGGCGTATCTTGTGTTTTTATAGAACTTGTTTATTATACACGTGAGTTATTCGAAAAGGCCGAGTTTATACCCATTCTGAATAACTGATTCGACGATAAGTCGACGACAAAAACGGTGGTTGAAGACCGGAGGTCTTTACATCATTTGGATGATTACTGATGTCTTGATTGGGATGTACACCCAAGACAAGGTTATAAGTGTTGATCGTCCAGACGTACTTGGAGATCGATCGGTTAAGAGAGGACCTCTCTCATGTATTGGACATATAGGACGAGGAATAAGGTGCCTCCATTTTCGTTCTAACCCAGAACGAACTAGTAAATGGATGTGTGTCGGACATTGGATTTTATTCTGTGTTGATTGATCTCTATTAAATATATATCTGTTTGGCGGCGGAGAATTTGTTCTCTTTCTTAACTCCCTCCTCTGATAAGTACGAGCTCAGAGATATATATCGATAGACATCAGCCGCATGGCGTGAATTCCTTTGTGTGGCATGCTGAGATGCAAAGGATCTAGGCTTCTGTTGAAAAGTAGAGTCTTGTGGTTGATGATCAAAGCACGGCTTTAGTATAGCATAGCTTGATGTATAGCGTTAATTCGCAAGCCTCACAACTCGGTATGGGTCAAAAACGGGATAAGGGACCTAAGGAGGACATGGCGTTTCTTTCTAGCAATGGGCGGTGTCATGGTATGGAGCCCAAACATTTATTAGTTTTACCTATGTGGTTGTTGGATTGCGAGGCACCTCGGTTATATCGGTTACTACGGAGCCGATGGATAGGTCTTATAAGACCGGGGAAACGTGTGTTCAGGAATTGCCAATCCTCAAACGTAAGAGTGGACCGGCCTTGGAGTATCCAGGGGTTGCCCAGAGTGCGTAGTCCCGAGGTATTTGCTAGAGTGTCTCGAAGCGGTTAAGAGTACATCCCTTGCCTAGACTCATGATGGAAATCCAATTTCCAATACATGATATTTCGGTTTTGATTGTAGAGCCTAGTATTGGTGACATAGTAGCAAGTGATACAATGCCGTATATGATTGATACATTTATATTTGAAGCTGTTTCGACACTATACACCTATGATAGTGTCAAATGATTTGTTTTAAATGCACCAAGCATGTTTGGCAATTATAAGGGAAAACCCTATCCTCCACCTTGCGTTGCTTTGTGTGATGGGACCTGGGCCTTATAATAGCTTCATTTTTCCCAAAAGCATTGCGCTGTTTATCCTTTGCACTGGTACTCTTGGGAGGAAACCCGTTCCGTATTATACGGCGTGGTCCCTTGATTAACTCCATTTTAAAGTAAAGTTTAAATAACTGTTTTAGTTCTCACACCAGTCACATGACTAACCTAGAGTTTCAGAGTTTATTTTTTTAACCTAAACTCTGGGTTCCCTTATTTCCCGGGCAGCTAATAGTTTTGGGTTTTGCAGATATTATATTCAGAGGATCCCGATTTACAACTTGAGCTATATTCGGAATGCTCTGTATCCATGTATTTCTTTCAGTTGTGTTTTGTATTATTTTCCGCTGTATTGTAATTTGTAAATCTATGATATTTTTCAAATGTATATTATTTGTTCATATCCTGTATATTCTTGTACTCTAATGTAAATTGTTGTGATAAGCAATGAAATGTTCTTCTGATTGTAATCTGATTTGTCATGTTCTCAAACAATCCGTTCTTTCTCTTCTCTTCGGAGACCAGGGAATTTCGGGTTGTCACACTTGATTAGTTGAATGGTATGAACACTGAATAAAACCCTATCTTACTAGCTAAACAGAATTAATTTTGGACATCTATTCGACATGGCTAATCACTCTCATGTTACTATGTTTTGTGGATATGTTTATATAATAACTTTTTTGGATAGGTCGATGAGGTTAAATGGCCCCCTACCATTTTGTTGATATAATAGTTTTATTGACATGTTCATATAATAGTTTTATTGACATGTTGTATTTAGGCTTTCATTACTAGAATGCATCCTCATTCTATTATAATCTAGAAATTGATATTGTTAGACATCTTTTGAGCAAAAAAAATCCGTTTCTGCCTTTGTATTAACTTGGACATACACATACATAATATAAAAAATCTCCATTTTCTATTATAGCTTGAATAATACTTCTGCTATGTTAATTGGTTGTTACTAATTGTTTCTTTATGCATATCGAGATGTACATAAATATCCATGTTATAACTTATTCAAGCTAAAGTTAATTAAATTCGGACCACCAAAAGTTTCAAGACCTCTTTTAAAATTTGAAAGGTATATTGATTTTATTTAAATAAGCTTGAATGGTTAATAGTTTATAATATTATTTAAACCTATCCTAGTTTATAGAATTGTAGAAGAGTTTTGAAATAAGTTATTATTTGTAGTTATCAATGTTTTTGGTTGGTTATTAGTTTATAATTGATAAAGGATTGAAATTAGGTAAAATGATTCATAGAACTTTTGTTAAAGGAATGTAATATAGATGTGTGAAAATATTTTCTTGTGAATTAACTTGAGAGCATAAAAATAAATTCATTTCAAAAGGTAAGAATGTTGCTGAGTCAAGTTTGAGAGGTAGATTATATAGCCCGCTTTATGGACTCCATTATTAGATAGCATTGGTTTAAGATTGAGAGTTGTTAACTAAAAATTGATGTTATTTCACTAAATGGTTTTGGACAATCATAAAGAATTTCTTAAAGAATTTGCTACTAGTTAAAAAGTTTATAACTTACATTTAGAGTTTTAAAAGGGGTTTTATAAATGGATTTAGAATATAAGAAATATTTCTATAAATTAATGAAGACTTGTCTAAAGAAATTCATAAAAGAAATTGCAATTTTAGTATTTCTAAATTGACCTTTTTAATTTCGGTATATCTAAATAGAATTAATTCCAACTAGTAAGTTTAAAGGAAAGAGCAATAATAAACTAATTTCTGGAAATTAGTTTGTAAAATATTCATCTAGGGAAATAATCACAAAACGACCGAAATCATGTTATCAATATAATTGATTTGTATCCATAAGGATTGCGCACCGTTTGGTATATGTACACTTATTTTTATAATTAAAGAAAAATATGGAAAAAGATGTTATATGTTTTATCTTTGAAATTTTAACTAATTGATGGCATCATCAGTAAGGATATTTCAGATTTTTGGGTTTAAATAGAAATTTTATAAATTGATAATTATTTTAATCATTCAAATAAAGAAATGATAAGAAATCATTTTAAACATGTTATATAATCGTAATAAATTAGTTAGAAACAAGTTGTGTAAAGAAATATACTTGACTTGAAAATATAGGGAAAATTAATATCACTTTATCAGTAAAATCCTGATTTTCATAAATAATAAATAAATATTATTTAATAGGGTCTTAATGACTAAATAATCATGTTTTTATTATTTAAAAATAATAAGAAAATAATTTGCAAATTTTGTTTATCCAGATAAATATTTAAAGTGAAAATAGAAAATATGACCGATAAACAAGTTCCAGATTCTTAATGGTTTGACGACCAAAAGTTGTACGAGATTGTAAAACATATTTGCACACACATATGATTATGATAACACAACCATAAGATTCTAATGAAGTAATTAATTAAACTAAGAAGGTATTAGAAAAAGTAAGTATAGAAAGATGAAAAGAGTTTACTTTAATATTTTATTACTACTCCCCATTATAGTTACTCTTACCATGCATCACTTCACTTAAATGCACATTACCTCACCATTTATTAGAAACATCAAGGGAGGTATAGCCGTGTAGGGGGGTAGGGGATAGGGAGGGGTATTTTGGTTATTTTCCACCAAGATATTCTATTCCAAGTTTTTCCTGTAAACAACCACACATTTCTCCTTATTTCTTCAAACTGTTTTCTTCTCTTCTTCCTCTTCTTTAACTCTTAGGAAAGTCATTAATGGCTTCCAAAGCCTTAGAAAAAAAATTAGCCTCTTACCTTACTATCATTTTCAAAGCTGCATCAAACAAAACCCGAAACTCTCTCAAACTCTTCCGAAGTTCTTATATCATTATTCGAAGCTTCTATGATAAGTTTGATGTCAAGATGAGAAGCTTAGGGCCTCCATATAGTGTATGCCACAAGCACCAAGGAAGGGAGGGGAAATATCGAGAAGCTTTAGTGCGATCGTAGCAGAGTTATAGCCAAATTTTGGAACTTGCATATTCAATGAAGGTGAAAAACTCAACTTTAAACAACCATAAATACACATAAGTAAATGCTCGTTTGTGAATGATAAACTATTGTCATATGAATGTTAAATGATGCTTACGAATTCTATGATGATTTTTTAACAAGTTTGGACGCTTATATGTTTGATTGTATGAGCGTTTACATGTCACGTTAAATACACATCGATATGCACAAAGGAAATTACTTTCCTTGCATTGAATGATATGGTGAAAATTAGATTGTTAAACCCGTTAAAAATCATTTGAAATGTTTTAGAATGAAACATAAACGCTTCCAAGTGTATAAATGAAGTTTGGAAACAATATGAATTTTCAATCAATTTTGGCATGTCATATTCGGTAATTCGCGATTTCGCTATTTAAAAAGTGAATCCTTTATCTCGAAAAGTATGAATCCAAATTCTTTAAAGCAAGATTTTTCCGAATCCTTATAATCATAGCTTTCCAAAGGATCGATTAAATAAAGATTCTGTTGCATAGATTTTGAACCATGAAAAAAAAGTACTTGGAAAACATTGTAGTTTTGCAGTTCAAAATCCTATAATGATTATTAAAAGTTGAGATTTTCTATCCTTTAAAAATATTAAATAAATAATAAAAACCATTTTAAATGTTTTAAAAGTGATTTAATATGATTATATGAATCTTAAAAGTCGGTTTAATGAATCAAGCTCAAATGACACTTTTGCAATGCTTTTGCCAAGCTTTTTTCAATCACAATTGAAATTGATGTTTAAACTTAATAAATCCTTTCCAAATCTTTAATGAATGTTTTTAAATGGTTAGTAAAATAATATGGAGATTGTTTTGAAGATTTATAAATCAGTTGAAGATATCAATGATTTAATTAAATAAAAAAAGAAATGATTGAATCATAGCTCTAATAAGTCGATAGGTAAGCCTAATTTTTCTACTTCTAAAGTCCGGATTTAGGTGTTTAATGAGGAGATGTTTAGGAGCAATCAGTTCCCTAGCTCATCAGGCCCTTTCATGGACGAGAACTACATAAGATTTAAATGCCAAAAATGAGTTATGTATAAAAGATATGCTTTCTTAAGATAAATAAATCAGATCTCTTCGAGATGATCTTGTTGTATTTATTAACAAATTGTAAGGAGGGAATCCTTACAATCCGTATGTGACATGAACCAAACCCCCGCTCCACGGTGTCAAGATCGGTCTTTGGAAAATAACACGTTAACCACATCAGCAGAATACATAATATAGCATAATACAAAATATTGGAGAATAATTTACATCATATCATAGTCATCATCAGAGTTACATAGATACAGGATCCACCTAGTACATAATAGATTTCACCAAATATGTAATAAGTCTACAACGAAATCAAATATAATACATGAAGTAATGTTTAAGGTTCAAAAGAAATGATAAAAGGACAAGTCTTCATTCTCCAGCCAAAAGAGCACCCAATGCTATGGTATCCAAAAGAAAGCTAATCACCTGATCATTAGGCTGCACGTGTAATAATATGGGCACCCGAGTTTGCAAGGGAAAAACAAACTACGAGTCAATCATGGGACTGGTATAAGAATTCCTACATTTAATTAACTTGTTTAAAGTATAAGGCAAATCACATGACCACGCCGTATGTCATGGAACAGGTTTACTCCATTGAATTTCCGGTGCATAAAATAAAGTAAATCAGGTAAACATCGCAATACTTTTTAGAAATATGAAGCCATTATAAGACTCAGGTACCATCACACAATGCAAACAAAAACCAAAGGATAGAGTTTTTCCTTATAATGGCCAAACGTGCTTGATACGCATAAAACAAAAATCATTTGATATTATCATTAGTGTCTAGATGTTTCAAAAGCAATTTAAACATAAATGTATCCATCTTAGATGGCATAGTATCTCATTCTACAATGTCACCATATAGGTTTACAATTAAAACCACAGTGTCGTACTGGAAATTAGATTTCTGTCATGATTCAAGGAAAGGGATGGTCTACCGATTCGGATCGTGTAACACCCCACCTCCATTAAGGTCACTCACAAAGGGAATGCATTAACTTTAGTGGGGTCATAAGAGTATAGAACATATAAAATTACAAAACAGACAAATTTAAGCAGCGGAAAACAATTAGAACTTTTATTCCTTAGTAGCATAATAGGATAAACTTTCATAAGGGTTGTTTCAAACATCAACACCAAAATATCAAAACTCATTACATCAAATATCTGTCTTGTTTCTGAAAAGAAGCATAATACAAAATATCATAACATAATTCCTCAAATAAGTAGTAGCCAGCCATAGCAGTAAAAGCAAAGAGTCCAAAGCAATATATCACAATCTTCGAGCTTGAAAGGAATCTGAACTAAGCGGTGGTATTCCCTCCCTGTGGACCTAGGAGGAAACAAAAGAAAGAAGGCGAAACAAAAATAGAGTCATACATAAAGCCTGGTAAGTCCAGTGACTTTCAGCATGTAAACAGATAAACGTATCATGAAATGAATAATCTGGATACAAGACATAACCTTGATAATAAGCATCGCAAGATAATGAGATAAGCATAAGATAAGACTAGAATGTGATAAGGTATCGTACTGATTCCTAATTTCTCTGCACCACCTAACTAGTGTTCAACTAATGCCATTTGTTACAAAACAAGATAAGTGATCCCCATTTCCCACATGATAGTTTTATAGGTACATATCTCATGATGAGGGTCCCACCTCATATTGACAGTTTACCTGTCCCCACCGTACATATCTTAATTGATCGGCTCCTACTCATAACGTATCGCATGTGTTTATATCAACGCGGCCCTTACTTGTAGATACATGTGCTGGTCCCACCATAGGGTGTACCATTTCCTAGGGTAGAAACCCGATACACTTCTAGAGTGCACAGCTTTAAACCTAGTTGGTACTCAGTGTCTAAATTTTAACATGCAGGAATTACGTACACGCCTGTAATCCGTCGGAACCTGCACTGTCGTACCACCTGCCGCTATTTTGATCGCTTATAATTAGCCCAGTAATCGTGCCCCACCCTGCCTAGCTCAGGGTCCCGTTGATACCTAATGTGAGTTACTACTGAAAAGGGTCCCGCTACTAGGGTTTTCCTAGGGTTTATTCGTATACCCCCCATATTGGTTAAGTTTCATCAATCAATCAATTCAAGTTTACTTAACCCAACCATTCATCATGTTATATTGGTTAATTGTCATTAATCCATTCAAGTTACTTAACCCACCCACTTGTCATGTCATATTGGTTAAGTGTTGCATTTGACTTAACTCTACCATACTTAACATGTTTGTTTAGCATTAATTATTTATTAATGCATCAACCTCTCACATTGGACTTATTTGCGGTAGCTGGATTGTGTCGGGTGGTTCCGGGCTGTCTTACACCGCAAACCCATTCCAACCTCGCGTTCAAGCATTCAATGCGCTAACCTCTCACAATAGACTTGTTGTTTGCGGTTGTTGGATGTGCGAGTGGTTCCGGGCAGTCATACACCACAAACTCATTCTACCCTCGTGTTAGGCATTAATATCCATCTAATATTTGCCTTTGACCTCTCACATTAGACTGTTGTCATTGCAATTGCTGGATGTGTCGGGCGGTTCCGGGCAGCCTTACGCTACAACTCAAATCTGACCTTGTGTCTGAGGCGGCCATTAAATTTAATTAAATTTTTATACTTGCAAGTTATGTCCAAATTCCAATTTTTACATACCAATTATCATATGCCCAGTTATTGATTTACATGCCAATTTACATATGACAATTATTGATTTACATGCCAATTTACATGTGCCCAATTATTGATTTACATGCCAATTTACATATGCCCAAATATTGATTGACATGCCAATTTACATATGCCCAAATATTGATTTACATGCCAATTTACATATGCCCAAATATTGATTTACATGCCAATTTACCCGAACTTGCAATTATAATAATAATACCCCATATCCATCACAAATTATGCCCTATAATTCCACCAAACATATTATGCCTATAAATTCACCCAAATAGGCAATACCCATTATTCCCCATATTCCAAACGTTCGTATTTCGCGATTTCAGCCTAGGTTCGAAGTCAACCCAGGTTCAATAAAAGAAAATAAATAGGGGGAGATAGAATTTGCATAAAATAAGAACAGAGAGAAAATAGGCTTGAAAATATCATCACATGCATGAAGGCTAAGACTTGATAAGAACATCATCATGAACATGAAAAAACAGATGTACAACAAAATAAACTGACGATAATAGCATCACAAGAATAAGAATAGAAGCAAAAGAACAACTTAGAATCAGGCATAGTCTCAAATTCATCTTATTACATGTCAAGACTAGATTTAGTTGTTCAAATCTAAAAATAACTGAACTTATAGCGTTTGGATTAGAAAAGATAATTGAGTCGCTTGTTGTTGTTGAAGAACTCTAACTTATATTGATTAATCCTCTAGGTTGATGAAGAACTTTTTGATTTGATTCAGGTTTTAGTGGCGGCTAGGTTTAGATGAGAGTTTGGCGGCATGGAGGCGCCATGAGAGTGAATAATAGAACTAGGGTTTAGGTTCAGATATGTATTTATATGTGTGTTAGGCAAACCATGGCTTTTAGATTAGCATAGGAGTCATCAGAGCCATCTAAACCAAAGAGACATGTCACCCAGCCAACCACAGTGCCACACATAAGCCCTAAAACACAAAATTTCATCATAGACCATTCTAGGCCGACGGGGTCGATCCGAAACACCCTAAGTTGACCCTGTAGTCGACCCATAAAATAGGTCGGTTTGGCATTTTGCCTTCCCGCTTACGCTGTTTTGAATTTTTTTCTTGAATTTTAGGTTGATTTTTATTTTATTAAATTATGAATATACATATATTTCCCTTACATGTATACAAACTTCCAAGGTCCATAACTTTCTCATACATTATCCGTTTAGGCAAACTTTGGGTCTGTCTTGACCAGAATATTGAGATGAACGCAACGGTATAGTTTGTTTTACTTAATTCTCACTTTTAAAATTAAGTATTCTTTTAATTCTTCTATTAATATTCATAGAAAAATATGGGGTGTTACATTCTCCCCTCCTTAAAGGATTTCGTCCCTGAAATCTCTAAGTTAAGAAGAATGCATCCTACCATCCAACATCCATCTACTCAACCATCATTCACAAGCATCCATTGTCCTTAAAAAAGATTTCTAATGCTATATGAACTTATGAAAAAGTGTGCGTGTATATGTTCCTTATCTAATGCAAAATCAGGCGGTCTACTGATTCAGTTGACCCCCTTAATGCGAATTATTTTAGTGCCATGAATCCAATTATGTATGCAATTATTCCGAATGTACTTCATAACCTCTACATGAGTGCACAATCATTCATCCATATGAAACATTCATATGATAACACGTCCAATTTCAATTTCATTCATAACCAAACATATATATGCATATGCAATATGAAAGTGACTTGGGCCGATCTAGTGCCTAAGGTGTGTGTGTAAATGCATCAACGAGAAACCACTAACAACCACTTGCATCCACCAAACATAATATGTCTCAAACAAATGTTTACAATCATAGGATATTCCTAGCTAAAAGTCAATGATAATATAATCAAGAGGACGTCCTAAACGATAGAACAAGTATAAACAAAGTAATAGAAAAGGGAGAAATTAAGAACACACCCTCAAAGAGAAAAGGATGCAATGTACGCATCTTAGCTTCTGTCTCCCAAGTAGTGTGTCCTTCATCACTTCTCTATTGTACTTTGACTAACTTGACTTCTTTGTTGTGTAACCTCTTGACCTCCGATCCAAGGATGCACGTAGGGGCTTGTATAATCGGGGCATCTCGCTCCACTTCAACTTCCTCAAGTATGCTCGGTTCCACCACTTCCGTGGTGTCATGTAAGCACTTCCTCAAATGTGATACGTGAAACACGTTATGTACACCACTAAGCTTCTCGGGAAACTCTACTCTATAGGCCATCTGTCCTACTCTCTCTGTAATAGGAAACGGTCCTACGAATCTCGGTGCTAGCTTCCCTACCGACCCAAAGTGAACAATATTCCTTAACGGTGATACATTGAAAAAGACCATGTCTCCAACACTGAACTCAAGGTCGGTCCTTCTCCTATCAGCATACGACTTTTTCCTATCTTGCGCGGTCTTCATATGTCTTCGAATTAGATCCACTTTCTCCGAAGTCCCTCTAATCATATCTGGCCCAAGTACTAGCTTATCTGTGGATTCCCACCAACAAGTTGGTGATCTACACGGCCGTCTATACAAAGCTTCAAAAGGTGCCATGCCAATGCTAGACTGATAGCTGTTATTATACGTAAACTCTACTAGTGGAAGGTGGTCCTCCCATGTCCCGCCAAAGTCCAAGATACAAAGCCTCAAAAGGTCTTCTAGAATTCGACTCACCCTCTCAGTTTGGCCGTCCATCTGAGGATGATACGCCATGCTCAAGCACAACTAAGTCCCTATGGCTTCTTGCAAACTTTTCCAAAAGGCACCAGTAAAGACAGGATCACGATCGCTTACTATGCTAGAGGGTACCCCATGCAAACGAACTATCTCCCTAACATAAATAGGTGCTACGATGATGCAGTCCTCTTTATCTTGATAGGAATGAAGTGAGCACTCTTCGTAAGTCTGTCCACTATCACCCAAATACTGGTATTTCCTCTTCGAGACCTAGGCAACCCATCTATGAAGTCCATCGAGATACTCTCCCATTTCCATTGCGAAACCTCTAGAGGATGAAGAAGTCCACCAGGCTTTTTCTGCTCAGCCTTGACTTGCTGACATACCAAGCATTTAGAAACGAACTCAGCCACGTCCTTCTTCATTCCGGCCCTAAAGAAAACTCGCTTCATGTCTTTGTACATCTTTTCACCATCGGGATGTATGGTCATCTTAGAATGATGGGCTTCCTCAAGAACTGTCTTCTTCAAGTTCTCTCTTGTGGTACACAAAGTCTCCCATCCCTGTATAATCAACCCTTGTCATCTAGGGTATACCTACCAAGATGGCTCGAAGACTCCCCTCTTATGAGCTTTTCTACTAGCTCAAGCAACTGTGGGTCATCTCGCTGGGCCTCTCCAATCCGTCCCAAAAGCGTAGGTCTCACCTCTAAGGATGCTAACAAACCGGTCACATAATTGACAGAGTGTCTAAAGTCAAAGGCCGCTATGTACTCTAAGCTCTGCCTCTCCACAAACATAGGACTCAAAATCAACTTCTTCCTACTCAAGGCATCAGCTATTACCCTTGCCAAGGTATATGCGATCTCGAAATCGTAGGATGCTAAGAACTCCATCCACATTTTTTGCCTCAAGTTAAGTTCTTTCTGCGAGAAAAGGTACATCAACGAATTATGGTCTGTATACAATTCAAACTTCTCACCTAGGAGATAATGGCACCAAGACTTAAGCGCAAAAATGATGGCAGCTAACTCTAGATCGTGGGTTGGGTAGTTTTTCTCATGTACTTTCAACTATCTTCCACCATAAGCTACTACCTTCCCTTCTTGCATCAAGACAGCGCCTGGTCCCGTACTGCATGCATCCGTGTATACTGTATACATTTTACTCCCTTCTGGCAATGTAAACACTGGGGCCATTATAAGAGCCCTTTTCAATCGTTGGTAAGGAATGTCACAATCAATGTCCCAAGCAAAGGCTACATTCTTCTTCGTCAGTCTAGTAAGTGGGGCTGATATCTTCGCAAAGTCCTTTATGAACTTCCTATAATAGCCCACTAATCCAAGAAAGCTTCGCATCTCTGTTGCAATCTTTTGGATCTTCCAGTCCTGCACCGGAACTACTTTTGCAGGGTCTACAGCTATCCCGTCCTAGAAACCTTACTTCTTCTCTCCAAAAGTGACATTTGGAGAACTTTGCTTTAAGCTGATCTGCTCGAAGGGTATCCATGACTGCCCTCAAATGCAAAGTATGTTGTTCCTTGTTCTTTGAGAAAATCAAGATGTCATCCACGAAGACTACCACAAACTTAAGGAACTCCCTAAAAAAACCCTACTCATTAAGTCAACAAAATAGGCGGGTGCATTCGTCAAACCGAAAGGCATGACGAGCCATTCAAAGAAACCGTCAGGGGTCCTAAAAGCAGTCTTGTCTTTACTGTCCTCAGCACTCTTAGCTGATGAAAACCCATAGCCAAATTTAGTTGTGAGAAAACGGACGCACCTACAAGCTGGTCAAACAAATCATCTATTCGTGGAAGTGGGTGCCTATTTTTCTTAGTAAGTTGTTTAACTCTCTATAATCCACACATAAGCGAAGTGAACCATCCTCCTTAGTAGTGAATACTACTGGAGCACCCTATTTAGAAATTCTTCGCCTAATAAACCCCTTCTCAAGCAACTCTTTAACTCGTTTACTAAGCTCCTTCCTTTCCCCAGGAGCCATGTGTCGTACGGGTAAAGCAACTGGTTTGGCATTATCGACCAAGTATATGTGGAAATCTATTTCATGTTTTGACGGTAAACTCTTTACCTCATCAAAGACATTGGGATACTCACGGACTACTAGAACAGATTGCAAATTATCAACAGATGCATCAAGAGATTCTAGGTAACTAAGCATGACAGAACCCTTGGGGTTACACGAGATTTCGAGGGTATTACCGAGACGAGTCAAAAGTCTAACTACCTTCCTTTCACAATCGAGAATGGAACCATTTCTGGATAACCAATCCATCCCTAGAATCAACCCATAGCCCATGAAACCAAGAACATATGCATTACATCGAAACAAACACTAAGTATAAATATTCCCAAATCCAAGCAAATCATAGATAAATGAGACGAACTCCCAATCGGATTTGAGACAACAATGGGATCCTCTATCATACATGTACTAAGGTGCAGATACTGTACTATAGAAGCGGATATAAAAGAATGCGATGCGCCAGAATCAAAAGGAGTGTGTACAGGATGATCAACAAGAAAAACTAAACTTTCAACGGAAATATTTATACCTCTCTCTTGAGTGGGTGGCGTGAGAGCATGAGCTTGCCCTCCAGAATGTCCTGCCCTTTGCCCTTTCTTCTTTTGGCAATCCTTAACCACATGTCCTGTCTCGCCATAATGAAAACAACCACCCGTCTTCCTCTTCTTCTTTCTACAGCCTTTAGCGATGTGGCCAATGATACCATAATAGTTACACTTCCTCTTGTCGCATGGCTTGTTGTTCTTTCCACCCTTCTTATTGTCCACCTTCTTGTTTTGAGGTTCATCCTTCTTCACTCCTTTCTTCCTGCCCTTGTCTTCTTCATGTAATAGCACCATCTCCACCAATCTCTCAAAAGTTGCGCCCATTGGAATATGGGACATAGCTAGATCACGCATTGGTTCATTCAAGCCTCTAGTAAAACGTAAAGCTTTCTTGTGAGGTTTATCTACCAACTCCAACCCAAATCTTGCAAGCAAATTGCATTTGTTGACGTATTCCTTGACTGACATACTCCCTTGTTTGAGTGCTAGAAACTTCTCCATCTGTAGGTTTTGTTCTGCTGGCAAGAGGAACTTCATCTCAAACCTCCGCCTAAACTCCACCCAAGTCTCAACTGGTTGCTCGGCACTAGTAACTTCCCACCAGTAAGAGGCTTCTTCCTTCATTAGCCAAGCGGCCAATTGTATCTTCCTCCTATCATCCACTTCAAAGATAGCAAACAACACTTCTGTTTCCTTGAGCCAGTTCTGTGCTTCAACAAACATCTCAGTCCCTTTAAAGATCTTTCCACCCATAGCACGGAAGTCCTTACAAATCTTGGCAAAAGCATCTACGCGAGGAGCGATAGCAGCTGGGGAAGGAGGAGGTGGAGGAACATTGGCTGGGCCCAAGGTAGTGGCCCTAGCCTCTAGGTATCGTCTAAACCAAGCGGGTATCGGAACACCCTCAAGTATCTCGAGTTCCCCAGACATGCTGAAAAGAATAAGGAAAGGATTCAAAACAAAGAAAAGCAGGATAGTGCATATGGCTTTGAGGAATATGGCTTTTTAAAATAACAATATTTTTCCTTGAAAATGCTTCTTAAAATCATGGTTTTGAAAATATTTTCTTTAAAATATGCATTAGAAAATAGTTTTCAAAATCTTTTATCCATTTTGGTAACCTTCAGCTTTGATACCATGTGTAACACCCCACCTCCATTACGTCACTCACAAAGGGAATGCATTAACTTTAGTGGGCGTCATAAGAGTATATAACAGATAAAATTACAAAACAGACAAATTTAAGCAGTGGAAAACAATTAGAACTTTTATTCCATAGTAGCATAATAGGATAAACTTTCATAAGGGTTGTTTCAAACATCAACACCAAAATATCAAAACCCATTACATCAAATATCTGTCTTGTTTCTCAAAAGAAGCATAATACAAGATATCATAACATAATTCCCCCATTGAGCAGTAGCCAGCCATAGCAGTAAAGCAAAGAGTCCAAAGCAATACATCACAATCTTCGAGCTTGAAATGAACCTGACCTAAGCGGTGGTATTCCCTCCCTGTGGACCTGGGGGAACGAAAGAAAGAATGCAAAACAAAAATAGAGTCAGACATAAAGCCTGTAAGTCCAGTGATTTTCATCATGTAAACAGGTAAAGGTATCATGACATGAATAAATTGGATACAACACATAAAGATGATAATAAGCATCGCAAGATAACGAGATAAGCATAAGATAAGCCTAGAACATGATAAGGTATCGTATTGATTCCTAATTTCTCTGCACCACCTAACTAGTATTCAACTAATGCCATTTGTTACAAAACAAGATAAGTGATCCCCATTTCCCACATGATAGTTTTATAGGTACAAATCTCATGATGAGGGTCCTACCTCATATTGACAGCTTACCTGTCCCCACCGTACCTATCTTAATTGATCGGCTCCTACTCATAACGTTCTGCATGTGTTTATGTCAACCCGGCCCCTAATTGTAGATACTTGTGCTGGTCCCACCATAGGGTGTATCATTTCCTAGGGTGGCAACCCGATACAGTTCTAGAGTGCATAGCTTTATACCTACTTGGTACTCAGTGTATAAATTTTCCCATGCCGGAATTACGTGCACGCCCGTAATCCATCGGAACCTGCACTACCGTACCACTTGCCGCTATTTTGACCACTTATAATCAGCCCAGTAATCTGCCCCACCCTGCCTAGCTCAGGGTCCCGTTGATACCTAATGTGGGTTACTACTGAAAAGGGTCCCACTACTAGGGTTTTCCTAGGGTCTATTCGTATACCCCCCATATTGTTTAAGTGTCATCAATTAATCAATTCAAGTTTACTTAACCCACCCATTCATCATGTTATATTGGTTAAGTGTCATTAATCCAGTCGAGTTACTTAACCCACCCACTTATTATGTTATATTGGTTAAGTGTTGCATGTTGACTTAACCCTACCAGTCTTAACATGTTTGTTTAGCATTGATTATTTATTAATGCATTAACCTCTCACATTGGACTTCTTTGCGGTAGCTGGATTGTGCCGTGCGGTTCCGGGAAGTCTTACACCACAAACCCATTCCAACCTCGGGTTCAAGCATTCAATGCGCTAACCTCTCACATTAGACTTTTTTGCGGTTTCTGGATGTGTCGAGCGGTTTCAGGCAGTCTTACACCACAAACTCATTCTAACCTCGTGTTAGGCATTATTAACCATCTAATCTTTACCTTTGACCTCTCACATTAGTTGTTGTCGTTGCGGTTGCTAGATGTGCAAGGCGGTTCCAGGCAGCCTTACACCACAACTCAAATCTAACCTCGTGTCTTAGGCAGCCATTAGATTTAATTAAATTATATACTTGCCAATTATGTCCAAATTCCAAGTTTTAGATGCCAATTATCATATGCCCAATTGTTGATTTACATGCCAATTTACATATCCCAAATATTGATTTACATGCCAATTTACATATGCCCAAATATTGATTTACATGCCAATTTACCCAAACTTGTAATTGTAATAATAATACCCCATATCCATCACAAATTATGCCCAATAATCCCGCCAAACATGTTATGCCCATAAATTCACCCAAATAGGCAATACCCAATATTCCCCGTATTCCAAATGTTCATATTTCGTGATTTTAGCCTAGGTTCGAAGTTAACCCATGATCAATAAAAAATAGCGGGAGATAGAAGTTGCATAAAGTAAGAACAAAGAGAAAATAGGCATGAAAATATCATCACAGGCATAAAGGCTAAGACTTGATAACAACATCATCATGAACATGAAAAAGTGATGTACAACAAGATAAACTGATGATAATAGCATCATGAGAATAAGAATAGAAGCAAAAGAACAACTTAGAATCAGGCATAGTCTCAAATTCATCTTATTACATGTCAAGACTAGATTTAGGTGTTCAAATCTAAAAATAATTGAACTTACAGTGTTTGGATTAGAAAAGATAATTGAATCGCTTGTTGTTGTTGAAGAACTCTAACTTAATATTGATTAATCCTCTAGGTTGATGAAGAACTTTTTGATTTGATTTAGGTTTTAGTGTCATCTTGGTTTTGATGAGAGTTTGGCGACATGGAGGCGCCATGAGAGTGAATAATAGAATTAGGGTTTAGGTTTAGATATGTATTTATAGGTGTGTTAGGCAAACCATGGCCTTTAGATTAGCATAGGAGTCGTCAGAGCCATCTAAACCAAAGAGACATGTCACCCAGCCAACCACAGTGCAACACAAAATCCTTAAAACACAAAATTTCGTCACAAACCATTCTAGGCCGACGGGGTCGTTTCCAAACACCCTGAGTTGACCCTGGGGTCGACCCATAAAGTAGGTCGGTTTGGCGTTTTGCCTTCCCGCTTCCGCTGTTTTGAATTTTTTTCTTGAATTTTAGGTTGATTTTTATTTTAGTAAATTATATATATATATATATAGTTATATTTCCCTTATATGTATACAAACTTCCAGGTCCATAACTTTCTCATACATTATCAATTTAATGCAAACTTTGGGTCCATCTTGACCAGAATTTTGAGACGAACACAACGGTATAGTCTGTTTTACTTAATTCTCACTTTTAAAATTAAGTATTCTTTTAATTCGTCTATTAATATTCATAGAAAAATATGGGGTGTTACAGATCACCTCTAGCAAGATGACCCAGGATCACACCTATGGAAAACCCTTGGATCCTGCAGGGCCGGTTCACACCTAACGTTTGTGGATTGGTTATTCCTAAACAATACGTTTGCCAGTCCTATCGGACCTACCACTTGGCCATTGGCAACCAGTCATATCCGAGGCGCCTCGCAATCCAACATCCATATAAGTAAAAATATTCGGGCTCCATACCATGACATAACTTCTAGCTAGAAAGAAACGTATGCGCTCCCTACGTCCTTATCCTGTTTCTGACCATACTCGGTGTGAGGCTCACGAATTAACGCTATTCACAAAGCTATGATACTTAAAGCTGTGTTTTGATCATCATCCACAAGACTCTGCTTTTCAACAAAAACTTTGATCAGTTGCATCTTAGCATGCCACAATGTCAATCCATACCATGTCGTTGATTTCCACTATTATATATAACCTGTAAGCTCGTACTTCTCAGAGAAGGGTGTTAAGCAAGAGAATAAATTCTCTGCCACCAAATAGATATATATTTAGCAGGGATCAATTACATAGCACACATTACAATGTCAAACATACAATCCATTCATATGTCCATTCTGGATTTGAATGACGCCGGAGGCACCTTATTCCTCATTCCATATGTCCAATATAGAAGAAAGGTCCTTGTATATCCGGACTATCAACAAGTACGTCCGGACAACTACCACTATAACCCCTTCAAAGGAGCTATCCATATCCGAGGTACCGGTAGTAATCCATTCGATGTGAAGATTTTCGGTCTTGCACGGTCTTCAATATCTTCGACTTCTAGTCATCGTTTAGTTATTTGGAATGAGATTTAACTCGGTCTTTTCAAATAATCATTGCATAAAATTTAGAATCAAATTCTTTGTCGTGGTTAAATTATTGTCCTTCCCCATTCATTACCTTATATAAAGGTTTAGTCGAGAATTTAATTCAGTCATCAAATTAAATACTCAAGTCATAACATACCCATATTCATTTTATACGTTTTCATGCCAAATCGTTTAACCATTTATATTTTACAAAACAAAGCAAAAATTTATTTGCACACATTCTAAATCGCTTAACACTAGAAACGATTTATAAAACGATTTCGAATAAAATTGAGTGCTAAAATCTGCGAATTAGTGAAACTGACAAGTCACAAACGAAGTCGAATGGGCCGAAGCTCGGCCGGGAAAGAGCCTGGATGGATCTAGGCTGTTGACCAGTGGGGTCTCCACTGGTCAACAGCCCAAAAACAGAATTCAGACATCTGAATTAAAATTTCAGACGTCTGTTTTTGTAATTTCCTAAACCAGCAAGGTTTTAATTCATTTTTTAGCTATTTCAGACGTCTGGTTTTTTTTGTTCATATGTCTAAATTAAAATTCATAGATCTGAATTCCTTTGCTAGATTTTATAATTATTTAGTACAAATCAGACGTCTGACCTAAATAATTCAGACGTCTGATTCCTGCTCCAAAGCACAATTAGCCTTGAAAACATGTTCAAAAGATATCGACCAATGCCCAAAGGCCTATGTTGTTATATACAACTATATGGGGCCTCTAAGACTTTCCAAAACAACTTATAACACCCAAATGCACATGCATAAACATTCATACAAGGGATTTGCAATGGTTTTGATTATAAGTTCGAAAGTGAACTAAATTCCAAACCAAAGCATGCAAAGTGATTCAACCTACTTGTGAAGACTTAAGACTTTGCCAGGGGACAACACAGCTTCACAAGATCACCAAATTCACTCATAGCATATGATCTAGATCATATGGACAATCCTCATCACCATTTCAATTCAATGAAACATCAATACATGAAATGGCTAAGTTACACTATCATATCCATTCCACTAGCACATGCAAACTCAAATGAACATTAAAATACTCTTTTACAAGCCAATAGCTTGTGGCGTAGAAGTGAGTTCATGAATAACTCACCTATATCAAATAAAAAGGATTTTTATTGCAATACTTAACATTTATCCTCATGTTAAACTCATATGATCAATCAATAGTCATTTCATCAAACCAAACTTAATCTACTACTACATATTTAACTAATACTAGCCCTTTTGTTTCTCACAACAAATATTATGATAGAAAATCTCACTTCTTATCATTTGAGATAGAAGTTCTCACCTTTTCTTGATTACAAACAAGGAATAGATCAAATAGCAAGCAAAATTAACCTCTCTTCCAATCTTGCATGCAAATCTCAAACCTAAACACATATAGTTGAATTTCCTAAGAGTTAGGTCATAGGAAATCTTAGAAGTCAAAGAGGAGAAAAGCTAGAGAAGATGGAGAAGATGAAGAGGAGGCTGACCAAGGTTTCCTCTTTGATTTCCCCTTTGATTTGAGTAACAATTGCAATCCCTAGCTTAGGAAATCTAGTTTCCCTTTCCACTCTACATTTTTCTATTTTGCTTTAGTGTTTTGAGTGAATGAAGAGGGGAGGCTCATTTGGGGCTCTTAAATGAAGCGGCTAAGTTGGTTAACCAAGCCCTAACTAAAGTCCCAATTTTCACAAACTCCAAACATATCGACCGTTATAGTTTTCGACCACCTAAACGACGTTTTGAACTCAATGGAAGTGGTTTCGAGTCCAAATTCGTTCATATGTAAAAAGTGATAATTTGGTCATAAAAATAAAGAAAAAGACCAAATTTCACTCAACTCTAAAGGTATCGATGTTTGTAGTTTTCGAACACGCAAACGGTATTTTGAACTCAATGGAAGTGGATTCAAGTCCAGATTCATCCATATGCAAAATAGCTATTTTTAGGGCTATATATAGTATATAAAAAAATATAAATTCCGTAGCGACTATTCTAAAATTTAATTTGGACATAACTTACAATTTTTAAAGTGAAATCTCAATCTCTTACATTAGTTAGAAAATTACAACTCAAAATATTCCAACACTTCTTATTTTATCAAGTTCTAATTCATATTGAATTCTATATATTCATTTAAATTTTAAAATCGAATTTTCAAACTACCACGCCATTTCAAGCTCGTTTTAAATAAACTTTAAATTTATACATTCCAACTTCGATTTAAATCGTTTAATCTCAAAATAATTCCTCTAAAACATTTAATTTCTATGAAAATCAATCAAAAATAAATTTTAAATTGGTTCCAAAAATATGAGTTGTTACAATCTTCCTCACTTAAAACTTTTCGTCCCCGAAAAGAAATTACAGTAAAGCAGGAAATAAAATAGTGACGTATCATAACATAAATGTACCTCTCAATAAGGATAATCAAAGATATCCACTCTGCACTTGGGATAAGCTTGTTAAATGCTATCCTTTGTTTCCCATATGCAGTCTCTAGGATTTCCGCTCCATTGCGCTTTGACCAAATGGCACCTTCCTGTTCCTTAGAACTCTAGTTTCCCTGCCAATAATCTTCATGGCTCTCTTCACGCCATAAACTCGGAGTCAAATCCAAATTTTGTTGCGATGCTTCTTCTGCAACCAATTCGGGACCATGAATATGCTTACGAAGCTGAGAAATGTGAAACACATCATGAACACCGGGTAGCCAATTGGGCAACTAAACTCTATAAGCTAGATTTCCAGTCCTCTCGAGTGTAGAAATGAGTGAATATATCTAGGTGCCAACTTTCCCGTCTTCCAAAATTAAATTACTCCCCTCATTAGAGAAACTCTCGAATATATGTATTCACCAACAGAAAATGCCAAATATCTTCTTCTAGAATCAGCATAACTCTTTTGTTGGCTTTGAGCTGCTTGTAATCGCTTCTTAATGAAATCCACTTCATCTGAAGCTTCTCGGATCTTATCCAGACCTAATACCAGCCGATCACCTGGCTCTATCCAACATGCAAGCGATCTACATGGCCTACCACACAATGCTTCAAAAGGTGACATTTTCAAACTTGCCTGGTAGCTATTATTATATGAAAACTCAACCAAATGTATGTGATCTTCCCATGATCCTCCAAAATCAAGAATACAAGCCCGCAATAAATCTTCCAATATACGATTCACCCTCTCAGTCTAACCGTCTGTTTGAGGATGATATGCGGTTCAAAGATTGATCGTGGTTCCCATTTAGGATTGGAATGCTTTCCAGAACTTACTAGCAAACATCGGACTGCGATCACTAATAATTCTGCTGGGGATTCCGTGTAGTCTAACAATCTCTCTAAAATATACCTAAGATAGACTCTGTGCTATTCTATTTGATTTCACTGGAATAAATGGGACTCTTCGTGAAACAATCAACTATAACCCAAATATTATCATTGCCCTTCTTGGTTTTAGGCAAACCATCAATTAAATCCATAGAAATTTGATCCCACTTCCATTCTGGAATCTCTAAAGGTTGCAACAAGCCAGCGACCTTCTGTTGATCACTCTTGACTTGTTGGCAAGTAGAACACCTGTTAACATGTATAGAAATGTCTCTCTTCATCGACTTCCACCAGAATTTGCGCTTAAGATTGTAGTACATCTTACTCGCCCCAGGATGAATACTAAGCTTGGATTTGCGACATTCATCCATTACCTCTCTTTTGAGCTAAGGAATATCTCGAACACATATACGTCCTTGCAATCTAAGAGTTCCTTTACAATCAATCCGAAAGCCTGAAACTTCTCCTTCTAGAACTCGTTTTCTAATCATCTGAATAAAATCATCCTCCTTCTGTAAAACAGAAATCTTCTCGATCAATGAAGGCGTAATAATCAGATTAGCGACGATTGCATTCTTTCTACTAAGTGCATCCGCTACAACATTGGTTTTCCTTGGAGTATAAAAAATATCAAGATCATATGCTGCAATAAATTCTAACTAAAGTTGTTGTCTCAAATTCAAGTCTTTCTAAGTGAGCAAATATTTCAGTGATTTATGATTTGTAAATAACTCGATTTTCTCATCCAAAAGATAAGGCCTCCATATCTTCAAAGCAAATACTACAGTCAACAGCTCTAAATCATGAGTAACATACCTCTTCTCATGCGGCTTCAACTGACGGCTAGCATACGCAACAACTTGGCCTTTTTTCATAAATACCACACCTACTCCTTCATGAGAAGCATCCATATAGACAATCAAATCTTGATTGCCATCCGTAATAGTCAACACTGGAGTAGTAGTCAATTGTACTTTTAGCTCTTGGAAGGCTGTCTCACATTCTGTCGTCCAATTTAACCTTGCATGCTTCTTTGTAAGCTTCGCCAATGGACTAGATATCTTCGAAAAATCCTTAACGAATTTTCCATAGTAGCCCGCTAATCCCAGAAAACTTCTGATTTCTATGAGCGTGCTAGGTTGATTCCAATCTCTAATGGATGTAATCTTGCCAGGATCCACTGAAATTCCTTCCTTCGATACTACATGACCGATGAACTTCAATTCTTCTTTCCAGAATATGCATGTAGAAAATTTGGCTTTGAGTACATTCTTTCTCAGAATTTCCAAAGCCTCTTCTAAATGTTTTGCATGCTCGCTTTCTGACTTAGAGAGGATTAAAATATCATCTATGAAAACTAGCACAAATTTATTCAATACTCCACAAAATACTTGATTCGTTAAAACAACAAAATAAGAAGGAGCGGTACATAAGTCGAATGGCATTACTACCACTCATAAAATAAGTCTGGACCTCTGAAAGTTGTCAAAGGAACACATTCTTCGGCTATCTGCAATTGATGGAAACCTATAGCTAGGTCCATCTTCGAAAACACTCAAGCTCCATTAGAACAATCTAATAAATCATCAATGCGTGGAAATGGTATTTATTCTTCAATGTTTTCTTATTCAAGTTCCTGTAATCTATGCATAATCGGAGAGTACTGTCTGACTTAGGAACAAATACTATGGCTGCTCCCCAACATGAGAAACTAGACCTGATTAGACCTTTCCATAAGAGTTGTTGTGTTAGATTGCCCAATTCTTCTTTCTCTTTCAATATCATTCTTCTAATTGCATGCACAACTACCCATGCATTCGGGACTAAATAAATTTTTAAATTAATTTCTATTCGCGGAGGTAAGCTATCAACTTCTTCGAATACATCCGCATAATCTCTAACAATGGGAATATTCTCAATAAAAGTAGGAGAAACTTCAAGAGTAGACAGAAACTCTTATCTATCTGAACTTGAGCCTCCATATGGTATAATAGTACTCCCAAGTTTTGTTTTAACTTTAACATCTCTTTCGACACATTTTACTTTGGCCCAATACATAGTTAGCCAATTCAACCCAAGTATAATTTCTAATTCGGAAAAATTCATGACGATCAAATCAAAGGAAAACCGTTAAAAAGAATAAGAAATAGGAACTCTATAATATAAACAAAGAACAAGTGAACCTCCTATCGGATTATGGACGCTAATTGATTCCCCAAGATTTCTTAATTTCAAATTTAACTTCTTAACCATGTTGCTTGGAATAACACTTCGTGATGCACCCGTATCAAATAATACTTCAACAGGAATATTTTTAATTGTGAGTGTACCTTCCAACACGTCGGGTTTACCTTCACATGTAGGAGGAGTTGGCGCATTCACCCCATCATATACTTGAGCTACCCCAGCTTTCTTAATTAGTGGTCAATTCCTTGCAAAATGTCTCGGCTTATGGCAATTATAGCACTCACCACAGTTGCGAGGCTGCTGAGTAGGACCGGATTCATTTCGTCTTGGCTTTTAGGAGCATTACATTCTCTAGACATATGGCCATATTTTTCGCAGTTGTAGCATTTAATTCTTGCTTGTCTCTGGCTTCTTGTCGAAAAGCTTTCTCATGTTGCTAGCTTGACATCTTTCCCAATCCACTTGAGAATTCTTCTTATCAATATTCTCATATCTACAAGCCATATCCACAACCTTAGCAAATGGAAGCTTTATGTGGGTTGTCACTCGGTTGTGGTACCTCCTTTGAAGACCCTCAATGAACCTTTTGTTCTTCTTAGCTGGGTTCTGAATTAATTCCCGTCCGAAACGAGAGAGTTTGTCAAACATTTTAAAATACTCATGAATAGTCTGGTCACCTTGCTGGAGATTAGAAAACTCATCATGCATGTGCTCAACTTCTGTTGTGGGACAAACTTCTCTTCAAAAATTTCCTTAAACCATGCCCAAGTCATATTAGCTCCCGGATTATCCACGGTTACCACTTCCCACCAGATTAGGGCCTCATCCTTAAATAACCAGGATGCTAAAAGTCTCTTTCTATTATCTTCCAATTCTAGGCCTACAAAGATTCGTTCGCAAGACTTCAACCAAGCTTGAGCTTCAATTACAGTTCTGATGCCGGTGAATGGAACTCCACCCAAGTTCCTATATTTCTTTGCGACAATTTCAAGATAAAATCGGTACTACGATGGTTGTTGCAACGCGGGATCATTACTAGCCGTTGATCCAGCTTCATCAAGATCAGATTGATTATTAACAACGGGGATATTTCCCCTTCCTTGGCCTCTGGATCTTCTACCTCTGCCTCGTCTACTCATTTCCTTTCAGTTCTGCGGGTAGAAAGGAGAGAGTCAGGCCAAAAGAAAAGATAGCTTAAGTAATGACAAAAGCATTTAGACATATGCATAGATAATGATGTAAGAATCATGTTATATGCTATTCTGATGTACTCATTCTAGGATATTACTAATCCTATCTCTAATGAGTTGTTCAATATATTATCTCCCAGAACTAAGGTTAACCAAAGCTCTGACACCACGTCTGACACAAACCAAACCCCTGGTCCATGGTGGCAAGTTCAGTCGTTGGAAAATAACACATTAATCACATCAAAAGAACACAGAATATAGCATAATACATAAAATTGGAGAATAATTTACATCATATCATAACAGCGGAATCATAATCATCACCAGAGTTACACAGATATAGGATCTACTTAGTACATAACTGGTTTCATCGAATATAAAATAAGTCTACGATGGCATCAAATATAACATACATGAAGTAATGTTTAAGGTGCAAAAGAAATGATAAAAGGACAAGTCTTCATACTTCAGCCAAAAGGGCACCCAATGCTATAGTGCATATCCAAAAGAAAGATAATCACTTGATCACTAGGCTGCTTACGTAAAAATATAGGCACCCAAGTTTACAAGGGAAAAACAAACTACGAGTCCATCATAGGACTGTTATGAGAATTCCTACATTTAATTAACTTGTTTAAAATATAAGGCAAATCACAGGACCACGCCGTATGTCACAAAACGGGTTTACTCCATTGGATTGCCGGTGCGTAAAACAAAGAAAATCAGGTAAACGTCGCAATGCTTTTTAGAAAAATGACTCAGATTCAATCACACAATGCAAACACAAACCAGAGTATCGAGTTTTTCCCTATAATGGCCAAACATGCTTGATATGCATAAAACAAAAATCATTTGATATTATCATTAGTGTCTAGATGTTTCAAAAGTAATTTCAACATAAATGTATCAATCTTAGACGGCATAGTACCTCATCCTACTATATCGCCATATAGTTTTACAATTAAAACCGCACAATGTCGTATTGGAAATTGGATTTTCGTCATGAGTCAAGGCAAGGTATAGTCACCTTACCTATTTAGATCACCTCTAGCAAGATGACCGAGGATCACACCTATGGGAAACCATTGGATCCTGCAGGACCGGTCCACACCTAACATTTGTGGATTGATTATTCCTGAACAATACGATTCTCGATCCTAACGGACCTACCACTTGGCCATTGGCGACCAATCATATTCGAGGCGCCTCGCAATCCAACATCCACATAAGTAAAAATGTCTGGGCTCCGTAACATGACACAACTTCTAGCTAGAAAGAAATGTATGAACTCCCTGCGTTCCTTATCCCGTTTCTGACTCATACTGAGGTGTGAGGCTCGCGAATTAACGCTATACACAAAGCTATGCTACTTAAAGTTGTGCTTTGATCATCATTCACAAGACTCTGCTTTTCAACAAAAACCTTGATCAATTGCATCTTAGCATGTCATACTGTCAATCCATATCATGTCATTGATTTCCACCAATATATAACCTCTAAGCTCGTATGTCTCAGAGAAGGGTGTTAAGCAAGAGAATAAATTCTTCGCCACCAAACAGGTATATTTTTAGGGGAGATCAATTACATAGCACATATTACAATGTCAAACATACAATCCACTCATATGTCCGTTCTGACTCTGAACGACGCCGGAGGTACCTTATTCCTCATTCCATATGTCCAATACAGAAGAGAGGTTCTCGTATATCCGGACTATCAACAATTACGTCCACACGACTACCAATGTAACCCCTTCAAGGAAGCTACACATATCCGAGGCATCGGTAGTAATCCATTCGATGTGAAGATTTCCGGTCTTGCACCGTCTTCAGTATCTTCGACTTCTAATCGTCGTTTAATTATTTGAAATTATATTTAACTTGGTCTTTTCAAATAATCATCGCATAAAAATTCAAATCAAATTCCTTCCCTTGGTTAAATTATTGGCCTTCCCCGTTCATTACCTTATATAAAAAGGTTTAGTCGAGAATTTAATTCGATCATCAAATTAAATACTCAAGTCATAATATACCCATATTCATTTTATATATTTTCATGCAAAATCTTTTAAACATTTACAAACCAAGCAAAAATTTATTTGCACACACTCTAAATCGCTTAACAACTTGAAATGATTTATAAAACAATTTCGAATAAAATCGATTGCTGAAATCTACGAATTAGTGAAACTGACAAGTCACAAACGAAGTCGAAATGGGCCGAAACTCGGCTGGGAAAGAGCCTGGATGAATAAATGTTGACAGTGGTCTCCACCGGTCAACAGCCTAAAAACAGAATTCAGACATCTGAATTAAAAATTAAGACGTCTGAATTAAAATTTCAGACGTCTGTTTTTGTAATTTCTTGAACCAGCAAGGATTTAGTTCATTTTTGAGTTATTTCAGACGTCAGGATTTTTTTGGTCAGACATCAAAATTAAAATTCGGACATCTAAATAAAAAATTTCAGATGTTTGAGTTCCTATGCTTGATTCTATAACTATTTGGAGCAGGTCAGACGTCTAACCTAAATAATTCGGATGTTTGAATCCTTTTACAAAGCACAATTAGCCTTGAAAACATGTTCAAATGGTATCGACAAATGCCCGAAGGCCTACGATGTTATATACATGTATATGAGGCCTCTAAGACTTGCCGAAACAACTTACAACACCCAAATGCACATGCATAAACATCCATACAAGTTATTTGCAATGGTTTTGGTAATAAGTTCAAAAGTGAACTAAATTCCAAACCAAAGCATGCAAAAGTGATTCAAGCTACTTGTAAAGACTTAAGACTTTGCCGGGGGATAATGGAGCTTCACAAGATCACTAAATTCACTCATAGCATATGAATTAGATCATATGGACAATCCTCATCACCATTTTCAATTCAATGAAACATTAATACATGAAATGGCTAAGTTACACTATCATATCCATTCCGCTAGCATATGCAAACTCAAATGAACATTAAATTACTCTTTTACAAGCCAATAGCTTGTGGCATAGACGTGAGTTCATGACTAACTCACCTATGTGAAATAAAAAGAATTTTTATTGCAATACTTAACATTTATCCTTATGTTAAACTCATATGATCAATCAATAGTCATTTCATCAACCCAAACTTAATCAACTAATACATATTTGACTTATACAAGCCCTATTTGTTTCTCTCAACAAATATTATGATAGAAAATCTCACTTCTTATCATTTGAGATGGAACTTCTCACCTTTGGTTGATTACAAACAAGGAATATATCTAATAGCAAGCAAATTCAAGCTCTCTTCCGATCTTGCATGCAAATCTCCAACCTAAACGCATATAGTTGAATTTCCTAAGAGTTAGGTCATAGGAAATCTTAGAAATCAAAGATGAGACAAGCTAGAGAAGACGAAGAGGAGGCTTAACAAGGTTTCCTCTTCGATTTCCCTTTTGATTTGAGCAACTAATTGCAGTCCGTAGCTTAGGAATTCTAATTTCCCTTTCCACTCTACATTTTTCTATTTTGCTTAAGTGTTTTGAGTGAACGAAGAGGGGAGGGTCATTTGGGACTCTAAGTGAAGTGGCTAAGTTGGCTAACCAAGCCCTAACCAAATTCCTAATTTTCACAAACTCCAAACATATCGATCCTTATAGTTTTCGACCACCTAAACGACGTTTTGAACTCAGTGGAAGTGGTTTTGAGTCCAAATTCGTTCATATGTAAAAAGTGATATTTTGGTCATGTAAACAAAGAAAAAGACTAAATTTCACCCAACTCTTAAGGTATCGATGTTTATAGTTTTCGTACACGCAAATGGCATTTTGAACTCAATGGAAGTGGTTTCAAGTCCAAATTCATCCATATGCAAAATGGCTATTTTTAGGGCTATACATATTATAAAAATATACATAAATTCCATAGCGACTATTCTAAAATTTAATTTAGACATAACTTACAATTTTTAAAGTGAAATCTCAATCTCTTACATTCGTTAGAGAATTTTAATTCAAAATATTCCAACATTTCTTATTTTATCAAGTTCTAATTCGTATTAAATTCTATATATTCATTTAAAGCTTAAAATCGATTTTTCAAACTACAGCGCCATTTCAAGCTCGTTTTAATTAAACTTTCAACTTATACGTTGTAACATCGATTTATATCATTTATTCTCAAACTAATTCCTCTAAAACATTTAATTTCTATGAAAATCAATTAAAAATAAATTTTAAATTGGTTCCAAAAATACGGGTTGTTACAGTATGAATTTAAAATGTGTTTACATCGTTATTCAATGGATAATCGGATTTAAACACGAAAACTGATATTAAGTAAGATAAGTATGATTTCTTTGGATTCACTAAACTAAAATGGACTTATCATCCAAATGTCGTAATGATTGAGATTTAATGTTTCTGTGAATACACCCGAAGAGTATTGAAATTTATACGTCCTTAAAGGGTGCTTAATGAAGTAATGAATGAGGAAGGAAGAACAGCCAAAACCTAAAACTATTTAAATAGTATTTTTACGATGATTGATACGAGGGGACCAGGATTAGATTAGGGTGGTTTCTATCTAAAAACCACTTCGGATCAATCGAACATTTCGAAGTAATGAAAATTGAAGACTGAAGGATTATGGAGATTGAATGAAGGATTGTTGTCACGAACCTTGGGTGATTAATCCCATAATACAATGATGGTCATTCTGGACCTAGAACATCAATTGGTTCGTCCAAGCCTAGGATGACTTGTACGGATGAATATTTGACGTTGTACTTCTAATATGCATTTATTGATCTTCACGAATATACATTAGTTGATGGCGGAGAAGAAAACTTCTCTTAGTTTAACACCCTTCTTTGAGATGTACGAGCTCAGAGGTTGTAAATTAGTGAAAATCAGTAGCGTGTGTTTGATTTGGCAACATGTATTTGAAGTGAAGGAAGTGCTTGAAGGAAAGGTAATCGTAGACCTCTAAGCCTCAACAACCGATGTTGGCAAAAACAAGGCACGTAGTGAGGTCAGTTTGGGTAGCTCTCATGAGAAGACTTTATCACCATTCTAGATTACTCATTATATGTCGAGTATGTGGTGTATGATAAGAGGTACCTCGAGGGTGAATGGTCGGTTACGACGGGGTGATACATTTTCAAGAAATAGGCCGCCTGGTAGACCCATGTAACTGTTTCGACCTTACCAATTGTGCGAATGGTAGTGACCATCGGTACATCCCTCTGAAGGTGTACTATTTGGTAGGTAGTCCTTTACCTTTCTATCGTGTAAAAATCCATTTCCTAAGAGCTGCATATTCTATTTTGGAGCCCACAAAGGATGTGAAATTTAATTAGAGATGAATTTCGTATTTCTTTATAATTTATTTGAAATGGGTTTATCCCATAAGTCATAAAAATAATATCGAGCGATTTTAGCATAAAAATGATTTGGTTACCGTAAGGTAAAAACTCCGTTCCTTGTTTATATATAGTTGTGATCTTATGGGATACCTTTTATTTTCAAATTGCGAATTTAAATTTCTCGCACCAGTCCTATGACTAACCTAGAGTAGCTTTTTCTTAAACTCTGGGTGCCACTATTTTTTCTTTGGGCAGCCTAGTAATTCACATTTGACTTGAATCAATTGGATGGAGCTTGTAGATGAAGAATCTAGATATGGTCGTTTATTCCCACTTTTTCTTAGTTTCTTTCAGCATTGTAAGGACAGGTTCTATAATTGTCCAGGCTAATATAATTTCACTCTGATTAGTAAGTTTTAAATATTTTATTTGAGATGTATCCAATAATCACCTTTATCGTCTACGCGGTTAAAAGTAATTTTTGATTTTATCAAAACACAAATATCCTCGAATAAAACTATAATGATTTCAGGTCTGAGGACTATTACATCATCGTTACTATGAGAATAACTTATGATACTGTTAATTATATTCCATGTAATTTTCTCATGATGGGGTTAGTGCATATGGGGTTAGTCCAATATGTTATTCTCCAATACGTATTTATGTATTGACATTAATATCACATATAATAATGATCAATGAGATGTGATCATCAGTCAGTCAACATACTAGTCTCAATGTTTTATTGTTGTCCTATATAAACAATAAAAATTGACTATGGACAATTAAGAATTATAATACTTATCATATTATATAATGTTAGCCTGCTTTGTGACCAGACTATCCAAAGCCGAAGAACTCTATCAGGAAGGCCACTCAGGGCTTGAGTATGAACTGCCAGAGATCGACATCTGCTTGGACGAAGTAACGAAAGATGGGAAAACTCGTATTTCTGTGCACATAAGCTTCGGGTTGGATTCCACCATTTCGGATCAAGCTAAAGCGAATATTTCTGACCAACCAAACCGGATCGGGTCATCCGGATCGGGTAAACCGGATCGGGTCATCCGGAACCGGATCGGGTCATCTGGATCGGGTTATCCGGATCGGGCCAACCGGATCGGGTCTCTACCCCTAACCGAATTCTGGGCAGTTAAAGACCATTTCCCCGTGTTCTCCGCTACTTTCGAGATTTACTCTAAAGCTGCCACGTGGCCACTCAACCCTAACCGAATTTCTACCTATAAATACACATACAACACATCATTTAAGGGGACTTTTTGGGCCTCAAGGAAGCTCTATCTATTTCGGCCATGGCCACCAACGAAAAATCTTCATCCTCTTTAATAAAATCAATGAATTCGGAGAGTATTATTCATTGTAATTGAGTGCTTGAGCGTCAATACTCATTGTATTTGTAATTTCTGAATGAATTGAGAAGCTATGAAGTGGATGTAGGCTTGTTAACGCCGAACCACTATAAATTCCGTGTGTTGATTGATTTTTCTTGCTTTTTGTTCATGATTCCTCATTATTCTCTACAAAATATTATCAATTGGGTGTTAGGACCATTTTTTGGTCTAACATTTTGGTGCTTTCACTGAGAAATGAATATTCTCAGCTTTTCGGATTATTTATCTACTGTTTGGATCTCCAAGTCTGAAGAGATAATCCGTATTCTCATCACTTTCAAAGCTTTCGATGATTTCAGTAATTCTACCCAAAGCATAGATGTCTCTGGAATGAAGTCATGGGTTCGAAAAGATTCACCCAGCACAGCAGCAACGTCCAGCATGGACCTCGACTTCGGATCGGATCAGATGTGTTTCTAGTTCAAACGAAGCGACCGGGTCGGATGCTAATGAAGCTCTTGGATCGGATGTAGATGAAGTGCAGACTAATATCCATAAGGGGGTCAGATCTGGTCCTACCCGACCTGAAAAACAACCTTCGACCCGAACTAGAGAGGGGGATCAGAACCGGTCGCTTGCTGATGACGTAACCCCGACCCGATCCAATGACATAGCCGATCCAATCCGACCCGAAGACGTCTAACCCGGAGTGGCACAACGAACCGACCCGGGGACAATGCTCCGACCCGACCCGTTGAGCAGGACTCGAATCCAGCTGCTGTTGATACTCCGATCCGACCTGGCGATGCATCTCCGAACCGAAGAGAGTGCCACGACCCGAACCGCAGGAAAGTGGAGATGCAGGGTAGGGAAGACCGATCCGAACAGGAGGAGGAGATCCGAACCGGCTCTTTCATATATACCGAACCGACTAGCTAATGATGTCTCCGATCCGGCTCGGAGGAACTAGTCCGATCCGACCCGACCTGAAGACAATCTCCGAACCGCAAATTTGAAGGCATGATCCGATCCGACCCGAAACAGCTATTTTTGGAAAAAATACATTTTTAAGATCATTTCAGAAAAGGCTCCATCTTCCAAAATCGAAAAAATCGAAAAAATACTAGGTCGATCGCCGCCGGGACTGCGGGGCCCCGGACCCCCGCCGGCGCTGCGCCCGGACCCGCTGACGGCCTCGCCTTCGGCTCGGAGCACGGCTCGCCTTCGGCTCGACGTATATTTTGACCAACAGTAGTCATCAAAGTTTGGTAATGAAGATAAGGTGGATAATCTAAGAATATGACAGCAAGATGGCAACGACTGGGATTCTTCCCAGAGCCAGGACATTTACTTGCATCAGTAAGCCAATGTGAGGAGCTGTCGATCAAATTCAGCTTGCTATCAATGATAGTATACAAGACAATGCTTGTCCTATAGCAGCTCCCTCTTCCATAGCACTGATGGTGTATAAATTTCACTAATGCAACTACTGTTTCCCTAACGACCAGTGATTACCTTATTTATGTGACTTAAACCTATCCAATCGACGGAGTACCGAATGACGGTTATATAGAACAGTCCGAGCACTACTCCAAAGATGATTCATATGATCTTAGTGACCATGATTGTCAATAATGGGATACCAGAAAGTAGTTAAGGATCCCAACATCCCCAAGCTACAATTTAATTGAAAGATGTGATGAATGAAATATTTCCCGTGGTTCACCTCCCGAAAAACTCGGCAAACCTTTGCAATGGCTATTTGTTGTCGACCACATCGATGAAGACTGATTTCCATCAAATAAGGGTTAGGTCAACATACTTTAGTGCCCAGAGTTAGGTACTAGTTGAACCACCATACGCCATGATTGGACCTATGGACCTTTCTCGGATTATAGCAACTGGACCGCCTTCCAGCCACCATACAACCTTGGTCAAGTGATGAGAGCTCGAGATTAAAGCAGTTACGAATCGACCATTAGCTCTCTATTTATCATTTCCATTGTAACATAACGCATGAATATTACTTCAAGTCTCGCAAGCTATGCTGTCGTACTCAAGTTTATCTGATCAAGGTCTAGACTGACTAGCTTCAGCATAATTCAGAGCTTACATTGCACCCTAGTGTCTACTGCTTAGTCCCTACCGAAGATGGAGCGGGAATGATTCGTGAAGACCAAGTCACTAGAAGAGCCTTCTACTTGGCTGGATAGAATATGCTATGCAATGGAGATGTCATGAAACCCAAAAATGCTTCCCCTCATGATGAGATCGAGTGTGAAATAGGCATGGGTTTACCAAGCAAAGAAGACATCGCAGAAAGAGTTGCCCGATGATCTGCCCGAAGACATAGACCCTAGAAAAGATGAAGATTCGGGATGCAAGAGGGCAACGTCTAACGAAGGAACCTTCCAAAGATTGAAAAGCTCGTTTACAGCTTGTTGATTGCTTCGAGAAAACTCCGACCATTGATCAAATGGAAGTTGATCTAGTGTTGGAGACTAAACACAAAAGAGAATAATTGACAACCCCCGTAAGAAACTTCCTACAACACGGAATGCTTCCGGCAGGGAGAATAAATGGCATACCATCGTTCTTTATGCCTCAAGATATGACATGCAAGGTGACATTGCTTATTTCCTTTGAAAGGTTACCCTGAGATAAATATTAATGAGTCTCATTGCTCAATTCACTGCCCTGAATGATTCGACAAAATCACTAATCAGCCTCCCACTAGTTGGGAGATGAACGCCAATGAAACTTTTGACGGATGACGTTTTGGAGTTAAAAAGTGAAGATTCACAATCTCACTCCCTTCATCGAGTATTAGTCAAGTAACTCGTGCCCCGGATGCTGGGGGCAACTGGAGATTCGAATGTCGATTGCTCGTGACTATATCATCTAATTCAAAGCTGATACATCACGGGCTTGCATGATCGACTACCTCAGCCTTGCCCGAAGTAAAAGTTTAGAGCACTTAAGCCAGGATACTGATTGATTATCTGTGCATTAGATCTTATTCCTGTCGTGGGATTGAAGGCATATTTACGGATGGGTGAGATATGATTATCCCCATAGCAGCCATTTCCTATTTCCCAGCATGGAAAGTGCAAAAGTTCTTATAAGCATGGGTCCATTATTATCCTGCCAATTATTGTCCTGGCACCAATGTGATGATATGATACCATTATCAATACATACATGACTCCCTGACATTCAACTCTTGCCCTTAGCATGGGTGCAAAAAGGCGATTTAAAGGAGACACAACCTCGTCATTCGCTTATAGTATTTACCTAGTTGCCTTTGTCACTCCAAGTCCTCAACCAAGGTCTGTTCATTCTTAGGACCGCCACCCGACAACGGTTTGAAAAGACGTTCATCTCCAGCTAAAGATTTTGACAGCCATCCCCTGACAGAGATGTAGTGAGGAAAAATGGACCTGCAAAGAGCGTGCAATGCCATCTTCGCACAGAATGATATTCATTCCTTTAACAGGATTACTTTTTAACCATGACTCTTCTATTTCCATGCTTTATGAGTTATTGATGTAACTAACTCAGATGAATTTATATGTGGATGATGTAGGTACCCCGAATCTGGTACCGATCAAACTTTGAGCACCCACAGGAAGAATTATGGAGCATTGTCGTAACGAGCCCGATTGAACTGCTCGTTTACAGAGCCACGTCCTTCGCCTGAGAGAAGTTGTATACCTTAAGATGGACCTGAGGTGACCATCCACTCCTTGGCTCACACGTGGCAGATCTCAAGATAATTGTGCATCGATCATTGCATTTCAGAGTTGAGATCCGACTCCAGATGGACGCGGTTCGACCGTCCATACAATCAGATCCTGCAGTCGATGCCATCGAATTACATAAATCCAAATAAAGGAGGCAGCACCGCCTATCAACATACTTATTTTCCAGTCATGCATTTTTCCTTTACATACTTCTTGAGTTATTGACATGATTAACTCATGCAAATTCGTATATGAATGTTGCAGGTACCCGAGGTTTGGTACCGACAACTCCTGCCATAGTTTGATCGGAGGAATGTAAAGCTTTGGCGAACGTGATTCGACCCTTCACCCGCTTACTATTGGCCTAACGACAACATTCTAAAGCAAAAGAAGTTCGACCATTCATTCACCGACTTTTTGCCCTTGATGTGGGGGTAAGAGAGTAAATGCACATGAGTTCGACCTGTGTTATCCATATATGGACATACTAATGAGGCCTCCTCATCATCTATCCATTGATTCACCACGCAAGACATAGAAATGTATTCGAGTGTGACATAATCACTCGGTAGATCGACGACTCTATCCCTTGATCTGATGGGAAGAGTGCAACAGTGACGGGTACAATACCATGAATGAGATAACTTTTACCTTCGAAGTGGGGGCAAAAGAGATATGTTAAGACGAGGATGAGTATGACTCGACCGCTCTCTAACGACGTATCTAACTCTTTCCCATGCTTCGGAAGGGAGGAGTATAAACTCAATAGGGGTGAGAACCGATCATCCCCGATGGCGACCTTTGCCCTTGACATGGGAGCAAAGGGACGATGCCAAGGCAAATGTGACCCGACTGTTTGCCCGACTAACTCTAATCCTCAGTGCTTGGATATGAGTATAAACTTAGGACGAGTGTGACAGGCGCGCCAAGATTTAAGACCACTCGATCCACAACTCTAACCCAAACTGACTTTGGTAGAGTATAAAGGACGAACCACGACGTCCATAACTCTAACTCTCACGACTTGAGAGAGAGTATAAATCTGTTGGGTTAGTGTGAATGGTGCACCATGACTTAAGACCACTAAACCCATAACTCTAACTCTCACGACTTGGGAGAGAGTATAAAGGACAATGCTGCGACGTGCATGCAATCTTCATTGCCCTCCGACTGAGGACAGGATTATAAAGGACTTACGGATCGGACATCCAAATGACTTAATCCGGTTCCCATCAACGCTGGGGGCACGAACATAGATTTCTGAATTAACTTCAAACACGCTTCGGACGCGACCCGTGTTTCAAAGTTAAATGGAGGCTACAGACACTATACCTCCAAACTACGACACCTGACACTTTGACATTTAATAATTCTATGCTAGATAGAATAGCACTCAACATGTTTTCATTTCGAGCTACAATTTCTTGTGACTTAAAGATTGACTTAGTAGCTTGCAAGACTAAGCTGACTATTCTTTTTCGAATTGCAAAATTATGTACAGATACAAAGCAAAGACACAAGGGATACTCGCGTACAACAACAAAGAGGTCGTGTTTGAAGGAATGACGTCGACTTCTAATGTTAAGCTTCCCACACGACTCAATGCAATCACCGAAAGGAGGTCCTAAGAGAGATATATCAAATCAACATACACACCCATGTGTGACTGGCCATAGCCCAGGTGCAACGACGAGTGCTACCTCACTAATACGTTCAATGGAAAACGTGATAACTCGAGCACTTGGATAACTCGAGCACATAAGCTTATAAAGCAATGTCTCTTTTCCATGCATCCATGTCTAAATTTGAATGGGAGGTGATATAACTACCGACCTTTCGCCATTACCCCTGGACTGGGGCCACATTGCTGCTTGAGGGCCACGAAATGGATGTAGAATGAACGTCCATTTGCTAGTCCAGACCGAATTTCCGGTTGAAAGACCCCATATAAAGGAGGACGCCATTACTTTGACCTCTAACTTGCGAGGAGGCAAATTGCCTGACACTCAAACTCAAAGGCTAAGAAGAAGGAAGATAGAAATTTCTTCCGTGCTAAGGATATTGGCGCAGAAGGCGCTTGGAACGAAGGAAGTCAGCAAATTTCTTCTTGCAATGATCCCTCAGCATGTCAAGCTAGATATGAAATATGTGGTACCCTCGCTGATTTGAGAACTCAGATGGCTCGGTGAGACAAACTTCTCTGGAAACGACAGAAAATGATGGATAACTTTTCTACTTGGATAGATGGAAGGCCGAGTAATTACGACTTACTCGCTGGAGCGAGCACCATGGAAATTCAAGAGACAACGAACTTGGCTCAAACACTCCCTGCTCCATGGTCCAGATCATATGGGACCCTAGGACAAGTTGGCATAGTTGTCTTTAATAAAACAAGATGCAACCAACCTCCTCCCAGGCATTTGTAGCATGCAACTTCCGACTGTAACATTTTGGATGAAAACGATGGATATGCAAGAGCCACCGAAAAATTAAACGAAGCCCGACCAACCTTTGCTCCAATTTGGAGGAATGTTTAAAATCCAGCTCAACCTCAACATGAGGCTCCCCATGTAGGGGGAAGACGAGAGCATTCGAGAAAGCTATAGTCTAACTTCATTGCCATCCGACTCCAAACCTCAAAGCTTGGATGGGAGACCAAGGACTAACATGAGCTGGACACGAATAAATCATTTTCTATTAAACTCTAACTCACAGCTCGATGAGGGAGTATGAATTCAGAGAATACGTGGATTTGATGACCACCGTTTAGTAAAATCCCCATGGATGGGGAGTACAGGATAAGAGCTTCGAACATCATCATCTGACTATCTGCCAGCTTTAGGCACATTTACGATTATCTGAGCTTCACAATAACCCAGACTATAAGCAGAAGAATCGCTCCTCAAGAGCAACCTGCATACATCCAAGTAGCGGATCACCATCCAGAATTAAAAAACAGAAGCCTGATTGACTGCTATTAAATATGCACAACCAAGAAGCCAGAAACCGGCTTCCACCCAATTTAAGACTTCATACCGGGGGCACTAGCGCTAAATTAGGTAATTAGCGACAACTTCTCAAAGATGAGGGCCAAATTGGCAACATTAATTGATGCTTCAACAGAGATCAGGCGAGACCCTGCATGCATTCTTTGAAAGATTCAACGCCACAGTGGCATCAGTAAATCGACCTGGACCATATATAGCGTTGATTGCTGTAGTATCCGGTATTCTGGATATCTCAAACTTCAAAATCTCTTTGCATCGAGACCCACCAAGAGGACTTGACGGATTCACCTCTGAAACAAACCTTGGTATCTCTCTACCATGAGATTCTCCTAGAAACGTTGGAAAATCCTATCCTGAGACAGACAGATTCGTGCAATAAGAGTGTGCTAATGTTGAAATGGATGATCTCAATGTCTTCACGATAGAATGGAGCACCATCTGACTCTTGAAATAATAAAGGAAAAAGAAAAGCCCCAGGAATGAATAACAGGAATTTACAATTCTGGAAATGACCAATGTCATTAATCGGGCCTGCGGTCTTGATTGTCAAGCTTAATGGAACCAAGCATGGGAGATAGACTCAACAAGACTATGGTGGCTATTTTGGATTATGCCAAAGCGTGAACGAAGGAGCTCGAATAACTCACTGACGACATTCGCTTGCTTGCAAGATTGACGAGCTTACTCAACTCTGCAGCTGATGCGAGGAGAGTATCTAAGTTTGCTGATATACTCAATAAGGCAATCACTGCTTTCTGGCTAAACAGATGGGTTGACCCCAACGCGAATGTGATTCGACCATTCGCATATACAACTCCAACCCTTGATGACTTGGGAATGTACACATAATGACACAGGGTGACTAAGATTGTTGAACCTACATATCTAACCCGATGCGGCAGAAAAAAGTATAAAGGCTAAAAGATTGGATGTCCGATTGACCTATCATAACCCCCAACAATGCTGGGGGCATAAGCACTGACTTCGCTCGTCCTCCACTAATGCTAGGAACATCAACTTCAATCGACAGATTGACTTTAAACATGACCCTGACTCAATGCATGATTCAGAACATATACATTATATCTTTAGAATATGACGTGATTCATCCCGACTGTCCAAGTGAGCGAAATTACGGATCAAGCAAGAATTCAAAGACTTGATCTGCAACTGCATCACATGGAGAGTATGATGAACTCCTCTATTGCCTTACAATTGTGATAATCCTACCAGCTATTGGCTTGCATGTTTTCAACAACATCTCGTACTGAATTGTATGTGATCACGGGACTATAAAACAATCTGAAGTGATCATGGCTTTCGGATGCACTATTATTACGATTAGATGCAATCATGGAGTCCTAGATTAATATCCTGATATCGAGATAGTCCAAATCCAAGCAAAAATGACAAATTCATATGCCGACTCTGATGCACTCTATCCGAACGGTCCAGATGTTAGCTCAAGATATGAAGATTCTGACACCATACTATGACTTGGACGGCTATTGTATACATTGACTTATACATTAAAGAAATCTTAGCTTAGTAATGCACTTGACTTGCTTAGGAAGATGGCGTCGTTTGGCATCAACTTTTACATGTACGATCTCACACGGGAGACCTATGATGAAGGAATTCTACCTTTTGATTCGACGAAGTCTAAACGATTACTTGATCATCTTGACCACTCTAGCCATGAAATTTGGCCCGATAAGCATCAACGGAAGCAATGCGACATATGACAAGCCATTTATACAGAAAAAGATCCAAAAAGATTCATCTCGACTTATTCAAAGCACATCTTATTTGCAACAAGATGTACTTTGGGGGGCAAAATGTTAGCCTGCTTTGTGACCAGACTATCCAAAGCCGAAGAACTCTATCAGGAACGCCACTCAGGGCTTGAGTATGAACTGCCAGAGATCGACATATGCTTGGACGAAGTAACGAAGGATGGGAAAACTCGTATTTCTGTGCACATAAGCTTCGGGTTGGATTCCACCATTTCGGATCAAGCTAAAGCGAATATTTCTGACCAACCAAACCGGATCGGGTCATCCGGATCGGGTAAACCGGATCGGGTCATCCGGAACCGGATCGGGTCATCCGGAACCGGATCGGGTCATCTGGATCGGGTTATCCGGATCGGGCCAACCGGATCGGGTCTCTACCCCTAACTGAATTCTGGGCAGTTAAAGACCATTTCCCCGTGTTCTCCGCTACTTCCGAGATTTACTCTAAAGCTGCCACGTGGCCACTCAACCCTAACCGAATTTCTACCTATAAATACACATACAACACATCATTTAAGGGGACTTTTTGGGCCTCAAGGAAGCTCTATCTATTTCGGCCATGGCCACCAACGAAAAACCTTCATCCTCTTTAATAAAATCAATGAATTCGGAGAGTATTATTCATTGTAATTGAGTGCTTGAGCGTCAATACTCATTGTATTTGTAATTTCTGAATGAATTGAGAAGCTATGAAGTGGATGTAGGCTTGTTAACGCCGAACCACTATAAATTCCGTGTGTTGATTGATTTTTCTTGCTTTTTGTTCATGATTCCTCATTATTCTCTACAAAATATTATCAATTGGGTGTTAGGACCATTTTTTGGTCTAACATATAATCTCATGTTCAAGTCACTTACTTGAAATATATAATTATGTATTATTATTCTAAGGACTTCTATTATGTCAATATTTATAGTACGCAATAAATATAACATAATAGAATATATATATATATATATACATATATATTATATTCAAAATAAAATATAACACCAATAGTGTTATTAAGCCCATCAAACGAAATGACTCTAGGGCATAAACTCTAACAGTCACCACTAAGTAAATTAATTTAATCCATGCCTTATCTTTTGTGCCAAGTCTTATTCTTTGTCCCAAGCTAAAGATCATCACATGACATTAAGGAAGAAGATGACAAGTGTAAGAGAGAGAGAGCGAGAGAGTGGGGTGTCAAAAGGGGAGTAAGTTTAGGAATTAGTGTATAAGAGTTTATTTGATTTAATTAAACTTGGATTTAATTAAACGACATCTACACGTTTTCAACTCGCACGATCAAACTGTAAGTCCGATCAATACGAGATTTGAAATCCTACTATATTTCACAGATAAAAATCCGATGAAACTAGTCCCGTCGAATTCTGAGATTGTTTGCAAAATGACTATTTTTAGGTTATTAAAAGTGGAAATTAGGCTCATATCCCTAAAATTAAACTTAATTAACATGAAATCCTCTTGATTTAATTCATACTTTTCGCATCTCTATTTTTAATTTCAATCTAATATTCTTCTAGAATTACCCTCGTTCAAATTAATGATGTTTTTTCTAGTCATGGCGTCTTCAATACGTGATTTAATACTCGATCTAATTTTTTTCGTTAGGATTCTTTCGAACTAATACTCAGACTAATTTTTTCGATCTAATATTTGATTTACTTAGAATTTCTTCGGGGATTTAATTCAACTTTCATCGATATATATAATGGATGTTTCTTCTTCAAGGTAATTTATACTTCTTCTTTTTTCCTCATGCGCATATTTTGTGTTGATTGATGATTCTAATGATGCATATATTCTTGAGTTTTTTCGATGGTTAATGTATTTATTGTATATAGTCTTATTATTGTTATTGATTATACGGCTGTATTTGTGAAATTATATTTCGATACCCTAGTGCTACTATTTTGAATATGTGCATACAAGTATGCAAATATTCTGAATATGAGCATACAAGTATGCAACTATTGTTATAATATGTGCATACTGGTTTGCATTTATTATGAGAAGTTTTATATAATTATGCATATATTCTGAATATATGCATACAAGTATGCAACTCTTTTGAATATCTGTATAAAAGCTATGCGTCTCTTCTGAAAAGTTGCATACAATTATGCATATATTTTTAATATATGCATACAAGTGTGTAACACTTCTGAATATCTGGATAAAAGTTTATGCATCTATTTTGAATAGTTACATACAAGTATGCAACTATTCTAGATATATGCGTACATTTATGCATGTATTTATAATAATTTGAAGATGTGTATGTGATTTTATTTGATTATTGCTAACAAATCTTATTATTGTTGATTTTCTTCTTTGTATAACAGTGTTCGTGCTGATGTTGATGTATTGGTGCTGTTGAAGTTTACAAATGGTAGCTTTTCTGTTTGTCTTTATTATGATAGCTCTGTTGCTATCGTGAGAGATGCTGTTGTTGAAATGGACAGATTTAAGTCCATTATCATTTGAATTATATCACTTCAGAGATGGTTTGAGAAGGAATATTGAAAGTAATTCTGATCTTCAATCTGTTCTGCAGTTGGCTGTACATAATCTTGAGGATTATTTGGCAATTTTTGTTGAGATCAATCGTAGTAGTTCTTCAGTTAACAATGCAAGGTCAGATAATGTTTCTTATGGTAGTGATTCTTCTTTTTCCAGTATAGGTGAATCAAACAATCATTTCAGGCAACTATTGAGAAGTGATTTTAATCAACCCGTTTTTTCTTGTATCGGTCGACAATTCCCAAGAGGTGTTACTGATTTTAGGCTATATGTGATGATGTATAGTATAAAGACTGGATACAAGCTTAAATTGGTTAAGAATGACAAGGAAGAGTTACGGTTGTTTGTTCTAGACAAAATTTTAGTTTTAGGATTCATGCTTCTCTTAAGTTTAATCTTCCTGGAGATTTTGTTATAAAGAGATTTCAACCTGAACATACTCGTGGTGCTGGAATTGATGGCATAAACAATCCTATTATATCCAGTAAATTGATTAAGTTGTTGGTTTATGATCATATTCAAGCTAATATGTTAATGAAGATGAAGGACATTATTACCTTGTTTCAAACTGAGTATAATGTTATTTTGAAGTATTATTATGCTTACATTGGGAAGAGGTTGGCATTAGAAGATATACATGAAAACAATGTAATGTCCTATCATCATTTGTAGTCGTTTTGTGATGTTGTGGCTACTACTAGTCCTGGGAGTAAAGTTGTTTTGGTGTGCAATGATGCTACACGTCAATTTGAGTGGGTTTTTATTGGTTTTGAAGCTTGTGCATATGTATTTCAATATTGTCGGCTTTTAATTTTTGTTTATGCTACTTTTATGAATTGAAGAGCTCAAGGATGTTTGATAGCTGCTACTAGTAAAAATGGAAATGAAGGTATGGTGTTATACAGTTTAGTTTGCATTGATAACGACATTTGTTCTGATTATATGTATGCATGTATGCAATTTTTTTGAATATATGCATATATGTGTGCAATTATTTTGAATACATGCATTCAAGTATGCATCTATTCTTAATACTTTAATGCTAGTATGCGAAAATTTTGAAAACATGGATACAAGTATGTATCTCGAATATTTGCATACAAGTATGCAAATATTCATAATATCTGCATACTAGTATGTTAGTATTCTGAATATATGTATTCAAGTATGCAATTATTCTGAATTTAGCACTGTGTATGCAGATGTTTTGAATATTTTGCATACAAGCATGCAATTATTATTAAAATTTGCATACAATTATGCAACTATTCTTAACTTATGGAAAAAAATTCAGAATATTTGCAAATATAATATGCTATTTTTTTTCTATTTGTTGTTGTTGTTTATTTTATTGCTAAATTAATTATATGTTTATTTCTTTTAATTGGTTTTCTCCTATAGCAATTGCTATTGTGTCTGGAGAAGATGAAGACCATTGGATTTGGTATTATGAACAACTTAAAGATTTTCCTAAAGATGATAGTAGAATATTTGTTTTCATTTTTGATCGTCATCCTATTATTCTTGTTGTTATTCCAAAGTTGTTTCCAAATTCAGTTCATGGTTCTTTTTTTTATCATTTGACCAACAAATTAAAGGTTGCTCTAAAATATGAATTTTCCAAATCAAATAAGAAGTTGTTGTTAGATATGTTAGCATGAGTTGTTTATGCTTACAATTTGACTGATTTTAATGCTGCATTGAAGAATTTTAGAGATGTTGGTGAATCCACTATGGCAAACTTTTTGAGTGGAAATCCTTTGGAGAAGTTTACTAATGTTTTTATTTGTTGTCTTTAAGTGAAATGTCATCTAATTGTTCAAAAAGTTTTAGCATATGGATTTTGGAAGAAAGACATCACCAATTACTACTTATTTGGATAAATTTAAAGTTAATGAAACTTATGTCTGATCGTCGTGAAGTTGCTTCTACTTGGAATAGGCTTTATGTCCTGTGAATGAAACTCGGTTAAGAAATATTCATTTGGAAGGAACTTTCGAGGTTTGTTATCAAATCAAGTGAATATGTGTTTGAAGTTCATTATTCGATCCATCAATTTGTTTATTCATATAGCTGAGTTTGATCTTGTAACATGTGGCAAATTAATGATTTTCCTTGCGATCATGTTGTTAAATATATTTTAAGTTGTGACAAGTTGAATGTGTATGACTACATTGAAGATTACTTCAAAGTTGGTTATTTTCGGTTAGCTTATTCTCATCCAATCAATCTCATCTTAAACTTAATGGGTGAAGATGTTTTTGTTAAAGATGCAATTATAGCTCCTCTAAAGGCAGAAGAATGTCTGGTTATCCATCGTCTTCTAAAATGTTGAAATATGCTGGTGAGTTTACAAAGACTATTAGATGTGGTTTGTGCAAGAAGTTGGATCATAACAAAAGGATGTGTTCTTCAAAAGACAACTAATATGCATTTTGTTCTAGTATTTTATTGTTTTTTAGGATACTTGGTTTAATGTTACTATTGGTAATTGTTCTAAATATTTCTGTGATGTTTTCAATTTAGTTTAGTATTTTAATCTTTAATTCTGTGTTGTTTGCAGTTATTTTTTTCTGCATATATGTATGCAAATATTCTAAATATATGAATATAAGTATGCAACTATACTGAATATTTGTATACCTTAAGTATGCATCTGTTTTTAATACATGCATACAAGTGTGCAGCAAATTGAAGTACCTACAAAAAAGTACGCAAGTATCCTATAAATCTTAATATTAATATGCAACTACTCTTAATTGTTGCATAGAAGTATGCAACTGTTTTTATTACATCCATACAATTATACAAATATTACAAGTATATTCATACATGTTTGCAATTATTCTATAGTTATTTGTTATCAATTCCTTAAACCTTTCTTCTCTTTTTTAATCTTGAATTCTCTTCTTTTAGGGCTTATTCTCCAATTTTAATTTTGTTATGTAATAACCCGGAAAATCTGAGCCAGTTTAAAATTTTTATTTTGGCAATTTTAGCGAATTTGAATATTTAAAATAGATTATTTTAAATAGTATCGACGAAAATTTATTTTGAATATATTTAGAACGTATACATTTATATGCGTCGTCGTTAGAATATAAATATTTATATATAATTATAAAAGGAATTGAAAATGGCACGGTAGTTCGATAATTCGATTTCAAACTTCAATTGAATGTACCGGGTGCAAAATAAACCGGATTTTAGTGAAATCAAAAATAATGGGATCTAATTGAGAATATCATTCCAACGAATCCGAAAAATCAAGATTTCATAGCGGGAATCAAAAGATATGTCCAGTTGAAAATTCTGAATATTCGCTATGGAATTCAGGCCCTTAAAAATGGGAATTTTGCAAACGACCTCGGATTTCGATGAAACCACTTTTGTTGGATCCGGGATGTCAAGATATTGCTAGATTCCAATTTTCATAATTTTTCGAATCAATATGTGAGCGTGGCGCAGTTAAACGTGTTTGACCAGTTTTTGTTGAATTTAATTGACTGGAAAATGGCCATTTTTCAAACGGTCTCAGAATTCGACGAAATTAATTTTGTTAGGACCGTATCGTCAATACGAAGTTAGAAATAATTTTTCGGGAATTTTTAGAGTTAGTATGTGGTCCCGGTTAATTGAAATGTGCGTTCAAATTCAATATACATTGATTTATATTTTGATTTGAACGGAAACTGATTGAAACAGTCGAATCAGCGTACGATGCATATCCCATTGTGTTCGGAATGGAGGTGAAACGCTAGGGACGACAGGCGGTGGGTCCCGTTTCGTGTTCGAAATAAAAAGTTGCTTTTTGAAAAATAAAATGAATTAAATATAAAATATATATATTTTCAGAAAACCCCCTCCCTCTTTCATTTTCCCTCCCCATCGAATTCGATACCAGAAGAAAAAAACCCTAGACAATCGAAGACCACCGCCCGTCGCCTGCCACCCCTCCACCTGGCCGCGCAACCTCCTCCGCCCCTGACCTCCACCAACCCCGATGACGCCCTATCCTCCTCCCTCAAGTCGCGGAACCCAAGCCAAATCGAACGGAGGCCGACGAGATCCATTGTGGGTCACCTGAGCACCACCGCCTCTGCCTGGAAGACCGGTGCCGCCGCCTCCTTGGTTCCAGCGCGAGCCTCCGCCCCTCTACCTCAGTTCGACAGTCCAAAATTGGGTTTTGGTGAGTTTTTTTATTTCTAATTAGTTTATTTATATATAATGTTGTTTTAAAAATTAAAAAGGTTATATTTTTTATATAAAAAGATTTGTATTTTAGTTAAAAAGAAAGGAAAGGTTAAAAATCAGTTTTATTATATAATTAGCGTGTATAAAAATCCGGTTTTTATGATGAATAGCCCTGTTTAAAAATGTGGTATTCGTTTATATATTAACAATATAAAGAGGCGATATTGGTTAATGTAAAACCAAAAGATTTGTTTTTCTTTTAAAGTAAAAATTCGATTTTTTATATTGAATAGCGAAGTAAAAATTCGATTTTTGTATATTGAATAGCAAAGTAAAAATTCGATTTTTATATATTGAATAGCATAGAAAAAATTCGATTTTTATATATTGAATAGCGAAGTAAAAATTCGATTTTTATATATTGAATAGCGATGTCAAAATTCGTTTTTTTTTATATATATGAAGTGATTATAAAAATATGATTTTTAAATTGAAAGTGAACAAATAAAAATGTGATTTTTTATTTTAAAGACATCAGCAAATAAAAATGTGATTTTTATATATGTAGTGACTACGAGCAGCGAAAGTGACAAAAGGCGAGAACGATGAAGATTTCTCTGAATGAAGAGTCGTGGTATTGGATAGCTTTTGGTGAGAACTTCTCACTCTTCAATTTCTTTTTCTAGTTATATATATACTAGGATGCAGACGGTGCTTAGCAGCACCCGACACCCGTCATCCACAGACCATGGATGGCTTGTTTGTTTAATTGTTTGGTTGTGTAGTTGGTTATATTATTTGGTTTGAATTGTTTGGTGAAATGAAATTGATTTGATTGATGTGTGAATGGCGCGGGCCTTCACTAGACCGGGGATAAGGCTAGGCCTTGTCCCGTTTCTAGTATCGTGCCGTTATGCCGCCGAAATTTTCTAAAAATAAGTTAGAAAAATAAAGGTAACATTTTATTTAATAAATGAACCGAATAGAATATTCATAGGTTGAATAAAATAGTTTGATCGTTAAAAATATAATTTTTAACGTGAATGTGAATAAATAAATATTCATTTACAAACCGGACGGTTTGTTTATGTACACCTATTTGAAGGACATTGATTGAGACGATAAATTTTACACATCGCCCAACTGCACAAATAAAAATCTGTGTTTGATTGCTTGAAACCCCACACGGGTATTGGGACGATATTTGACGTACACTAATCCCGATTGTTTAGTTGTATGTCGATCGATTGATTGACAGGCTGTTATAAGCGTTGAATATTTATATTTGATGCTTATACAGTGTAGAATGCACTTTGGATGATGGTTGATTATTCATCGTTGTTGAGATATACATGTGTTGAAGAAAATCCATATGATTAACATTATATGGTAATTGATTGGGCCTCATTCCAGTTTTAAAATAGAAATATTTGAAATAGAATATTTGAAAATAGGAATATATGAAGCCGTATTGATTAGACTGACGCCATTTTGACGTGAACGATGTTCATATCGATTTTATTCATTTTATAATGAATATCAAAAGTGATTTCAAAATCTGATATTTTGAAAAGAATTGAAATTGAATATAAACGAATTCGAATTGAAATTGAATATAAATAAATTCGAATTGAAATAGAATATAAACGAATTCGAATTGAAATTGAATATAAACGAATTCGAATTGAAATTGAATATAAATAAATTCGAATCGAAATTGAATATAAACGAATTCGAATTGAAATCGAATATAAACGAATTCGAATTGAAATTGAATATAAATGAACTCGAATTGAAATTGAATATAAATGAATTCGAATTGAAATTTAATATAAATGAATTCGAATTGAAATGGAATAGAAAAGAATTCGAATTGAAATGGAATAGAAATGAATTCGAATTGAAATTGAATTGAAAACGAACTGAAATTGAATTAGAAATCGATTTGAATTGGAGTCAATTTGAAATGAATTTAAACCGAATTTGAAAGGGAAAATTCAGTTTTGGTTTGAATTTGAAAATGAATTGAAAACGATTAAGAAAGCACGTTTTGAATTGAAATCGACGAAGTATATATTATATGTATTATATATATAATATAATGGCCTGAATAGAACGCGCCGCGCCGTGGTAGTTCGCGAATTTCGACCATTGACTTCGAACGGATATTACGGGAGATCCGACCGTCGGATTCTCCTAAAACCGGAACCGTTGGGTTCGTATTGAAAAGAGCTTTCTAGCGAATATTAGAAATTAGAAATCTAACGGTTGGATTTGGAATTATGTCCAAATCAAATTTGGAAAAGGTCGTTGTAAGTGCAGTTCGATGGCCGCTGATGGAAATCAACTGTACAGGCCTTGATAAAATTATTAAAAATATCAATAATTTATGTAAAATCATAAGAAATGATTTGGGAAAAATTGGGATGAAAAACTCCATATTTGAAAAGATAAAAATAGATTTTTATCGAAATGAACTAGTTTTGAACTAGAATTATAATTCTATTTATTTTTAAATAAATAAATTGAATTTGAAATGGTTTTGAAAATAACCAGAATTTCCAATGATTGCATTGGAATGGATTTGAATCGAAATTGTCTTCGGAATGTTTCGATGTTGGATTTCGTGATTATACAGATGTTGTTATGGAAATTTGAAAGATATAGATATATATATATCGTTATTTCCAATACGATATTTGTTGGTCGTCGAGTTTGATATTGAATATACGCCGGGATATTTTCTATTCAGAGCCTTGTATTTAATATCAGATGTGATTTGGGTTTGTCGTGAATGGTGTCTTGACTAACACTGTTCTTGAACCCAGTTGAGAAAAGATTAAATATTTTTACTTAGATTTAATGAAGTGTACCAATTGAATAATATTTGATTGGAATTGAATTGATATTGATTTTTGGGTTTATTGTGGACAGTGTTTTAAATAACACTCGTTCTTTAACCCGATAATTAATGGAATGTGATTTTGGGTTTATCGTGAACCGTGTTTTAAATGACACTGATTCTTTAACCCAGTTAGCGATTAAAACTAAGTGGAGTTTTAATGAATCTTTAATTAGATTGAAATAACCGAGAATGGAGTATCACCAGTTTTGCTCCAGGCGGTAGTTAAATCTTTAATTAGATTTGAACGTGAAATGGTAATTGAATTTACCGATAACACTATGGTGTTAGATATGAAATATTACCAGTTTTACTTCATGTGATGAATAGGTTGGGATTGGGAAATTAAAACAAATGATTACTTCGGTAAGGTTTGTTAATCCCGACTAGTTGAATCGAAATTCAAAAGAAGATTAAAGAATAAATTCAAGGAATTTATCTTTGATAAAATTAATGGGAACCTTTCCCTACGAATGTGAAATTTAGAAACTAACTGTCGGTTAGCTAAGCAGAATGGTTTTCTGAATATTGATCTGATGTTGGTTTCGGCCTTCGGGGTTAATATTTGGGGAATTATTCTCTGGTTAATTTACGGTTAGTGACTGATAAATTGGAATGAGGCGTATGTTGCGTTTGTGTAACACTTGTTTATTATATACGCGAGTTATTCGGAAAGACCGGGTTTATCCCATTTTGAATAACTGATACGACGATAAGTCGAAGAGGAAGACGGTGGTCGAAGACCGGAGGTCTTCACGTCGTTTGGATGATTACTGATAATCTTGATTGGGCTGTACACCCAAGATGAGGGAATCAGTCGGTGGTCGTCCAGATGTGCTTGGAGATCGATGGATATGCGGGGTACTAGGTGCCTCCGGTTTCGTTCAGACCCAGAACGGACTTGCAAATGGACTGTGTGTCTGACATTGGATTTTAGTCCGTGTGATTGATCTCTATTAAATATATATCTGTTTGGCGGCGGAGAATTTATTCTCTTGCTTAACGCCCTTCTCTGAGACGTACGAGCTCAGGGGTTATATATTGATGGATATCAAATGCATGGAGTGAATTGCCTGTGCGGCATGCCTAAGTGGCAATTGATCGAGGCTTCTGTTGAAAATAAAAGTCTTGTGGTGATGATCAAAGCACGGCCTTTGTGGTGTAGCTTTGTGTAACGTTTACTTCGCGAGTTTCGCACCCCGGTTGTGAACCAAAAACGAGAGAGGACCTCAGGGAGGGCATGCGTTTCTTTCAAGCTAGGGTGGTGTCAGTGACCTTCCAGCCCTGACATTTATATACTTTTCACCTGTGTGGTTGTTGCTGTTGCGAGGCGCCTCGGTTAGATCGGACGATCCGGGTCCGATGGAGTCATTTGTTGGCTCATTTACGCCCCAAAGGGCGGGGAAACGCAGTGTTCAGGAATTTTAATCCACATCGGTGGACCGGCCCTGACGATCCAAGGGTCACTCGAGCTCTGATCCTGAGGCTCGGGCTAGAGAGTCTCAAATCGGTTGAGGACTATCTTTTGCCTCGGTTCATAGATGGAAATCCAATTTCCAATTACGTGACTTTGCGGTTTTATTTGTAAACCTATATATGGCGACATAGTGTTATGGGGCATTCATGCCGCCTATGATTGATACTTATGATTTGAAGTTGTTTTATACACTATGCACTTGTAATAGTGTCAAATGATTTGTTTTAAACGTATCAAGCATTCTTGGCTATTATAAGGTAAAAACCCTATCCCCCGGCTTGCGTTGCATTGTGTGATAGGAACTGGGTCTTATAATAGCTTCATTTTTCTTTATTTAGCATTGCGTTGTTTGTTTTATGCACTGGTATTCTTGGGAGGAAACCCGTTCCGTGTTATATGGCGTGGTCCCTTGATTTACCTAACTTTAAAAACAAAGATTAATAACTGTTTTAGTTCTCACACCAGTCCCATGACTGACCTGGAGTTTATTGTTTTAACCTAAACTCTGGGTGCCCTTATTTTAACACGGGCAGCTAGTAGTTTTGGTTTTGCAGATTTATATTCATAGGATCCTGGTTTACAGCTGGAATGATATCCGGAAAGATTTGTATCTGTATATCTCTTCTAGTTGTGTATTGTATTATTTTCCGCTGCTATGTATTTAAATGTAATTTAAATCTCTGATATTTCTGTGTAGTATTCATTTATACTCTGTATATTCTTGTATTCTGGTGCATTGTTGTAATATACAATGAAATGTTCTTCTGTTTGCGTTCTGTTGTGGCTTGTTCTCGAACTATCCGCGCTTTCCTTTACGGGGAAGTTACGGGTTTTCACAGTTGGTATCAGAGCTTTGGTTTACAAGCAGAGAACATGACACAATAGAACCATACGAAAGAATTCATCAGAAACTGGATTAGTAATATCCAACGGGAATGACTCGTTAGAGATGGGATCAGTAGTATCCTAGAACGAGTGTGAAGAGTATATTTTTAAAATGAAAACAAATTTTGTTTTGAAAATTTAAATCAACTATTTGTATTCGATTATTTATTCTATATTGATCGGGACAATCTGATATATAAAGATTTTGCATATATGTCTTGCAAATGTGTATTCGAAATTTTAATATACTGGATGGTTATAGAATCATACTCTAGTGCCCGGGGATAATTCTGGTGATGGGGCACCGTCGCCAGTATTTATTTTCGAGTTTCGAAAGTGAGATTTCTATATATTTCCTATTGACTGGTGTGAGAACCGAAATTAGATAGGGCATATTGTTGTGATTTGGCATCAAAAATCTAATTTTTGACTATGTATCAAAGTTATGTGTTTGAAATGCTAATCAACTAATTGATTGATGTTTGTGTTGTTTGTTTATTTGTTTGATAAATTTTAACCATATAGCCAATTTGATCAAATATTGACTTATATTGAAAATTGGTCGCATTTGCTTGCATATACGTGTACTTACATTGAACAGGTCATAGCAAGGAGGCTAGAGCAGAGAATAAAATTTGTTTGCCCGACAAATAGGTACATATTTACTACATAATTTACTGTTTTGTTTGGGTGATGATGATTTTATGAGCCTATTGGCTAGCCGCTTGGCTTTTTCTTTTTCTTTTTGAGATCAGAAGGCCTATATGGCAATTTCAGGATTTTCCCGTGGCTCCCGGTGCAGGGGAGGTTATGGCGAAATTTTTCGAAAATTTAGGGTGTTAGCCAAATTTTTGAAAAATTGAAAATTCTCAGAAACTAAAAAGTTGGAGAATGGAAGCCAGATCGAACGTAGAGTTGATTAATCAAACCACTTTCGACTTTGTTCCTTTTCGGGGACGAAAAGTTTTAAGTGGGGGAGATTGTAATAACCCGAAAAATCTGAGCTAGTTTAAAATTTTTATTTTGGCAATTTTAGCGAATTTGAATATTTAAAATAGATTATTTTAAATAGTATCGACGAAAATTTATTTTGAATATATTTAGAACGTATACATTTATACGCGTCGTCGTTAGAATATAAATATTTATATATAATTATAAAAGGAATTGAAAATGGCGTGGTAGTTCGATAATTCGATTTCAAACTTCAATTGAATGTACCGGGTGCAAAATAAACCAGATTTTAGTGAAATCAAAAATAATGGGATCTAATTGAGAATATCTTTCCAACGAATCCGAAAAATCAAGATTTCATAGCGGGAATCAAAAGATATGTCCAGTTGAAAATTCTGAATAGTCGCTATGGAATTCAGGCCCTTAAAAATGGGAATTTTGCAAACGACCTCGGATTTCGATGAAACCACTTTTGTTGGATCCGGGATGTCAAGATATTGCTAGATTCCAATTTTCATAATTTTTCGAATCAATATGTGAGCGTGGCGCAGTTAAACGTGTTTGACCAGTTTCAGTTGAATTTAATCGACTGGAAAATGGCCATTTTTCAAACGGTCTCAGAATTCGACGAAATTAGTTTTGTTAGGACCGTATCGTCAATACGAAGTTAGAAATAATTTTTTGGGAATTTTTAGAGTTAGTATGTGGTCCCGGTTAATTGAAATGTGCGTTCAAATTCAATATACATTGATTTATATTTTGATTTGAACGGAAACTGATCGAAACAGTCAAATCAACGTACGATACATATCCCATTGTGTTCGGAATGGGGGTGAAACGCTAGGGACGACAGGCGGTGGGTCTCGTTTCGTGTTCGAAATAAAAAGTTGCTTTTTGAAAAATAAAATGAATTAAATATAAAAAATATATTTTTTCAGAAAACCCCCTCCCTCTTTCATTTGCCCTCCCCATCGAATTCGATACCAGAAGAAAAAAAAACCTAGACAATCGTAGACCACAGCCCGTCGCCTGCCACCCCTCCCCTGGTCGCGCAACCTCCTCCGCCTCTGACCTCCACCGACCCCGATGGCGCCCTGTCCTCCTCCCTCAATTCGCGGAACCCAAGCCAAATCGAACGGAGGCCGACGAGATCCATTGTGGGTCACCTGAGCACCACCGCCTCTGCCTGGAAGACCGGTGCCGCCGCCTCCTTGGTTCCAGCGCGAGCCTCCGCCCCTCTACCTCAGTTCGACAGTCCAAAATTGGGTTTTGGTGAGTTTTTTTATTTCTAATTAGTTTATTTATATATAATGTTGTTTTAAAAATTAAAAAGGTTATATTTTTTATATAAAAAGATTTGTATTTTAGTTAAAAAGAAAGGAAAGGTTAAAAATCAGTTTTATTATATAATTAGCGTGTATAAAAATCCGGTTTTTATGATGAATAGCCCTGTTTAAAAATGTGGTATTCGTTTATATATTAACAATATAAAGAGGCGATATTGGTTAATGTAAAACCAAAAGATTTGTTTTTCTTTTAAAGTAAAAATTCGATTTTTTATATTGAATAGCGAAGTAAAAATTCGATTTTTGTATATTGAATAGCAAAGTAAAAATTCGATTTTTATATATTGAATAGCATAGAAAAAATTCGATTTTTATATATTGAATAGCGAAGTAAAAATTCGATTTTTATATATTGAATAGCGATGTCAAAATTCGTTTTTTTATATATATGAAGTGATTATAAAAATATGATTTTTAAATTGAAAGTGAACAAATAAAAATGTGATTTTTTATTTTAAAGACATCAGCAAATAAAAATGTGATTTTTATATATGTAGTGACTACGAGCAGCGAAAGTGACAAAAGGCGAGAACGATGAAGATTTCTCTAAATGAAGAGTCGTGGTATTGGATAGCTTTCGGTGAGAAATTCTCACTCTTCAATTTCTTTTTCTAGTTATATATATACTAGGATGCAGACGGTGCTTAGCAGCACCCGACACCCGTCATCCACAGACCATGGATGGCTTGTTTGTTTAATTGTTTGGTTGTGTAGTTGGTTAGATTATTTGGTTTGAATTGTTTGGTGAAATGAAATTGATTTGATTGATGTGTGAATGGCGTGGGCCTTCACTAGACCGGGGATAAGGCTAGGCCTTGTCCCGTTTCTAGTATCGTGTCGTTATGCCGCCGAAATTTTCTAAAAATAAGTTAGAGAAATAAAGATAACATTTTATTTAATAAATGAACCGAATAGAATATTCATAGGTTGAATAAAATAGTTTGATCGTTAAAAATATAATTTTTAACGTGAATATGAATAAATAAATATTCATTTACAAACCGGACGGTTTGTTTATGTACACCTATTTGAAGGACATTGATTGGGACGATAAATTTTACACATCGCCCAACTGCACAAATAAAAATCTGTGTTTGGTTGCTTGAAACCCCACACGGGTATTGGGACGATATTTGACGTACACTAATCCCGATTGTTTAGTTGTATGTCGATCGATTGATTGACAGGCTGTTATAAGCGTTGAATATTTATATTTGATGCTTATACAGTGTTGAATGCACTTTGGATGATGGTTGATTATTCATCGTTGTTGAGATATACATGTGTTGTAGAAAATCCATATAATTAATATTATATGGTAATTGATTGGGCCTCATTCCAATTTTAAAATAGAAATATTTGAAATAGAATATTTGAAAATAGGAATATATGAAGCCGTATTGATTAGACTGACTCCATTTTGACGTGAACGATGTTCATATCGATTTTATTCATTTTATAATGAATATCAAAAGTGATTTCAAAATCTGATATTTTGAAAAGAATTGAAATTGAATATAAACAAATTCGAATTGAAATTGAATACAAATAAATTCGAATTGAAATTGAATATAAACGAATTCGAATTGAAATTGAATATAAACGAATTCGAATTGAAATTGAATATAAATAAATTCGAATCGAAATTGAATATAAACGAATTCGAATTGAAATTGAATATAAACGAATTTGAATTGAAATTGAATATAAATGAATTCGAATTGAAATTGAATATAAATGAATTCGAATTGAAATTTAATATAAATGAATTCGAATTGAAATTGAATTGAATTGAAAACGAACTGAAACTGAATTAGAAATCGATTTGAATTGGAGTCAATTTGAAATGAATTTAAACCGAATTTTAAAGGGAAAATTCAGTTTTGATTTGAATTTGAAAATGAATTGAAAACGATTTAGAAAGAACGTTTTGAATTGAAATCAACGAAGTATATATTATATATATTATATACATAATATAATGGTCTGAATAGAAAGCGCCGCACCGCGGTAGTTCGCGAATTTCGACCATTGACTTCGAACGGATATTACGGGAGATCCGACCGTCGGATTCTCCTAAAACAGGAACCGTTGGGTTCGTATTGAAAAGAGCTTTCTAAGGAATATTAGAAATTAGAAATCTAACATTTGGATTTGGCATTATGTCCAAATCAAATTTGGAAAAGGTCGCTGTAAGTGTAGTTCGATGGCCGCTGATGGAAATCGACTGTACAGGCCTTGATAAAATTATTAAAAATATCAATAATTTATGTAAAATCATAAGAAATGATTTGGGAAAAATTGGGATGAAAAACTCCATATTTGAAAAGATAAAAATAGATTTTTATCGAAATGAACTAGTTTTGAACTAGAATTATAATTCTATTTATTTTTAAATAAATAAATTGAATTTGAAATGGTTTTGAAAATAACCAGAATTTCCAATGATTGCATTGGAATGGATTTGAATCGAAATTGTCTTCGGAATGTTTCGATGTTGGATTTCGTGATTATACAGATGTTGTTATGGAAATTTGAAAGATATAGATATATATATATATATCGTTATTTCCAATACGATATTTGTTAGTTGTCGAGTTTGATATTGAGTATAAGCCGGGATATTTTCTATTCAGAGCCTTGTATTTAATATCAAATGTGATTTGGGTTTGTCGTGAATGGTGTCTTGACTAACACTGTTCTTGAACCCAGTTGAGAAAAGATTAAATCTTTTTACTTAGATTTAATGAAGTGTACCAATTAAATAATATTTAATTGGAATTGAATTGATATTGATTTTTGGGTTTATTGTGGACAATGTTTTAAATAACACTCGTTCTTTAACCCGATAATTAATGGAATGTGATTTTGGGTTTATCGTGAACCGTGTTTTAAATGACACTGATTCTTTAACCCAGTTAGCGATTAAAACTAAGTGGAGTTTTAATGAATCTTTAATTAGATTGAAATAATCGAGAATGGAGTATCACCAGTTTTGCTCCAGGCGGTAGTTAAATCTTTAATTAGATTTGAACGTGAAATGGTAATTGAATTTACCGATAACACTGCGGTGTTAGATATGAAATATTACCAGTTTTACTTCATGGGATGAATAGGTTGGGATTGGGAAATTAAAACAAATGATTACTTCGGTAAGGTTTGTTAATCCCGACTAGTTGAATCGAAATTCAAAAGAAGATTAAAGAATAAATTCAAGGAATTTATCTTTGATAAAATTAATGGGAACCTTTCCCTACGAATGTGAAATTTAGAAACTAACTGTCGGTTAGCTAAGCAGAATGGTTTTTGAATATTGATCTGATGTTGGTTTCGGCCTTCGGGGTTAATATTTGGGGAATTATTCTCTGGTTAATTTACGGTTAGTGACTGATAAATTGGAATGAGGCGTATGTTGCGTTTGTGTAACACTTGTTTATTATATACGCGAGTTATTCGGAAAGACCGGGTTTATTCCATTCTGAATAACTGATACGACGATAAGTCGAAGAGGAAGACGGTGGTCGAAGACCGGAGGTCTTCACGTCGTTTGGATGATTACTGATAATCTTGATTGGGCTGTACACCCAAGATGAGGGAATCAGTCGGTGGTCGTCCAGATGTGCTTTGAGATCGATGGATATGCGGGGTACTAGGTGCCTCCGGTTTCGTTCAGACCCAGAACGGACTTGCAAATGGACTGTGTGTCTGACATTGGATTTTAGTCCGTGTGATTGATCTCTATTAAATATATATCTGTTTGGCGGCGGAGAATTTATTCTCTTGCTTAACGCCCTTCTCTGAGACGTACGAGCTCAGGGGTTATATATTGATGGATATCAAATGCATGGAGTGAATTGCCTGTGTGGCATGCCTAAGTGGCAATTGATCGAGGCTTCTGTTGAAAAGCAAAGTCTTGTGGTGATGATCAAAGCACGGCCTTTGTGGCATAGCTTTGTGTAACGTTTACTTCGCGAGTTTCGCACCCCGGTTGTGAACCAAAAACGGGAGAGGACCTCAGGGAGGGCATGCGTTTCTTTCAAGCTAGGGTGGTGTCAGTGACCTTCCAGCCCTGACATTTATATACTTTTCACCTGTGTGGTTGTTGCTGTTGCGAGGCGCCTCGGTTAGATCGGACGATCCGGGTCCGATGGAGTCATTCGTTGGCTCATTTACGCCCCAAAGGGCAGGGAAACACAGTGTTCAGGAATTTTAATCCACATCGGTGGACCGGCCCTGACGATCCAAGGGTCACTCGAGCTCTGATCCTGAGGCTCGGGCTAGAGAGTCTCAAATCGGTTGAGGACTATCTTTTGCCTCGGTTCATAGATGGAAATCCAATTTCCAAATACGTGACTTTGCGGTTTTATTTGTAAACCTATATATGGCGACATAGTGGTATGGGGCATTCATGCCGCCTATGATTGATACTTATGATTTGAAGTTGTTTTATACACTATGCACTTGTAATAGTGTCAAATGATTTGTTTTAAACGTATCAAGCATTCTTGGCTATTATAAGGTGAAAACCCCATCCCCCGGCTTGCGTTGCATTGTGTGATAGGAACTGGGTCTTATAATAGCTTCATTTTTCTTTATTCAGCATTGCGTTGTTTGTTTTATGCACTGGTATTCTTGGGAGGAAACACGTTCCGTGTTATATGGCGTGGTCCCTTGATTTACCTAACTTTAAAAACAAAGATTAATAACTGTTTTAGTTCTCACACCAGTCCCATGACTGACCTGGAGTTTATTGTTTTAACCTAAACTCTGGGTGCCCTTATTTTGACACGGGCAGCTAGTAGTTTTGGTTTTGCAGATTTATATTCACAGGATCCTGGTTTACAGCTGGAATCATATCCGGAAAGCTTTGTATCCGTATATCTCTTCTAGTTGTGTATTGTATTATTTTCCGCTGCTATGTATTTAAATGTAATTTAAATCTCTGATATTTCTGTGTAATATTCATTTATACTCTGTATATTCTTGTATTCTGGTGCATTGTTGTAATATACAATGAAATGTTCTTCTGTTTGCGTTCTGTTGTGGCTTGTTCTCGAACTATCCGCGCTTTCCTTTACGGGGAAGTTACGGGTTTTCACATTAAGTCTTCTATTTAATTAATCCTGAAAACAAAGGCAGGAAGTATTCAAATATATTCACACAGCAAATATTCATAATATTTTCATATATGTATGCAACTATTTAGAATACTTCCATACAAGTATGAAATCATTCATAATATTTTGGCATTTGAAATATGCAACATTTCGTAATATTTGCATACAAGTAAGCAAGTATTCTAAATAACTGCACACAAGTAAGCAACATTTCTTAATATCATGTAAATTCAAAAGAACTTTATTCAATACACAAAATTTCACAATAATTCAGTTTGCAAAGTATATAAATATGAGCCAATAGTGAATTCTAACATAGAATATCGGTCAAAATATTTAAAATAATTCTAAACATCATGTTTCCCAAAATTTAATCAAACAAGTTTCATTTGATAGTAGGTATTTCTGTGTTAGATCATCTTTCACAGACTAACTATACGGTTTGCAATTGAGAATTTTGTACGCAAGCACAACTCGTTGTAGATTAACAGCCACAGTAGTGTGAATTTTATCCTTTTTATCGAGTTCTTTGTTGTCACTTCGTTGTTTCTTATATTCATAACAAATATTCCATAGTCGACGCCGCAAAAAATGTAAAACATCATCAATTAGTTTGAATACTTATTTTTGGTATGAAACTGTTCTTAAGAATAGCATATGTTTACGCAAAGAAATTAATAACAGAATATAAGATTGAAATTATTCTTAATAACAACATACAACTATGCAAGATTCTTAATAAAAGAGTACAATTATGCAAGTATTCTGATTAGATGCATATAAGTGTGCAACTATTCTGCATATATGCATACTATTTTGATTGTCTACATACAAGCATGCAACAATTCTTAGTAAATGCATAGGAGTATGCAAATATTCTGAATTTATTTACTTACGTATGACCTTGTTGTAGACAATCAGAAAATTCAATTGGTTTGTGTTAATGATAATTCTTATTTTCTAACTTTTTCACCAATGCATTGATGTAAATTCTCTATTGAAACACACACACACACACACACACACACACACACACATATATATATATATATATGCTGCTAACAGTTTCGATACTAATTTTCATACCATTATTCTTGTTGATCTTCGATGGTCTCTGTGATGGCCCGCCCCGCAGTAGTCTGCATTTCCTCCGAAGGTGCGCTGTACACATGCCCGACTAGCACGGAATGGCCGCCAAAGAAAGGAAAGAAGAGAGTGAACTAACAAGGAACCTGTAGAATGTCTCACAGCGCATGGAATAAAATATAATAATAACATAATCTTGACATAAAACAGGCGAGATAGTGCATAAGCTGAAAACTAAACCAACATAGCAGCGGAAATCCAAATACAGCTTATTACAACTTTCCAAATTACTATCTCTAAAACAAAGAAAGCTTAAGTAGAAGATGCACTACTAATGCCCAAATAGTGATCTTCAACAACACAGGGAGAATAATATATATATCATATGTTGAAGCCTCTTGCTCGTCTCCAGATCAGCTACCCGCGCATACCCAGCTAACCTGTCTCTAGTCTGTTCGTGAGTGCACCCAGAGTAATAAGAAGAGACATAAAACTCTGGGTCAGACAAAAAGTCTGGTATGAGCGATAAGCAGCTAAAGAGAACAATAACAGGTATACTAAACCTTACCTGAACCTGGAACCCAAGAGTTAGCACTACATACCGTACAATACTCTAAGGTGCCACTGAACAAATGGTGTGAAGATAACAGGGTGGGGGTGTGCATGTCATAATGATGGCAAACAAATCAACCATAGCAATCATCCTCACATTTCTCACTTAGTGCGTAAAGCATACGATGTCCACCACTGTCAATCACTAGACCCATCGAATTAGTGATGGAGTTCGACTTGTACAACTACTGCTGCTACCAAGCTTGCCACATGGAGTCATGACCAAATCTTTACAAATGACCCCACTTCATTGGTCTATTAGCTCTTTATCGTACCTAGGCCATTGTGGTCCTGAATCTGTTCACGTACTCCCTACACGTAGTGATTCAAAGTCACAGACATCGACAACTCCTTAGCAAACGTCCCGCAGCAAAGCCCAATCATGAAGCTCACTCATTGGTTCCCAACTGGACCCTGAGTCAGAGCTCCTTATTTGGACTTCCTTTGCATCTCGGGTTTTGGTCGAATTGGAGTTGGCATTCAGAAGAGTTGTCACGATAGTCATCACGTAGTAGAGATGGAAGATTCGATTCGGTCCAATCTGCTTCAGTCAGTTCGGTTCGGCTACACCATCCCCTGGCTTCCCGTTCGGTTCGGTGCTCCACTTCATGATGGTTCGGTTCGGGTCCACCTCCTCCATGCAGTTTGGTTCGGGTCCACCCCCTCCATGCGGTTCGGTTCGGTGCTTTGCTCCCTGGTTCCTCTTGCTCCAGCTTGTTACTCCGATCCAATCCCACGTTCCATTCCGATCCGATCCGAAACCCAACTCCAACTCCTTTGCACGTGGCCTTCCTTCTTGCCAAGCCCTCATTCTTGTACTAGGTTCCGATCCGGTTCGGTACTCTGCTCAGCTCGCCGGTCCGACCCGAGCCCCCTAACCCGATCCGAAACCCTGCACAACTTCCTACAACTTTTCCAGCAACTGTTTTGCGCCATATGACGACGTTTTCAACCACTCTAACTCTTCTAATCAATCACAAAGCGTATCATACAGTCATAGCAGCATATCAAACTAACCACAAACACCAGAATAATGAATTAACATGTCAAAACGGATCAAATATACCCAAAAACCCATATTTTCCCTTAAGCATGTTTAGGCAAAACTAATGATATGATTAGTAAAACTTAACCAAATCAAACCAAATTTCTAACAGAGGTCTAAAACATATTTTCGAATTTATAAATATTTTTCCAGAATTTATTAGTGTATAAATTCACTAATCTTCACTAATTACCCCTGGTTAACTGCAATTAGTGTCTAAACAATGCTAATCACTCACCTTGGTCATAAATAAAATTTTCAGAACTGAAGCCTCGCTGATTCGGGCGAATACTGGTGTCTAACAGCAGCTCTAATACTGATTTGGTGAAGATCTTCTTTGATTTTATGCGGATTAAGCCAAAACTTGATTCGAAAGTGATTAGAAGTTGATTTGTGTGTTGGAGGCCATTGCTAGGGTTCCAAGAATGAAAGTGGCGGCTGAAAGAAATGTTTTCTAAACCTAATCAACCCCTGTACATCTCTAATCCCAAAATGGGTCATGGGCCCTCTTGCTAATCACCCTAATTAGACCTGGTTAAGCTGTTTTTCACCTTTTAAACCTTGTTTCAGCCATATCTCCCAAATGGTGAGTCCGTTTGGCTAATGTGACCACTCTACGGAAAGGTAAACCATCATTCGGAGCCAATGGAAGTGGTTTCAGGTCAAAATTTCTTTCCAGTCAAAAGTTATGATCAAAACAAGAACAACTAGGGGCAAAACGGTCATTTAAAAATCTGCAAAAATCATGAACATGGAAAATGACCCCAATGGTCGTTTCCCAAAACCACATGACCATACGAATTCATATAAGGAAGAAATTAATATTCTACGATCCTTCGATGCGTAGAATGCGGGTTGTTACATTCTCCCCCCTTAAGAAATTTCGCCCCCGAAATTCCCTAACCAAAACACACAAATGGTCCCGCATGCCTATCAGCCATAAAACAACAATCAAACATGCAAAACAAGCCTATCCTAGCATGCGGAATAACTAAATTGCAAAGTAAATCTTACCAGGCAAGGAGTTCTGGATACGTCTTCCTAATGATCTCCTCTATCTCCCAAGTACAGTCATTCTCGTTCTCGCTCCACTGAACCTTGACTAACTTCATCGCCTTCCTTCGAAGTTGCTTCGTATCGTGATCGACAATATGAATCGGCTTGCGGTTCCCAACCGCCTCGGGTTCCACTTCGAAGTCCTTTAACTGATCAGGTGAAATAGTCATATCTGGGTCGTGCACGAACTTCCTTAGCTGGGAAACATGAAATACGTTGTGAACTCCCGCCATCTTCTCTGGTAAGCCAACTCTATACGCCAAATTCCCAACTTGTTCGAGAACTGGGAATGGGCCAACAAATCTTGGTGCCAACTTGCCTCTTCTGCCAAATCGTATCACATTTTTCAATGGAGAAATCTTGACAAACACCAAGTCACCAACGGAGAACTTTAAGTCTCTTCTCCTCTTAGCTGCATAACTCTTCTGGCTATCCTGGGCAGCCTTCATTCGTTGTTGAATAATCTTAATCTTACCTGAAGTTTCTCTTACTACATCTGGTCCAAGAACAAACTTCTCACCGGCCTCTATCCAACATGATGGTGAGTTGCACGGTCTTCCGTACAAAGCTTCATATGGAGCCATACCGATACTGGATTGGTAGCTATTTTTATATGCAAACTCTACTAGATGCAAATGGTCATCCGATGATCCACCAAAATCCAATATACAAGCCCTCAAGAGATCTTCCAATATACGATTCACCCTTTCTGTCTGACCGTCGGTTTGAGGATGATATGCGGTACTGAGATATAATTCCGACCCTAGAGCCTCTTGTAAGCTCTTCCAAAACCCACTAGTAAACAACGGGTCTTGGTCACTCACAATGCTTTTAGGTACTCCATGAAATCTCACTACCCACTTCATATACAGCTCTGCTAACTTAGCTGCCGTTCTGGTCGATTTGACTGGTATAAATCTTGCACTCTTGGTCAATCGATCCACAATTACCCAAATGCTATCATGTCCCGATCTAGTTCTTGGTAAACCATCAATGAAATCCATCGACTTGCTCCCATTTCCATTCGGGAATTTCTAATGGTTGCAACAAACCACTAGGCTTCTTTTTCTCAGCTTTAACTAGCTGGCAATTCATGCACTTGGATATAAACTTCCCAATGTCTCTTTTCATCCCTTCCCAGTAGTAAGTCTGCTTCATGTCTCGATACATCTTGTTACCACTGGGGTGTATAGTTAGTTTTGAGTGATGACACTCTCCAAGAACTTCAGCTCTCAATCCATTGACATTGGGTACCATAAGTCTTCCAATCTTTCTAAGCCATCCATCTCGACCAAGCCCATACTTATTCGTCACCTCATCGATACCCATCTCTAACTTGGAGATGATTTCCAATAGGTTAGGATCGCTCCTCTGACAGGAACCAATCCGCTCAATCAAAGTGGGTCTGATCGTCAAACTTGCTAACATTTATGGATCCAATTCGCACTTTGGTCTGAAATCATACCCAGCGATGTACTCCAGTTGCTTCCATTCTAGAAACATAGCCCCTAAACTGGCATGTCTTCTACTCAATGCATCAGCTACCGCATTGCCCTTTTTTGGTGTATATGCGATATCGAAATCATAGGAAGCCAAGAATTCTAACCATCTTTGCTGTCAGAGATTTAGATCCTTTTGAGAGAAAAGATACTTTAACGATTTATGATCGGTAAACAACTCGAATCTTTCTCCCAAGAGATAATGTCTCCACATCTTCAATGCGAACACGATCGCTGCCAATTCCAAATCATGGGTAGGGTATCTTTTCTCATGCAGTTTTAGTTGTCGACTTGCATAACTTACAACCCTACCTTCTTGCATCAATACAGTACCAAGTCCGGTACCACATGCATCTGTATATACTTTCATCTCTGCTTTCCCCTTGGGAATGATTAACACTGGTGCACGTGTCAACTTGTCCTTTAAACTCTTGAATGCGTTCTCGCACCTTTCATCCTAGAAAAAATCTTGATTCTTGTTGGTCAACTGAGTCAACGGTGCCGCTATCTTGGAGAAGTCTTGGATAAACTTACGATGATATCCAGCTAATCCCAAGAAACTTCTTACATCTGTTGCATTCTTGGGCGTAGACCAATCTTGCACCGTAGCCACCTTCGTAGGGTCCACAGCAATACCATTCTCTGAAACAACATGACCCAAGAATCTCACTTCTCTCCTCCAGAAGTGACACTTAGAAAACTTTGCTTTCAACTGGTGTTTTCTCAACACCTACATCACTATCCTCAAATGTTCCTTGTGTTCTTCCTCTGTCCTCGAATAGACCAAAATATCATCCACGAACACAAGGACAAACTTATTCAACTCATCTCTGAATACCCTATTCATCAGATCCATAAAATATGTTGGGGCATTGGTCAGCCCGAATGGCATGACCAACCATTCATAAAACCTAGACGGCGTCTGAAATGTCGTTTTAACTATATTCTCATCTTCCACTCTAAACTAATGGAAACCTGTCGCGAGATCCAACTAATAAAATACTCTCGCGCCACTCAACTGATCAAACAAATCATCTGTCCGCGGTAGAGGATACTTATTCTTCCTCGTCACTTTATTCAACTCGCGGTAGTCTACATACAAACGAAGGGAACCATCCGCCTTGGTAGCAAACACAACTAGTGCTCCCCATTCAAAAACACTCCTTCTGATAAATCCCTTCTTCAAAAGATCGCTGACTTGCACCGCGAGCTCTCGTTGCTCACTTGGTGCCATACGACGAAGTGGCATCACTATAGGTCTGACATCTTTCACTAAATCAATACGGAACTCAATCTCTCGGTGTGGTGGAAGCCCGGTCACTTCCTCGAAGACATTCGGATACTGGCCAACCACGGGTAAACCTGACAACTCACTATGCGGGATGTCGAGGGAATTTAGAAAACTAGCCATTACCTCATCACTGGTTAGACCACCAAACACTACCCTCTTCCCATCATTTGCTCTAGCTGTCACCAAAAGGCCCTCACAGTCTACCACCACCCCGTATCTTTGGAGCCAATCGACTCCCAAAATAATGCCAAACCCAGTAAAGCCCAAAACAAAGAAATTTCAAACAAACATGCACCAATCGGGTTCGTCACTACTAAAGGTCTATCGACAATCTCGGGCTCCAATCTCAACCTGTCTACCAGGTCACTAGATATGAAAGAACTGGAAGCTCCGGTATCAAACAAAACTCTAACAGGAACATCATAAACAGAAAGCATACCTTGAACAACAACATTCTTTCCCTTCTCCGCCGCAGTTGGGGCATTCGACGAAGAAGGAATAGCATTAAGGGCATATGCTTTCACCATCTGCTTTTCTTTAGGGGATTGCAGACACTTGTCCTTGTGATGTCCCACTTGGCCACAGTTGAAGCACTTCCTATCCGCTGGCTTGGCCCGACAATTAATAGCATAATGGCCCTTCTTACCACAGCTGAAGCACTCAACATCTTTCTTATTCTTTTTCTGGCCATATTTATTCTGGTTCCACTTCCTCTTATTCTGAGAACTACTCTTGCCTCCACCACTTGTTTGCGGCTTTGGCTCCTCTATAGATGCAACCTCATTCTTCGGCTTAGGGTAAAGACTCTTTGACCTTAATGCTTTCCCCACAATCGATTCAAACGTCTCATCGATGTGGTTAATAAGCCTTTCCCCCAAGTACTGATCCAAACTGCTTATGAACTTCTCGTTCTTCTTCTCGGTAGTATCAATAAGAGATAACCCATACTTCGACAAAGTGTCGAATTAGGCAATATACTCCGAGACATCTCTGTCATTCTGCTTGAGTTCCAAGAATTTCTTAAACAACACTGACTTCTGAGCAGGTGGAATGAACTTATCGCTAAAGCGAGCCTTAAACTGATCCCAAGTAATCTGATCCTCGGGAGTAGCTGCCTTTATAGCATTCCACCAATTCATTGCCCGTCCTTGCAGCTGACGGGATGCTTGCCTTCTCTTCAACGCATCCTCGATACCCAAGTCTTCGAAGATATGCTCGCAGCTATCCAACCAATCCTGAACATCCGTAGCCGATTCCGTTCCATGAAACGACTTCCCGTCAAGACTAGTATAATCCTTATTCAGCTTGGCGAAATCGGTCCTAGGCGCCTGCACTATTGGACCACCACCATTACCACCATTGGGAGCTGCCCTCTGTACATCCCTAAGCATCTCTCCCATAAGGTCAGTAAACATCGTCCTCATGTCATCAGCATTCCCATTATTGGCTCCTCTACTGGCACCTCTTACGTATCGGCCCATCGTTCAATCTATAAAGAGAAAACGATTAACCATCCCCATAGCGGTGCTAGTGCAGTGCGACTTCATCCTTAGCTATACTAATAGTATATATATATATGTTTTGAAAACCAAAATAATCACAAATACACGCTCTCATATACGTATACTATCTCTCCCTGATAACTTCCCTAGGTTAACTACGCAACCTAGAGCTCTGATACCAAGTGTGACGACCCGCCTCGCACTAGTCTGCATTTCTGAAGGTGCGCTGTACACGTGCCCGATTAGCACGGAATGGTCGCCAAAGAAAGGAAAGAAAAGAGTGAACTAACAAGGAACCTATAGAATGTATCACAGCGCATGGAATAAAATATAATAATAACATAATCTTGACATAAAACAGGCGAGACAGTGCATAAGTTAAAAACTAAACCAACATAGCAGCGGAAATCCAAATACAGCTTATTACAACTTTCCAAATTACTATCTCTAAAACAAAGAAATCTTAAGTAGAAGATGCACTACTAATGCCCAAACAGTGATCTTCAACAACATAGGGAGAATAGTATATATATCATACGTGGAAGCCTCCTGCTCGTCTCCAGATCAGCTACCCGTGCATACCCAGCTAACCTGTCTCTAGTCTGCTCGTGAGAGCACCCAGAGTAATAAGAAGAGACATAAAACTCTGGGTCAGACAAAAAGTCTGGTATGAGCGATAAACAGCTAAATAGAACAAAGACAGGTACACTAAACCATACCTGAACCAGGACCTGCAACCAAAGAGTTAGCACTACATACCGTACAATACTCTAAGGTGTGTAGCACCCCACACCTGCTAAGGTCACTCACTAAGGGAATGCCTTAACTTCGGTGGAGTATTTTAAGTGAATATAGAACAGAAAAATTACAACAAGACAGATATAAATAATACTTGTTAACTAAAACATCATTTCATTGCAGCAGAAGGTAAACATGTTTGGTTACAAAACCATAAAACAAAAGTCAAATACTAAATATCCATCCTGATAAAAACATAAGTACATAATCCCACTACATAACTAATAGCCATAATAGAAAAGATAAGCTGAGCTTTACATCAATGGTCCAAGCTCCAAAAGATAGATAAAGGAATCTGATCAAAGCCCACTAGTGCTAGGCCCACTCTGAGAACCTGAGGGTTGGGAAAAAGATAAAAACAACGGGGTCAGACATAAGTCTGAGCGAGTCCCATAACTTTAAGAATACAATCATTAAAGTAATTAGGGTATGATATAAACTTGGTACGGTAATGACTGGGGATAAATGGCTACACTAAGCAGCCAACTAGACATAGGATGAGCTAAGATATCGGTAAAGACGCATCTACCCACCCAAGGGTAATTACTACACTGCACCACACCAGTCATTCCTAACTTAAAGGTTGATCCCACCCAAGGACTTAGAAAATTTAACTAGTAGTTTCGTGTACCCCTAGCTGACCACATAGGTGTCGTCTGCCCCTATCTCCACTAGGTGTACCCACTACTCCCCAAGTGATCGGCTCCCTAACATAGATACCCGTGCTGGCCGCACAGTGGGGTGTATCACTCCCCAAAGTGGCAACCCGATACAACCAACGGTGCACGGCTTATACCTACACGATGCAACAACGTCTTACCTACCAGCCCGGGCCCACACACGCATACGAAACCCGTTGGACTTGCGTTGCCACCGCTACCCCGTTTTGGCCTCTTATAGTCAAGCCCAGTACGCGTGTCCCGTCCTCGACATGGGTCGAGCCCACAAAGATACACATGAGTTACTGGTTGAAATGGGCCCCCACAAGCTACCCACCTAAGCTTGCTCCCTCTAGTGTATCCCACTTAACCCTTTAATCATGTTTAATTATATGTTTCCACTTTGGTTAAGTATTCAAATCGTATTTTCTATTGCCACCCAAGGCAACCACTAGATTTCCACATGCCACCCAAGGCACCCACTTAATGCCTCATGCCCCACTACATGCTTATCTGGTTAAGTGTTTCTTAATTGATTAAGACCGTAACCTTTGTAAAGACCTCTCACATTAGACTGTCTTTTATGGCAGCTGGATTTGCCGGTCGGGTCCGGGCAGCCTTACGTCATAACAGAGTCTAACCTCGTGTCTTTACACTTTTCACGTATTTAGTTTATGCCTAAGACCTCTCACATTGGGCCAATCATTTGTAGCCGCTGGATTTTCCGGTCGGGTCCGGGCAGTCTTATGCTACAAAAGGGTCCAACCTCGTGTCTTAGTCGATTAATTACACCTAATTAATCACCCCCGTATTTTGAATTAATTTTCCCTAATTAATTCCAATTTAATGATGTACATAATTGACTCAATTATGTGCATCCACTTATGGTATGACCAATTTCACCACAATTTTGTTAACATGAATATTAACCCCATCGTTCCCCACGTAATACGCTAACATGACATACTTAAAATGGAAGATTCATCACAAATACAATGGTTTCAACTTAGCATAACATTAGCATCAACATGGGTTTTAAAGGTGTCAACTTGCATATATGACCATAGCATCAAACCCAACTAGCATAAATAATCAACCCAAACTTGCATGAATCACATATGTCATAAAGAGGGTAACTTGCATAGATGTTCATGTCATAGACCTATCATAAAGGGATAAACTTGCATACATATCATAGGTCTAAAAAGGGATGAACTTGCATATGTTACTCATATCATAAAAAGGGGTAAACATGCATATATATGCATGACATACAAAGGGGTAAACTTGCATATGTATGCATATCATACAAAGGTGTAAACTTGCACATGTTACTTTCATATAATCAAACACCAAACTTGCATAACATGTCATATATGAACTTGCATATAATCAAACACCAAACTTGCATAACATGTCATATATGAACTTGCATATAATCAAACACCAAACTTGCATAACATGGTGTCATAATGGATCAATGTTTATCATAGTGATTTGCATAACTAGCATCATGAACACATAGCATAAAACTTGCATAACTAACATCATGGACATATAGCATAAAACTTGCATAACTAACATCATGAGCACATAGCATATGATAACATAACTTGCATTGATCCACATTCATAACCATAAACTCATTACATCCTATCATAATTAGTTTAGCAATTGCTTGCTAAAGGCATAGAAACTCACAACTTGTTGATTAGCACTCCTATGAAGAAGATTAAGTTGCTAGAGTTGATTAGAAGTTGATTTGAAAAGCTATCTTCTTCTAAAATGTGATGGAGGCTCCTTCTAATTGCATTTTGACGGCATGACGGCCTTGTATCTATTTTTAGTATGAATTAGGGTAGTCTTAGGGTGTATTTATAGATTTAGGATGTAGTTTAGGCCATAGGATTAACCCTAGTTTAGATCTAAACCATCAAAAATCGTCACAGGTCAGCAGAACAGACCAGAGAACCAAAACAGGTGCACCAGGCCAGCCAGGGTCAAACCAGAAAGCTGTGCAGGTTTCTGGCTCGACACGGGCGCACTTCCCAAGTGCGCCAGTGTATTTTTGTGCTGGCGCACTTCACAAGTGCGCAAGTGCATTCTGGCTTGTTTTTGGTTTTTCTGCCTAACTTCGTTCGTCCATATCTTCTTCATACGGACTCCGATTTTCGAAAACTCGGACTCTATTTCGCGTATTTTTCCGAGACGAACGCAATGGCGCAACCCGTTTCCCCTAATTACCACATATGGGATTAGTTATTCTTTATATTGTGAATGTTAATATTAACTGAAATTCGGGGTGTTACATTCTCCCCTACTCCCCGAAATCTCTAAGTCCAGAAGAACGTATCCTACCATCCAAACAACCATCTACTAAACCATCAAACACTGGCATCCATTGTCCTTAAAGTTTCTAATGCTGTATGAACATATGCAAAAAGTTTGTGTATATGTTCCCTGTCTAATGCAAAATCAGGCGGTCTACTGATTCAGTTGACCTCCTTAATGCAAACCATGATAGTGCCATGCATCCAATATGTATGCGAAAGAACCCTATCTACACATACTATTTCTACATGTGTGCACAACCATACACCAAAATGCATCATCCATATGATAACACAACCATTATACATCCATTAATATAGCTACCTACACACAATTATATGCAATATGCAATATGAAGTGACTGAGCCGATCTAGTGTCTAAAGTGTGTGTATATGCATCCACGAGCAACCACTAGCAAACACTTGCATCCACATGCATCCATCAATCATAACATGTCTCAAACACATGTTTCAACCATAGGTTCACCCTATCTAAAGGTCAAAGGTACTAAAGAGAGGACATACTAAAGATAAGATAAGAACTAGACAAACGATAAAGGAGAAATTAAAAGACATACCCTCAAAAAGGAATGGGTACAGTGAACGCATCTTCGCTTCTGTCTCCCAAGTAGCGTTGCTCTCATCATCTCCCCATTGCACTTTGACTAGTTGAACCTCTCTGTTTCTCAACTTCCTAATCTCTGACCCAAGGATGCGAGTATGAGCTCGTCGAATCGTCGCATCACGCTCTACCTCCACTTCTCTAAGCAAGCTCGGCTCTACCACCTCTGCGGTCTCATGTAGGCACTTCCTCAAATGTGACACATGGAATACGTCATGTACACCACTAAGTCTCTCGGGCAAATCCACTCTATATGCCATCTGTCCAATCCTTTCCTTATGAGGAAACAGTCCTACAAACCTTGGTGCTAATTTTCCAACGGACCCAAAGCGAACAACATTCCGTAATGGAGATACTTTGACAAAGACCATGTCCCCAACATCAAACTCAAGATCCGTCCTCCTTTTATCCGCATAAGATTTCTGCCTATCTTGCGCTGCTTTCATCCTTCTTCGAATCAAATCAATCTTTTCTGAAGTCTCTCTAACCATATCGGGCCTAAGCAAGATCTTATCCGTAGATTCCCACCAACATGTAGGTGACCGACAAGGCCTTCCATAAAGAGCTTCGAAAGGAGCCATGCCAGTACTAGACTGAAAGCTTTTATTATACGCGAACTCCACCAATGGAAGATGCTCTTCCCATGTACCTCCAAAATCTAAGATACGTAGCCCCAAAAGGTCTTCTAGAACACGATTCACCCTCTCGGTCTAGCCGTCCATCTGAGGATGATATGCGGTGCTCAAACACAACTGAGTCCCTACTGCCTCTTGCAAACTCTTCCAAAACTCGCTAGTGAAGATAGGATCTCGATCGCTCACTATGCTAGAAGGTACACCATGCAACCGAACTATCTCTCGAAGGTAAACCGAAGCTAGCCATGGAGCAGTCCTCTTACTCTTCACGGGTATGAAATGGGCGCTCTTAGTAAGTCTGTCTACCACAACCCAAATTCCCGTATTACCCTTCCTCGATCTCGGTAACCCATTGATAAAATCCATCGAGACGCTATCCCACTTCCATTGCGGAACTTCCAATGGGTGAAGCAACCCACCGGGTTTCTTTTGCTCCGCTTTCACTTGTTGGCACACCAAGCATCTAGCGACATACTCGGCCACATCTTTCTTCATACCGGCCCAAAAGAAAACTCGCTTCATGTCTTGGTACATCTTGTCCCCACCGGGATGAATGGTCATCTTCGAACGATGCGCATCATCAAGAATAGCCTTCTTCAAACCCTCATCTTGCGGTACACAAAGTCTACCGTCTCTACGCAACCACCCCTTACCATCTAGGGTGTACCTACTCAAATGGCTGGACGACTCCCCCCTTATGAGCTTCTCTACTAACTCAACCAACTATGGGTCGTCCTGCTGTGCCTCACCAATTCGTCCCAAAAGAGTAGGTCTGACCTCTAAGGATGCTAGCAAACCGGGTATAAAGTCAACGGAAGGTCTGAAGTCAAACATCGAGATAAATCCCAAGCTTCGTCGTTCCACGAACAATGGACTCAAGGACAACCTTTTTCTGCTTAAGGCGTCCTCCACCACGTTACCCTTGTCAGGGGTATAAGCTATCTCGAAATCATAGGATGCTAAGAACTCCATCCACCTTTGCTGTCTTAAGTTCATATCCTTCTGAGAAAACAAGTACTTCAAAGATTTATGGTCGGTGAACAATTCGAACCTCTCGCCAAGAAGATAATGGCGCCAAGTCTTAAGCGCAAAAACAATAGTGGCCAATTCTAGATCATGTGTAGGGTAATTTTTCTCATGCGCTCTCAACTGCCTTCCCCCATAGGCTATTATCCTTCCCTCTTGCATTAAGACTGCGCCTAGTCCTGTCCCACAAGCATTGGTATAAACAACAAATGGCTTACTCCCATCTGGCAACACTAAGACTGGAGCTGTGGTTAAAGCTCTCTTTAACCGTTGGAACACATCATCACAATCTACGTCCCATGTGAAGACTAGATTCTTCTTTGTCAAGCGAGTTAATGGGGCTGATATCTTCGCGAAGTCCTTGATAAACTTCCTATAGTAGCCAGCCAACCCCAAGAAACTCCTCACCTCGGTAGCATTCTTCGGAACCTTCCAATCTTGGATGGATACTACCTTAGCGGGATCCACAGCTAACCCTTCTTTGGAGATCACGTGCCCTAAGAACCGCACTTCCTTCCTCCAAAAGTGACATTTAGAGAATTTAGCCTTAAGGCTATGCGCTCGAAGAGTCTCCAACACTTCCCTAAGATGTAGGGCATGCTTTTCTTCACTCTTAGAAAAGACTAAGATGTCATCCACAAAGACCACCACGAACTTATTAAGGTACTCCCTGAACACCCTACTCATCAAATCAACAAAGTATGCAGGGGCGTTCGTCAAACCAAAGGGCATCACCAGCCACTCATAGAAACCATCCGGAGTCCTAAAGGCAGTCTTCTCTATACTATCCTCAGCCACTCTCAATTGATGAAACCACGTGGCTAAGTCCAACTGCGAAAACACTGAGGCGCCAACCAACTGATCAAAGAGATCATCAATCCTCGGCAATGGGTGTCTATTCTTATTTGTAAGCTTGTTGAGTTCTCTATAGTCTACACAAAGTCTGAGGGACCCATCCGCCTTCGTGGCAAAAACCACTGGAGCACCCACTCCGATATACTTCGTCTTATGAACCCCTTCTCAAGCAACTCCCCTACTTGCTTATGGAGTTCCCTCCTCTCACGAGGAGCCATGTGGCGCACTGGCAAAGATATTGGTTTAGCATTGTCTACCAGATATATTCGGAAGTCTATCTCCCGCTTTGGAGGTAAGCCCTTCACCTCCTCAAACACATCCGAGTATTCCCGGACCACTCTAACAGTTCGCAAACTCTCGACCGAAGCGTCAAGTGATTCAAGATAACTTAGCATAACAGAGTTCATGGGATTACAAGAGATCTCGAGAGTGTTCCCCAAGCGGGTCATGAGCCCAACAACTCTCCTTTCACAATCAAGAACGGCACCATTACTGGATAACCAGTCCATGCCCAAAATCAACCCATAGCCCGTGAAGCCCAAAACAAAAGCATCACATCTAAACTCAACGCTAAGTATGGAAATATTCAAACCCAAACATATCATGGACAAATAAGAGGAGCCCCCAATTGGGTTTGAAACAACCAAGGGATCATCTACTAGACTGGTGTCTAAGTGTAGTGACTCAACTAATAATGATGAGATAAACGAATGCGATACGCCAGAGTCGAATAAAGTATGGACAGGATGATCAAACAGAAAAACCAGACTTTTAACGGAAATAGTTCTACCTCTTTCCTGAATCGGTGGAACCGCGAGAGCCTGAACTTGCCCCCTTGCCTGACCTGGTGCCATAAGAGCCTACACCTGTCCTCCTAAGGTAGATCTCGTCCTCTGCCCCTTCTTAGGGCAGTCCTTCACTAGATGCCCTGCTTCGCCACAGTGGAAGCAGCCAGTCTTCTTCTTCTTCCGACAATCTTTGCTGAGGTGGCATAGTGTCCCACAGTTGAAGCACTTCTTCTTTTCCTTGCCACCGTTGCCTTTCCCACCCTTGTTTTGTTGTTGTTGTTGAGGTCTCTTCTGATCTCCTTTCTTCTCGGGTGCCTTATTAGCATTGGGACCCTTCTCTTCCTCATGCATGAGTGCCATATCTACTAGCTTCTCAAAGGTGGCCCCCATAGGGATGTGAGTCATAGCCAATCCATGCATCGGTTCATTCAAGCCCTTAACGAACCTCAAAGCCTTCTTCTCCGGTGTATTCACCATGTCTATGCCAAACCTTGCCAACTGATTAAACTTGTTGACATATTCCTTCACTGATAGGTTTCCTTGCTTTAGAGTCAAGAACCTTTCCATATACAGATTTTCTTCCGCCCTTGAGAGAAACTTCGCCACAAACCTTTGCCTGAAATCCACCCAAGAGTCAACAGGGCGCTCTCCATTAGTGACCTCCCACCAGAACGAGGCCTCTCCCTTCATTAACCAAGCAGCTAACTTGACTTTCTTTCCTTCTTCCATCTCAAAGATATCTATCAACTCTTCCACCTCCTTAAGCCAATCCCTAGCTTCCACAAAAGTTTCTGATCCTTGAAAAGGTTTCCCTCCCATAGCATTAAATTCCTTGCAAGTCTTAGCAAAAGTATCCGCGCGAGGAGGAGGAGGAAGATCGAGTGCAACTGGTGGTGGAGGAACATTAGTTGGACCCGCAGCGGCGGCCCTAGCCTCCATCAATCTCCTATACCATACTGGTATCGTCACACCCTCCGAAAAGTTAACATCTTCAGCCATGCTGAAACGAAAAAGGAAAGATTCAAAACGGAGAATTCGAAAGATAAAGATATGGCTATTGGGGATTATGCTTTTCTTTCAAAACTTTTCTCTTAAAAGTCATGTTTTTGAAAATACTTCTTCCAAAAATGTTTTTAGAAAAGTAGTTTTTATAAAAAATTATCTATTCTGGTAACCTGGCTCTGATACCACGTGTAACACCCCACACCTGCTAAGGTCACTCACTAAGGGAATGCCTTAACTTCGGTGGAGTATTTTAAGTGAATATAGAACAGAAAAATTACAACAAGACAGATATAAATAATACTTGTTAAATAAAACATCATTTCATTGCAGCAGAAGGTAAACATGTTTGGTTACAAAACCATAAAACAAAAGTCAAGTACTAAATATCCATCCTGATAAAAACATAAGTACATAATCCCACTGCATAACTAATAGCCATAATAGAAAAGATAAACTGAGCTTTACATCAACGGTCCAAGCTCCAAAAGATAGATAAAGGAATCTGATCAAAGCCCACTAGTGCTAGGCCCACTCTGAGAACCTGAGGGTTCGGAAAAAGATAAAAACAATGGGGTCAGACATAAGTCTGAGCGAGTCCTATAACTTTAACAATACAATCATTAAAGTAATTAGGGTATGATATAAACTTGGTACAGTAATGACTGGGGATAAATGACTACATTAAGCAGCCAACTAGACATAGGATGAGCTAAGATATCGGTAAAGACGCATCTACCCACCCAAGGGTAATTACTACACTGCACCACACCAGTCATTCCTAACTTAAAGGTTGATCCCACCCAAGGACTTAGAAAATTTAACTAGTAGTTTCGTGTACCCCTAGCTGACCACATAGGTGCCGTCTTCCCCTATCTCCACTAGGTGTACCCACTACTCCCCAAGTGATCGGCTCCCTAACGTAGATACCCGTGCTGGCCGCACAGTGGGGTGTATCACTCCCCAAAGTGTCAACCCGATACAACCAACGGTGCACGGCTTATACCTACACGATGCAACAACGTCTTACCTACCAGCCCGGGCCCACACAGGCATATGAAACCCGTTGGACTTGCGTTGCCACCGCTACCTCGTTTTGGCCTCTTATTGTCAAGCCCAGTACGCGTGTCCCGTCCTCGACATGGGTCGAGCCCACAAAGATACACATGGGTTACTGGTTGAAATGGGCCCCCACAAGCTACCCACCTAAGCTTGCTCCCTCTAGTGTATCCCACTTAACCCTTTAATCATGTTTAATTACATGTTTCCACTTTGGTTAAGTATTCTAATCGTATTTTCTATTGCCACCCAAGGCAACCACTAGATTTCCACATGCAACCCAAGGCATCCACTTAACCCCTCATGCCCCACTACATGCTTATCTGGTTAAGTGTTTCTTAATTGATTAAGACCGTAACCTTTGTAAAGACCTCTCACATTAGACTGTCTTTTATGGCAGTTGCATTTGCCGGTCGGGTCCGGGCAGCCTTACGCCATAACAGAGTCTAACCTCGTGTCTTTACACTTGTCACGTATTTAGTTTATGCCTAAGACCTCTCACATTGGGCCAATCATTTGTAGCCGCTGGATTTGCCGGTCGGGTCCGGGCAGTCTTATGCTACAAAAGGGTCCAACCTCGTGTCTTAATCGATTAATTACACCTAATTAATCACCCCTGTATTTTGAATTAATTTTCCTTAATTAATTCCAATTTAATGATGTACATAATTGACTCAATTATGTGCATCCACTTATGGTATGCAACATCATACCAATTTCACCACAATTTTGTTAACATGAATATTAACCCCATCGTTCCCCACGTAATACGCTAACATGACATACTTAAAAGGGAAGATTCATCACAAATACAATGGGTTCAACTTAGCATAACATTAGCATCAACATGGGTTTTAAAGGTGTCAACTTGCATATATGACCATAGCATCAAACCCAACTAGCAGAAATAATCAACCCAAACTTGCATGAATCACATATGTCATAAAGAGGGTAACTTGCATAGATGTTCATGTCATAAACCTATCATAAAGGGATAAACTTGCATACATGTCATAGGTCTAAAAAGGGATGAACTTGCATATGTTACTCATATCATAAAAAGGGGTAAACATGCATATATATGCATGACATACAAAGGGGTAAACTTGCATATGTATGCATATTATACAAAGGTGTAAACTTGCACATGTTACTTGCATATAATCAAACACCAAACTTGCATAACATGCCATATATGAACTTGCATATAATCAAACACCAAACTTGCATAACATGTCATACATGAACTTGCATATAATCAAACACCAAACTTGCATAACATGGTGTCATAATGGATCAATGTTTATCATAGTGATTTGCATAACTAGCATCATGAACACATAGCATAAAACTTGCATAACTAACATCATGGACATATAGCATAAAACTTGCAAAACTAACATCATGAGCACATAGCATATGATAACATAACTTGCATTGATCCACATTCATAACCATAACCTCATTACATCCTATCATAATTAGTTTAGCAATTGCTTGCTAAAGGCATAGAAACTCACAACTTGTTGATTAGCACTCCTATGAAGAAGATTAAGTTGCTAGAGTTGATTAGAAGTTGATTTGAGAAGCTATCTTCTTCTAAAATGTGATGGAGGCTCCTTCTATTTGCATTTTGATGGCATGACGGCCTTGTATCTATTTTTAGTATGAATTAGGGTAGTCTTAGGGTGTATTTATAGATTTAGGATGTAGTTTAGGCCATAGGATTAACCCTAGTTTAGATCTAAACCATCAAAAATCGTCATAGGTCAGCAGAACAGACCAGAGAACCAAAACAGGTGCACCAGGCCAGCCAGGGTCAAACCAGAAAGTTGTGCAGGTTTCTGGCTTGACACGGGCGCACTTCCCAAGTGCGCCAGTGTATTTTTGTGCTGGCGCACTTCACAAGTGCGCCAGTGCATTCTGGCTTGTTTTTGGTTTTTCTGCCTAACCTCGTTCGTCCATATCTTCTTCATACGGACTCCGATTTTCGAAAACTCGGACTCTATTTCGCGTATTTTTCCGAGACGAACGCAATGGCGCAACCCGTTTCCCCTAATTCCCACATTTGGGATTAGTTATTCTTTAATTTGTGAATGTTAATATTAACTGAAATTCGGGGTGTTACAAGGTGCCACTGAACAAATGGTGTGAAGATAACGGGGTGGGGGTGTGCATGTCATAATGATGTCAAACAAATCAACCATAGCAATCATCCTTACATTCTCACTTAGTGCGTAAAGCATACGATGTCCACCACTGTCAATCACTAGACCCATCAAAGTAGTGACGGAGTTCGACTTGTACAACTACTGCTACTACCAAGCTTGCCACATGGAGTCATGACCAAATCTTTACAAATAAACACAATTCATTGGTCTATTAGCTCTTTATTCATACCTAGGCCATTGTGGCCCTGAATCCGTTCACGTACTCCCTACGCATAGTGATTCAAAGTTACAGACATCGACAACCCCTTAGCACAGGTCCCGCAGCAAAGCCCAATCATGAAGCTCACTCATTGGTTCCGAACTGGACCCTGAGCCAGAGCTCCTTATTTGGACTTCCTTTGCATCTCAGGTTTTGGTCGAATTGGAGTTGGCCTTCAGAAGAGTTGTCACGATAGTCGTCGCGTAGTAGAGATGGAAGTTTAATTCGGTTCGGTCCAATCTGCTTCAGTCGGTTCGGTTCGGCTACACCATCCCCAGGTTTCCCGTTCGGTTCGCTGCTTCACTTCATGATGGTTCGGTTCGGGTCCACCTCCTCCATGCGGTTTGGTTCGGGTCCAGCCCCTCCATGCGGTTCAGTTCGTTGCTTTGCTCCCTGGTTCCTCTTGCTCCAGCTTGTTACTCCGATCCGATCCCACGTTCCATTCCGATCCGATCCTCAACCGAACTCCAATCCTTTTGCACGTGGCCTTCCTTCTTGCCAAACCCTCATTCTTGTACTAGGTTCCGATCCGGTTCGGTACTCTGCTCAGCTCCCCGGTCCGACCCGAGCCCCCTAACCCGATCCGATCCGAAACCCTGCACAACTTCATGCAAGTTTTCCAGCAACTATTTTGCACCATACGACGGCGTTTTCGACCACTCTAACTCTTCTAATCAATCACAAAGCATATCATACAGTCATAGCAACATAGCAAACTAACCACAAACACCAAAACAATGAATTAACATGTCAAAATGGATCAAATATACGCAAAAACCCATATTTTCCCTTAAGCATGTTTAGGAAAAACTAATGATATGATTAGTAAAACTTAACCAAATCAAACCAAATTTCTAACAGAGGTCTAAAACATTATTTTCGAATTTATAAATATTTTTCCAAAATTTATTAGTGTATAAATTCGCTAATCTTCACTAATTACCCTTAGTTAACTATAAGTAGTGTCAAAATAATGCTAATTACTTACCTTGGCCACAAATAAAATTTTTAGAACTGAAGGCTCGCTGATTCGGGCGAATACTGGTGTCTGACAGCGGCTCTAATACTGATTTGGTGAAGATCTTCTTTGATTTGATGTAGATTAAGCCAAAACTTGATTAGAAAGTGATTAGAAGTTGATTTGGGTGTTGGAGGTCATTGTTAGGGTTCCAAGAATGAAAGTGGCGGCTGAAAGAAATGTTTTCTAACCGTAATTAGCCCGTATACATCTCTAATCCCGAAATGGGTCATGGGCCCTCTTGCTAATCACCCTAATTAGGCCCGGCTAAGCTGTTTTTCACCTTCTAAACCTTGTTTCAGCCATATCTCCCAAACGGTGAGTCCGTTTGGCTAATGTGGCCACTCTACGGAAAGGTAAACCATCATCCGGAACCAATGGATGTGGTTTCAGGTCAAAATCCCTTTCCAGTCAAAAGTTATGGTCAAAACAAGATCAGCTAGGGGCAAAAAGGTCATTTAAAAATCGGAAAAAATCATTAACATGGAAAATGACCCCAGTGGTCGTTTCCCAAAACCACATGACCATACGACTTCATATAAGGAAGAAATAAATATTCTACAATCCTTCGATGTGTAGAATGCAGGTTGTTACAGTCTCCTTCGTGGCGTGGTTTTTTTGAGTCATAATGAATCCATCTTCTATCTTCTTTTATAAATTCTAATAATGTGAAATGCTTACCACTGTGGATAGGTATGAATATTTTATGCAAAAATCGTTTCCTTCTTGCACTCGTTTATCTACCAATTCTTTTATTTGTCCAATTGGTTCATTCATTAGAAGTGTATGTAATTGATCATTTATGTGACCAAAATTTATAATGTTATAAGGAAATTTTGGTGCGGAAATAAAAACTTACAGAAGCACTAGTTTTGATGTATCTGATTTCCGGATGGTCTTTTCGCAGCTCATGTGCAAACAAATCTATTATCTATTAAAATTAGTAGATTTTATTTGTTACAGATAGATGAATATATGCTGATATTTCAAATGATTAATAGAATTTTTGTAACTATATTTATTTAATTACGGTGATACCTGTCCTTCTATGAATCTTCCAACAATTAAATCAGCCAATGAAACTCCAACAATGCATATGTCATCTTCATCATTTAGGTATGCACTTTTGTTGTTAATTTATGTAATATAATTAGAGAATATATAAAATTACAGTACTAGTAAACTATGCAAATAATCTGAATAATTAGATATATGTATGCATTTTTTGAGAATATTTGCACATATGTATGCAACTGTTAATATTAATTTCATAATACGTTTGCAACTATTCAGAATATTTGCATACAAGTATGCAAGTGTTATGAATATCTGCATATGGCATGCAACTATTATGGAAATCTGCATACATTTATACATATTTTCTGAATATTTACAAAACAACAATGCAACTATTCTAATTAAATGCATACATGTATGCAAATATTTTCAATTTATTGCTTTATTTTGAGCAATATTTGAATTCAATATAAAATTTACAAAATTTGTTTACATTTTGCAGTAATTTTACCTTAGGTCATACACTGTAAAAAATTCTTCTAGTTGGTTGATCTGATGCTCTTCTAAGTTCTAAGTATTTTTATACTTTCCGATTTTCAGTTTTAATCCTATAGTCGTTTCTTCAAATGTTGGTTGTGTTTCATAGTCATCTACATTCACTATTTCTATTCGTTTCAATTTTCTTTCGGCCTTAGTAGAGAATAATATCAGATATATTAGTAATTTCTATGGTAAATTGCAGAAACTATTATTAACATCAAAAACTATTTTTTTTTAACCTTTTTTCTTTATTAAACTTTGGTGTTCCTGCTCCATTTCCTTTTCCTTCTCCTTCTCCTTGTTCTGCTCCTGTTCCTCCTCCTGGTTTTTATCCTGCTCCTGTTCCTTCTCCTGCTTTTTTTGTATGTCTATTTTCAGCATTATCAACATCATTTTTGTCAATATCATTCTTTCCCTCCTCATCAACTTAATAAACATCTTCCTTTTCAACATCTCTTGTATTGTCTTTATCAACTTTATCATCATCATTCTTCTTCTCTTTATCTATTTCCATATTATCAGTCTTATCAATATCTCCTGCACCGTCTTCCCTATCTTTATCTTGCTTGTCAACATCTATGTTTTTCTCTTGTTGCTCTATTCCTTCTCTTCCTTTTGATCAACCTTATTCTGCTCTCCTTCATTTTCATCTTTATTATGTTCATCATCACCTTTATCTTCAACATTAACTTTATCATCATCCCGTTTATCGTTCTTGTCATCATTTTTGTCTTCAATATCTTCTTCAGTGTCTTCATTTTATTCAATATCTTCGTCAACATTCATTTCATCATGTTGTTTGTCTTCTTCCTCTTCACTTTCATTATTTTCCTCATAATTTTCATCATACTCACTTTGATCAACCTTTGTTTGAAGTCGATCTTCTTCAGTTCTTTTTGATGAGGTGTCAGTATTAATTTCCTGTATTCTATTTGTTAACCTTGTATTCTCCTCTCTTAGCCGCCTATTCTCCAGTTTTAATTTTGTTATCAATTCCTTAAATCTTTGTTCCCTTTTTTTTATAAAATGCTTCATATTCTTCATCTTTTTCAACAGCTCATTTCAATAATTTTATTTCCTTCCCTTGTAAATCCTGGAGAAACGGCAGCAATGTATGTTCAATTAATACAGCAAATATTTGCAGTTATTTATGCAACTATGTGAAAAAACTGCATAAATATATGGAAGTATTCAAAATATATGAATACAAGTATGTACATATTCAGAAAATTTTCATATTTCCAAGCAACTATTAAAAATACCTGCATATAGGAATGAAATTATACTAAATATTTTTTCAATTGAAATATGCAACATTTTTTAATATTTTCATATAAGTAAGAAAGTATTCTAAGTAATTGCACACAAGTAAGCAACATTTCTTAATATATGCATAAAGCGTGCAACTATTCCTAATATTTGCATATATGTATGCAAATACTCTTAATATTTGCATCTATTTGTTTAGCTATTCAAAATATTTAATATGAAAATTAAAAATGATTAGGATTATATGACACTTACTATGTTGTATGGGATATTCATTACTTTGAAGGCTTTAGCATTTTTATATCCCATTTTCCTACGAATGGGTATATATCGTTGTATTTTGTCTTTGATGTTGTTAGAATATGGGTTTTTTCGCAAACCCCCCACTTCAAAATCAAATAAAAAAAAGTAACATTTGTGAATAGAATGAACGATAATTTAATAAAAAACTTGCTAATAAGTTTATAAACAGTACCAAGAATAGTGTCACGCAAGCGCTAATCTTGTGTGGTGTTTCGTAGTACTTGTCCACTTGGCTGAAAAGATGGTGGTGTATGGTTTTTGGCCAAGATATTTTTGTTAATTTCTGGTCGCACACGCAATATGGTATCAGAGTCCACAGTAAGGTGTAGTTAGGGCTGGATACAAGAAAAATAGCGGCTAAGTAGAGAAGCAAAAGTTTTGCAGTATCATAATATGCTTCTGCTGATTCTTCTTTAATTGTTGAGAAAATATGTCTTTCTATATTCTTCTTGCTCGTTGTAGCTTCATCTTTAAAATGTTTTTCTATGAACGACTTATATTCTTCATCATTCTTATCTTGCTTTTTCAAATGGCCACTAGTTTTTATAACCTCTCCTTGTAATGAGCAATCCAAAAACTGTACAATATCTTCTTCTGTAAATATTAGTATCAAGTCACCAAATTAAAAATATTTTAAGTTTTTCTTATAGCTTTTGATGATGAGATCTAATGTTGTCAAATTTGTAAAGTTCTATGATGGGGAAATGATGCCATCAACGATCATGTCAATAAATCCAGTGAGAGGAATTTTTCAAGATATGATGAATGTTCTACTGTAAATAGTTCATCAGTCTTTAATTTCTCAACCGAATCTATGAATGCCTTACCATTATTTCTGTAAACGTACTCCTTCTTGGCAATCTTCGGTACATCTTCAACTTTCCTTTCTTTGGTTGTTTATCCAGAAGTTGATTGTTGTTCTGTAGTTAACAGTGCTTACTCTTTTTCATCGTTTACTGTATCAGCTTCTTCCACCATAGGTCTCTATAAAAAGGGCTATAAAATTATTAAATAAAATTTGAAACTGTTCTGAATAGATGAACACAAGTATGGAACTGTTCTGATTAGATGCACACAAGTGTGCAACTGTTCTGAATAGATGCACACAAGTGTGCAACTGTTCTGAAAAGATGCACAAAAGTATGGAACAGTTCTGAATAGATGCACACAAATGTGTAATTGTTCTGAATAGATGCACACAAGTATGCAACTGTTCTGAAAAGATGCACACAAGTGTGGAACTAATCTGATTAGATGCACATAAATGTGGAACTGTTCTAAATACATACACACAAGTGTGCTACTGTTCCGGATAGATGCACACATGTGTGCAACTATTCTGAAAAAATGCACACAAGTATGAAACTAATATGATTAGATGCACACAAGTGTGCAACTGTCATAACTAGAAGGACACTGAAATAGCTACGAAATTTTCTGACGCCATTGCGATGCCTAAAAGCGGGTGTCCGAAAGGCGTCGGAAAGTTGTAAATCAGTACAGTGTCGTCTAAATGGCGTCGAAACTTTTCGATACCATTTATTTATCCAATAAAAATTATAAAGGCACTCAAAGGACACTGAAATGGTGTCGAAAATTTCGATACCATTGCTACACCATTCATGCATTATATATATATATATATATATATATATATATATATATATATATATATATATATAAAGGCACCAAAATAACGTAGAAATGTCGTTGGAACTTTTCGATGCCATTGCAGCGCCATTTACTAAATCCCTACAAAATTATAAAGACATCGGAAGGGCATTGAGATATGCCGATGTCACTCAAACCCTAGATTTATTCAAACATAAAGAACTAAATTATGTTTTAATGATTGTAACACTACTAAAAGAGCTATTTTCCGATGCAATTAGCTACTCCCTGACGACACGGTGATAAAGCAACGTCATTAAATTTATAAACGTCACTAAAATATCATTAAGATGCCTCTATGGAATCAATAATTACGGGCATTTTTGTGACACTACGCTGAAAATTTGTAGAATTGTTGGGCGTTCCCTTTGTGACGCTCAGAATCTTAAGACGAGGCGATAACACTATAACTAGCCGCATAGTACAAGTCCGCATCCAAAATAGAGGTAAACAGTCCTCCGTTATTTTAAATCTAACTCAACGATCCAATGACCCCCAGTTCATCTATCTTTGTCATGTTCTGCAGCCTATCGTATTCGTTCATAAGCAATACTTCATGGAGATAAGATCCCCAAAATAAAAATCATTTTAAAGCCCTAGTTAATCTTAGCAACGTCCTTACCAAATAGGTGCCCACCTCTACACCTCTATCCTTGAACTTGCCCAGTTCTCTACACTCGTCTACACCAAGTCTTCCCATCTACTATTATCGATGCTCGTTATTGAACCCAATACTGGCGACCACTGCTCATTTCTATAAGTTTTCGTCATCCTTGATGCGAAGAGCAGTGATTTGGATCTTACGATGGGGCCTTACATCTGTAAATCTCTACCTATAGCCAAGAGCAACCAAATCATGCGAGGAGCACATAACTTAAGAATCCTGCATGTGGAAGTTTCTCTAAACCGCGCAGGTATGTACTTTCCTGGGTAGAGGAAATAATACAAATTTGAAGAATATGAAGAATAAATATGATTTATTGCATAATAAATAGATAACAACCAAGTCACGCAGTTAAAGAGGAAAAAAGTCATAGTTCAAAACAAAATGGAATAACATGAGCAAGAGTTATAGTTTCATTTTCTTATGTAAATACACAAAATGTCTTGAAGGTTGTTCTTCTAGAATTGAAAAAATGGTATTGTGTATGAATGGGGAAAAAATCTAAATGTTGTTTCATCTAGGCTTGAAAAACTGGAGCTGTGTATGAACGAAGGAAAAAAGATAACGTATAAATAACTCCATTTAACAGTAGTGCTGCATCAAATATAACAATGTGATAGTAACACCAATATATGGTGCTTTTAGGTCAAATTTACCACCGTGTTTTTCCTCAGGGCGGTAGGTGCAACCGTGCAAAGGACTCCCAGGATGTCTCAAATTTGAAATAAGGTTGGTCTAGTGACTGGATATGAAACATCCACCTCAAAATGCTTATTATTCCGTGCTATTCCTTTTATTTCACTGAATTCAGTTTACAGTTGCATGTTCCAAACTTGTTAATTTTTTCGCTATAGGTTGAAGGATAAGGATTGTCTAATGAAACAACAGAAAAGAATGGTACTTGGTGAAGAAAAGAGGGATGCTGCTTGAAATCTGACACTGAGAAGAGGGGACAGTGAATTTAATGGAAAACAATGGATCTATCACTGTTTTACAATAGTTAGAAATGAATGAAAAACGCCCAGATAAAATTAGTTTTGACTTGAGCCTTGCAAGGGGACTTGTTCGTTAAACTTGGTTATCTTCGAAGCTGTGTTTAAAGGTTCAACACAGGTACTTTTTCCTAAAAAAAACATATCTGTTGATAGTGTACTTGCATACATGTATTGCGATGTAAATTCTGTCCATTCAATTCTCATCCATTTAATTATTACACGAAGGTTTACAGTAGTTTCTAAACACTGGATACTACGCTTTTTCCGATATGACTTTGTTTGCTAGCATTCTCATATGGCGAACCATTGAGATCCTTTGTGTCAGTCTTCAAGGTTGATTATCATAGTTGTTAGTCAGTTGCAATTCCCAGTTTATGATCAATAGTTTACCTGAAAGATTTTACTTACAACTTCTTTCTGGAATAGTATGTTAAATATGTATTGTCGCTAACAATGCAATGAGTGCGAGTATGTTTCACATGAAATTTGATTTTAACAAAAGCACATAAAGTACGCATAATTTAAGAAACCCTTTCTATAAATATTGGCCGCAGTGCTCTAGTTCCAGGAAATACGTCACTTCAAATTTCTATCAAGATCCGTTAACAATAGATACAACTGTATTCTCAAACAATAACATTCATATTCCATATGCATGCACTCTTGTAGTTCTCTGCTTAACAATCTAGAGTTTTATCTTCTAATAATGTATAACCTGACCTAACTTTTGTCTAAGGGGTATTTCTTTCCTACTTAGGAGTATCTAATTATATGCTTATTTAATTTGATAACCTGATTCAATTGCTTTGGGTTGGTCATAAACGTACAGTTATATGTTGAAAAAATGAAGTAAGAAATTAAAGCCATTAAAAGAGCTTTTATTAATGGTCAATTTATGCACTTTAATGTTGTATTATGTTATTACAATTTATATTTTGGAGTCACTGCACCTGGGCGCCATATTTATTACTGTAATTATGGTTAATTAAATTGATATTTTGGAGTCAATACACTAGGTGGTTTGCTTCATATGTTTGATATTTCAATTGCACGTCACATGGATTTATCAGTGGGAACATCTTAATAAAGAGCCAACATGTTGGAAGATTTATTACAAGACTCATAAGGTCGACTCAAACAGCGAAAGATCAACCACTATCTGATGGATTGATGATGCCACAAAGCAGTTTGCCGCCAGTTATAAAAGTTAACTATTATAGATGCATATTTTTGTGATCTTAAGCATGAAAAATGAAAAAAAAAAAAAAATAGGCAAAATATGAAGCTCAAATCGATGAGTGAAAAAATAAGGGTATAGATATAAAAATTGAGGTTAAAGATGAAATCTTTCGGTTATGAGACACGTCGATCATATTTCAAAAAACTAAAAAAGATTCACTCATAGTTATCAAAAAGCAAAAAAAAAGGCGGACTACTTTTTCCAGATCTACTCTTTTGGCGTCTCCACTCCGTAATCATCTATGTTCTCTCCATTCCTCTTCCTCCCATCTTATGGTCGAGAATCGAAAACTAAAGCCTCGTCTCCCCTCTTCTATTACAACCAGATCTGGTAGTCGCGCCAATTCTTTACAATCCCACTTTGATTCAGATGCTGACCAAGAAACAGATGCTTCTCCTCTAGCTCGATTAGTCTTTTCCTGTCTTGACAGTCACCCTCAAAACAAGTTGATATCGGATATCAATGCAGCAAAACCTTCTTCAAACACTTCTGCCATGGGTAAGTCACCCATATCTTCTTTGATAGAACGTGCAACGCCTACTTGGCCTCCGCCAGGCTCGATTACATCTAAGCAAGCTGAAATTTCTCTATTTGTGAATTTGGGTACTTTTTTGGTTGAGACTGCTTCAGTTGCGTCTCCTTCAGTTATGAGACAGTCTGTGGTCTTTGACAAAGTTGCATTAGGCTCCATAGGTGGATGTGGTCAGAATGCGAATGTTGGGATGGATGATTCACCGACTATGAAACATGTCAAGACATTCATTGCCTAACAACTATTCGACAAAACTCCTCACTCAATCAAGCTATTTCTTCTACTAGTCAAAATCCTGCATGTTGAAGCTCTCCTATCTCCCAGACAATGTACAATACTAGCAATCTTCCCTCCAATTTTGCTTCCCCTAGTTGAGGTGCCGCAATAATTAACCTGACAACAAATGCTCCAAACAAATGGACCACATTATTTGAAGCTCTTCCCCATGTTGTGGGAGAATACATGCCAGTAGAATTTAATATCCTCCATGCTGAGACTGGATCTATCCCTCCACAAGATATCCATGATGAAGCTGCAAAATTCTGGAATGACCACCCTGTTGGATTTTTCTTAGACTCCAAACCTCCGGATGTAAATATGCTGACAACATGTCGTAATTCCTGGTATATCCGTGCCTCCATGAAAATGACGTATGTTGACGGTCTATATTATTTTAAGTTCTCCTCTGCTAACGAGAGGAGACATGTTCATGAAGCTACGCCATCTATCATTGATGGGAGACCTTTCATTGTAACATCTTGGAGCGCTTCGATTGATGGAGTCCGTGAAAAGGGTTTCTCGATCCCTATCTGGGCGCAGTTCAACCATATCCTCTGTGCCTCAACCAGTTCTTGGCCTTAATTGGCTTGCATGTCATATAGGTAAACTCAAATGCTTCGATGCTAACACTGTTGCGAGAAGGAACTTAGTAAATGCTAGAGCCTTGATTGAGATAACTCCTGATAAACCTCTTCCAACTTAGATCAAAGTTCATATAGATAATCAAGTTCATTATGTGGATGTGACGTATAAATGGCAACCTTATATTTGCATAACATGCAAATCCTTTGGACATTGTTCTGATACATGTATGCATGAAGCGAATTTGCCTCTTCCTATTAAATCTCCACTGCCAAAGTCTCATGTACGTGTGTGGGTCCCTACGCGTAGGACGATACCACATGCGGAAGTGGAGGAAAAGCTTGTGGACGTGCCGCCAGTTCCTATTTTACCTGGCATTCCCCCTGATCCTGATATCTCCTAGAATGAGAAGGAAGTTGCTTGGGTGTATGCCCCTTTTGGAATGCATTGAGACACTTCATTTTTATTGATGATAAGGTGGAAGACCGTAGTCGATTATTCTACACACCCGATGATGGCAAACTGATAATGAAAAGGACGGTGAAGTTGGAGAAAACAATGAAGTTATTATGATGGATCTTTCATGGGATCGTAGCCGTCTATTGGCTCCTTTCAATGAGAATGATTTGGCCCTTCACTTTTGGAACTTTAAGCGTAATACGACTCATTATATTGGATTTTACTACGATGAGGAAGATGATCTAAGTAACACCCAGAAATTTTAACAACATTAAAGTAGATAAATTAAAGAATAGTTAATTTAATATTTAGAATTGAGACAAACGGACTACGTCATTGCGTCCATCTCGAAATTATGGTCAAGATAAACACCCGGTTTGTGTAAAACAGATAACGTACGAAGAAGTTATGGACAGTAGAAGTTTGGCGAAAAGGGCAGGAATTCACGACGCACTTGACAAGTGCGCCAATGTATTTTTGCACTGGCGCACCTGTAAAGTGCGCCTATGTATGTTTTTGGGCACTACGTACCCAAGTGGGTATCGACCCGTGGCCCATTTCACCCTAGGGCTGAGGTGACATTCGAATTCTGGAGGCTGGTAGCTACAAATATACCTCAATTCTCTTGCTTTCTCATACTAAAAACAATGGAGGCCAGATGCCGTCAGTGCTTGAACTGAATCTAACCCTTTCTTCTTCTACAAATCAAGCGCCTCAAGTATAGATATGAGATTGAAATTTCAGTTTTCTCCTTCTATTCTCATTGATCTGATCCCTATGAGTATAGTTACTTTCAGGTTTAAATGATTAAAAGTGAACATGTTATAACTATGATTTCAATATACACCTGTGATTAAATCATCTTGGATTTATCATATTTTGTGAATCTAAAATTTTAGATTCTACGGCTTGGATCTCAATATTTATCATCTTAGATCTATTGTAAATTTTTAATCTATGACATCCTTGGATATTAACTTGCACTATGCTGGATCTACTTATATAGATCTAATTCACTTATGATGTCATATCTAGGATCTTAACTTGTATTATGCTAGATCTACTTCTATAGATCTAAATTCACTTGTGACGTCATATTTAGGATCTTAACTTGTACTATGCTAGATCTACTTCTATAGATCTAAATTCACTAGTGATGTCATATTTGGGATCTTAACTTGTACTATGCTAGATCTACTTCTATAGATCTAAATTCACTTGCAATGTCATATTTTGGATCTTAACTTGTACTATGCTAGATCTACTTCTATAGATCTAAATTCACTTGTGTTGTCATATTGGGATCTTAACTTGTACTATGTTAGATCTATTTTCTTTAGATCCAATCCTTTTGTGGTTAATTCATCATGTCACATATGCGGATCTTACCTTTTCTCTACGTTTCTGGTTAATTTGGGATTATCATTATATATATATAATTGAACCTTTGTTTAGATCTAGTTTTATCATTACCCTTTTTACTAGATCTGTTTTTATGTCCACCTTAATTATCATATTGTGATTAATTAAGATCTGTTATTATTGGACGTTTGAATTCTTATTTGGATCTATTCATCCTAAGTATTGGATCTAGTTTTATCATTACCCTTTTTACTAGATCTGTTTTTTATGTCCACCTTATTATGTCTATTACTTGTCTATGCCAATATATATGTTTATGGCACTTATAGAATGATCACTACTGTCATTTTTTCCATCACCTTTCCCTTTTGTTGTTCATGACTATGCTATTTTCTAGCCTAGATGCCGCCAAGTATATGCGAATATGTTAGTTAGGGAACGGGGGAAAAAATGTTAGAATTGGCTTAATTTAAATAATGTTTATATGAATTGGACATATAATTCAAAAGGGGGAAGTGGGAATAATTACCTATAAAGACATAGGTAAGAATTGGATAAAAATGGAATGTTTAATAATTACAATCAGAAATTGTAATTGCACTTATGGCATGAGGTTAGGTTGCATTAGTGGTGGAAGTCTGCCCGAACATGACCGGCATATCCAGTAGCCATGTTGAACTTAATGTGAGAGGTCTGAGTGTGCAAATACGAATCGGGCTAAGACACGAGGTTAGGCCCAACTGTGGAATAAGACTGCACGGACCTGATCGGCATATCCAGCATCCACAAGTTGTAGGCCTAATGTTGGAGGGCTAGCCCATTATAACCATAAATGGGCACGGTAATGAATTGGAGTAAACAAGGAATGATAGTAACCAACTATGATTAATTACTTGATGAAAATGTTGTGTATAATAGGTAGGCTTGTCCTAGGGATAAGTGGAAATTATAACATTAGTTATAATAAAAGGAAAGAAAGCTTATTATTAAACCTTAGTTAAGAAAACTAAGTTAATAAGAAAACAACGTCAAGTCGTACTGATATGTTAAACAGGAAACTAGTGAACTGAGAAGAAGTATACTTAATTAAATAATAAGTAAAACATGTTTTTGAAACTATGAAAACAGACAATACAAAAGGGATTGTAAGATTACTTCCGTTAATTACAATCTAAGGGTGAAAGATTGTAAGATTACTTCTGTTAATTACAACCTAAAGAATAACATGTAATGGGGCTTATTAATGAACTTAAATGGATTAAGGTACATTTATATGAAATTAATAAGCAAGTGAAACTTTGGCAAGTAAGAAGCAGTCAGTGTGAATGGCGATAACTTGTTATTTTGTAATACTTAACCTAGTTGAATCCATAGGGATTGTGTTAACATAAACATGAATAGAGTTTAAGTAAACTTGGTTGAATCGGTGGGAGATTTAAGTAAATCTTGGGTAGGTGGGTAATATTAGTATATATAGGCCCACAAACTTAACCGTTGAACAAACATGCTTGGATCAGTGGGAGGGTTAAGTAAATCTTAGGTAGGTGGGTAATATTAGTATATATAGGCCCTCAAACTTAACCGTTAAATAAACATGCTTGGATCGGTGGGAGAGTTAAGTAAATCTTGGGTAGATGGGTAATATTAGTATATATAGGCCCACAAACTTAACCGTTAAATAAACATGCTTGGATCAGTGGGAGCGTTAAGTAAATCTTGGGTATGTGGGTAATATTAGTATATATAGGCCCACAAACTTAATTGTTAAATAAACATGCTTGGATCAGTGGGAGGGTTAAGTAAACCTTGGGTAGGTGGGTAATATTAGTATATATATATATACCCACAAACTTAAACCGATAAAGTTATGTAATTAAAGACACCTAGTGGTATACATAACCGGTGGAAATAATAAAGTTATGTAATTAAAGACACCTTTTATAGTAAGCATAACTTGTAGAAATGATAAGGTTATGTAATTAAAAACACCTAGTGGGATACATAGCCACAGAAAACTTAGTGGGGGATACAAGACAAAGGGGAGAGCTTGTATCATATTGTATGGGACCTGTTTCATCCAGTAACCCGAAATAGCTATCAAACATGTACTCTGTACTAGGTCGGGGAAGGGACACGCTTACTGGACTAACTGTAAGAGATCCAAACGTGGAGGACGGCGAAGGCGGCGTAATCCGACCGGGCCATGTGCGTGCATGAGCAGGGCAGAGGGGGATAAGACGACCGTGACACCTGTAGATATGATTGTGCATATTATTAACGAGGGGTTGCCACTTTAGGAAGTGATACCTCATACTGTGGGGCCAGCACAGAGTATCTACGCGGATAGGGAGCCGATCGATTAGGGTAGTTAGGGTACATATAGACTCTGGTAAGTTTAGGTGTCCGATTTTGGGGTTGTCTATGGATTGTATGGGGTTAAAACCACTCACCAGAAGTACGCCTAAGTCTACCATCTTGTACGTGTTGGGGTCATCTCATTCTTGTTATACTAGTATTGTGCAGAGGAATCTTTAGAGAAGAGTACCACTCTATCATGTTTAACTTGTCATACCCGTCTCTTATAGTGTTATCTTTCTTATCCATCTTATATGCCTGTCATGCTACTTTTATTTATTTACTTGCTAAAAGTAACTAGATTCGCCAGACTTTATGTCTGACCCTTTTTGTTTCCTCTTCTTTCTTCCGATTCCCCTCTAGGTTCATAGGGTGGGAGTTCTCAGGCTTAGTCAGGACTCGGTTATCATCTTGCTTGGAGCAGGTTTTGAAGTATTGCTCAAGTTCTTATATCTACTATGGCTTTTTGTCTCTTTTTGGGGAATTATGCTTTTCATGTACTTTGATGGAACAAGACAAAAAGTTATATATTATTGTAATGGCTTTTATACAGTTTCAGACTTATGGTATTTTGGACCATGATGTTATGATTTTATGTTTGAAATTAAAATTAAAATTCCGTTGTTGCTTTTATTTATGTCTTGTAATATTTCTGTTTTTGTTTAGCTATAACGCTTCATGAAACTTAATGCATTCCCTTTGTGAGTGACATTAACGGGCGTGGGGTGTAACACTTGGTATCAGAAATGAAGATTACCGGATTGGATAAAGTTTTTGAAAACTATTTTCAAAAAGGTTCTAGAAGAAAGCATTTTTAAAAGAAAAGTCTGTTTTGAAAAACATATTCGCTTGATTCCTTTTTCTCTTTGTCTGGGGAACCAATCCTTCCCAAAAGGTGTCCCCACTGCGGCATGGTTTCATAGGCATTTTAGGACTATGGCACATGTCAAAGGGCAATAAAGTGCCTAACCTCCATCTGCAGCCGCAGTAGTTTTACCTACAGCTAACTTTCTCGAGCTTCTTAAGGATTTCCATGCGATGGAGGCAACTTTCGAGAGACTAGTTAGCTAGTTACACAAATATGATAAAAAGGAGAATAAGGGAGTTATGGCTAAGGAGCACAACCCAAAGATGAGAAAAATGGGAGCCCGGGAAGGGAACATTGATAAAGTTCAAATATAGGTCGAAAGGAAAAAGTTAAGGTTAAGGAAACACAAAATAAAAAGTTATGGCCCAAGAAAGGACAACAACAACAGAAGAAGGGCGGAAACAATGACAAGGCTAAGGGTAAGAGGAAGTGCCATAGTTGTGGGTGAGAGGGTCACTTAGCCAAGGACTGCAGGAAAAGGAAGAATGCTTGCTTTGTTTGTGAAGAGATTGGATACTATTCTAGGGAGTGCCCAAGGAAGCAAGGACAAGGTCTTAGGGCAGGAACCTCTGGAGGGCAAGCATATGCTCTCGTGGCCAGTGCCCCAGATAGAGGTAGGAAAGTTTCTATGGAAGGTTTGATTTCTTTTTCCAGTCACCCTATTAGAACCCTTTTTTATTCTGGTGCTTCACACTCGTTTATATCTAGTTTTATAGTTGTATCTCTACACTTAAATACTAGTCTGGAAGTGGATCCCATTGCTGTCTCAAACCCCATTGGTCGTTCGGCCCATTTATCTACGATTTGTCGGGGTCTGAAAATATCTATGTTAGGCGTCGAGTTTGAGTACGACGCACATCTTGTTTCATGGGTTATGGTTTGATTCTTGGAATGGACTGGCTAACCACATATGGTGCCATTCTGGATTGTGAGAGGAGGGTTGTTAGGCTTCTGACTTGCCATGGGAGGACCCTCGAGATTTCTTGTGACCCGCAAGGGTTTGTCATACTTAATGTCCTAGCGTCTCTTGATGCATCTATCGATGATCTATGATTGATACCAGTAGTCTGTGAGTATCCTGGTGTCTTTGATGAGGTTCCAGGTTTACCCCCAAGGCGCAAGATCAATTTTTGCATATATTTGGTGGACAATGCAAAGCAGTTACATTGCCCGTGCGCCATATGGCTCCAAGAGAACGAAGGAAGCTCAGCAAACAATTAGGGGAGCTACTTGAGAAAGGGTTTTCTTTTGGGATGGGATGAAGAAAGATGTAACAGAGTTTATTTCTCAATGTCTTATTTGCCAGCAAGTCAAAGCTGAGCAAAGGAATCCCGATGGTTTACTTCATCCTTTAGAGGTCCCACAGTGGAAATGGGAGAGCGTCTCAATAGATTTCTCAGATGGTCTGCCTAGATCAACGAAGGGCAACACCAGCATTTGGGTCGTAGTAGATAGACTTACTAAGAGCGCCCATTTCATTCCCGTTAAGAACAAGAGGACGGTAGCATGGTTGGCAGCACTTTATGTTCGTGAGATAGTTCATCTTCATGTAGTACCTTCCAGTATCGTAAGTGATCGTGATCCCATTTTCACGTGTAAATTGGAGGAGCTTGCAAGAAGTATTAGGTACATAGTTATGTTTGAGCACTGCTTTCAGACCGATAGATAGACAGAGAGGGTGAACAGCGTTCTAGAGGATCTTATGAGGCTGTGTATCCTAGACTTCAGAGGGACTTGGGAAGAGTACCTTCCTTTAGTAGAGTTTACCTACAACAACAGTTATCAAGCAAGCATTGGCATGGAACCCTTCGAAGCATTATATGGATGACCCTATGGACCACCGACACATTGGTGGGGATCTACAGAAAGACTTTTACTTGTAGCAGAGGTTTAGAAGCTATGCAAATGAGAAGTCAAGTTGGCGAAGGTTCAGTGGGGAGACAACCAAGAGGATACGACTTAGGGAGACCGAAGACAAGATTTTTGCGCTTTGTACCCTTTTGTTTTCAAGGGAATGTTCTTAACTTCTCTTCCAAAAGCATTTATTTGTGCTTTCTTCTATCATTTGATTATATCCTATCGATCGAATCTTCGACCTTTAGGTAGGAATCCTACATATGTTTGAGACATGTTATGTTTGATGGATGCAAGTGTTTGCTAGTGGTTGCTTGTGGATGCATATACACACACATTAGGCACTATATCGGCTCAATCACTCTCATACTGCATATGGATGTGTGAACATTTTCTTCTTTTAATGTATGAAAATGGATGTATCATCATATGCATGGTGCATCTGGATGGATTATTGTTCACACATATTGAACTTACATGTTATAATAGGATTATTTGCATACATGTTGGATTCATGCCAGTAACATACATTGCATTAAGGAGGTCGACTGAATCAGTAGACTGCCTAATCTTTCACATTAGTATTGGGACATATACACACACATTTACATGTGTTCATATAATCATTAGAAAATTTTAAGGATAATGGATGCCTGTGATTGGTGGATGAGTAGATGGATGAAGGATGGTAGGATGCATTCTTCTTAATTTGAAGATTTCGAGGACGAAATCCTTTGAGTCGGGGAGAATCTAACACCCTGAAATTTTAACAACATTAAAGTGGATAAATTAAAGAATAATTAGTTTAATATTTAGAATTAAGTGAAATGGAATACATCATTGTGTCCGTCTCGAAATTCTGGTCAAGATAGACACCTAATTTGCGTAAAACGGATAACGTACGAAGAAGTTATGGACGGTAGAAGTTTGGAAAAAAGGGCAGGAACTCCCGGCGCACTCGACAAGTGCGCCAATATATTTTTGCACGGGCGCACCAGTAAAGTGCGCCTATATATGTTTTTGGGCACCCGGACCCAAGGGGGTGTCGACCCGTGGCCCGATTCACCCTAGGGCTAAGGTGGCATTCGAATTCTGGATGCTAGAAGCTATAAATATACCTCAATTCTCTTGTTTTCTCATACTAAAAACACTGAAGGCAAGATTCCATCAGTGCTTGAACTGAATCTAACCCTTTCTTCTTCTACAAATCAAGCGCCTTAAGTATAGATCTGAGATTAAAATATCAGTTTTCTCCTTCTTTCTCATAGATCTGATCCTTTTGAGTATAGTTACTTTAAGGTTTAAATGATTAAAAGTAAACATGTTATGACTATAATTTGGATATACACCTGTGATTAAATCATCTTGGATTTATCATATTTTGTGAATCTAAAATATTCTATGGCTTGGATCTTAATATTTATCATCTTAGATCTATTGTAAATTTTGAATCTATGACATCCTTGGATCTTAACTTGTACTATGCTAGATCAACTTCTATAGACCTAATTCACTTGTGATGTCATATTTGAGATCTTAACTTGTACTATGCTAGATCTACTTCTATAGATCTAAATTCACTTGTGATGTCATATTTGCGATCTTAACTTGTACTATGCTAGATCTACTTCTATAGACCTAAATTCACTTGTGATGTCATATTTCGGATCTTAACTTGTACTATGCTTGATCTACTTCTATAGATCTAAATTCACTTGTGATGTCATATTCGGGATCTTAACTTGTACTATACTAGATCTACTTCTATAGATCTAAATTCACTTGTGATGTTATGTTTGGGATCTTAACTTAAATTATGTTAGATCTATTTTCTTTAGATCTAATTCTTTTGTGGTTGATTCATCATGTCACATATGAGGATCTTACTTTTCTCTAAGTTTGTGGTTAATATGAGATTATCACTATATGGACAATTGAACCTTTGTTTAGATATAGTTTTATCATTACCTTTTTTACAAGATCTGCTTTTATGTCAACCTTAATTATCATATTGTGATTAATTAAGATCTGTTATTATTGGACATATGAATTCTTATTTGGATCTGTTTGTCCTAAGTATTGGATCTAGTTTTATCATCGCCCTTTTGTTAGATCTTTTTTTATGTCCACCTTATTATGCATATTACTTATCTATGCCAGTATATATGTTTATCGAACTTTTAGAATGATCACTGTTGTCATTTTTCCCATCACCCTTCTCTTTTTTTGTTCGTGACTAGGCTATTTTCTAGCCTAGATGCCGCCAAATATATGTGAATACGTTAGTTAGGAAACGGGGGAAAATGTTAGGATTGATATAATTTGAATAATGTTTATATGAATTGGACATATAATTCGAAAGGGGAAGTGGGGACATAATCACCTATAAAGACATAAAAAAGAATTGGATAAAAATGGAATGTTTAAAAATTACAATTAGAAATTGTAATTGTACTTATGACACGAGGTTAGGTTGCATTAATGGTGGAAGTCTGCCCGGACCCGACTAACTATCCAGTAGCCACTATTGTTGAACCTAATGTGAGAGGTCTAAGTGCACAAATAGGAATCGGGCTAAGACACGAGGTTAGGCCCAACTGTGGAATAAGACTGCCCGGACCCGATTGGCATATCCAGCATCCACAAGTTGTAGGCTTAATATGGGCGGTCTAGCCCATTATAACCATAAATGGACATGGTAATGAATTGGAGTAAACAAGGAATGATAGTAACCTATTATAATTAATTACTTGATGAAAATGTTGTATATAATAGGTAGGCTTGTCCTAGGGACAAGTGGAAATTGTAATATAAGTTATAATAAAATGAAAGAAAGCTTATTAGTAAACCTTAGTTAAGAAAACTAAGTTAATAAGCAAACAATGTCAAGTCGTAGTGATATATTAAACAGGAAACTAGTGAACTGAGAAGAAGTATACTTAGTTAAATATTAAGTAAAACATGTTATTGTAACTATGATAACAGACAATACAAAAGGGATTGTAAGATTACTTCCGTTAATTACAATCCAAGGGTAAAGATTGTAAGATTTCTTCTGTTAATTACAGTCTAAAGAATAACATATAATGGGGCTTATTAATGAACATAAATGGATTCCGGAATAGATATCAAACATGTACTCCGTAATAGGTCGGAGAAGGGACACGCTTACTGGACTAATTGTAAGAGATCCAAACATGGAGGACGGTGTAGGCGGCGCAAACCGACCAGGCCATATGTGTGCATGAGCCGGGCAGAGGGGGATAAGACGACCGTGACACCTGTAGATATGGTTAGGCACATTATTATTGAGGGGTTGCCACTTTAGAAAGTGATACCTCCTACTGTGGGGCCGGCACAGGGTATCTACGCGGATAGGAAGCCGATCAATTAGGGTAGTTAGGGTACATCTAGACTTTGGTAAGTTTAGGAGTCCGTTGTTGGGACTCCCACTGGATTGTATAGGGTTAAAATCTCTCACCAGAAGCACGCCTAAGTCTACCATCTTGTACGTGTTTGGGATCATCTCATTCTGGTTATACTAGTATCGTGCAGAGGAATCTTTAGAAAAGCATATCACTCTGTCATGTTTACCTTGTCATACCTGTCTCTTATAGTGTTATCTTTCTTATCCATCTTATATGTCTGTCATGCTACCTTTATTTTTTTACTTGCTAAAAATAACTAGACTCGCCAGACTTTATATCTGACCCTTTTTGTTTCCTCTTCTTTCTTCTGTTTCCCCCTCCCCCCCCCTCCAGGTTCACAGGGTGGGAATTCTCAGGCTTAGTCAGGACTCGGTTATCATCTTGCTTGGAGCGGGTTTTGAAGTATTGCTCAAGTTCTTACCGCTACTATGGCTTTTTGTCTCTTTTTGGGGAATTATGCTTTTTATGTAATCTGATTGAACAAGATAGAAAGTTTTATATTATTATAATGGCTTTTATGAAATTTCAGACTTATAGTATTTTGGACCATAATGTTATGATTTTATGTTTGAAATAAAAATTTAAATTCAACTGTTTCTTTTATATCTATCTTGTAATATTTCTGTTTCTATTTACCAATAATGCTTCATGAGATTTAATGCATTCCCTTTGTGAGTGACATTAACGGGCGTGGGGTGTCACAATCTATGATGATGAAGACTTCACAGGCTCTTCTGAAATTGTGTAGCTTACCTACTATGTATCCTTTGTATGCGGTTATGCGGTTATTTTAGCTATTTTGACGTCTGATAGTGACTGGACACTTCAAACCAGATTTGTTACTCTGTGCATGTGCAGAGTACCAGTTCCTTTCTCTTAATAAAGGTGTTTGCGGTCACCTTAAAAACTGGTTGGCCTTGCCAAAAAAAGAAGTCTTTCGCGCACTTATCACTCCTATGGCCAAAAGGCCGAATCGTACACCAAAATATGGGAATATTCCTGCAATAATTTTTAAATATTTTATTACTACATAACTATATTATTTTGGTAAATGTTAAATTGTTGTTTAACATCTTAATTTACCAAATAAATGCAGAAGTATAGACATAGAGATTATGACAACAGTGTTTCTAATCATTCGGTGCAGTACATCGCCAACATGGAGCAGAAGTTAGTTGCGATGGAGGCTAAAGTGGAATGTTACAGTCAAATTATGAGATACTTAGTCGATTGGTTGAGGAACACATGGATGAACTAACAGGCAAGCCTTGTCACGATGAAAACAAGTGAAAAATTTCATTTGTATTGCAGTTATGGTCCTTTTTATTTTCTTATTGATTATGATGTATTAATATCTATTTACTACGTGGATATGATTTTCATCTTAGTATGCTTGTATGCGATATTAATTCAAGTAGCACTGGATAATGATGTGACAATTATGCGTTAAGTTAAATGATACGTCGATTATAAAGTCGTTTTGTTGTTTTATAATTTTGTTATTGATGATATATATATATATATATATGTATGTATATATATATATATATATATATATGTATCTATGTATGTATATATGTATGTATATGTATGTATGTATGTATGTATGTATGCACCAGTACGTAGGCACCCCCGATGGGCGTGTGCATTGATGAATTTTACCAAAGCTGAAAGTGAAGTTTAAAATGGATAATCATTGCAGCAAATAGTGTCTGAAAATATAGAATATTGCAGTATGAACAGAATAAAACATGATAGAGGAGTGAAATGAATGTATCTCATAGATGTTGAAGATATAGACAATCTGTAGTATCAAGTTAGAGGCAAAGATTATAGTGGGAACATATATTTTCAGAAACTAAAGCAACCAAAACAGATTTGAAGCATCTTCAACATATACACATGATAAATGAAGTTGAAAACGAATAGAAGAAAAAGATGATGAAATGACAACATTGTTTAATTTGAAACAAATGGATAAAGTTTCAGCAATTAACATCCAGAAATCAGACATAACATATGTAGACAAACTTTACTGAAATTACTGAAAAAGATGGAAATAAAGATTGAAAGATGCAGTCAAGATCAGCAGTTTCAGCGCGAACGTTTTGCTTTTAAATCTGCAAAAATGTTGTCAATTTCTTCAATTTGAAAGATAAATGAGAAATATGATACACTCCATAAGTAGTAAACATCCTAACTCATTATGCAACAGTTCAAATATCTTATTTCACTATCATAATGTCAAAATATTGAGAATAATATATAAGATTACTTCATGCGCAATAACACATATAACAATGCACTGTGTAGTTTAAAATGCAAGAATACCTGCACTGATATTTTCTAATGAATTGCGGGCAGAATGGTAGTAAGTTTCTTATTGCGGCCACAAATAATAGGAATTTGACCCATCGTTCTATTGTATATGACATAGTTGTATACACAACTATATGATTTTTGTTTGATGATAACAAACAAATATATTTTATTATTAAACGTATTTGTAATTGTACTGGTATACTACACAAAGCAGGAATATAATATTTCTGTTTAAACAAAATGCAACTGTACAGAAATTTAAACATTCACACTGTATTTTATTTGAATAGAATATTTTATTTCAATATTAAACAGTACAAATTTTATACTCCACTATTTATACAAATTCACTGATATTCGATTTCATACACAGTTCCTCTCTACAACACTCACACTCTGTCTATAAAATTCATATATATATATACAACTCACATTGACTCATATATAGTTTCAGACTCATACATTCATTGACACTTATATACATTGTTTTCTTGTCTTCAATCTTCTTTCTTCACAGCACCTTCACTGACAGTCCAGTTATCACCTGCTTACCTGTCACATGACACACACAGAGTACACTGCAATAGAAATAAGACTAAATACATGCGAATAAAAATTTTATTTATTTACGTCAGATTTCTGGTGTGTTTCTCATCATTTTTGATGGCTTGATCTGATTCATCTATGTGTAGACAGCTTGTGATATTCACAGTGAAACACTGCAAGTACCACATGGCAGCCAATTTGTATATGTACTGGGATAAGAATATTTTGCTGAATGACTGCATATACATACTTGTATATATACACATGTGCACTGCCTCGCCAATCCAGTGCGCAACTGAGGAGTAGCCACGTGGACTGTGACAACCCCATTCCCCGTACGACGGTGGCAAGGGTAATCTTTGGAATATAACACATAAATAGATAACAGCAGAACAGAAATAATTAAATACACCAGATAATATACAATAGAATACACCGGATAAACATAATCATCAGAGTTACACAGTATACAGGATCATACTTAGTACAAAATACAGTTCAGCTATACATAAATGTCTACAGCGGAAAACAAAACATAATATGTACAATAAGAGCTGAACAGCATTAAAAGAGATAAATGATAGAATTCATCTTCAGCTCCAGCTATCCAGAAAGAGCCTGCTAAAACCTGAATACAAGGCTGCCCGTGTAGAAAAAGGGGCACCCGAGTTTTCAAGTGAAACAAACTATGAGTCAATCATGGGACTGATATGAGAAATCTACTTAACACATTTTATAATATGGCCAATCACAGGACCACGCCACTTTCGCGGAACGGGTTTACTCCTTTGGATTGCCAGTGCTTTAAAACAAGTAAATCTTTTAAACATCGCAATGCTTTTTATAAAAATGAAGCCATTATAAGACTCAGTTCCCATCACACAATGCAACACAAACCAGAGGATAGAGTTTTACCTTATAATGGCCAAAATATGCTTGATACGAATAAAAAAAAATCCTTTGATATTATTACTAGTGTTTATATGTTTCAAAAACAAATCTCAAATCATAAGTATCAATCATAGACGGCATTAATGCCCCATACCACTATGTCACCATATATAGGTATACAATCAAAACCGCACGGTATCGTATTTGGAAATTTGATTTTCGTCATGAACCAAGACAAGGGATCGTCCTTACCGAATTCGAGACGCTCTAGCCCGCCCCTCAGGCAAGCGCGCAGGCAAGCCTTGGATCGTCAGGGCCGGTCCACCGATGTGGATTAAAATGCCTGAATACTGTGTTTCCCCGCCCTATGGGGCGTCACTGGTCATATCCGACCACACCATCAGCTCTGAAGAGACCGAAGCAACCGAGGCCTCTCTTTCCATCATCCACATAATTAAAATACCCGGGCGTGCAAAACCCAAAGCACCACTCCTAGCTAGAAGGAAACGCATGTCCTCCCTGATGTCCTTCTCCCGTTTCTGGCTCATACTGGGGTGTGAGGCTCGCGAAACAACGCTATACACAAAGCTATGCCACACAGGTCGTGCTTTGATCATCAACAACAAGACTTTGCTTTTCAACAGAGGCCTTGATCATCTGCTACTTAGGCATGCCACACAGGCAGTTCACTCCATGCGACCGATTTTACCGATATATAACCTCTGAACTCGTACGTCTCAGAGAAGGGAGTTAAGCAAGAGAATAAATTCTTTGCCGCCAAACAGATATATATATATATATAATAGAGATCAATCAGCACAGAACACAATCCAATGTCAGACACACAGTCCATTTACAAGTTCGTTCTGGGTCTGAACGAAACCGGAGGCACTTAATACCTTGCACATCTGGACGGCTACCACTTCAGCCCCTTCAAGGTAGCTACTCCTATCATGAGCATCAGTAGCACCCCTCCATTCGATGTGAAGATCATCGGTCTTGCACCGTCTTCATATCTTCGACTTTCAATCGTCGATCAATGGTTAAATTATTCGACATCACTAATTCTGTTCTTTAATGTAATTTTCATGCCAAACACGTTTAACCATCAAATATCACACAAACCGAGCAAATTCAGTTTATTTCCATTCCATATTGTTTATAATATTTTATCACGATTTATCGCTATTTTTATTTATTTAAAAATAGCTGATTCATTCAAACAACGCCTCAGGCCATAAAGCGGTCGTGGCGCTGTTTTTCGTCAGATTTGATTTACACATATATGAAAATCTAACTGTTGGACCTTCACAAATTTTATATCATTAGAAAGATCTTTTCAAAACGAATCCAACGGTTTCAGTTTTCGGAAAATCCGACGGTCGGATCTCCCGGTACAATCATTTGAAGTTAAGATTTCAAAATACGATCTACAACATCGTTATTCGATTTAAATTAATATATATATATAATCGATTCTGGCACTGTTTTTCTTCAGATTTGAATTAAACATTCCAGACAATCCAACCGTTGGATCTTCACAAAGAGGGTGTCGTTGGAAAGATACTTCCAAAGCGAACCCAACGGTTTCTGTTTCGAGAAAATCTGATGGTCGGATCCCCCATACTAATAGTTTAAAATCACAGTTTCTAAATACTAACTGCAGCTTCGTTATTCGATTTATTTTAATTATACTTATATATATATATATATATAAATATAATTCATTCTTTGATTTCAAAACCATATTCACTTCATATATTTGATAAAAATTATATTTTTATCATCAAAAATATTTATTCAACACATGAATATTTTTAGCACTTCATATTCACAATAAAAATGTAGGTTTTATTTTTCAATCTATATATTCAACACATGAATGTTTTTGACTTCTCACATACGATAAAAATATGATTTTTATCGTTTTAGTCCTTTACTCAACACATGAATATTTTCTATAGTCGATATATATAACAAAAAAATTTATTTTTATCTTTCAAAGAATTTATTCAACACATGAGCTTCATTCAACACATGAATTTCTATTTAACACATGAATATTTTCTATAGTTTATATATATAATAAAAATGTGATTTTTATTGTAAAACAATTTATTTCAAAACACGATTATTTTATATAGTTCATACATAAGGTAAAAATGTTATTTTTGATGTTAAAACAATTTATTTAAAATACTAATATTCTATATAGTCTATATATATATAATAAAAAAGTTATTTTTACCTTTCAAAGAATTTATTCAACACATGAACTTCATTCAACACATGAATTTCTATTCAACACATGAAAATAGTTTTCAACACATGAAAATAATTCTAAAACATGAATATTATTGAAAATTTCGACAGCATAACGGCAGGGTAGTTAAAACCGGGACCGTCCATAGTACGTCTCCTCGCTCTACCTTAAAACCTCGTGGTTTTTGACAATGGGTATTTCATGCATCTAATTCATATGCAGACGAGCATGTTTAATTTTCTTTCCCACAAACTAATCCTATGTGGTTTCATCCAAAATAATTCTCAACCACAAACTGGTATTTTTCAACCACAATCAATCGTTCATGATTTTTACCAAATTTCTCATCAACCAATAATCCAAACAATATCACAACCAATATATATCGTCCATGGTCTGTGGACGAGGGGAGTGTGTGTGTATATATATATATATACGTATATAACTATATTTCGATTTCATTTCAATATCACTTCAATTCATTTCAACGCATATATTATTTTTACAACGTATATATAACTTATATATCGAACATACAACTTATACAATGCTTATACATGTGGTGTACAACGCTTGTATAACTCATACATCGACCATATAATTTATACATCGTTGTTTTCCATATCGTTTATATATTAGAAATCTCACATTGGGTTCCACTCCACCAAAAATAGCAGAAGGCTCAGAAAAATATCCGGTCTCTTCTAGAATGTAGAAGACGTCCGCACGAGTCCACTGTCTCTTGTTTCACTGGATTTCGTCAACATAGCAAAAAGATATGATTTTTAAAGTGAAATTATAAACCGTAGCGCTTTAAAGTGCTATAGAACAGTTTAAAATAAAATAACCTGTTACCTCAGCTATTCGTTCAAAACTAGGTCAAAGATTTACTTCCAATGTGTAGCACGGTACGCCGATCGGGTAGCACCACGTTGTAGAGGGAGGAGCGGCGCCTGAACGAAGGGTGGAGGCAGCCAGTATGATGGCGGCAGGTGGCTCCGGCGGCGCTTCAAACATCTCGACTTTCGAGCCCGATATCTCCACGAGGAAATCCAAACTTTATATTGATTTGAAGCTTGAGTGATTCTCTACAAAATTCCCAACTAGACCCTTGAATTTTTATTTTGTGCGAGATCGAGGAGAGAAGGTGGAATGTTGTTTCCACTGTGCGTGAAGGGGGTTACGGGGATAGAGAAAAGTGATGGGCCAATGGAATTTTTTCTTTTATTTATATATTTTTAAAATTCAAAAATACCCCTTATCTCATACGATACTCCAATCCAAACCAACGACTATCGTCCCTAGCTAAATACCACCATTCCGAAAACAATGGGATATGTTTCGTAGGTCCATTCGACTGTTTCAGTCTGTTTTTCTTCAAATTAAAATATAAAACATTCAATATTCGATTTGAACGTACATTTCAATTTGCCGGGCCACATACTTATCCCAAAAATTCCCGAAAAATAAATCTAGCTATGTTTTGATGATATGGTCCCAACAAAACTAGTTTCATCAAATTCTGAGACCATTTGAAAAATGGCCATTTTCTGGTCGATCCAATTTAATTGAAATTGACCAAACACATTTTCCTTTGCCACGTTCACACATTAACTTCAAAAATTATGGAATTCGAAACCTAGCAATAATTTGGCATCCCAGATCCAACAAAAGTGGTTTCGTCGAATTCTGAGGTCGTTTGCAAAATATTTATTTTCAAGGGCTATATATTCTCTACAGCGACCTTTCTGAAAATTCATTTGGCCATAACTTTTGACTCCCGCTATGAAACTTCGATTTTTCAGATTCGTTAGAAAGATATTCACTAACAGATTTAAATATTTTTGGTTTCACTAAAATCCTTTTTATTTTGCACCTGGTACAGTCAGTCAAAGTTTGAATTGAAAATTTGAAACTACCGCACAATTTCAAGCCATATTTTTTTTTTGATTTACGTGTGGAACCTAAGACTTCACTCAAGCCATTGCTTATCGGTCATAGTAAACCCCACGGGTAGTGATATACCCCGATTTTTCAACGCCTTCACACTACCTAGGTAGTCACCCCTAGAAATTGGCTGAGGTGGCCTTCGAACCTTTCAAGCCATATTTATAAATCAAAATAATTATATTTATTTTCAAACATCGATTCAAACATACTTTTCGTCGTTATTATTTAAAATATTTATTTTAAATATCTAAAAATCGACTAAAATAGCCAATTTAAAAATTTTAAACTGGTTCAGATTTTCCGGGTTGTTACATGGACCATCTCAACTCAGCGCACAATTAAAATTTGTGCGCAAATGCTCGGCTACAGGAATGGCACAAGTGAAAATGTGGTCGAGGCAGCGCAACGCAAATGGCCAAGCTTAATACATGCCAACATATTCAAAGATGACTAAGTCAACATGAAGCAGCAACCAACATGGTGAATACACATGATCAACGTGGTAATACAAGAATGCTTGGCAACTCAAGTACAGTGATGATTCAATCAAGTTCAGCACGCATGACAAAGCTAGCAACAACATTCCAGATCAGGTCAAAATAGGTTGACAAACACTTAGGATCAGCTCAAATACATGTGATTTTAGCATGGTCATACAAGTAGATCAGTCAGACCAGATTTAAGAAGATAATGGCAGTTTAAAGCAACTTAGTAGCAACTCAAAGCATAAACATGGTAGCTAGCAGCATACATGAGTGATCAAAGTTGACATGCATAAGAAACAGGTGCAGGATTGAAAGGTATGGAAATGCAAAACTGTTTTGAGCAAGTGTCAAAAGAACAACTGCACCATTTCAAAGCAGTATGGAGCATCAACATGCACAGTATGGTACACAAGACATATGGAAAACAAGTCAAAGCAATGTGAATACTCAGCATGGTTCAACATACAAGGAGTACATGTCAATATCATGATCCATATTTATATGCAAGTTCAGTTTTTCAGTCATGGTTGAACAGAAAAGGAGGCAACAACATATTTCAAGCCAAGAATACAAATGTTGATGAAAATGCAAAGTAAGGCATCAACATGACAGGTGTGCAAACAAGAACAAATGTGTGAATGGTTCAGTACTGATCAGCCATAAAGTGATTCAGTTTTAGGCAAGTATAATATATTCAAGATGTTTCCAGATTTGGCAAGGAACGAAATTTGCAAGTTATTGATTCTTGAAAATGTTTTGATCTATTTATAATTTCTTTCCAAAACTATCAAATGAACACTTTTAGCATATATGAAAATGTTTCCGGTTTTAAACAAATCAATGGAGCAGAATTTACAAGAGTAAAATCGAATGTTTCTTGTTTTTGTTTACAAGATTTATTTGGCAACAAATCAGAGGATTATTTCTAGAAATCGTATATAGCATGGTGACAAGGAAGAATGAAACTCGACAACAAATTTGAAAATCACTTTCCACATTTATTATCCTTAATCAAAACTGAGAGATTTCTTTTTTAAGAGGGAAATCTGTTTCGAAGAATTAGAATTGTTTCCAGATTCATTTCAACATTCATGCATCAATTAAAAGCCAAGAAATCCATTTCTAAATCGGGACAGCCAAAAGAGGAAAGCAAGAAAATCAGCCAAGTCATCACATATACAAAGTCAGAGAATTTAAGGTTTGTTTGCCCTATAAAAACACCACTCATTTACTGGCAAAATATACATCGAAACAATAAAACAATTCGAGAGTTATTCAAAGACATATAATTCAAAAAAATCACAGTTTTTATCGAGAGAGAGCAAATTCCAAATTGAAGTATCAAAGTCATCCATGATGTTCGAAGCAACAGAGATTTGATTCTAAAAGCAAACAACCAAGATTCGATTTGGGATTTAATCAGAAAAACCCTAATTTCTTTTTCCAACCGCCATTGATTAAGAGAAGTGATCGGGGACAAATGAAACAAGGGTGGAACCAACTTTGAAGGGTTAGTCAATTCAATGTGCAAAAGGGGATATTTAATCTCTTTTTAAATCTAGGGTTTCTATTTTATTTTTGTAAATGTTTTTAATTTATGTTGAAATTTCTTGAACAGTTTCTAGAGTCTGTAAAATTCTAGGGGATTCAGTTAGGGGTTTAACTGACAGTTTCTAGAGCCTGTAAAATCTAGGTGGTTTTCTAGTTTTGTCCATAAAATTAGGCAATTTACTAGAGTCTGTAAAACTAGGGGAAATCTGATCCAGGGGATTAGATCAGTCTAGGGTTTTGAGCGTAGAATTAGAATAGGAGCGAGGTGTTCGCGATTTTACATAGTCTTGTAAGCGGGATCTGTTCTATTACCTAGTAGAAACCTTAGGAATGCAGCAGTAGGCAGAGTTTTGCCGAAGCTGGGTATCTCTGTGTGTTATTTACTTTCTGTACTTTTATTTCTGCTGCATTATGTGATATGTGAATATTTTTTAATATCTCGCTTAATTTTCAATAAATGCTATTCACCCCTCCCCCCTTTAGGTTTAATCTAGATCCAACAAGTGGTATCAGAGCCTGTTATTCATTAACTCTAGAGAAATGGTGATTCCTAGTTGTCAGTCCATTGAGAGTCAGTCCAATTCATCTCCAATTATTTTCGATGGAATAGATATTTTAAACTGGAAATCCCAAATGGATTTGTATTTAAAATTTGTTAATATTAAATGTTAAGATGTTGTTATCAATGGGATTGATACGTCAGATAAGAGAAATATTGTTTTCAATACTCGTGCTACGAATATCATATTTGATTATCTTAGTACCGAACAGTTTATTCATACATCTCATTACATCTTGGAAACTCTCTGCATGGAAGAAAAGATGACAACTGCTCAAAACCCCAGAATGGCGACCCAGATTCAGATCTATGATTAAAACGAAAAACTAATATATCAAATGATGGAGAGTCAACAGATGCTAAAATTGAAAATTTCACCTACGAAGATTTAGTTTATGTGTGCACAGATTTGACTAAATCTGTTGATAAACTTTAGTTGAAAAACAAATCTTTGAAATCTAAGAATTCTAAGTTGACCAGCAAAATTGACGAATTGGAATCACAACTGGAATATTTTAAAAACCCTTCAAACTCAGATTGCAAAAATTGTTTGAAATTGAAAACAAATCTTGTCCATCTCAATAAAAATATTCAAAGGTTTGAAAATGAAATTCTGTTCTTAAAAGAAAACAAGACTGAGTTATCAAGTTTGAACAATTTTCTACAAAAGGAATTTGAAAATTTTAAGACTGATATAAATTCCAAATTTGAAATTGCTGAAAAAGAAAATTTGCTGAAAAGTGATTCGATTTTGAAAGAACCTGAAACAAGATTGAAAATTTCAAGAAATTTGAATTTAAAAATCGAAAACATTTTGAATTTGAAATTTCTGAGTCTCAAGCCAAAATCAAATTACTTGAATTTGAAAATTCGGTTTTGAAACAACTTGATGCTGAAAGAAAGATCACTAATAATCGTTGTTCATATTTAATAAAAAACAGTAATCTTAAATCCAAAATTCAACGATTGGAATCAACTTTAGACAAATTTTCCAATAGGGAAAAATCTTTGAATATGTTGTTGCAAAACCAAAATTCTATTAGAAATAGATATGGTCTTAGCTTTAGGAAAACAATGGTTTTGAAAAACGGAATTATAATGTTTTTAAAATCTTTCAACCTTCTTTGAAAAGAATCGACTTGATAATATGAACTCTGATAATTTCGAAGGATTTTTAAATCACAATCATGGTGAAAACTTGTTATATAACAAACCTCATAAATGATCTTGGATCCCAATCGAAAATAAATCAGGCTTTGTAAAATTCAAACATATTTGGGTTCCTAAGGGTACAAAGGTAAATTCAAAAGGTTTGTTATACAAACAAGCTTGGGTACCAAAAGTGGTAAACACATTTCAGAGTGGTTTTACAAATTTTGTTAGACCGCTTAATCCTCTCAACTGCTAGGTACTAGTGATGGCTGAGGAACTGCTTTGGAAAAGAAAATTTGAATTCAAGCTATTCCACATCTTTGATTTATTTAGAGTTCCTTAGCCAAGTCTATTTGGTTGGATATCCACATTATCTTTTGCAAATATAGTATGATATCTGAACTCATTCGTAAAAAAAATTTCCTCTTTCTATCCCTTCTATTTCTTTTGTTTTTATTTATTCTGTTTTGATTTGCTACTGCCATATTTTTTTCTTTTATTCTGGGCTTTCTTAACTTTCAATTGCAGAATTTATATTTTTCCTGGAAATTCGCTTTACTTGAATAAAACTTTGATGTTTTTAATACTTTCCAGATCTTGAATTTAAACTTGAAAATATATGCAATTGTTTTGAAGTCTATTTTCTGTTTTCTGGATTCATAACAGTGTTGATGTATTCTTGTCATATTTTGAACACTATTTATTTGAATTCTAAATTTTTTTTTGAAGATCTGAGAATCTGATGAAATTTCACACATCTTGAAATTTCAGTTGTGATAATTTCATCAATTTTCAGATTGGCTTGAAATTTTTGAATTGATTTGAAACTCATTGTTTACATCTTGAAATTCACTGTTATTCATGATCATCTGGTATAGATTTTTGTATGTTTGAGATCATTTGAAATTTTTGATATTTTGAATCTCGCACACCTCTCAGATCTGAAATTATTAATCCTATGTTATTGATTCATTGTATCTCATGATTTACATTTGTCCAAGTGATTTCGAATAAACCATTTTTTTGGATCATGAATTATTACTCAATCTTGATGTAATTATTCTAAAAAAATTCTTGTGTGATTGTCAGAAAAATTTTTGAAAAATTCTTTTGAAAAATGGTCAATAAAAATAACTGCTATTTCATGATGATTTGATTTGAATATCTGTTTGTTTAAAATCATTTGAAATTATTAATTTATTGAATCTCACACATATCCTGAATCTGAAATTTATAATCTGGTGTGATTGATTCATTGAATCTTGAAGATTTTCATATTTCCTCAGATGATTTCAAATAAACGGTATTTCTTATCTTGGATCATGAATCAATTTCTATGACCATCAGAAATGTTTTGACAAGTGTGCTTTGAAACTAACTTTGTGCTGCTCTGATACTGTTTTTTGAGAAATGTTTTCTAAAGGCTGCTGGTTTGATGAAATTCTGTTTGCTGCTTTGGTAAATGTGCCAAATTTGTTAGTCATGTCAGCTTGGGCTCTGTGATTAAAATTCTATTGTCTGAGATATCCTTGTTTGTCTCTAGTGTTATGTTAAAATCCACATTAATTGAGACATCAAGTTTTATTAGTTTAGAAGTGTTGAATTTGTTTTTGTTGTATATGTTTTTTTAATCCCTCTTCGCTTGTCTTTCATATCCCTCTTGTAATTGATTTTCACTTTTAAAGTTATTTATTGATTATTCATTCAGAAATTGAAATCCATATCCAAATTGAACTGTACTTACAATTCCTAAAAATTATCAACAGATTTTGAAATCATAATGAATTGTGACTGCAGTATATTTCACAACAAGAAGAGATTTTATTTAGATTCTCATGATGATTGAACAGTTATTATTAAATCTTCGAATTGGCGATTATTTCACGACCATCTTCTTTATCTTCCACTATTCTGGCATCCATTATGATTTTATTTTAATGTGGAGAGTTAATATTTTTTTAAAATCTTTTAGAATAAACAATGGAAATATTTGTGATAGAAATGGGACTATGTTATTATTCAGAATTGTGATAATTGAAAAAATTTCAATGATCCTTGTACATTCGAGCATATTTCATAATATGATTAATTTAGAAATTTATTTCACAAACTATTTCTGTACATACCACATTTCTATCATACATTTTGGTTTTATATACTGAGGAGTTTTTCTTTTGGAGCTGGAAATGAAATGATAAATATAATTAATACATAAGTGTTTCTCTAACCTAATATAAAAATCCAAGCTCTGGTTATGCACTGTTATGAGATTACTTATATTTAAGCCGCAACTAATCTCATTTAAAAATCCAAGATCTGGTTATGTGTGGTCAGTATGCTCTTAAATCAAAAGAAAAAGAAAAGAAAATAATTTGCAATAAATAAATTTTTATATGAAATTCTCCTTGGTATGTGTAAACCAGCCTAACAATCCATGTTCTAATTTGTGAAATGTGTTAATATTTTATGATGTATTATGAGATTATTCGATTTTGTCAGTTAAATTGAATTATTAATTATAGTCCAAATCCATCACTATTTTTGTGCTCAATTTTTTATAAAATTCTTTTGAAAATAATTGGAAATCATGTTTTTAACTTTCTCCATTTTTTATAAATTTCATCATAAACCCGTCATTCTCTACAATGTGAAATATGCCACTAGTTCTCAAATTATTATGATTTTTGTTTGGCTGATTGAGATTTACGATGACCGTTCTTCCTCTTAAGCTTATATTATATTTATTAGTCACTTTTCATCTATATTTTGAATTCTGTATCCTTTTGATGATAATAAAAGGGAAGAATGGGTTGATATTTTGATTTATGAGTAAATATTTTATAAATATTTTAATATTGAAAATTCCATTCAATTTTCATTGTTTTGACTCATGCACAGTTATAGGGGGAGTTTCAGTTATAGGAGGAGTTTCTGTTATAGGGGTAGCATTCAAATAAGGGGAGTTTCAATATTCACTGCCAAAAGTATTTATTGTGCTCAAAATCTTTTATTTGTTTGTCATCATCAAAAGGGGGAGATTTTGTATATGAAATAGTTGTATACACAACTATATGATTTTTATTTGATGATAAGAACTAAATATATTTTATTATTAAATGTGTTTGTAACTACACTTGTTTACTATACAAACAGGAATATAATATTTCTGTTTAAATAAAATAAAACTGTACAGAAATTTAAATATTCACACTGTATTTTATTTGAATAGAATATTTTATTTCAATATTAAACAGTACAAATTTTATACTCCACTATTTATACAAATTCACTGATATTCAATTTCTTACATAGTTCCTCTCTACAACACTCACACTCTGTCTATACAATTCATATATACATACTACTCACATTGACTCATATATAGTTTCAGACTCATACATTCATTAACACTTATATACGTTGTTTTCTTGTCTTCAATCTTTTGTCTTCACAGCACCTTCACTGATAGTCCAGTCATCACCCACTTACCTGTCGCATGAAACACAAACAGTACACTGCAATAGAAATAAAATTGAATACATGCGAATATAAATTTTAATTGCCTCAGATGTCTGGTGTGTTTCTCATCATTTTTCATGACTTGATCTGATTCATCTATTTCTGGACAGCTTGTGATATTCACAGTGAAACACTGTAAGTACCACATGGCAGCCAGTTTGTATATAAACTGGGACAAGAATATTTTTCTGAATGGCTGCATATACACACATGTATATATATACACGTGTGCACTGCCTCGCCAATCCATTGCGCCACTAAGGACTAGCCATGTGGACCATCTCGACTCAGTGCATAACACAAATTTGTGTGCAAATGCTCAGCCACAAGAACGACACAAGTGAAAATGTGGTCGAGGAAGCACAACACAAAAAGCCGAGCTCAATACATGACAACATATTCAAAGATGACCAAGTCAATGTAATAACCCGGAAAATCTAAGCCAATTTAAAATTTTTATTTTGGCAATTTTAGTGAATTTTGAATATTTAAAATGAATTATTTTAAATAAAGACGACAAGAAATTTATTTTGAATAGAATAGAGAGCATATATTTATTCAATCGTCGTTAGAATATAAATATTTTATTTATAATTTTAAAGGGAATTGAAAATGGCGCGGTAGTTCGAAAATTCGATTTCGAAGTTCAAATGAATGTACAGGATTCAAAATAGACCGGATTTTAGCGGAACCAAAAATATTTGAATCTAACTGAGAATATCTTTCCAACGAATCCAAAATATCAAAATTTCATAGCGGGGATAAAAAGTTATGCCCAGTTGAAAAATCAGTATAGTCACTATGGAATTCTGGCCCTTAAAAATGGAAATTTTGCAAACGACCTCGGTTTTCGACGAAACCACTTTTGTTGGATCCGTGATGTCAAGCTATTGCTAAGTTTCAAAATTCATAATTTTCTGAATCAATATGTGAGCATGGCAAAGTAAAACGTGTTTGACCAGTTTCAGTTGATTTTAATCGACTGGAAAATGGTCATTTTTCAAATGATCTCAGAATTTGATGAAACTAGTTTTGTTAGGACCGTATCGTCAATACGAAGCTAGAAAAAAAATTTGGGAATTTTTAGTGTTCATACGTGGCCCGGGTAAATTGAAAGGTGCGTTCAAATTCAATATATAGAGTTATATTTTGATTTTGATGAAAACTGATCGAAACGATCGAATCGGCTTAGGATGCATATCCCATTGGGTTCAGAATGGGGGTAAATAGCTATGGACGACAAGCGGTGGGTCTCGTTTTAAGTTCGAAAATAAAAGTAGCTTTTTGGGTATGAAAATAAATAAATAAATATATATATATATAGGCCCCCTCCTTTTATCTTCCCCGATTCAGATCTAAAGCAAATAAAAAAAGAAACGTGAAAACCCGTCGATGCCGTCAGCTCCCCCGTCGCCCTTCTCTCCAGCACCCACCGCTCACGTCGATCCGCCCCCCATCTCCTCCTCACGACCGGACCCCTCCCCTTCCTCTTCGGTGCGAGCGCGAAACCCCTCTCCTTCCCTAATGGAAAACCGCTCCCCCCCAAACCCTAGAACCTTGCCAACCGTTCACCTGCGCCACCATCAAATCGGACCACCTCGCCGTGGCCATCTTCGACCTCCCCGAAACCCGCGCCGACTGTGAATTGCCCCCACCCCTCAGAAAAATTGAATTTAAGGTAATTTTTTTATTAATTTACTTATTAGTTAATATGATTAGCTTAGAAAAAAAATCAGTTTTTAACATAGATTGAAATCGGTTTTTATATATGGTTTAATTTTAAAGATAAGATTTTTATTTAAGTTAAAGACGTGATTTTTATTAAGTTAAAGTTTAGATTTTTAACCCGGTAAAGTTTTGATTTTTAACATACGCAAGATTAGATTTTTTATATGATAAAAGTTCGATTTTTAAATAGACATCGAGATTAAAAATATAATTTTTATATGATGTGAATATTAAAAATATGATTTTTATATCATAGGAAGAATAAAAATATGATTTTTATATCATAGGAAGAATAAAAATATGATTTTTATAACATAAGAAGAATAAAAACATGATTTTTATTTATGTAGAGTAATAAAAATATAATTTTTATTATATTACTAGCGGTATAAAAATAGAATTTTTATCTATATAGTAGAGGTATAAAAATGTGATTTTTATCCATATAGATTGATTATAAAATTGTGATTTTTATATACATAGCAACAATATAAAAATGTGATTTTTATATATGTAATGGCTACGGACAGTGAAATTGACAAAAGGCGAGCACGACGAAGATTTCTACATATGAAGAGTCGTGGCGTTTGGTTTAGCTAGTCAGTGAGTACTCCTCACTTTTATTTTTATTTCTAGTTGAAATATATACTAGGATGCAGACGGTGCTTAGTAGCACCTGACACCCGTCGTCCACAGACCATGGACGGCTTGTTTGTTTGATTGATGTGTTGTGAAATTTGGTTGTGTGATGTGGAATGAAATAAAATATTATATAGGTAAAAATATGACTTTTAACATGTATATAAAATAAATAACAATAAACGAATCGACGATTTGTTTATATACACTGATTTGACTAATATTGATTGGGATGATAAATTTTACACATCGCCCAACCGCACAAATAAAATATGTGTTTGTTGATTTGAAACCCCACACGAGTATTGGGATGATATTTGACGTACACTAATACCGATTGTTTAGTTGTATGTAAATCGATGGATTGACTGACTGTGTAAGCATCAATTATTTATATTTAATGCTTATGCAGTTGTGTGGTGCACTCTGGATGATGGTTGATGATTTATCGTTGCTGTTATATACATGTGTTGTAGGGGATCCACATAGTTAACGTTATATGGTAAATGATTGGGCCTCATTCCAATATAGAAAATAAATTCATGTGTTGAATTGAAAAATATTCATGTGTTGAATAGAATAAACATTCATGTGTTGAACAAAAGCCATGTTGATTAGATTGACGCCATTTTGACATAAACGATATTTATATCGATTTTATTCATTTTTCAATGAATATTGAAAGTGATTTCAAAATTCGAATTAAATTGAAATGAATTGAAATTCGAGTTAAATTGAAATGAATTCAAATCCAAATTAAATTGTAATGAATATTAAAAGTGATTTCAAAATTCGAATTAAATTGAAATGAATTAAAATTCGAATTAAATTGAAATGATTTGAAATTCGAATTAAACTGAAATGAATTCAAATTCGAATTAAATTGAATATTGAAAGTGTTTTTGAAATTCGAATTAAATTGAAATGAATTGAAATTCAAATTAAATTAAATGAATTCGAATTCGAATTAAATAGAAATGATTTGAAATTCGAATTAAATTGAAATGAATTCGAATTAAAATTAAATTGAAATGGTATTGAAAGTGATTTCAAAATTCGAATTAAATTGAAATGAATTGAAATTCGAATTAAATTGAAATGAATTCAAATTCGAATTAAATTGAAATGAATATTGAAAGTGATTTCAAAATTCAAATCAAATTGAAATGAATTGAAATTCGAATTAAATTGAAATGAAATGAAATTCGAATTAAATTGAAATGAATTCAAATTCGAATTAAATTGAAATGAATATTGAAAGTGATTTTGAAATTCGAATTAAATTGAAATGAATTCAAATTCGAATTAAATAGAAATGAATTGAAATTCGAATTAAATAGAAATGAATTGAAATTCGAATTAAATTGAAATGAATTGAAATTCGAATTAAATTGAAATGAATTCAAATTCAAATTAAAATGAAAAGAATTGAAATTCGAATAAAATTGAAATTAAACTGAAATCGATTTGAAATGAAATTAAAAAGAATTTATATTAAAAAATTCAATTTTTATTTGAATTTGAAAAGGAAGTTGAAATCGTTTTGAAAACGAATTTAGAACGATTTATATAATACGTTTTAAAAGGAAATCTTCGAAATATATATAATATATATATTATATATATATAATGGCCTGAATAGAACGCGCCGCGTCGCGGCAGTTCGCGAATTTCGATCATTGACTTCGAATTGACGTTGCGGGCGATCCGACCGTCGGATTCTCCTAAAGCTGGAACCGTTGGGTTCGTATCGAAAAGAGCTTTCTAACGAATGATAGAAATTAGGAATCTAACTGTAACACCCCATGTCCATTAATGTCACTCACAAAAGGGAATGCATTAACTTCTATGGAGCGTTTTAAGTGAATATTGAACAGAAAATCACAACAAGACAGATATGAAATAGTACTTGAAAATTTAAAACTTTATTTATTGTAACGGAAGGTAAATATGTTTGGTTACATCACCAAAACCCAAAGACTAAAGTCAAGTACATAATATCCATCTTGACTAAATAGAATGATGATAGCTTCGTGTACTACTAGATGTACCCACTATCCCCACTAGATGTACCCCTTCAATGGTAATTCCATGTACTCCTAGCTGACGTCATTGGTGCCGCCTTCTCCTATCTCCACTAGGTGTACCCCTTTAATGATTAATTAATAATGGTAGCTTCGTGTACCCCTAGCTGACTACATAGGTGCCGTCTGCTCCTATCTCCACTAGATTCCTCATGCCACCCAAGGCACCCACTTTTCCCCCTCATGTCCCACTACATATTTACTTTGGTTTAGTGTTTCTTAATTTATTACTATCGTAACCCCTGTAGGACCTCTCACATTAGACTGACATTTGTGGCTGCTGGATTTGCCGGGCGGGTCCGGGCAGTCTTACACCACAAACGAGCCTAACCTCGTGTCTATACAATTGTTACGCATTTAGTTTGGGCCTTTGACCTCTCACATTGGGCTACCATTTGTGGCTGCTGGATTTGCTGGGCGGGTCCGGGCAGTCTTACACCACAAATGAGTCCAACCTCGTGTCTTAGGCAATTAATTATACATAATTAATTTCCCCCAATATTTGAATTACTTTCCCTATTCAAATTACAAATCATTTCCATATTTATTTATGTATAAATATGTCACCTTAATTATGTCCACTATTTATGGTACATAAATTGTACCAATTTACATCTTAAATTAATTTCATGCCTTTTTAGGCATTTGTGCCAATTCCCAATACTTAATATCCCTAATCAAATATGTTAATAAAATTCCAATTATCTTTATGACCATAATTCACATTAATTATGTCCATATATCACTTTGCCTATTAATATCTCAATTTACATATATGCCTCTTTTAAGGCTATTACATGCCAATTCACATTTATTAACATAATCAATATTTTCCCATAACCCCCGCGGCGTCCGTTCGCATAGAATATATGATAGACTAAGAAATAGTCTAACACATGAAAAAGGGAAAAACACCACATATTCACATAACATACAAAATAGGCCTAACTTGCATATGAGAATTTACCACATAACTTGCATAAAATCATAGGTCTAAACATTGGCCTAAAAGGTATGAACTTGCATGTTATGAATAAGATTTTCATCACAAAATTTACATAGGCAATAACCACAAACTTGCATAACATGATTCATATTCCAAACTCATATTTTTATATAAACTTGCATATGTGATTTATGCAACATAACAATGGTGTAAATTTACCTCTAAACATATAAACTAGCATGTAAAGATTTAGCATATAACTCATACATGTCATAGCCTAACTTTTTATCTAAAATAGATGTCATAATCTTTACTAACTTGCATGTGATTTATGTCTAAATCGAAATCTAAACTTGCATACATACATATGATCTATCATATGAATCAACATAACCAAACTAGCATTTAAACAACATGAGATTTGATTATACATAAGCCAATCATAGAATTACAACATAGATCATAACTTTACAACATGTATGATAACATCACAATTTATCAGCATAATCATATCATACGGTCAATAATTCACATCATATCCGTATATTCCACAATTATATCTAATCTTACTTAATTTAATAATTATCTTGATTAGAGAAATCGATCATACATAACATGTCTCAAACACATGTTTCAACCATAGGATTTCCCTAACTGAAGGTCAAAGATACTAGCGAGAGGACATACTAAAGATAAGATAAGCACAAACTAAGCGATAAAGGAGAAATTAAAAGACATACCCTCGAAAAGAAAAGGGTACAATGAACGCATCTTCTCTTCCGTCTCCCAAGTAGCGTTACTCTCATCGTCTCCCCATTGTACTTTGACTAGTATGACCTCTCGATTTCTCAACTTCTTGATCTTTGACACTAGAATGCATGTAGGAGCTCGTCGAATCATCGCATCACGCTCTATTTCCACCTCTCTAAGCAAGCTCGGCTCCACTACCTCCGCGGTCTCGTGTAAGCACTTCCTCAAATGTGATACATGGAATACGTCGTGTACACCACTAAGTCTCTCGGTCAACTTCTGTTATCCGCATAAGATTTCTGCCTATCTTGCGCTGCCTTCATCCTTCTTCGAATCAAATCAATCTTCTCCGAAATCTCTCTAATCATATCGGGCCCAAGTAAGTTCTTATCCGTAGATTCCCACCAACGTGTAGGTGAACGATAAGGTCGTCCATAAAGAGCTTCGAAAGGTGCCATGCCAATGCTAGACTGAAAGCTACTATTATATGCGAACTCCACCAATGGAAGATGCTCTTCCCATGTACCCCCAAAGTCTAGGATACATAGCCTCAAAAGGTCCTCTAGAATACGATTCACCCTCTCGGTTTGGTCGTCCGTCTGAGGATGATATGCGGTGCTCAAACATAACTGAGTCCCTACCGCTTCTTGTAAGCTCCTCCAAAATTCGTTAGTGAAGATAGGATCGCGATCGCTTACTATGCTAGAAGGAACACCATGCAAACGAACTATCTCTCGGACGTATACAGAAGCTAACCATGGAGCAGTCCTCTTACTCTTTATGGGAATAAAATGGGCGCTCTTAGTACGTCTATCTACTATAACCCAAATCCCCGTATTACCCTTCCTCGATCTTGGTAATCCATCAACAAAATCTATCGAGATACTATCCATGTGAACTCATCGCAGCTATCCATCTCCCACGCAAGTCGTCCTATTCGAACTCGATATCCCCCAAGCACAAGCCCCAAAGGCCTAAACCAATATCAGACAAGCACCCAAGGAATACCTCCTCCGATTTCAGACAGTCTACGTGAGATGATACTAGCAAAACAAATAATTGGTCACTTAACCGACTCTGGCTGTCCTCGCCAGTCTTGCTTCAAAACCATCACTACTCACCTAACTAACTTTGCATTATCCCCTAGGCACACACGAATACCTCGTACCTTTAGGTAAACCCCGCACTTCATCGAAGACATCACTATACTCACGGACCACACGAAAAGATTCCAAATCACCGTTGGATACGTCAAGAGATTCGAGACAGCTAAACGTCACTGAACCCCTAGGGTCATAAGAAATATGAGGGTCTTTCCATAATGAATCAATAGTCTAACTACCCTCCTTTCACTATCTAGGATAGCACCCCGCCTGGGTAGCCAATCCACCCCTATAATCAAACTATAGCACGTGAAACCAAGGACGAAGGCGTTGCATTCAAATCCAACGTCCAAGATAGACACTCTCAAATCCCGACAAACCATTGAAGGATGAGCCGAACCACCAAAATGATTTGAGACTAGGATGGGATCCTTAACTAGACTAGTATTTAGATGCAGTGTTTTCAACTAACGAAGCAGATACTAAAGAGTATGAAGCGCCAGAATTAAACAAAGTTCGAACAGGATGATAAAGGAAACCAAATTTCTACCTGGACGGTCCTACCCTTATCAGGTATACCAGCCGTGAGGGAATATAACTACCCTCTAGAAGATCCTGTACTTTGCCCTTGCCTCTTTGGACAATCCTAATAAGGTGACCTATTTCTCCAAAAGGATAACTACTAGCCTTCTTGTTCACATTCCCCATTCGTGACCTTCCACCAAGATGAGGTTTCGTCCTTCATTAACCAACAGCTATTTGAACCTCCCTCCCATCATCTACCTTAAAGGTATCAACAAGCCCTCCACTTCCTTGAACTAACTTCTAGCCCGTCAAACGACTAAGTCCCTTGAAGTGGTTTTTCGTCCTTCGTATGGAAGTCCCTATTTATCTTAGAAAAAGCATCTATACGCGGAGGGGAAATCCAAAAAAAGAGAAAGAGGAAGAGATTCAAAACGGAGAGTCGAAGGAAGGATATATGGCTCTTGGGGATTATGTTTTTTAAAACAAACCTTTCTTTCAAATATACTCTTCTACAAACATATTTTTCAAAGTATTCTTTATAAAAATGCTTTAGAAAAATAGTTTCTCAAAATATCTTATCTGTTCTGGTAACCTTCAGCTCTGATACCACGTGTAACACCCCATGTCCATTAATGTCACTCACAAAAGGGAATGCATTAACTTCTATGGAGCGTTTTAAGTGAATATAGAACAGAAAATCACAACAAGACAGATATGAAATAGTACTTGAAAATTTAAAACTTTATTTATTGCAACGGAAGATAAATATGTTTGGTTACATCACCAAAACCCAAAGACTAAAGTCAAGTACATAATATCCATCTTGACTAAATAGAATGATGATAGCTTCATGTACTAATAGATGTACCCACTATCCCCACTAGATGTACCCCGTCAATGGTAATTCCATGTACTCCTAGCTGACGTCATAGGTGCCGCCTGCTCCTATCTCCACTAGGTGTACCCCTTTAATGATTAATTAATAATGGTAGCTTCGTGTACCCCTAGCTGACTACATAGGTGCCGTCTGCTCCTATCTCCACTAGATTCCTCATGCCACCCAAGGCACCCACTTAACCCCCTCATGTCCCACTACATATTTACTTTGGTTAAGTGTTTCTTAATTAATTACTATCGTAACCCCTGTAGGACCTCTCACATTAGACTGACATTTGTGGCTGCTGGATTTGCCCGGCGGGTCCGGGCAGTCTTACACCACAAACGAGCCTAACCTCGTGTCCATACAATTGTTACGCATTTAGTTTGGGCCTTTGACCTCTCACATTGCGCTACCATTTGTGGCTGCTGGATTTGCCGGGAGGGTCTGGGCAGTCTTACACCACAAATGAGTCCAACCTCGTGTCTTAGGCAATTAATTATACATAATTAATTTCCCCCAATATTTGAATTACTTTCCCTATTCAAATTACAAATCATTTCCATATTTATTTATGTATAAATATGTCACCTTAATTATGTCCACTATTTATGGTACATAAATTGTACCAATTTACATCTCAAATTAATTTCATGCCTTTTTAGGCATTTGTGCCAATTCCCAATATTTAATATCCCTAATCAAATATGTTAATAAAATTCCAATTATCTTTATGACCATAATTCACATTAATTATGTCTATATATCACTTTGCCAATTAATATCTCAATTTACATATATGCCTCTTTTAAGGCTATTACATGCCAATTCACATTTATTAACATAATCAATATTTTTCCCATAACCCCCGCGGCGTCCGTTCGCATAGAATATATGATAGACTAAGAAATAGTCTAACACATGAAAAAGGGAAAAACACCACATATTCACATAACATACAAAATAGGCCTAACTTGCATATGAGAATTTACCACATAACTTGCATAAAATCATAGGTCTAAACATAGGCCTAAAAGGTATGAACCTGCATGTTATGAATAAGATTTTCATCACAAAATTTACATAGGCAATAACCACAAACTTGCATAACATGATTCATATTCCAAACTCATATTTTTATATAAACTTGCATATGTGATTTATGCAACATAACAATGGTGTAAATTTACCTCTAAACATATAAACTAGCATGTAAAGATTTAGCATAAAACTCATACATGTCATAGCCTAACTTTTGATCTAAAATAGATGTCATAATCTTTACTAACTTGCATGTGATTTATGTCTAAATCAACATCTAAACTTGCATACATACTTATGATCTATCATATGAATCAACATAATCAAACTAGCATTTAAACAACATGATGATTTGATTATACATAAGCCAATCGTAGAATTACAACATAGATCATAACTTTACAACATGTATGATAACATCACAATTTAACAACATAATCATATCATACGGTCAATAATTCACATCATATCCGTATAATCCACAATTATATCTAATCTTACTTAATTTAATAATTATCTTGATTAGAGAAATCGAACTTACCTTTCGTGGTTAAAAATTATGAACAATTGATCAAACTTGATGCAGAATTGTTGTAGCGACGTTAGTTGATTCATTGTTGAAGCTCTAAGCTTGAATTAGGTTGAATTGATTAGCTATCTTCCTCTTTAGTTGGCGGCGGCTACACTGAGTTCCATGGCGACGGCAATTTTAATTAGTTTAGGGTTAGCATTAGGATGTATTTATAGGTGTAGGAAGTTATTTAGGACCATTAGATTAACCCTGAACCATGAGAACCAACCAAATGCAAAATCTGCATTTGAGCGAATCGGCCCACGGGTTGACAGCCAAACACCCTGGATTAACCCCTAGTCGACCCAGCAAGGCTCGGGTCGACCTCAAAAATGGGCCGGTTCGGTCATTCCCCCCTCCCAATTCGCTGTTTTGAACTTTTTCACATATTTATTTATTTAATTTTTAATTTATATATATATATATATATCAATATATATATATATATATATTTCTCTGCGCAACCCATTTCACTTAATTCTTTTCTAAAAATTAAGTATACTTTAATTTGTGAATTTTAATGTTATAAAATTACGGGGTGTTACACTAACGGTTGGATTTGGAATTATGTCCAAATCAAATTTGGAAAAGGTCGCTGTAAGTGCAGTTCGATGGCCGTTGATGGAAATCGACTGTATGGGCCTTGATAAAATTATTAAAAATAGTAATAATTTGTCTAAAATCATAAGAAATGATTTGTGTAGAATTGGGATGAAAAACTCCAAATTTTAAATGATAAAAATTGATTTTTATCGAAATGAACTAGTTTTGAACTAGAATAATAATTTATTTATTTTTAAATAAATAAATTATATTTGAATTGGTTTTAAAAATATCCAGAAATTTCCAATAATTGAATTGGAATGGATTTGAATTGAAATTGCCTTTGGAATATTTCGATGTTGGATTTCGTGATTATACAAATATTGTTATGGAAATTTGAAAGATATATTTATATCGTTATTTCCAATACGATACTTGTGGGTCGTAGAATTTGATATTGAATATAAGCCGCTATATTTTCTATTCCGAGCCTTGTATTTAATATCAAATGGGATTTGGGTTGTTGTGAATGGTGTCTTCATTAACACTGTTCTTAAACCCAGTTGAGAAAAAGATTAAATCTTTTTATTTAGATTTAATGAAGTGTACCAATTAAATGGTATTTAATTGGAACTGAATTTGAATTGATTTTTGGGTTTATCGTGAACATTGTTTTAAATAACACTTGTTCTTTAACCCGATAATGAATGAATGTGATTTTGGGTTTTTCGTGAGCCTGTTTTAGATGACATTGGTTCTTTAACCCTGTTAAAGACAAGATTTTGATTTCTGTGAAGACTAAAACTAATTGGAGTTTTAATGAATCTTTAATTAGATTGATGTGATCGAGAATGGAGTATCACCAGTTTTGCTCCAGGTGATAGTTAAATCTTTAATTAGATTTAAACGTGAAATGGTAATTGAATTTACCTATAACACCATGGTGTTAGATATGAAGTATGACCAGTTTTACTTCATGGGATGAATAGGTTAGGATTGGGAAATAAAATAAATGATTACTTCGGTGTGGTTCGTTAATCCCGACTAGTTTGAATTGATATTCAAAGAAGATTAAAGAATAAATTTAAAGAATTTATCTTTGATAAAATTAATGGGAAACTTTCCCATAGTGTAAGAATATTTGAATAAAAGAATATTATGAATTGGAATGAGGCATATGTTGTGTTTTGTAACACTTGTTTATTATATATGCGAGTTATTTAGAAATACCGGGTTTATCCCATTCTGAATAACTGATTTGACGTGGTGTCGAGGATAAAGACGGTGGTCGAAGACCGGAGGTCTTCACATCGTTTGTGTGATTACTGATGATCTTGATTGGGCTATACACTCAAGAGGAGGGAATCAGGTGGCGATCGTCCAGACGTACTTCGAGATCGATGGATATGCGAGGTACAAGGTGCCTCCGGTTTCGTTCAGACCCAGAGCGAACTTGTAAATGGACTGTGTGTCTGACATTGGATTTCATTCTCTGTGATTGATTTCTATTAAATATATATCTGTTTGGCGGTGGAGAATTTATTCTCTTGCTTAACGCCCTTCTCTGAGACGTACGAGCTCAGGGGTTATATATTGATGGATATCAATCGCATGGAGTGAATTGCCTGTGTGGCATGCCTAAGTGGCAAATGATCAAGGCTTCTATTGAAAAGCAAAGTCTTGAGGTTGATGGTCAAAGCACCGCCTGTGTGGCATAGCTTTGTGCAACGTGAATTCGCGAGCCTCATACCCCGGTTGTGAACCAGAAATGGGAGAGGATGTCAGGGAGGGCATGCGTTTCCTTCTAGCTAGGGTGGTGTCAATGCTTAAACTGGATGACATTTATATACTTTTCACCTGTGTGGTTGTTGCTGTTGCGAGGCGCCTCAGATATATTGGTCATTCTCGAACCGATGGAGTCATTCGTTGGCACACTTTCGCCCCAAAGGGCGGGGAAACGCAGTGTTCAGGAATTTTAATCCACATTGGTGGATCGGCCCTGAGGATCCAAAGGTCACTCGAGCTCTGACCTGAGGCTCGGGCTAGACAGTCTCGAATAGGTTGAGGACGATCCCTTGCCTCGGTTCGCAGATGGAAATCCAACTTTCAATACGTGACTTTGCGGTTTTATTTGTAGAGCCTAATATGGCGACATAGTGGGATGGGGCACTCATGCCGTCTACGATTGATACTTATGATTTGAAATTATTTTGACACTATACACTTATAGTAATAATAAAACATGAAATTTCACGTACCAAGCATTCTTGGCTATTATAAGGTAAAAACCCTATCCTCCAGCTTGTCATCAACTCAATCCGTGCTTTCCTTACCGGGGAAGTTCGGGTCGTTTCATCGTGGTATCAGAGCTTTGGTTTATGGAGCTCGGAGAGCAAGACACGTTATAACCAAATGAAAGAATTCATCAGAGATTGGATTAGTAATATCCAATGAGAATGACTCGTTAGACTTGGGATCAGTAGTATCCTAGAATGAGTGTGAAGAGTATATTTTTAAAAGTGAAAACAATTTTTGTCTTGAAATTTAAATCGTTATATACGTATTTGAATATTTATTTGTATTGATTTGGACAATCCAGTATATAAATATTTTGCGTATACTTCTGATCCACGTGTATTTGAAGTTTTAATATACTGGATAGATATATAATCACGCTTTAGCCACTCGGGGATAATTCTGATAATGTCCGGGCATCATCAGTATTTATGTTCATGTTTCAAAAGTGGGATTTCTATAGGTTTCCAATTGACTGGTGTGAGAACCAAAATTAGATAGGGCCTATTATTGTGATTTAGCACCAAAAATGTGATTTTTGACTATATATCAAAGTTATGAATTTGAAAAGCCAATCAACTAATTGATTGCTGATTGTGTTGTTTGATTATTGGTTGATTAGTTAAAAGTTGAATCATTTAGCCAAATTGTATCAAATAGTGAATTGTATTAAAAATTTGTCGCATTTGCATACATATACATGTACTTACATTGAACAGGTCATAGCAAGAAGGCTAGAGAAGAGGAATAAAATTGTTTGCCCGACAAATAGGTACATATTTATTGTATTTCTTTTGGTTTGGATGATTTTATGAGCCGATTGCCTTTTTCTTTTTCTTTTGGATTGAAGAGGGCCATGGGAGGCTATATGAAATATCCCGAAGTCCCCGGTGTAGGGGAGGTTATGGCAAAAATTTTCGAAAATTTAGGGTGTTAGCCAAATTTTTGGAAAAATTGAAAAGTTCTTAGAAACTGAAAAGTTGAAGAACTTAAGCCGTAAAGAAAATAATGAAAGTTGAGTTGATTAGTTAAACAACTTTCAGCTTCATTCCTTTTCGGGGACGAAAATTTTTAAGTGGGGGAGATTGTAATAACCCAGAAAATTTGAGCCAATTTAAAATTTTTATTTTGGCAATTTTAGTGAATTTTGAATATTTAAAATGAATTATTTTAAATAATGACGACAAGAAATTTATTTTGAATAGAATAGAGCGTATATATTTATTCAATCGTTGTTAGAATATAAATATTTTATTTATAATTATAAAATGAATTGAAAATGGCGCGGTAGTTCGAAAATTTGATTTCGAAGTTCAAATGAATGTACAAGATTCAAAATAGACCGGATTTTAGCAAAACCAAAAATATTTGAATCTAGTTGAGAATATATTTCCAACGAATCCGAAAAATCAAAATTTCATAGCGGGGATAAAAAGTTATGCCCAGTTGAAAAATTAGAATAGTCACTATGGAATTCGGGCCCTTGAAAATGGAAATTTTGCAAACGACCTCGGTTTTCGACGAAACCACTTTTGTTGGATCCGTGATCTCAAGTTATTGCTAAGTTTCAAAATTCATAATTTTCTGAATCAATATGTGAGCGTGGCGAAGTAAAACGCATTTCACCAGTTTTAGTTGATTTTAATCGACTAGAAAATGGCCATTTTTCAAACGGTCTCAGAATTTGACGAAACTAGTTTTGTTAGGACCATATCGTCAATACGAAGCTAGAAAATAATTTTCGGGAATTTTTAGAGTTCATACGTGGCCCCGGTAAATTGAAAGGTGCATTCAAATTCAATATATAGAGTTATATTTTGATTTTGACGGAAACTAATCGAAACGATCGAATCGGCTTAGGATGCATATCCCATTGGGTTCGGAATGGTGGTAAATAGCTATGTACGACAGGCAGTGGGTCTCGTTTTGAGTTCGAAAATAATAGTTGCTTTTAGGGTAAGAAAATAAAAAAAAAATTACATTGGCCCCCCTCCTTTTATCTTCCCCGATTCAGATCTAAAGCAAATTAAAAAAAAAGAAACGTGAAAACCCGTTGATGCCCTCAGCTCCCCCGTCGCCCTTCTCTCCAGCACCCGCCGCCCACGTCGATCCGCGCCCCCTCCTCCTCGCGACCGGACCCCTCCCCTTCCTCTTCGGCGCGAGCGCGAAACCCCTCTCCTTCCCCAATGGAAAACTGGCCCCCCTTAAACCCTATAACCTCGCCAACCGTTCGCCTGCGCCACCATCAGACCGGACCCCCTCGCCGCGGCCATCTCCGACCTCCCCGAAACCCGCGCCGACTGTGAATTGCCCCCACCCCTCAGAAAAATTGAATTTGAGGTATTTTTTTATTAGTTTTCTTATTATTTAATGTGATTAGCTTAGAAAAAAATCAGTTTTTAGCATAGATTGAAATTAGTTTTTATATACGGTTTAATTTTAAAGACAAGATTTTATTTAAGTTAATGATGTGATTTTTATTAAGTTAAAGTTTAGAATTTTAACCCGGTAAAGTTTTTATTTTTAATATAGGCAAGATTAGATTTTTTATATGATAAAGGTTCGATTTTTAAATAGACATCGAGATTAAAATTATAATTTTTATATGATGTGAAGATAAAAAATATAATTTTTATATGATGTGAAGATTAAAAATATGATTTTTATATGATGTGAAGATTAAAAATATGATTTTTATATCATGGGAAGAATAAAAATATGACTTTTTATATCATAGGAATGATTTTTATATCATAGGAAGAATAAAAATATGATTTTTATATCATAGGAAGAATAAAAACATGATTTTTATTTATGTAGAGTAATAAAAATATAATTTTTATTATATTACTAGCGGTATAAAAATAGAATTTTTATCTATATAGTAGAGGTATAAAAATGTGAATTTTATCCATATAGAGTGTATATAAAAATGTGATTTTTATATACATAGCAACAATATAAAAATGTGATTTTTATATATGTAATGGCTACAGACAGTGAAATTGACAAAAGGCGAGCACGACGAAGATTTCTACATATGAAGAGTCGTGGCGTTTGGTTTAGCTAGTCGGTGAGAACGCCTCACTTTTATTTTTATTTCTAGTTGAAATATATACTAGGATGTAGACGGTGCTTAGTAGCACCTGACACCCATCGTCCACTGACCATGGACGGCTTGTTTGTTTGATTGATGTGTTGTGAAATTTGGTTGTGTGATGTGGAATGAAATAAAATATTTTATAGTGGAAAATATTTTATAGTTAAAAATATGATTGTTAACGTGTATATAAAATAAATATCTATAAACGAATCGACGATTTGTTTATATACACTGATTTGACTAATATTGATTGGGACGATAAATTTTACACATTGCCCAACCGCACAAATAAAATATGTGTTTGTTGATTTGAAACCCCACACGGGTATTGCGATGATATTTGACGTACACTAATCCAAATTGTTTAGTTGTATGTCAATCGGTGGATTGACAGACTGTGTAAGCATCAATTATTTATATTTAATGCTTATGCAGTTGTGTGGTGCACTCTGGATGATGGTTTATGATTTATCGTTGCTGTTATGTACCTGCGTTTTAGGGAATCCATATAATTAACGTTATATGGTAATTGATTGGGCCTCATTCCAATATAGAAAATAAATTCATGTGTTGAATTGAAAAATATTCGTGTGTTGAATAGAATAAACATTCATGTGTTGAATAAAAGCCGTGTTGATTAGATTAATGCCATTTTGACGTGAACGATATTTATATCAATTTTATTCATTTTTCAATGAATATTGAAAGTGATTTCAAAATTCGAATTAAATTGAAATGAATATTGAAGTGATTTCAAAATTTGAATTAAATTGAAATGAATTGACATTCGAATTAAATTGAAATGATTTGAAATTCGAATTAAATTGAAATGAATTCAAATTCGAATTAAATTGAAATGAATTCGAATTCAAATTAAATTGAAATGATTTGAAATTCGAATTAAATTGAAATGAATTCGAATTAAATTGAAATGAGCATTAAAAGTGATTTCAAAATTCGAATTAAATTTAAATGAATTGAAATTCGAATTAAATTGAAATGAATTCAAATTCGAATTAAATTGAAAAGAATATTGAAAGTGATTTCAAAATTCGAATTAAATTGAAATGAATTGAAATTCGAATCAAATTGAATGAATTGAAATTCGAATTAAATTGAAATGAATTCAAATTCGAATTAAATTGAAATGAATATTGAAAGTGATTTTGAAATTCAAATTAAATTGAAATGAATTCAAATTTGAATTAAATTGAAATGAAATTCGAATTAAATCGAAATGATTTGAAATTCGAATTAAATTGATTTGAATTGAAATTCGAAATTGAAATGAATTCGAATTAAATTGAAATGAATTGAAATTCAAATTAAATTGAAATTGAACTGAAATCGATTTGAAATGAAATTAAAACGAATTTATATTGAAAAATTCAATTTTGATTTGAATTTGAAAAGGAAGTTGAAATCGTTTTGAAAACGAATTTAGAACGATTTATATGATACATTTCAAAAGGAAATCGATGAAATATATATAATATATATATTATATATATATAATGGCCTGAATAGAACGCGCCGTGCCGCGGCAGTTCGCGAATTTCGACCATTGACTTCGAATTGACGTTGCGGGAGATCGGACCGTCGGATTCTCCTAAAACAAGAACCGTTGGGTTCGTATCGAAAAGAGCTTTCTAAAGGATATTAGAAATTAGGAATCTAACGATTAGATTTGGAATTATGTCCAAATAAAATTTGGAAAAGTTCGATGTAAGTTGAGTTCGATAGCCGTTGATGGAAATCGACTATACGGGCCTTGATAAAATTATTAAAAATAGTAATAATTTGTGTAAAATCATAAGAAATGATTTGTGAAGAATTGAGATGAAAAACTACAAATTTCAAAAGATAAAAATTGATTTTTATCGAAATGAACTAGTTTTGAACTAGAGTAATAATTTATTTATTTTTAAATAAATAAATTATATTTGAATTGGTTTTAAAAATATCCAGGAATTTCCAATAATTGAATTGGAATGGATTTGAATCGAAATTGCCTTTGGAATATTTCGATGTTGGATTTCGTGATTATACAAATATTGTTATGGAAATTTGAAAGATATATTTATATCGTTATTTCCAATACGATATTTGTGGGTCGTAGAATTTGATATTGAATATAAGCCGCTATATTTTTTATTCTGAGCCTTGTATTTAATATCAAATGGGATTTGGGTTGTCGTGAATGGTGTCTTCATTAACACTGTTCTTAAACCTAGTTGAGAAAAAGATTAAATCTTTTTATTTAGATTTAATGAAGTGTACCAATTAAATGGTATTTAATTGGAATTGAATTTGAATTGATTTTTGGGTTTAACTTGAACATTGTTTTAAATAACACATGTTCTTTAACCCGATAATGAATGAATGTGATTTTGGATTTTTCATGAGCCGTGTTTTAGATGACATTGGTTCTTCAACCCAGTTAAAGATAGGATATTGATTTCTGTGAAGATAAAAACTAAGTGGAGTTTTAATGAATCTTAAATTAGATTGAAGTGATCGAGAATGGAGTATCACCTGTTTTGCTCCAGGCGATAGTTAAATCTTTAATTAGATTTAAACGTGAAATGGTAATTGAATTTACCTATAACACCGTGGTGTTAAATATGAAGTATGACCAGTTTTACTTCATGGGATGGATAGGTTGGGATTGGGAAATAAAATAAATGATTATTTCGGTGTGGTTCGCTAATCCCGACTAGTTTGAATTGATATTCAAAGAAGATTAAAGAATAAATTTAAAGAATTTATCTTTGATAAAATTAATGGGAACCTTTCCCAAAGTGTAAGAATATTTGAATAAAAGAATATTCTGAATTGGAATGAGGCGTATGTTGTGGTTGTGTAACACTTGTTTATTATATACACGAGTTATTCAGAAAGACTGGGTTTATCCCATTCTGAATAACTGATTCGACGTGGTGTCGAGGATAAAGACGGTGCTTGAAGACCAGAGGTCTTCACATTGTTTGGGTGATTACTGATGATCTTGATCGGGTTGTACACCCAAGAGGAGGGAATCAGTTGGTGATCGTCCAGACGTACTTGGAGATCGATGGATATGCAAGGTACAAGGTGCCTCCGGTTTCGTTCAGACCCAGAGCGAACTTGTAAATGGACTGTGTGTCTGACATTGGATTTTATTCTGTGTGATTGATTTCTATTAAATATATATCTGTTTGGCGGAGGAGAATTTATTCTCTTGCTTAACGCCCTTCTCTGAGATGTACGAGCTCAGGGGTTATATATTGATGGATATCAATCGCGTGGAGTGAATTGCCTTTGTGGCATGCCTAAGTAGCAAATGATCAAGGCTTCTATTGAAAAGCAAAGTCTTGTGGTTGGTGATCAAAGCACCGCATGTGTAGCATGGCTTTGTGTAACGTGAATTCGCGAGCCTCACACCCCGGTTGTGAACCAAAAACAGGAGAGGACGTCAGGGAGGGCATGCGTTTCCTTCTAGCTAGTGTGGTGTCAGTGCTTAAACTGGCTGACATTTTTATACTTTTCACCTGTGTGGTTGTTGCTGTTGCGAGGCACCTCGGATATATCGATCGTTCTCGAACCGATGGAGTCATTCGTTGGCTCACTTACGCCCCAAAGGGCGGGGAAACGCAGTGTTCAGGAATTTTAATCCACATCGCTGGACCAGCCCTGAGGATCCAAAGGTCACTCGAGCTCTGACCTGAGGCTCGGGCTAGACAGTCTCGAATCGGTTGAGGACGATCCCTTGCCTCGGTTCGCAGATGGAATTCCAACTTTCAATACGTGACTTTGCGGTTTTATTTGTAGAGCCTAGTATGGCGACATAGTGGGATGGGGCACTCATGCCGTCTATGATTGATACTTATGATTTGAAATTTTTTTGACACTATACACTTATAGTAATAATAAAACATGAAAGTTCACATACAAAGCATTCTTGGCTACCATAAGGTAAAAACACTATCCTCCGACTTGTCCTCAACTCAATCTGTGCTGTCCTTACCGGGGAAGTTTGGGTCGTTTCAGTCAACATGAAGCAACAACCAACATGTTGAATACACATGATCAAGGTGGTAATACAGGAATGCATGGCAACTTAAGTATGGTGATGATTCAATCAAGTTCAGCAAGCGTGACAAAGCTAGCAATAGCATTTCAGATCAACTCAAAATAGGTTGACAAATACTTAGGATCAGCTCAAATACATGTGATTTTAGCATGGTCATATAAGCAGATCAGTCAAACAGATTTTAGAAGATAATGGCAGCTTAAAGCAACTTAGCAGCAACTCAAAGCATTAACATGATAGCTCGCTGCATACATGAGTGTAACAACCCTATTTTCTATGAAAATTTAACGTGAGATTAATTAAAATAAAAGGTGTTGCATTCAAAATACTTCTATTTTGCTAATTGATTAAAAATCAAACAAAGCAAAAACTTGTTTGTGATATTAAATAATTTTATTATATATATATAATAAAAATAGATAAAAATATAATTATTTATATGGAAAGTTAGATTATCAAATAAATTACTGAACATTGAGTTAAACGAAGTTATCTGTTATCAGCAGACAAATTATTGAACATAACGTAAATCAAATTGTAATGGACATAAAATAGTTCTGGATTTGTTAAATAATTTCATATAAATAAGACGATATGATAATAGATTCTTTTATTTTATTGAACGTTGAATTAGCCAGCAAATTAAATGATTACGGATCGATATTAAAAAAAATCGATTACCAAGATGTAAGTTATATAATGCATTGCGAATCATTTTATATTAGAACTACTTTAAGATATATGTGTATATATATATATATATATATATTGGCTTAATATACAAGCCATGTGTAAGTAAGCCCAAATTGTTAAAACCCAAGGCTTATTAAGATCATTTTGCTTCCTTTCTCTAGAAGATGCTAGTGGGTAACCAACTTCCCGTAATATTAAAAAAAAGACAACAGAGGACTCGATCCCATTCTTCGGGAACAGAATCCCAATCCCACACAGAAATCAAAAATTCGAAAAGGAAAAAAAATTGGAAAAGAAGGAATCGCGCTCAAACCTGGAGATGTTGCGAGAGGGGGGAGGCCACGCTGAAGCGGCAGTTGTCACATGCAAAGGAGAGCCGACCTGAGTTGAGCGCAAATGATGATTGAGATTCTGGCGACCGATGGAACGTCATAGCTGGCTGTTGTTGGAAGGTGTTCAGGCGATATTCACTATCTAGGAGCTGCTCTTGTGTATGAATTCCATGGCAGAAGAGCAGCTGCTATTTTGGGTGATTGCAATTGCAAAGTTGGTTCCTTGCTGTAATCGGATATGCGTCGAAGATCAAGAAAGAGGGCTGGAGAGAGGAACATTGATCTATGCCACGACGAACGTGACGAATTGAAGCAAGTTGTTTGGATTATACGATGTCCTTGAGGTTGAGAATTCTGCAATTTGATTATTTGGTCATCAATTCGATGAGTCTCTCTCCTCACTCACATCTATGTTCCCTTCCATAATATTTATTTGTATTTTCATGTTATTATTCGTATTGGATTGAACTGTTTGGTTGAAAGAATTTGGTGGATTGATATTGTTTTCTAATAGTTTATGAACTAGAATTAATAGATGAATTTTAGGTTGATTTGATGTTCACTATAACAACCCGGAAATTCTGAGCCAATTTAAAAAAATTATTTTGGCTAATTTAATGAATTTTGAATATTTAAAATTGATTATTTTAAATAATAATGACAGAAAATTTATTTTCGATGAAGTTAAAACGAATAATTTTATTTTAATTATATAACGAGCTGAAATGGCGTGGTAGTTTGAAAATTCGATTTCAATTTCAAATGAACATACAGAATCCGTTTTTAGTTGGAATTGAACGAAACAAGAAATATTTAAATCTGTTTAATTATATCTTTCTAACGGATGTAAGAAACTGAGATTTCATTTTAGAAGTTGAAAGATATGTCCAGTTTAAAATTCAGAAAAGTCGCTGTGGAATTTATATATTTTTTAATATATATAAAGGCCTTTGAAAATGGAAATTTTGCAAATGACCTCGGTTTTCGACGAAACCACTTTTGTTGGATCCGTGATGTCAAGTGATTGCTAGATTCCAAAATTCATAATTTTCTGAATCAGTATGTGAGCGTGGCGAAGTTAAACGTGTTTTAACAGTTTCAGTCAATTTGGGTCGATCAGAAAAGGTCATTTTTTCAAACGGTCTCAGAATTTGACGAAATTAGTTTTGTTAGGGCCGTATCGTCAATACGAAGTTAGAAATAATTTTTCTGGAATTTTCGGGATCGGATGTGACCCTGGTAAACTGAAATGTACGTTTGAATTGAATATATATATATATTTAATGTTAATTTAAATGGAAACTGATCGAAACGATGGAATTGGCTTGCGAAACATATCCCATTGTGTTCGGAATGGGGGTATTTAGCTAGGGGCGAAGTCGGTGGATTCGAATTGGGGTTAAAACGAAGAAGTAACTTTATGGACAAAAAATATTTAAATAATATAATTATAAATATTCTAAACCCCTTCCCTTTCCTATTCTCTTTTCTCCACCGTGGATTTCAAAATCGAAATAGAAGAAAAAATGGTGGCCCTCTCATTGACTACTCCGTCGCCCTCGTCTCCTGGCGCCGCACCACCAGAAGCCCACCGCTACGTCGATCTCTCCTCCGACCCTCCCTCCTAACAGCGCCGCCTCCCTCTTCCCCTTTAAATGCCCTGCCACCCAAAATAGATCGCAACCGCACCCTCCAGCCAATGGTGGGCCCACCACTGCCACTACTCCACCTCTGCCTCCCCCGGACGCCAGAGTCCACCTCCTAGACTCACCTCCACCGTTGTGGGCCCCCGGTGACCTAAAAAAACCCCGATGTTTTTTTTATGTTTCAAGATCCAATCCCCCTCCTCTTTAATCCGCAACACCCCCCCCTCTTGAAACCAATGCCATCTCCACACCCCCATCCTCTCGTTGCCGAAGTGGAAACCCCCCTTTATTTTCACTGTAAGTTTTTTTCTAATTTCTAATGTTTATTTTCTGAAATTTGATTTTATATATATAAAAAAAAATCAATTTTTATAAAAATTAGCATTGAATTTATTTTCAATTTTTATAAGGCGAAGTTATGAATTTTTGTAGGTCAAAGTTATGAATTTTTATAAGGCAAAGTTATGAATTTTTATAATGCAAAGTTATGAATTTTTATAATGCAAAGATTAGGATTTTTATTTATAGTAAAAATTCGATTTTTATTTATGAGGATAACATTTAAAAATTTGGATTTTTTTATATATATAACAACGATGTAAAGAGGTGATTTTTATATGTTATAACATAGAGAAAAATATGATTTTCATCATATAAAAGAATATTTTTAGTTATGTAACAATACGATATTTACGGTTATGAAAAGATGATTTTCCTTTATGTAAAGATACGATTTTTCCTCAGATAAAGAAGCGATTTTTAATTAGATAAAGAAGCGATTTTTAAATAGATAAAGAAGCGATTTTTAATTAGATAAAGAAGCGAGTCTTAAATAGATAAAGAAGCGATTTCTAAATAGATAAAGAAGCGATTTTTAAATAGATAAAGAAGCAATTTTTAATTAGATAAAGAAGCAATTCTTAAATAGATAAAGAAGCGATTTCTAAATAGATAAAGAAGCGATTTCTAAATAGATAAAGAAGCGATTTTAATATGCATGAACTCAAGATTTTTATTTGAATAAACATACGATTTTTATATATATGAAGTGAAGATAAAAATTCAATTTTTATCTATATGAAGTGGAAATAAAAATATGATTTTTATGTACATGTAGCGTTATTAAAAATGTGATTTTTATATAAATAAACAAAGTAAAAGAATTGAGATGGAGCGGATTGAAATCAAAAAGGAATTCAAAAGGTTCAGAAATTCAGAAATGAAATGAAGGAGTGGTACCCTCGGTGAGAACTTCTCACTTTTAATTTAATTTTCTAGTTAAAATATATACTAGGACGCAGACGGTGTTTAGTAGCACCCGACACCCGTCGTCCACAGACCATGGATGGCTTGTATGCTTGTTTGTTTGATTTTGATGTGTAGTTGATTGTGTGATGTGATGTGAAATGAAATAAAATATTTATATAGTTAAAAATATTTTATAGTTGAAAATATAATTTTTGACATGAATGTGAATAAATAAATATAAACAAATCGGACGATTTGTTTATGTACACACATTTTACTGATATTGATTGGGACGATAAATTTTACATATCGCCCAACTGCACAAATAAAATATGTGTTTGATTGTTTGAAACCCCACAATGGTATTGGGATGATATATGACGTACACTAATCCCAATAATTAGTTGTATGCCGATCGATGGATTGATAGGCTATTATGAGCGTTGAATATTTATATTTGATGCTTATACAGTGTAGAACGCACTTTGGATGATGGTTGATTATTTATCGTTGCTGTTATATACATGTGTTGTAGAAAATCCATATAATTAACATTATATGGTAATTGATTGGGCCTCATTCCAATTGGGAAAATAAAGAATATTATAAAATAAAGAATTATGTGTTGACAGTACTCATTTGTTGAGATTAGTCATGTGTTGATAAAATTCATGTGTTGAATAGAATAAATATTCATTTGTTGAATAGAATAACGAAGTTATTGAAAAATATAAAGCTATGTTGATTAGAGATGCGCTATTTTGACGCGAATGATATTTATATCAATTATATTCGTTCTTATAATGAATATTGAAAAGAGATTTAAAAATCGAATATTTACAAAGTGAATTAGAATTGAACTGAATATAAAATGAATTCGAATTGAGTTGAATATAAAATGAATTCAAATTGGAATGAATTCAAATTGAATTGAAATCGATTTGAATTGAAATCAAATAGAAATGAATGTAAAAAGAATTTATAATGGAAAATTCAATTTTGATTTGAATTTGAAATGAAGGTTGAAATTGTTTTTGAAACAAATTTGAGACTATTTATTAAATTCATTTTAAAAGGGAATCGACGAAATATATAATATATATATTATATATTATATATATATATATATAATGGCCTGAATAGAACGCGCAGCGCTACGGCAGTTCGTGAATTTCGACCATTGGCTTCGAATGGACATTGCGGGAGATCCGACCGTCGGATTCCCCTAAAACCAGAACCGTTGGGTTCGTATCGAAAAGAGCTTTCTAACGAATATTAGAGATTTGAAATCTAACGGTTGGATTTGCAATTATGTCCAAATCAAATTTGGAAAAGGTCGTTGTAAGTGCAGTTCGATGGCTGTTGATGGAAATCGACTGTACGGGCCTTGATAAAATTATTAAAAATAGTAATAATTTGTGTAAATTCATAAGAAATAATTTGTGAAGAATTGGGATGAAAAACTCCATATTTGAAAAGATAAAAATAGATTTTTATCGAAAAGAACTAGTTTTGAAATAGAATTATAATTTATTTATTTTTAAAATAAATAAATTGAATTTGAAAAGGGGTTTTAAAAGTAACCAGAATTTCCAATAATTGAATTGGAATGGATTTGAATCAAAATTGTCTTTGGAATATTTCGAAGTTGGATTTCGTGATTATACAGATGTTGTTATGGAAATTTGAAAGATATATATATATATATATTGTTAATTCCAATACGATATTTGTTAGTCGTAGAATTTGATATTGAATATAAACCGATATATTTTCTATTCAGAGCCTTGTATTTAATATCAAATGTGATTTGGGTTTGTCATGAATGGTGTCTTCATTAACACTGTTCTTAAGCCTAGTTGAAAAAAGATTAAATCTTTTTATTTAGATTTAATGAAGTGTACCAATTAAATAATATTCAATTGGAATTGAATTGGTATTGATTTTTGGGTTTATCGTGAACGGTGTTTTAAATAACACTTGTTCTTTAACCCGATAATTAATGGAATGTGATTTTGGGTTGTCGTGAAGGGTATCTTCAATAATACTGTTCTTGGACCAAAAGGAGTTAAGAAAATCAAAAACTAACTGGAGATTAGTTAAGTTGAATGATTTCTGGGGTATTGATCTGATGTTGGTTTTGGCCTTCGGGGTTAACACTTAGGGAATTGCTCACTTGCTAATTCACGGTTAGGGACTGATTGAAATGTGATGTGATTTTGGGGTTTATCATGAATCGTGTTTTAAATGACACTGATTCTTTAACCCAGTCAAAAATTAAAACTTATTGGAGTTTTAATGAATCTTTAATTAGATTGAAAAGATCGAGAATGGAGTATCACCAGTTTTACTCCAGACGGTAGTTTAATCTTTAATTAGATTTGAATGTGAAATGGTTATTGAATTTACCAATAACACCGTGGTGTTAGATATGAAGTATGATCAGTTTTACTTCATGGGATAAATAGGTTGGGATTGGGAAATAAAATAAATAATTACTTCGGTGTGGTTCGCTGATCCCGACTAGTTTGAAGTGATATTCAAAGGAAGATTAAAGAATAAATTTAAAAGAATTTATCTTTGATAAAATTAATGGGAACCTTTCCCTAAGAATGTGAAATTTAGAAACTAACTGTAGGTTAGCTAAGCAGAACGGTTTCCTGGGTATTGATCTGATGTTGGTTTCGGCCTTCGGGGTTAATTTTTGGGGAACTACTCTCTTGTTAATTTATGGTTAGTGACTGATGAATTGGAATGAGGCGTATGTTGTGTTTGTGTAACACTTGTTTATTATATACGCGAGTTATTCAGAAAGACCGGGTTTATCCCATTCTGAATAACTGATTCGACGATTAGTCGAAGATGGAGACGATGGTTGAAGACCATAGGTCTTCACGTCATTTGGATAATTACTGATGATCTTGATTGGGTCGTACACCCAAGTGGGGGGAATCAGTTAGTGGTCGTCCAGACGTACTTGGAGATCGATGGATATGCGGGGTACTAGGTGCCTCCGGTTTCGTTCAGACCCAGAACGAACTTGTAAATGGACTGTGTGTCTGACATTGGATTTCAGTCTGTGTGATTGATTTCTATTAAATATATATCTGTTTGGCGGCGGAGAATTTATTCTCTTGCTTAACGCCCTTCTCTAAGACATACGAGCTCAGGGATTATATATTGATGGATATCCATCGCATGGAGTGAATTGCCTGTGTGGCATACCTAAGTGGCAATTGATCAAGGCTTCTGTTGAAAAGCAAATTCTTTGGTTGATGATCAAAGCACCGCCTGTGTGGCATAGCTTTGTGTAGCATTGATTCGCGAGCCTCACACCCCGGTGTGAACCAAAAACGGGGGAGGATGTCAGGGAGGGAATGTGTTTCTTTCTAGCTAGAAGTGGCGTCAGTGGTTTTACACGCCCTGACGAGTTTGACTTATGTGGTTGTTGTTGTTGCTAGGCGCCTCGGGTATATCAATGATTATGTGAAGCCGATGGAGTCATTCGTTGGCTCATTTACGCCCCATGGGGCGGGGAAACGCATGTTCAGGGTTTAAGTTTAATCCACATCGGTGGACTGGCCTTGAGGATCCCAAGGTCACTCGAGCTCTGACCTAAGACACGGGCTAGACCGTCTCGAATCGGTAGAGGACTATCTTTTGCCTCGGTTCACAGATGGAAATCCAATTTCCAAATACGTGGTTTTGCGGTTTTAATTGTAGAACTAGTATGGCGACATGATATATGGTACCCATGCCGTCTATGATTGATACTTATGATTTGAAGTTGTTTTATACACTATGCACTTATAATAGTATCAAATGATTTGTTTTAAACGTACTAAGCATGTTTGGCTATTATAAGGGAAAACCCTATCCCCCGGCTTGCGTTGCATTGTGTGATATAACCTGGGTCTTATAATAGCTTCATTTTTCCAAAAAGCGTTGCGCTGTTTTGTTATATGCACTGGTATTCTTGGGAGGAAACCCGTTCCGTGTTATACGGCGTGGTCCCTTGATATATCTGATTTAAAGTAAAGTTTTAAATAACTGTTTTAGTTCTCACACCAGTCACATGACTGACCTGGAGTTTATTGTTTTAACCTACACTCTGGGTGCCCTTATTTTTGACATGGGCAGCTAGTAGTTTTGGTTTTGTAGTTTTATATTCACAGGATCCTGGTTTGCATCTGGAACGATATCCGGGAAGCTTTGTATCTGTATATCTCTTCCAGTTGTGTATTGTATTATTTTTCCGCTGCAGTAATGTATTGTTAACCTCTGATATTTATCGAATGTATTTTATTCATTCATACTCTGTATATTCTTGTAATCTGATGAAATTGTTGCAATAAACAATGAAATGTTCTTCTGTCTGCGTTCTTTTGTGTGTTGTGCTTGAAGTATCCGTTCTTTCCTTACCGGAGAAGTTACGGGTCCTTACAGTGGTATCAGAGCTTTGGTTTACAAAGCTCAGAGAACAAGACACATTAGAACCATACGAAAGAATTCATCAGAGATTGGATTAGTAATATCCAATAGGAATGACTCGTTAGAGATAGGATCAGTAGTATCCTAGAACGAGTGTGAGGAGTATATTTTTCAAAGGAAAACAAGTTCTGTTTTGAAATTTAAATCGTATTATATGTATTTGAATATTTATTTTGAATTGATTTGGACAATCCAGTATATATAGATTTTGCGTATACGTCTGATGTGTGTGTATTCGAAGTTTTAATATACTGGATAGATATAGAATCACACTCTAGTCGCCCGGAGACGATTCTGATTATAGTCTAGACATCATTAGAATTGGTGTTCGAGTTTCGAAAGTGAGATTTCTATATATTTCCTATTGACTGGTGTGAAAATCAAAATTATATAGGGCCTATTGTTGTGATTTGGCATCAAAAATGTGATTTTTAACTATATATCAAAATTATGAATTTGAAATGATAATTCACTAATTGATTGATGGTTGTGTTGTTTGATTAATTAGAAATTGAACCTTTAGCCAAATGGAACCAAATGGTGAATTGTATTGAAAATTTGTCGCATTTGCATGCATATACATGTACTTACATTGAACATGTCATAGCAAGGAGGCTAGACCAGAAGAATAAAATTGTTTGCCCGACAAATAGGTACATGTTTATTGTATTTCTTAGGTTTTGGACGATTTTATGAGCCGCTTGGCTTTTTCTTTTTCTTTTGGATTGAAGAAGGCCATGGGAGGCTATATGAAATATCCCGAAGTCCCCGGTGCAGGGGAGCTTATGGCGAATTTTTTCGAAAATTTAGGGTGTTAGCCAAATTTTTGAAAAATTTGAAAAGTTCTTAGAAACTGAAAAGTAAAGAACATAAGCCGTAATGAAAATAATGAAAGTTGAGTTGATTAGAAAACAACTTTCAGCTTCGTTCCTTTTCGAGGACGAAAAGATTTTAAGTAGGGGAGATTGTAACAACCCGGAAATTCTGAGCAAATTTAAAAATTTTATTTTGGCTAATTTAATGAATTTTGAATATTTAAAATGGATTATTTTAAATAATAACAACAGAAAATTTATTTCCGAAGAAGTTAAAACGAATAATTTTATTTTAATTATATAAGGAGCTTGAAATGGCGCGGTAGTTTGAAAATTCGATTTCGAATTTAAAATGAATATACAGAATCCGTTTTAAGTTGGAATTGAACGAAACAAGATATTTAAATCTGTTTAATCATATCTTTCTAACGGATGCAAGAAACTGAGATTTCACGTTAGAAGTTGAAAGATATGTCCAGTTTAAAATTCAGAAAAGTCGTCGTGGAATTTATATATATTTTAATATATATAAAGGCCTCTGAAAATGGAAATTTTGCAAACAACCTCGGTTTTCGACGAAACCACTTTTGTTGGATCCGTGATGTCAAGTGAATGCTAGATTCCAAAATTCATAATTTTCTGAATTAGTATGTGAGCGTGGCGAAGTTAAACGTGTTTTAACAATTTCAGTCAACTTGGGTCGACCAGAAAAGGTCATTTTTTCAAATGGCCTCAGAATTTGACGAAATTAGTTTTGTTAGGACCGCATCGTCAATACGAAGCTAAAAATAATTTTCAGGATCAGTATTTGACCCCCGTAAATTGAAATGTACGTTTGAATTGAATATATATATATATATATATATATATATATATATATATATTTAATGTTAATTTAAATGAACTGATCGAAACGATGGAATTGGCTTGCAAAACATATCCAATTGTGTTCGGAATGCGGGTATTTAGCTAGGGGCGACAGTCGGTGAATTCGAATTGGGGATAAACGAAGAAGCAACTTTATGGACAAAAAAATATATTTAAATAATATAATTATATATAATCTAAACCCCTTCCCTTTCCTATTCTCTTTCCTCCACCGTGGGTTTCAAAATCGAAATAGAAGAAAATATGGTGGCTCTCTCGTTGACTACTCCGTCGCACTTGTCTCCTGGCGCCGCACCACCAGAAGCCCACCACCACGTCGATCTCTCCTCCGACCCTCCCTCCTGACAGCGCCGCCTCCCTCTTCCACTATAAATCCCTAGCCACACAAAACAGATCACAACCGCACCCTCCAGCCTATGGTGGGCCCGCCACCGCCACTACTCCACCTCTGCCTCCCCCGGACGCCAGAGTCCACCTCCTAGACTCTCCTCCACCGCTGTGGGCCCCCGGTAACCCAAAAAACCCCGATGTTTTTTTTTATGTTTCAAGATCTGAAACCCCCCTCCTCCTCTTTAATCCGCAGCACCCCCCCCCCTCTTGAAAACTACGCCATCTCCATACCCCCATCCTTCCGTTGCCGATGTGGAAACCCCCCTTTATTTTCGCTATAAGTTTTTTTTCTAATTTCTAATGTTTATTTTCTGAAATTAGATTTTATATATATATAAAATCAGTTTTTATAAAAATTAGCATTGAATTTATTTTCAATTTTTATAAGGCGAAGTTATGAATTTTTGTAAGGCAAAGTTTTGAATTTTTATAAGGCAAAGTTATGAATTTTTATAATGTAAAGTTATGAATTTTTATAATGCAAAGATTAGGATTTTTATTTATAGTAAAAATTCGATTTTTATTTATGAGGATAACATATAAAAATTTGATTTTTATTTATGTATATAACAACGATGTAAAGAGGTGATTTTTATATGTTATAACATAGAGAAAAATATGATTTTCATCATATAAAAGAATATTTTTAGTTGTGTAACAATACGATATTTGCGGTTATGAAAAGATACGAATTTTCCTTATGTAAATATACGATTTTTCCTTAGATAAAGAAGCGATTTTTAATTAGATAAAGAAGCGATTTTTAATTAGATAAAGAAGCGATTCTTAAATAGATAAAGAAGCGATTTCTAAATAGATAAAGAAGCGATTTTTAAATAGATAAAGAAGCGATTTTTAATTAGATAAATAAGCGATTCTTAAATAGATAAAGAAGCGATTTCTAAATAGATAAAGAAGTGATATTTAAATAGACAAAGAAGCAATTTTTATATGCATGAAGTCAAAATTTTTATTAGAATAAAAATATGATTTTTATATATATGAAGTGAAGATAAAAATTCGATTTTTATCTATATGAAGTGGAAATAAAAATATGATTTTTATGTACATGTAGCGTTATTAAAAATGTGATTTTATATATATATGAACAGCGTGAAAAGAATTGAGATGGAGCGGATTGAAATCAAAAAGGAATTCAAACGGTTCATGTAACGACCCGTATTCTACGCATCATAGGATCGTAGGATGTTTATTTCTTTCACATACGAAGTCGTATGGTCATGTAAGTTTGGGAGACGACTATTGGGGTCATTTCCCATGTTCATGATTTTCCCGATTTTTAAATGACCATTTTACCCCTAGTCGACACTGTTTTGGCCATAACTTTTGACTGGAAAGGAATTTTGACCTGAAACCACTTCCATTGGCTCCGGATGATGGTTTCTCTTTCCGTAGAGTGGTCACACTAGCCAAACGGACTCACCGTTTGGGAGATATGGCTAAAACAAGTTTCAGATGGTGAAAAACAGCTTAATTGGGCTTAACCGGATGATTAGCAGCTAGGCCCAAAGGGGAATTTCGGGTTTAGAGGTATAGGAGGACTGATTAGGGTTAGGAAATCACTTTCATTTCAGTTTTGAGCCGGCACAAACCTTCTTGAGACCTTAGTAATGGCTTCCATCCTATAAAACCACTCCAAAACACATTTTTAGTGAAGATTAAGCTAAACTACATCAAAGCAAGGCCAAATAGCAACAAAGCAAGGTTGGAGCTGCTGCTATACATAGGAATTCGACCCAAACAGAGAGTATTTCAGATTTTGTGTTCTATTTTGTGGCCAAGGTGAGTGATAGCATCGTTTTGACACTAATTACAGTTAATTAAGGGTAATTAGTGAAGATTAGCGAGTTTATACACTAATAAATTCTGGAAAAATGTTGAGAAATTCTTAAATAATATTTCATACCTCTGTTAGAAAATTAAGACGATTTGATTAAGTTTTACTAAGTATGTGCTTAAACATGTTTAAGAGGGATTATAGGAAAATGTAAGGTTCTAGCCACTTTTGATCCATTTTGATTCATTTGAATTGTTGTTTGCTGTTTGTGGTTGCTATCATGTGTTGCTATGACTCTATGGTATGTTTTATGATTGATAAGAATAGTTAAATTGGTCGAAAACGCCGTCGAATGGCGTAAAAAGCTCGCTGGAAAGTTGTAGAAATGTGCAGGTTCCGAACCGGTTCGGATCAGAGTAGGGGTCGGATCGGAATTGTGAACTGACCAAGGGAATTTGAACTGGATTGGAACTTGTCACTGGAGGAGGATTGGCAAGAAGGAAGGCCGTTTACTTAGAGTTGGAGTGGACAAGGGGATCGGATCGGAACTATGGAGCGGATCGGATCGGAACTATGGAGCGGATAGGATTGGAGCGGATCGGATCGGAGTAAGCTAGGGAGCAGAGCGGATCGGGTAAATGGAGAAGGACATGATCGGATCTGGGAACTTAGAAGGGAGTAACCACCGAGCCAAGCAGAGAATAGGCACTACACTACCGAACCGAACCGAGGGGAGATGGAGCACTGACCCAGGCATGGACTAGGACCACCGAACCGAACCGATCAGGAAGGTTACACCGAACCGAACCGAGCTAGACGAGGAGCACCGAACCGAACCGTACGTGGGCTATTACTACTACGCGATGACTCTTCTGAAGACCCACTCCAATTCGATAAAAACCCGAGATGCAAAGGAAGTCCAAATGGGAAGTTAGAGCTCAAGATTTAGATGGGAATAAACGAGTTCGCTTCATGGTTGGGCTTTTCTGCGGGACGCGTGCTAAGAGGTTTACGATGTCTATAGCTTTGGACCACTATGGTAGGAGGTACGGAGGCGGATTCAGGGCCATTATGGCATTGGTAGAACCAAGGGCTACGACCAATGAAGTGGGTCATTGAAATGCTTGGTCATGACTCCATGTGTTTAGCTTGGTCACAGCAGGGTTTCTACAAGTCGGGATTCGTCGTTACCTCAATTTGTCTAGTGTTCCAAAGTGGTGGATATCGTATGCTTTATGCACTGAGTGAGAGATGTGAGGATGGTTGCTATGGTTGATTTGTTTGCTATCATTATGACATGCACACCCCACCCCCGTATTCTTACACTCTTTATTATGGTACCTTAGAGTATTGTACGGTATGTGGTACTAACTCTTTGGTTGCAGGTCCAAGTTCAGGTATTGTTTAGTATACCTGTTATTGTTCTGTTTAGATGCTTACCGCTCATACCAGGCTTTATGTCTGACCCAGAGTTTTATGTCTCCTCTTATTACTCTGGGTGCTCACACGAGCAGACTAGAGATAGGTTAGCTGGTGATGCACGGGTAGATGATCCGGAGACGAGCAGGAGGCTTCCACGTAATATATATAGTATTCTCCCTGTGTTGTTGAAGATCACTGCTTGGGCATTGATGGTGCATCTTCTACTTTAGCTTTCTTTTGTTAGAGATAGTAAATTTGAAAAGTTGTAATAAGCTGTATTTGGATTTCCGCTGCTCTGATGATTGATGTTGATTTTAGTTATCAGCTTATGCACTGTCTCACCTGTTTTATGTCAAGTATGTTATTATTATTATATTTTATTCCATGCGCTGTGAGACATTCTACAGGTTCCTTGATCAGTACATTCCCTTCTTTCCTTTCTTCTGACGACCGTCCCGTGCTAGTCGGGCATGTGTACAGCGCACATTCGGAGGAAATGCAGGCTGGTGCGGGGCGGGCCGTCACACTTGGTATCAGAGCTCTAGGTTGCGTAGTTAACCTAGTGAGGTTATCAGGGAGAGATAATATACGTATACGAGAGAGCGTATTTGTGATTACTTTGGTTTTTAAAGCTATATATATACTATTACTAGTATAAGGATGAAGTCGTATTGCACTAGCACCACTATGGAGTCGTTAATCGTTTCCTTTTTTAGATTGACGATGAGCCGATATACTAGAGGTGCTGGTAGGGGAGCCAATAATGGGAATGCTGCTGACATTAGGACGATGTTTACTGACCTCATGAGAGAGATGCTTAGAGATGTACAGAGGGCAGCTCCCAATGGTGGAAATGGTGGTGGTCCAATAGTGCAGGTGCCGAGAGTCGACTTCGCCAAGCTGAATAAGGATTATACTAGCCTCGGTGGGAAGCCGTTCCATGGAACAGAGTCGGCCACGGATGTTCAAGATTGGTTGGATAGTTGCGAACATATCTTCGAGGATTTGGGTATCGAGGATGCGATGAAGAGAAAGCTAGCGTCCCGTCAGCTGCAAGGGCGGGCAATGAATTGGTGGAATGCTATAAAGGCAGCTACTCCCGAAGATCAGATTACTTGGGAGCAGTTTAAGGCTCGCTTTAGCGAGAAGTTCATTCCGACTGCTCAGAAGTCAGTGTTGTTTAAGAAATTCTTGGAGCTCAAACAGAATGGCAGAGCTGTTTCGGAGTATATTGCTGAATTCGACACTTTGTCAAAATATGGGTTATCTCTTATTGATACTGCCGAGAAGAAGAATGGGAAATTCATCACTGGTTTGGATCAGTACTTGGGGGAAAGGCTTATTAACCACATCGATGAGACGTTTGAATCGATTGTGGGGAAAGCATTGAGATCAGAAAGCCTCTACCCTAAGCCAAAGACTGAAGTTGCATCTGCAGAAGAGCCAAAACCACAAGCAAGTGGTGGAGGCAAGAGTGGTTCCCAGAATAAGAGAAAGCAGAATCAGACTAAGGATGGCCAGAAGGAAAAGAATAAGCAAGATGTGGAGTGCTTCAGCTGTGGTAAGAAGGGCCATTATGCTAGTAGTTGTCGGGCCAAGCCAGCGGACAGGAAGTGCTTCAACTGTGGCCAAATGGGACATCACAAGGACAAGTGTCCATAGCCCCCTAAAGAAAAGCAAATGGTGAAAGCATATGCTCTCAATGCTATTCCTTCTTCGTCGAATGCCCCAACTGCGGCGGAGAAGGGAAAGAATGTCGTCATTCAAGGTATGCTTTCTGTTTATGATGTTCCAGTTAGAGTTTTATTTGATACCGGAGCTTCCAGTTCTTTCATATCTAGTGACCTGGTAGATAGGTTGGGATTGGAGCCCGAGATTGTCGATAGACCGTTAGTAGTGACAAACCCGATTGGTGGTTCGACTAGCCTTAGCATGATTTGTCGTAATGTGTTCTTATCGAGTCATGGATGCATGTTTGTTTCTGATTGCTTTGTTTTGGGCTTTACTGGGTTTGGCATTATTTTGGGGGTAGATTGGCTCCAAAGATACGGGGTGGTGGTAGACTGTGAGGGCTTTTTAGTGATAGCTAGAGCGGATGATGGGCGGAGGATAGTGTTTGGTGGTCTACCCAGTAAGGGGGTATTGGCTAGTTTTCTAAACTCCCTCGACATTCCGCATAGTGAGTTGTCAGGTTTGCCCGTGGTTGGCCAGTATCCGGATGTTTTCGAAGAAGTAACCGGACTTCCACCACACCGAGAGATTGAGTTCCTTATTGATTTGGTAAGAGATGCCAGACCTATAGTGATGCCACTTCGTCGTATGGCACCAAGAGAGCAGCGAGAGCTCGAGGGGCAAGTCAGCGATCTTTTGAAGAGGGGATTTATCAGAAGGAGTGTTTCTGAATGGGGAGCACCAGTTGTGTTTGCTACCAAGGCGGATGTTTCCCTTCGTTTGTGTGTAGACTACCGCGAGTTGAATAAAGTGACGCGGAAGAACAAGTATCCTCTACCGCGGATAGATGATTTGTTCGATCAGTTGAGTGGAGCGAGAGTATTTTCTCAGTTGGATCTCGCGACAGGTTTTCATCAGCTTAGAGTGGAAGCTGAGAGTATAGCTAAAACGACATTTCGAACGCCGTCTGGATTTTATGAGTGGTTGGTCATGCCATTCGGGCTGACCAATGCCCCAACATATTTTGTGGATCTTATGAATAGAGTATTCAGAGATCAGTTGAATAAGTTTGTCCTTGTGTTCGTTGATGACATTTTGGTCTATTCGAGGATAGAGGAAGAACACAAGGAACATTTGAGAATAGTGATGGAGTTGTTGAGAAAACACCAATTGAAAGCAAAGTTTTCTAAGTGTCACTTCTGGAAGAGGGAAGTGAGATTCTTGGGCCATGTTGTATCAGAGAATGGTATTGCCGTGGACCCAGCGAAGGTGGCTACGGTACAGGATTGGCCTGCGCCCAAGAATGCAACAGGTGTAAGAAGTTTCTTGGCATTAGCTGGATATTATCGTAAGTTTATCCAAGGTTTCTCCAAGATAGCAGCACCATTGACCCAGTTGACCAAGAAGAATCAAGCTTTTGTCTGGGATGAAAGGTGCGAGAATGCATTTAAGAGTCTAAAGGACAAGTTGACGAGCGCACCAGTGTTAGTCATTCCTAAGGGGGATGAAGAGATGACGGTATACACGGATGCCTGTGGTATCGGACTGGGTGCTGTATTGATGCAAGGCGGTAGGGTTGTAGCTTATGCAAGTCGGCAATTGAAACCGCACGAGAAAAGATACCCTACCCATGACTTGGAATTGGCAGCGATCGTGTTCGCGTTAAAGATGTGGATACACTATCTCTTGGGAGAAAGATTTGAGCTGTTTACAGATATTAAGTCATTGAAGTATCTCTTCTCCCAGAAGGATCTAAATCTCCGGCAACAAAGGTGATTAGAATTCTTAGCTTCCTATGATTTTGACATTGCATATACACCGGGAAAGGGCAATGCGGTGGCTGATGCATTGAGTAGAAGACATGCCAACTTAGGGGCTATGTTCCTTGAATGGAAGCAACTGGAGTATATCGCTGGATTTGATTTCAGACCAAAGTGCGAATTGGATCCAGAAATGTTAGCAAGTTTGACGATCAGACTCCCTTTAATTGAGCGGATCGGCTCTAGTCAGAGGGACGTTCCTAACCTATTGGAAATCATCTCCAAGTTAAAGATGGATATCAATGAGGAGATTAACAAGTATGGGCTTGATCGAGATGGATGGCTTAGAAAGAATGGAAAGCTTGTTGTACCCAATGTCAATGGATTGAGAGATGAAGTGCTTAGAGAATGTCATCACTCAAAGCTGACTATACACCCCGGTGGTAACAAGATGTATCGAGACATGAAACAGACCTACTACTGGGATGGGATGAAAAGAGACGTTGGGAAGTTTATATCAAAGTGCATGAATTACCAGCTAGTTAAAGCCGAGCAAAAGAAGCCTAGTGGGGTTGTTACAGCCCTTAGAAATTCCCGAATGGAAATGGGAGCAAGTCTCGATGGATTTCATTGATGGTTTACCAAGGACTAGATCGGGACATGATAGCATTTGGGTAGTTGTGGATCGACTGACTAAAAGTGCAAGATTTATACCAGTCAAATCGACCAGAACGGCAGCTAAGTTAGCAGAATTATATATGAAGTGGGTAGTGAGATTCCATGGAGTACCTAAAAGCATTGTGAGTGACCGAGACCCGTTGTTCACTAGTGGGTTTTGGAAGAGCTTACAAGAGGCTCTAGGGTCAGAGTTACATCTCAGTACCGCATATCATCCTCAAACCGACGGTCAGACGGAGAGGGTGAATCGTATTTTGGAAGACCTCTTGTGGGCATGTATATTGGATTTTGGTGGATCATGGGATGACCATTTGCATCTAGTAGAGTTTGCATATAATAATAGCTACCAATCCAGTATCGGTATGGCTCCGTTTGAAGCTTTGTACGGAAGACCGTGCAACTCACCGTCATGTTGGATAGAGACTGGCGAGAAGTTTATGCTTGGACCAAATGTGGTGTGGGAAACTTCAGATAAGATCAAGATCATTCAACAACGAATGAAGGCTGCCCAAGATAGGCAAAAGAGTTATGCTGATAAGAGGAGAAGAGACCTAAAATTCTCCGTTGGTGACTTGGTGTTTGTCAAGATTTCTCCGTTTAAGAACGTAATACGATTTGGCAGGAGAGGCAAGTTAGCACCAAGATTTATTGGCCCATTCCCTGTTCTTGAACTAGTCGGGAATTTGGCATATAGAATTGACTTACCAGAGAAGATGGCGGGAGTTCACAACGTATTTCATGTTTCCCAACTAAGGAAGTTCGTTCATAACTCAGATATGACTATTTCACCTGATCAGTTGGAGGACTTCGAAGTAGAACCCGAGGCGGTTGGGAACCGCAAGCCGGCCCGTATTGTCGAGCACGACATGAAGCAACTTCGAAGAAAGGCGGTGAAGCTAGTCAAGGTTCAGTGGGGCGAGGACGAGAATGATTGTACTTGGGAGACAGAGGAGAACCTTAGGAAGACACACCCAGAACTCTTTGCCTGGTAAGATTTTGACTTCGATTTAGTTTTCCGCATGCTAGGATAAGTTTGTTTTGCTTGTTTTGCATGTTTGATTGACGTATGTGGTTGTTAGGCATGCGGGATCCTTTGTATGTTTTGGGTTAAGGAATTTCGGGGACGAAATTTCTTAAGGGGGGAAGAATGTAACGACCCGTATTCTACGCATCATAGGATCGTAGGATATTTATTTCTTTCACATACGAAGTCGTATGGTCATGTAACTTTGGGAGACGACTATTGGGGTCATTTCCCATGTTCATGATTTTCCCGATTTTTAAATGACCATTTTACCCCTAGTTGACACTGTTTTGGCCATAACTTTTGACTGGAAAGGAATTTTGACCTGAAACCACTTCCATTGGCTCTGGATGATGGTTTCTCTTTCCGTAGAGTGATCACATTAGCCAAACGGACTCACCGTTTGGGAGATATGGCTGAAACAAGTTTCAGATGGTGAAAAACAGCTTAATTGGGCTTAACCGGGTGATTAGCAGCTAGGCCCAAAGGGGAATTTCGGGTTTAGAGATATAGGAGGACTGATTAGGGTTAGGAAATCACTTTCATTTCAGTTTTGAGCCGCCACAAACCTTCTTGAGACCTTAGTAATGGCTTCCATCCTCTAAAACCACTCCAAAACACATTTTTAGTGAAGATTAAGCCTAAACTACATCAAAGCAAGGCCAAATAGCAACAAAGCAAGGTTGGAGCTGCTGCTATACATAGGAATTCGACCCAAACAGAGAGTATTTCAGATTTTGTGTTCTATTTCGTGGCCAAGGTGAGTGATAGCATCGTTTTGACACTAATTACAGTTAATTAAGGGTAATTAGTGAAGATTAGCGAGTTTATACACTAATAATTTTGGAAAAATGTTTAGAAATTCTTAAATAATATTTCATACCTCTGTTAGAAAATTTAGACGATTTGATTAAGTTTTACTAAGTATGTGCTTAAACATGTTTAAGAGGGATTATAGGAAAATGTGAGGTTCTAGCCACTTTTGATCCATTTTGATTCATTTGAATTATTGTTTGCTGTTTGTGGTTGCTATCACGTGTTGCTATGACTCTATGGTATGTTTTGTGATTGATTAGAATAGTTATATTGGTCGAAAACGCCGTCGAATGGCGTAAAAAGCTCGTTGGAAAGTTGCAGAAATGTGCAGGTTCCGAACCGGTTCGGATCGGAGTAAGGGTCGGATCGGATTTTTGAACTGACCAAGGGAATTTGAACTGGATTGGAACTTGTCACTGGAGGAGGATTGGCAAGAAGGAAGGCCGTTTACTTAGAGTTGGAGTGGACAAGGGGATCGGATCGGAACTATGCAGCGGATCGGATCGGAACTATGGAGCGGATCGGATTGGAGCGGATCGGATCGGAGTAAGCTAGGGAGCGGAGCGGATCGGGAAAATGGAGAAGGACAGGATCGGATCTGGGAACTTAGAAGGGAGTAACCATCGAGCCAAGCAGAGAATAGGCACTACACTACCGAACCGAACCGAGGGGAGATGGAGCACTGACCCAGGCATGGACTAGGACCACCGAACCGATCAGGAATGTTACACTGAACCGAACCGAGCTAGACGAGGAGCACCGAACCGAACCGTACATGGGCTATTACTACTACGCGATGACTCTTCTGAAGACCCACTCCAATTCGATCAAAACCCGAGATGCAAAGGAAGTCCAAATGGGAAGTTAGAGCTCAAGATTTAGATGGGAATCAACGAGTTCGCTTCATGGTTGGACTTTGCTGCGGGACGCGTGCTAAGAGGTTTACGATGTCTATAGCTTTGGACCACTATGGTAGGAGGTACGGAGGCGGATTCAGGGCCATTATGGCATTGGTAGAACTAAGGGCTACGACCAATGAAGTGGGTCATTGAAATGCTTGGTCATGACTCCATGTGTTTAGCTTGGTCACAGCAGGGTGTCTACAAGTCGGGATTCGTCGTTACCTCAATTTGTCTAGTGTTCCAAAGTGGTGGATATCGTATGCTTTACGCACTGAGTGAGAGATGTGAGGATGGTTGCTATGGTTGATTTGTTTGCTATCATTATGACATGCATACCCCACCCCCGTATTCTTACACTCTTTATTATGGTACCTTAGAGTATTGTACGGTATGTGATACTAACTCTTTGGTTGCAGGTCCAGGTTCAGGTATGGTTTAGTATACCTATTATTGTTCTGTTTAGATGCTTACCGCTCATACCAGGCTTTATGTCTGACCCAGAGTTTTATGTCTCCTCTTATTACTCTGGGTGCTCACACGAGCAGACTAGAGACAGGTTAGCTAGTGATGCACGGGTAGATGATCAGGAGACGAGCATGAGGCTTCCACGTAATATATATAGTATTCTCCCTGTGTTGTTGAAGATCACTGCTTGGGCATTGATGGTGCATCTTCTACTTTAGCTTTCTTTTGTTAGAGACAGTAAATTTGAAAAGTTGTAATAAGCTGTATTTGGATTTCCGCTGCTCTGATGATTGATGATTGATGTTGATTTTAGTTATCAGCTTATGCACTGTCTCACCTGTTTTATGTCAAGTATGTTATTATTATTATATTTTACTCCATGCGCTGTGAGACATTCTACAGGTTCCTTGATTAGTTCATTCCCTTCTTTCCTTTCTTCTGACGACCGTCCCATGCTAGTCGGGCATGTGTACAACGCACCTTCGGAGGAAATGCAGGCTGGTGCGGGGCGGGCCGTCACAGTTCAGAAATTCAGAAATGAAATGGAGGAGTGGAACCTCGGTGAGAACATCTCACTTTTAATTTAATTTTCTAGTTAAAATATATACTAGGATGCAGACGGTGTTTAGTAGCACCCGACACCCGTCGTCCACAGACCATGGACGGCTTATATGCTTGTTTGTTTGATTTTGATGTGAAGTTGATTGTGCGATGTGAAATGAAATAAAATATTTATATAGTTAAAAATATTTTATAGTTGAAAATACAATTTTTGACATGAATGTGAATAAATAAATATAAAAAAATCGGACGATTTGTTTATATACACATATTTGACTGATATTGATTGGGACGATAAATTTTACACATCGCCCAACTGCATAAATAAAATCTGTGTTTGATTGTTTGAAACCCCACACGGGTATTGGGATGATATATGACGTACACTAATCCCAATAATTAGTTGTATGTCGATCGATGGATTGACAGGCTGTTATGAGCGTTGAATATTTATATTTGATGCTTATACAGTGTAGACGCACTTTGGATGATGGTTGATTATTTATCGTTGCTGTTATATACATGTGTTATAGAAAATCCATATAATTAACATTATATGGTAATTGATTGGGCCTCATTCCAATTGGGAAAATAAAGAATATTATAAAATAAAGATTTATGTGTTGACAGTACTCATTTGTTGAGATTAGTCATGTGTTGAAAGAAATACAGATTCATGTGTTGAATAGAATAAATATTCATTTGTTGAATAACGAAGTTATTGAAAAATATAAATCCGTGTTGATTAGAGATTCACTATTTTGACGCGATCGATATTTATATCAATTATATTCGTTTTTATAATGAATATTGAAAAGAGATTTAAAAATCAAATATTTAGAAAATGATTTCGAATTGAATTGAATATAAAATGAATTCGAATTGAATATTAAAATGAATTCAAATTGGAATGAATTCAAATTGAATTGAAATCGATTGGAATTGAAATCAAATAGAAATGAATGTAAAAAGAATTTATAATGGAAAATTCAATTTTGATCTGAATTTGAAATGAAGGTAGAAATTGTTTTTGAAACAAATTTGAGACTATTTATTAAATTCATTTTAAAAGGGAATCGACTAAATATATATATATATATATATTATATATATATATAATGGCCTGAATAGAACGCGCCGCGGCAGTTCGTGAATTTCGACCATTGGCTTCGAATGGACATTGCGGGAGATCCGACCGTCGGATTCTCCTAAAACTGGAACTGTTGGGTTCGTATCGAAAAGATCTTTCTAACAATATTAGTGATTTGAAATCTAACAGTTGGATTTGGAATTATGTCCAAATCAAATTTGGAAAAGGTCGCTGTAAGTGCAGTTCGATGGCCGTTGATGGAAATCGACTGTATGGGCCTTGATAAAATTATTAAAAATAGTAATAATTTGTGTAAAATTATAAGAAATTATTTTTGAATAATTGGGATGAAAAACTCCATATTTGAAAAGATAAAAATAGATTTTTATCGAAAGGAACTAGTTTTGAACTAGAATTATAATTTATTTATTTTTAAAATAAATAATTTGAATTTGAAAAGGGGTTTTAAAAGTAACCAGAATTTCCAATAATTGAATTGGAATGGATTTGAATCGAAATTGTCTTTGGAATATTTCGATTTTGGATTTCGTGATTATACAGATGTTGTTATGGAAATTTGAAAGGTATATATATATATTGTTATTTCCAATACGATATTTGTTAGTCGTAGAATTTGATATTGAATATAAGCCGATATATTTTCTGTTCAGAGCCTTGTATTTAATATCAAATGTGATTTGGGTTTGTCGTGAATGGTGTCTTCATTAACACTGTTCTTAAGCCCAGTTGAGAAAAAGATTAAATCTTTTTATTTAGATTTAATGAAGTGTACCAATTAAATAATATTCAATTGGAATTGAATTGGTATTGATTTTTGGGTTTATCGTGAACGGTGTTTTAAATAACACTTGTTCTTTAACCGGATAATTAATGGAATGTGATTTTGGGTTGTTGTGAACGGTATCTTCAATAATACTGTTCTTAGACCCAAAGGAGTTAAGAAAATCAGAAACTAACTGGAGATTAGTTAAGTTGAATGATATCTAGGGTATTGATCTGATGTTGATTTCGGCCTTCGGGGTTAATACTTAGGGAATTGCTCACTTGCTAATTCACGGTTAGGGACTAATTGAAATGTGATGTGATTTTGGGGTTTACCATGAACCTTGTTTTAAATGACACAGATTCTTTAACCCAGTCAAAGATTAAAACTAAGTGGAGTTTTAATGAATCTTTAATTAGATTGAAAAGATCGAGAATGGAGTATCAGTAGTTTTAGTCCAAACGGTAGTTAAATCTTCAATTAGATTTGAACGTGAAATGGTAATTGAATTTACCGATAACACCGTGGTGTTAGTTATGAAGTATGACCAGTTTTACTTCATGGGATAAATAGGTTGGGATAGGGAAATCAAATAAATAATTACTTCGGTGTGGTTCGCTGATCCCGACTAGTTTGAAGTGATATTCTGATCGACGCTAGTCTATGAATTAGAAAAGCGCGACATTTGTAATAAATTCTGCAAGCATACAGGTGTGTAGTATACAGGTTGAACACAGGGAGGTGAATTAAATCAAATTATTTATCTAATCTCTTGGGCGAGTTAGACGAAGCTTGGAGGTTGATTTTGCAAAATAAAACAAAATTAAAACTGTAATTTGATTCAGAACAGATCTAACTGAACCGACGATCAAATCACAATTTCAATGGAAAGCAAATGAAACTATGAATTAGATTTGAATCTAATCAAACCCAATTTGACCTAAGAAAATAATAAAAAGCAGAAATTGAAATTGCAGAAATTGAAATAACAAACAAGAATTAAAATTAGGATTTCCGCTGAATCTAATCAGACGGTAAATCACTAACGCAAATAAGTGCAAAATACAAATAGTGTTCTACCGAATCTAGTCGTATAGACAACACTAGTTGCTAAGAAAACAAAAAAAATGCAGAAAATAAAAGAGAAAGAAGAACTTTTATTAGAACAATGGAATAAGAGATGAGATGAGATGGTGGCTACAAGGTTATTACAAGGGTATATATAGGGTAGATAGCCAAACCCTAACCCTAACCCTAATGGTAAATGGGCCTGGTCATTACACCACTAATTAGTTACAATGAGAAACATAAATGGGCCTTAGATAAATAAAGCAAATTTGGGCCTTTTCTCTTTTTCCTCTTGCTTCCTTGACATTTCATCATTGATTTGTGATGTTCAAAGCCTTTTTATCAATCCTTTTCTTGTCCAACAGCAACTAGATGTGATATCTTCATCTACAATTCTTCAAAATGTAAATATATATCAATTTCATCTCTATTTCTCTACTTTTCTGGTTGCATGCGGGCTGGGTTGGAATATCTGTAAAAGTAACAAAATAATACCCAAGTAATATTTATTTATATACAAAAGATAAGATATAAGAGCATAAAATAAACACATTTCTATGTCAATCAAATACCCCCACACTTATCTTTTACTCGTCCTCGAGTAAAAAGAAAATGAAAAACTAACTAGGTAGGTCACACTTTCGTAGGAAACACGATTGCATTGAGCGTATGCAACAAGCCGTTAAACCTCTAGGTGTCCCTAGTAGGACGAGTGGTGTCTCGTGAGGGTTTTCAGCGGATACTACCCACAAAATCCAAATGCGGTATGCTATGATTCTAATGAAACTACATGAATGCAATGGACATATGCAAATAAAAACGAAAAATGAAAACACGACTTGTTTCTGAAATGGTACAACAAATTAAGTTAACAATTTCTAATCAGTTGATTTTATTTTAAATACCTCGACTTGTCACAAATTTTCAATATAAATCAAGTTTTCAAATGTTAAATTCCAGTTTGGCCAGTTAGTTCGGTCGATAACATAGTGCAGCCATGAAATAAATTCTTAGTTTGCTTGGCACAGTTTGCAAAGTGGTATTCTAATTTTCTCGTGTATGGCTAGTCAAATCAATAAGGTCAAGAAGTGTTTGGGTATCATCGCTTGTTCTTTATTCTATAAAATTTTAAGATTTATGATTAAGTACATACACCTAACTAAAAAGACCAAGGTTTACCACCCATGCACTGCCTCGCGGACTAACGGAGAGAGGGTAAAGAGCTTGGCGGATTGTGCAGGCCGACTTTGACTTTGTCAACAACGTGTCGGTAATCCTTATGTGTCCAATCTCATAAAATGAGACCAAGATATTCCAACTTTGACTTTGTCAACAACGTGTCGGATAGAGCTTGGCGGGTTTGCACACCAACGCTCGATATACAAGCAATGTTGGATACCCTTGGAATACTATTATTATTATTATCGAAAATATAAGCACAAAAGAGAGTTACACGAATTCAACTTGACACAACTTAGTTTTAAAGAATTGAAAAGTCAATATAAGTATTTTAAGTCCTCCACTTATTTAAACAAAGTCTACAATATAGAATAGATTTCATGGCCATCACCTAAGAATCTCCCTATGTACCGGTTCACAGTATTATCCCTCAAAATTAAACTTTTCATTATATTTCTTATTCGATCTAAGTTCAGAGAGAAAAATACTATCAACTGGCTAAAAACTCTAAACTTATTTTGTTGTATCAATTGAAAATGAGTCGTATTTTTTTTTTAAAAAAAAAAATTTATGGTATGTTACTACGATATAAAATGTATGGTCCTACATGAAAGGAAAGAAAAATTAAAGAAAAAATCAAAAGAATGCAATGCAGACTCCCCCCCCCCCACACCTGAACTAAACAGTGTCCACACTGTAACGTTTCCTAAATTTGAAAGATAGAACCCAAAGATGGATTAAATGTAAAATGATTTGTAGAACGAAATGCAATTTAACTATATGTAAGAAAGGATCATATATACAATGATATATGTGTTTGCGGTGCACGCGATGCAAAGAATACCACCATCTTTTCCCCCCACACTTGGTTCTAGCCCTATGAGTTCCATTCCTACTGTGTCTAGGCATGTTTTCTAATAAGCAAAGGTTTTTGAAAACCATCTCATCTTTAAATCTAGATTTATAGTCCAGGAGATAAATATCCAGGGTCGTCCTCACATGATGTTTTTCAACCAAACCAGCATTCCAAAGATAGTTCATGTGTTCAACAAATTTGTCAGTGTAATTTGTCAAAAATTTGTGATCGTATACAAATTCAGTGAAAGTTGACATCTGAGTGGTGTTCAAGACTGTGTGATCACATTTCTCATCATTAACTGTCAACGTATTTTCGACACTGACAATCTCAAGTTCATTTGAAATTTCCTCAAAGTTAAAATTTTCGAACTCGTGACATGAATCCCCTTCTTCCTTATTTGGCAATTCATCCTCGTACAAATCAAGAAATTCATGTTCATTAAAATCCATTTCCACTTCTGAGTTTTTGAAAAATTCAACATTTTCATTTGGTTCAGTTTCAAAATTTTCAAGTTTCTCACAGCCTGAAAGAGGAAGATCAAAATTTAAGCTTAAATCTTCTTCCTGAAAAGAGTTGAAGTTCAAATCATTGGTTGAATTTTGAAAAACTTCATCAAGATGATTATTCTCAATTTCAAAAGTCGTTATTTGAAAATTTTCAATGTCAGCAAAGAATGGATTATTTCCTGATTCATCGCTTGTTTGAATTTGATTTTGTTGTTCTTGTTGCTCTTTCAAAGATGTCAATAAACAAAGAAGTTCATCCATCTTTCTATCTTTTTCATTAAGCTGTCTATCTAGCCTTTCTACCCTCTCTCTAAAAACGTTAAGATGGTAATCTTCAAAATCGTTGATTTGCGAGCTCTCGTTTTGGATTTCTTGAGTTTCAGAATTATAGTCCATATCAATTTCACAATCAAAATTACTTCCAATGTGGTGGTTGTTTGAATTTTCGTTTTGATATTGGAAGTCATTTTGATCATAAAAATTATGTTCGTAACCAAAACTATTGAAATTCGAGGGAAAATTGCATTTTTGGTTATTTTCAAGATGTTGATATGGGTTGTAATTTTGAAAATTTTGATCGATTTGAAAATCATTTTCAAAATTGTTTTCGAATTGATTTCCAACCCCATGTTGATCAAAGGTACGTTGCGATTCAAAACCGTTTTGATGTGGATGTGGCCCATAATCGAAGTTATTGAAATTTAAATTGAAATCGTCGTTTCGATTATATCTATGATTTTGAAAATGTTGGTCATTTGGAAAATTTTGAAAATTGTTGGTATTAGGCTCGGGAAATTTTGGAAAATTTTGACTCATGAGTCGTAATTCATATTCATACTCTTCCAAGGAACGTTTTCTCAAGTTATTATCCCACGAATCTCTCAAGGATTTTTTTGAATTAGACATTTGAATGCAATCACTTCAAAATAGTATAAAATACTAAGTTGTGCTCTATTAATTAACTGACTCAATTGGAAGGGGGAAGAGGGTCTTATGGCCGTTCACGTATAGTATAAATACTAAGGGATACGACTAATGTTTTACGGGTAGTATGCAACCTCTTTTGCTAAAAGTTCAATAAATTGAACTAATATATATCCGCGATCCAATTATATGAGACAGTCAACTTCACAAAACACGACTTTTCAATTATATTATTTTGAAAATCAAAATTTTATTGTTGAAAAACGATGAGAGCGATGATATAAGGTATGTAAATTCGTTCTTCACAAACAGGTTCAGAATTTTCAGTCACAGAACAGTCACAGAACAGACACAGAACAGTCACAGAAAATTAAAATATTGTACAAGCAAGCCGCTGCCCCTGCAGAAGATTTTTACAAGCAAATTCTATATTTCCAAAGCAACTTCAGCACCTGTAGAGTTTAGAGAATTTTACAGTTGGGGTATGGCAGTCCGTCCAGAACAGTTGAGCAGCTTGAATGATTCAAAATCCACTATTTGTCTTCGCTCGGCCTCTAGATCTTTGTTTTGTTGTTTGAGCCCTTTTCTCGTCTTGGGCCTTTGATTTGACTCTCTTCTTCTACCTTTTTTTTTCTTTTTTCTTTTAAAGAAGATAAACAAGAATGAGAAAAATCACAAACCAACTCTCTCCATATAGATAAACCAACAATAACAAATTAGGCAACCGAAGATTATGCCTTACTCTAAGAAAACAAATCACGCATAAAATCAACTCTGATTTCTCTCTCTCTCTGTTTTTTAATGAATTGCCATAAACAAATTGTCCAGAAAATCGAAAGAAGTAAAAAAAAAACTGATTCCATGCCCCCTTTCTGTTAATTGCTTGACTGCGCTGCGGCACAGGTACAGGAGCCCGAACCCGTGCCGCAGCGCAGTCAAGCAATTAATAGAAGAGACAACAACAAAAAGCAGCGGACGATTCAGATGGGTTGGAGCGGTTGCACACCAAGTGGGGTGTGAACGCGCTAGCGCTTCCCAAATTCACTGGAGGACTGCCGATCAAGGTGAGAAATTTTTAAAAACACTACAGGTGCTGATGCTGCTTTGAAAATATAGAAATTGTTGTAAAAATCTTCTGCAGGGGCAGCGGCCTGAATGTAAAAAAAATTTAATTCTGCAATTTATTCTGTGACCGTTCTGCGACTGAAATTTCTGAATTAATTTGGTGCGAACTGATATTTCCATAACTGAAATCTTCATTCTCATTGTTTTCATCAATAAAAACAGACGTTGCAAAATAATATAATTGAACAGTGGTGTTTTGTGAAGTTGACTGTCTCGTATAATTGGATCGCGGATATATAATAGTTCAATTTATTGAACTATTAGCAAAAGAGGTTGCACACTACCCGTAAAACATTGGTCGTATCCCTTAGTTTATACTATACGTGAACGACCATAAGACCCTCTTCCCCCTTCTAATTGAGTCAGTTAATTAATAGAGCACTACTCGACATTTTATATTATTTTGAAGTGAGAATAATTCATGTCTTACCCTAACTTCATTCCAATGTCTGATTCAAAAAAATCGTTGAGGGAAATGTGGGATCATAACCTGAGTAGACGTCCTCTTGAAGAGTATGAATATGAATTACAACTCATGAAGCAAAATTTTCCCAATTTTCGTGAGTCCAATGTCAACAATTTTCAAAATTTTCAAAATGACCAACATTTTCAAAGTAATGATCGAAATTGCGACTTCAATTTTGACTTCAATAATTTCGATTATGGGCCACATACTCATCAAAACAGCTTTGAACCCCAATATGGCTTTGATCAACATCAGTATGGGGCTATAAACCAAAATTTTCAAAATAATAGCCCATATCAACATTTTGAAAATAACCAAAATTGCAATTTTCACTCGGATTTTAACAGTTTTGGTTACGAACATAATTTTTATGATCAAAATGATTTCCAATATCAAAATGAAAATTCAAACAGCCACCACATTGGAAATGATTTTGATTGTGAAATTGATATGGATTATAATCAAGAAATCCAACACGAGAGTTCTCTAATCGACGATTCTGAAGAATATCATCTCAACATTCTTAGAGAGAGGATAGAAAAGAAAGATAGAAAACTTGATGAACTTCTTTGTTTATTGACAACTTTGAAAGAACAACAAGAGCAACAAAATCAAATGAGCGTTGAATCAGAAAATAATCCAATTTCTAATGACATTGAAAATTTTCAGATAACAACTTTCGAAATTGAGAATAACGATCTAAATGAAGTTGTTCAAAATTCAACGAATGATCTGGACTTCGATTCTTTTCAAGAAAAAAATTTAAGCTTAGATTTTGATCTTCCTCTTTCAGACTGTGAGAAACTTGAAATTCTAGAAATTGAACAGAATAAAAATGTTGAACTTTTCAAAAACTCAAACGTGGAAATGGATTTTAATGAACATGAATTTCTTGATTTGTACGAGGATGAATTGCCAAATGAGGAAGAGGTAGATTCAAGTCACGAGTTTGAAAATTTTGATTTTGAGGTTTCAAGTAAGCTTGAACTTGTCAGTGTCGAAAATACGTTGACAGTTAATGATGAGACATGTGATCACACGGTCTTGAACACCACTCGGATGTCAAATTTCACTGAATTTACATACGATCACAAATTTTTGAAAAATTACACTGACAAATTTGTTGAATACATGAACTATTTTTGGAATGTTAGCTTTGTTGAACAACTTCGTGTTAGGACGACCCTAGATATTTATCTCCTGAACCACAAATCGAGGTATAAAGATGAGATGATTTTCAAAAACCTGCACTTATTAGAAAATATGCCTAGACATAGTGGGAATGGTAATCATCGGGCTAGAACCAAGTGTGGGGGAAAAAGTTGGTGGAATTCTCTGCATCGCATGCATCGTAAACACATATATCATTGTACATATGACCCATTCTTACATATAGTTAGATTGCATTTCATTTTACAAGTCATTTTACATTTAATCCATCTTTGGGTACGATCTTTCAAATTTAGGAAACGTTACAGTGTGGACACTGTTTAGTTCTAGTGTGGGGGGGAGTCTGCATTTCATCCATTTTCATTTTTCTTTGTTTTTATTTCTTTTTATTTTCAGCCATTTAAGTAGGACCATCATACATTTTAGATTGTAGTAACATAATTTTAGATTGTAGTAACATACCATAATTTTTTTTTTGGAAATTACGACTCATTTTCAATTGATACAACAAAATAAGTTTACAATTTTTAGCCAGTTGATAGTATTTTTCTCTCTCAACTTAGATCGAATAGGAAATATAATGAAAAGTTTAATTTTGAGGGATAATAGTGTAACCAGTACATAGGGAGATTCTTAGGTGATGGCCACGAAATCTATTCTATATTGTAGACTTTGTTTAAATAAGTGGAGAACTTAAAATACTTATATTGGCTCTTCGAATCTTTAAAACTAAGTTGTGTTAAGTTGAATTCGCGTAACTCTCTTTTGTGCTTATATTGTCGATAATAATAATAATAGTATTCCAAGGGTATCCAACATTGCTTGTATATCGAGCGTTGGTGTGCAAACCCGCCAAGCTCTATCCGACACGTTGTTGACAAAGTCAAAGTTGGAATATCTTGGTCTCATTTTATGAGATTGGACACCTAAGGATTACCGACACGTTGTTGACAAAGTCAAAGTCGGCCTGCACTGTAGCGACCCAGGGATTTTCGGCCCCGAAAATCGACATAAATACCTTTACTGTATCTCATGCCGATCCTCCAAGCACCGAAAACACTGGAACGTTTTAGAAAGAAATTAGAGGGTGAGATAAGAAAGAAAGAAATATTAGAATAGAAGAAGAAGAGGAACCAAACCCAACACAGAGTCTCACATCGCAGCGGAACAAAAATATAATATAGAAATAAAACTTTATTGAGAGCTTTTAAAAATACTTACAATATCAGAGTACAACACACATCTGGACAGTTTTGGTAATCTGTCCTCATATATATTCACACAGCGGAATACCATTCATCTGAACATCTTCAGCTCGTCTCCGAACTTCTCAGTATCTGATAACCTGAACCTGTACACCTCGGTCTAACCCGAGCATTTACAAAATACCGGGTCAGTCTGGTGAACCAGAGTGAGAAAAACTCGCACAGTATTAAGGGTATCATACAACTTGATTTTAGAGTCAAAATCTTTTCGAAAGAAAAGGATAATCGTAAGACCAAATCCACACATAAACACGGACGGTTTTTACCTTACGATAACCCAAAACATCTTTTGAAATCATATCTTGTCTGATATTATAATAATGTCTAGATACAAATAAATATCAATCTAGTGGAACGCTTGCATCTCACGCTCCACACATATAGTATAAAATCAAAACCGCAGGCGCTTATTGGAGATTGGGTTCCGACCTTGACAAGGTATGGGACCACCTTCCGCTCGTGTATCTCTAGAGGCGAATACACTGGGTTCAACAAGAACGTCTTGTAACCCGGCCCTCACATGACCGACCACTCATTTCGCTTGAGTGTATCGAATGTATATCACCAACGGTTGGACTCAAACCACCGTTCCCGAATGGGCAGAATCGATAGAATAAGAACAAAAGGAATTTCTCTAGATAGGTGATTATACACCCTAATGGGAGCGACCCACATAGCCATGCTGCCTGCCCGATTTTTGTCATTTCCTGGTTGATGAGGCTTGAGGCAAGAATTCATCTCTTCGAACATCTGGCCATCATTCACTTTGAATGCCACATCGTCAGATCCGTCAAATCACTAATTGACATCCACAAATATACTCTGGTATTGAAGAAGTGCCCATCTTCGCCACCAACTCGGTGTATTTGTAAAAATCAACGTACGTGGTTCTAAGGAAATACTCTGTCAGACATTCGTCCATACAAGTCATCCAGGAACAGGATGAACCGAAGGCACTCTCCTACTGCATCTCATATAGGAATCACCCCATGGATCAGTAGCGAGAAATCCTTGCAACCCGTGGATTCCAACCACGACAGAATCACAGTGTATCTCGGGCCGCTAAACCAGAGATTATAAGTAATCCTTCCGCTTATGAAGATCCACGGTCTTCAATGCTCCATGTCGACCGTCTTCTGATATCTTCACGTATTTGTTGGTCGGAATGGTTTTCGAATATAAATTCGATCCCGGCCTTTCCGTACCAACAATCGTATTGGTCAGATTTGATAGTCGGTGATTTAACTATCAAAATAATCAGTGTTTCAATCATGACATTCCAATGAGTTCACTAGTTCAGTATTCAGCACCACTTGGCCCTTTTAATCAAACAAATGTAAATTTAAAACTCTTTAATATTTCAATATTACAAATATAGCTCTACGCTTCTTATATAACATAAGATCTTCTTTGAACAAATTCATTTTTAATACTTAGGAAAATTCTATATCATATTCTGTTCTCTAATTTCACTTTCAATATATTATACACACCATTATCTAATATTGGAAATCAATACAGCTATTACTCGTAAAGCAATACTATGAAATATCTTTTACTTATTACTTGAAACAAATCCATGCTTAATCCTGTATAACAAAACTCAACTTCACATTTCTAAATAACGTTAATTTAGAATTACCGATCTCAAACCTCTTTTATATAATCTTGGTTTATTTTAAACCCTTTTATTCTAAAACTCCTTTTTCTCAATTAAACAAGTAACTTTTATTTAAGCTATAATTATTTGCTTCAAAATTCCCTTTTAATAAGTTTTTATTCAAATTGTATATTTCAAAATCCATCTTTAGTTATAAAATAAATTTTATAACTTTATCTCTATCGACTCACCTGACGATGAATTAATATAAGTAAAACGATTTACTTTGAGGCCATTGACTGCCGATTACTCAACCAACATAGCCCATTGGTTAAACACAACACATGACGACTTTTCAGTCAATGACCACTACTAAAATCAATAACCCAATCACGACCGTTCATATGATAATATGAAAATAAATAATATATTCGAGGAATCCGGTTGGATCCCTCCAACCTGTTCTTCCCTGTATACAAATGGTTATCTCAAATCAGATCATTCAATCATTTAACTGATAATAACGACCATTTAGTCCAACCACAAACAATTCAACCAATTAAACACGTTTATTTTAGAAACGTGACCAACAAGGTATGTTACCTTTATTGGAACCAATCGTTAAAATAGCGATTTGGTTTTTCACCGAAATTAAACACAGTTAAATTTCGTCAGTTAAATCAGCAAACAAACAGTCAACCATTTGCAAGTAGAGCACACAAAATAAAAACCCAATTTATATAAAATATAAATGGGAAAACTGAGTGAGTTTAACTCACCTTGGTTTCCATTTGTTATCGAGACAGTTCATTTCAGTTGCTTTCAATTCAGGGTCATATTGTTACGCCTGTCGATACCGTTCCGTCGTTCCTGCTTTGGTCCGATTATGTCAACATATGAGGACAGTATACTGATTATACACGTTCACATTTTTGATTAAATTAAATTTTAAATTAATATTTATAATACACTAATCTAGATTCTCGTTAAACGTTAATTAGATTTTAATTTAAAGATTAAAAATAAAATTGTACACTTATGTCCGGATAATTTCTCTTGTTTTTGTTCACCCATTGTATGCCGACGTTAACACAATAAAACATATATATTGGTTACAATGGCCATGTTAATATAACACTATTGGTCACATTAATATAAATTGGTCGTATGAAATAAAACTAGTCATATTAAACACTGTTAAGGCTTGTTCCGGTTAATACTTTATAATTAAACAAAATGTATGTATTCACTACTTACGTTGGTTCTCGTTGGTTCAGAAGGACCCATTTCCTTTGCACATACATACGGTTCCGGCATCCACTTCCATCCAAACCGTCTGACTGCTCTAACCCACTTTCTTCTTTAATTCCTCCACTCAAACAAATAGCTACGCCTCCTTCCCATGCTGTTTGAAGCATGCTTCGCATATTTTTTTTTTTTTTTTTTTTTTTTTTTTTTTTTTTTTAGTATACGGGCCGAAGCCCAGAACCTCTAACCGGCCACGTCCCTCCCATACACCTTTCTTCCCCCTTCGCCTGTACTTGCTTTGCTCCATCTATCCTCTACCAGCTTCGTTCCCTTTTCTATCGTTTTATCCCCTTTTTTTTTTTTTCGAAGTGCCCAAAGGCCCAACACGAGATGGCAGCCCACTGCCTTTGCAGATTTCCTCCTGTAGCCGCATGAACATCTGCACCTCTCCCCTTCCATGCAACGTGTTTCTCCAAGTTTTCATGAATACCATCCTCGCTCACACCGTCCATTTCCTTGAACTTGCTCGAACGTTTCCTGCTACTTCCCTTTTCATTGTTGCCTTGCTGCGTTAGAACTTCTACACAAAGGACCCGTACGCAACTCAACCTCCCTGCTCCTTCTTCCTTTATATCCTTGCTGTACTTCACTGTTGACACAACAGCATGGACTCGCCATGCAGTCCTACCCCCAACGTCACCTTCCATCTAATTACAGCTCGTCCTCCTTCGGTTTTTTTTTTTTCCTTTCTTCTTTCTTTTCTTTCTGAAACGGAGAAAAAGAAACAATGGAGGAGTTTATATAGGGAGGTTGAACCGTGGGTGGCAAGCAAATGTAGGGGATAGGTCTGTGATAAAAAGAGTAGTGCGGTTCTCGAAAATTTCTTGGTCGGCAAGGTTTACTGATGTCCCTTCCACTTGTGAATACTTTGTCGGCAAGGTTCGTAAATGTGAAAAGAAATTTCATAGCTTAGGGTAGGTAGGTATGTACGCTCTCTGTCTTTGGTTTCATACATAAGAGACCACTGTATTTTCATTTCAAACCTTGCCGTAACAGGGGTGCAGAAAAAAAAATGGTCCTTATTTACAGTGTTTCCTTTTTGATTTGATATTATAATATAACGAACCTTCGTTGCGATAAATCCTGTCAAAACCCACCACAAATGATTTTCGTTTACTGATAGAAACGCTAATCTTAATGTAAAACGGTATTCCGGACCCAATGGGACAAGTTTCGTCGAAATCCGAGGTCGTATGAAAAATTTTCCTTTATAAAACCAGAAATGAACACGCATTTAATTTTTCCACGGTCACCAGATAAATCAAATCCACTTGAAATTGCGAACATCGATCATAACTTTTCGATACGAACCCAACGGCACTAATTTCGTCGCATTCTGAGACTGTTGCTCCGGTAGCCCAATTTTAACGCGCACCGCACTACCCTTCTGAACACCAAATTTCCCGATTTCTAAAAATAACAAACTATATACCTATCCTGACTCTAATCGACGATACGAACTCAACGGAACTGGTTTCGTGGCCTAATTCGATCGTCTGCTCCAGTTGTATCCCAATAACCCTTTATTGAATTAATAACGCGCTATATAAATTGAACGGACGTTTACAATTACCGTGGTCACATACGACACCTGTTTGCCACGCCATTCAACACCATGCAATAATTTAACGATACGGTTCCAATGAAACAGATTTCGTCGAAATCTGAGTCCGTTTGCAAAGCGACTATTTTAAAGGCCTTTATTTTAAATAACGATTTTTCACAGCGACTATTTCAAAATTTGATTTGGCCATATCTAACAATCTATAACACGGAATCTGGATTTTTCTCTTTCATATGAAAACTATCGTCACTACGGTTCCAACGTTTCTCGTTTCACAGAAATCCGACTTATATCGGATTCTGTATATCTATTTGAAGTTCAAAACTCCAAATTACGAACTGCACGCCATTTTCAAGCTCGTTTTATATTTAAATAAATATATATATCGTTTAAACTTCGTTTAAATAGCGATTTAAAATATAAAAATCCATTTATATTCCAAATAAAATATTTAAAACCAATTTAAATATTCAGATTCAAATGGTCGAAAAACACGGGTCGTTACATTCTTCCCCCCTTAAAATAATTTCGTCCTCGAAATTGCTAAGTAGAAGAAATGCCGTCAACTATTACTTTTACAAAATGTTTAAATTTTAAACTCAATTTTTATTTTCCAACTGACCCATTTGGTTTTTAAACCAATTTATTTCAATATAAAATAATTTCCCAAAAATTTCCAAAAATTTTCTAACTCCTTAAATTTTAGAAAAATTTCGGCAGAGTCTCCCCTGCACGGAGGACCATCTGCAATATCGCAGGATCAAGAAATATGTATACCTCGACTCTCATGGTCGGAAAATCAAAAATCAAACTCAAAACCCCAAAGAAAACCAAAATTTCATATTTGCGTAAGCGTACCTTTTGGCGAGCGTTATTATGCGATAAGCGATATATTTTACTTGAGTCTGCTTAATGGTTTTACAACTCTATTCAAACTGGAGACGATGAACTCCAGAATTCCTCTTGGATAAGTTTTAAAACTGAATTGGCGCTTCTGTACCTGTTCTCAACTCAAACAAATTCATCAGCTATCCCACAAGGTCAGTTATGTTTAAAACATCCATATAATTTCCTATCAACTCATTTCACACACAGTTCAATCCATACGGGATTTATTATTCATAATTACTTCCTTTATTACTATAATTATCCATTCGGATTTATTTCCCTGAATTGGTTTATTTAATTACCCATTCAAAATTATTTGAATCAGGATTGATTGGTCAACTTAATTATTTCCAGATTTGTTTCAACCAACCCTATTCAGGTTCAGATTTATGTTCGAGCATCCATCAACACAATTCAGCATATCACACAATCAACAAATCCAAACAATTTTCCCATACTATAATAAACTTTACTTTTATTTTATGATAAAATAAATTGGGCCAAAAATAGTTTCAAAAATAATTTTATATCAAAATACAAATATGCGCTCTCGTATGTATACACTCAACTCAATCTAGGGTGTTACTGACCCTATCTCTATTGAGTCACACCACAGAGCCAAGGTTATTACTAAACCAATAGCTCTGATACCACTGTAGCGACCCAGGGATTTTCGGCCCCGAAAATCGACATAAATACCTTTACTGTATCTCATGCCGATCCTCCAAGCACCGAAAACACTGGAACGTTTTAGAAAGAAATTAGAGGGTGAGATAAGAAAGAAAGAAATATTAGAATAGAAGAAGAAGAGGAACCAAACCCAACACAGAGTCTCACATCGCAGCGGAACAAAAATATAATATAGAAATAAAACTTTATTGAGAGCTTTTAAAAATACTTACAATATCAGAGTACAACACACATCTGGACAGTTTTGGTAATCTGTCCTCATATATATTCACACAGCGGAATACCATTCATCTGAACATCTTCAGCTCGTCTCCGAACTTCTCAGTATCTGATAACCTGAACCTGTACACCTCGGTCTAACCCGAGCATTTACAAAATACCGGGTCAGTCTGGTGAACCAGAGTGAGAAAAACTCGCACAGTATTAAGGGTATCATACAACTTGATTTTAGAGTCAAAATCTTTTCGAAAGAAAAGGATAATCGTAAGACCAAATCCACACATAAACACGGACGGTTTTTACCTTACGATAACCCAAAACATCTTTTGAAATCATATCTTGTCTGATATTATAATAATGTCTAGATACAAATAAATATCAATCTAGTGGAACGCTTGCATCTCACGCTCCACACATATAGTATAAAATCAAAACCGCAGGCGCTTATTGGAGATTGGGTTCCGACCTTGACAAGGTATGGGACCACCTTCCGCTCGTGTATCTCTAGAGGCGAATACACTGGGTTCAACAAGAACGTCTTGTAACCCGGCCCTCACATGACCGACCACTCATTTCGCTTGAGTGTATCGAATGTATATCACCAACGGTTGGACTCAAACCACCGTTCCCGAATGGGCAGAATCGATAGAATAAGAACAAAAGGAATTTCTCTAGATAGGTGATTATACACCCTAATGGGAGCGACCCACATAGCCATGCTGCCTGCCCGATTTTTGTCATTTCCTGGTTGATGAGGCTTGAGGCAAGAATTCATCTCTTCGAACATCTGGCCATCATTCACTTTGAATGCCACATCGTCAGATCCGTCAAATCACTAATTGACATCCACAAATATACTCTGGTATTGAAGAAGTGCCCATCTTCGCCACCAACTCGGTGTATTTGTAAAAATCAACGTACGTGGTTCTAAGGAAATACTCTGTCAGACATTCGTCCATACAAGTCATCCAGGAACAGGATGAACCGAAGGCACTCTCCTACTGCATCTCATATAGGAATCACCCCATGGATCAGTAGCGAGAAATCCTTGCAACCCGTGGATTCCAACCACGACAGAATCACAGTGTATCTCGGGCCGCTAAACCAGAGATTATAAGTAATCCTTCCGCTTATGAAGATCCACGGTCTTCAATGCTCCATGTCGACCGTCTTCTGATATCTTCACGTATTTGTTGGTCGGAATGGTTTTCGAATATAAATTCGATCCCGGCCTTTCCGTACCAACAATCGTATTGGTCAGATTTGATAGTCGGTGATTTAACTATCAAAATAATCAGTGTTTCAATCATGACATTCCAATGAGTTCACTAGTTCAGTATTCAGCACCACTTGGCCCTTTTAATCAAACAAATGTAAATTTAAAACTCTTTAATATTTCAATATTACAAATATAGCTCTACGCTTCTTATATAACATAAGATCTTCTTTGAACAAATTCATTTTTAATACTTAGGAAAATTCTATATCATATTCTGTTCTCTAATTTCACTTTCAATATATTATACACACCATTATCTAATATTGGAAATCAATACAGCTATTACTCGTAAAGCAATACTATGAAATATCTTTTACTTATTACTTGAAACAAATCCATGCTTAATCCTGTATAACAAAACTCAACTTCACATTTCTAAATAACGTTAATTTAGAATTACCGATCTCAAACCTCTTTTATATAATCTTGGTTTATTTTAAACCCTTTTATTCTAAAACTCCTTTTTCTCAATTAAACAAGTAACTTTTATTTAAGCTATAATTATTTGCTTCAAAATTCCCTTTTAATAAGTTTTTATTCAAATTGTATATTTCAAAATCCATCTTTAGTTATAAAATAAATTTTATAACTTTATCTCTATCGACTCACCTGACGATGAATTAATATAAGTAAAACGATTTACTTTGAGGCCATTGACTGCCGATTACTCAACCAACATAGCCCATTGGTTAAACACAACACATGACGACTTTTCAGTCAATGACCACTACTAAAATCAATAACCCAATCACGACCGTTCATATGATAATATGAAAATAAATAATATATTCGAGGAATCCGGTTGGATCCCTCCAACCTGTTCTTCCCTGTATACAAATGGTTATCTCAAATCAGATCATTCAATCATTTAACTGATAATAACGACCATTTAGTCCAACCACAAACAATTCAACCAATTAAACACGTTTATTTTAGAAACGTGACCAACAAGGTATGTTACCTTTATTGGAACCAATCGTTAAAATAGCGATTTGGTTTTTCACCGAAATTAAACACAGTTAAATTTCGTCAGTTAAATCAGCAAACAAACAGTCAACCATTTGCAAGTAGAGCACACAAAATAAAAACCCAATTTATATAAAATATAAATGGGAAAACTGAGTGAGTTTAACTCACCTTGGTTTCCATTTGTTATCGAGACAGTTCATTTCAGTTGCTTTCAATTCAGGGTCATATTGTTACGCCTGTCGATACCGTTCCGTCGTTCCTGCTTTGGTCCGATTATGTCAACATATGAGGACAGTATACTGATTATACACGTTCACATTTTTGATTAAATTAAATTTTAAATTAATATTTATAATACACTAATCTAGATTCTCGTTAAACGTTAATTAGATTTTAATTTAAAGATTAAAAATAAAATTGTACACTTATGTCCGGATAATTTCTCTTGTTTTTGTTCACCCATTGTATGCCGACGTTAACACAATAAAACATATATATTGGTTACAATGGCCATGTTAATATAACACTATTGGTCACATTAATATAAATTGGTCGTATGAAATAAAACTAGTCATATTAAACACTGTTAAGGCTTGTTCCGGTTAATACTTTATAATTAAACAAAATGTATGTATTCACTACTTACGTTGGTTCTCGTTGGTTCAGAAGGACCCATTTCCTTTGCACATACATACGGTTCCGGCATCCACTTCCATCCAACCCGTCTGACTGCTCTAACCCACTTTCTTCTTTAATTCCTCCACTCAAACAAATAGCTACGCCTTCTTCCCATGCTGTTTGAAGCATGCTTCGCATATTTTTTTTTTTTTTTTTTTTTTTTTTTTTTTTTTAGTATACGGGCCGAAGCCCAGAACCTCTAACCGGCCACGTCCCTCCCATACACCTTTCTTCCCCCTTCGCCTGTACTTGCTTTGCTCCATCTATCCTCTACCAGCTTCGTTCCCTTTTCTATCGTTTTATCCCCTTTTTTTTTTTTTTTTTTTCGAAGTGCCCAAAGGCCCAACACGAGATGGCAGCCCACTGCCTTTGCAGATTTCCTCCTGTAGCCGCATGAACATCTGCACCTCTCCCCTTCCATGCAACGTGTTTCTCCAAGTTTTCATGAATACCATCCTCGCTCACACCGTCCATTTCCTTGAACTTGCTCGAACGTTTCCTGCTACTTCCCTTTTCATTGTTGCCTTGCTGCGTTAGAACTTCTACACAAAGGACCCGTACGCAACTCAACCTCCCTGCTCCTTCTTCCTTTATATCCTTGCTGTACTTCACTGTTGACACAACAGCATGGACTCGCCATGCAGTCCTACCCCCAACGTCACCTTCCATCTAATTACAGCTCGTCCTCCTTCGGTTTTTTTTTTTCCTTTCTTCTTTCTTTTCTTTCTGAAACGGAGAAAAAGAAACAATGGAGGAGTTTATATAGGGAGGTTGAACCGTGGGTGGCAAGCAAATGTAGGGGATAGGTCTGTGATAAAAAGAGTAGTGCGGTTCTCGAAAATTTCTTGGTCGGCAAGGTTTACTGATGTCCCTTCCACTTGTGAATACTTTGTCGGCAAGGTTCGTAAATGTGAAAAGAAATTTCATAGCTTAGGGTAGGTAGGTATGTACGCTCTCTGTCTTTGGTTTCATACATAAGAGACCACTGTATTTTCATTTCAAACCTTGCCGTAACAGGGGTGCAGAAAAAAAAATGGTCCTTATTTACAGTGTTTCCTTTTTGATTTGATATTATAATATAACGAACCTTCGTTGCGATAAATCCTGTCAAAACCCACCACAAATGATTTTCGTTTACTGATAGAAACGCTAATCTTAATGTAAAACGGTATTCCGGACCCAATGGGACAAGTTTCGTCGAAATCCGAGGTCGTATGAAAAATTTTCCTTTATAAAACCAGAAATGAACACGCATTTAATTTTTCCACGGTCACCAGATAAATCAAATCCACTTGAAATTGCGAACATCGATCATAACTTTTCGATACGAACCCAACGGCACTAATTTCGTCGCATTCTGAGACTGTTGCTCCGGTAGCCCAATTTTAACGCGCACCGCACTACCCTTCTGAACACCAAATTTCCCGATTTCTAAAAATAACAAACTATATACCTATCCTGACTCTAATCGACGATACGAACTCAACGGAACTGGTTTCGTGGCCTAATTCGATCGTCTGCTCCAGTTGTATCCCAATAACCCTTTATTGAATTAATAACGCGCTATATAAATTGAACGGACGTTTACAATTACCGTGGTCACATACGACACCTGTTTGCCACGCCATTCAACACCATGCAATAATTTAACGATACGGTTCCAATGAAACAGATTTCGTCGAAATCTGAGTCCGTTTGCAAAGCGACTATTTTAAAGGCCTTTATTTTAAATAACGATTTTTCACAGCGACTATTTCAAAATTTGATTTGGCCATATCTAACAATCTATAACACGGAATCTGGATTTTTCTCTTTCATATGAAAACTATCGTCACTACGGTTCCAACGTTTCTCGTTTCACAGAAATCCGACTTATATCGGATTCTGTATATCTATTTGAAGTTCAAAACTCCAAATTACGAACTGCACGCCATTTTCAAGCTCGTTTTATATTTAAATAAATATATATATCGTTTAAACTTCGTTTAAATAGCGATTTAAAATATAAAAATCCATTTATATTCCAAATAAAATATTTAAAACCAATTTAAATATTCCGATTCAAATGGTCGAAAAACACGGGTCGTTACATGCACAATCCGCCAAGCTCTTTACCCACTCTCCGTTAGTCCGCAAGGCAGTGCATGGGTGGTAAACCTTGGTCTTTTTAGTTAGGTGTATGTACTTAATCATAAATCTTAAAATTTTATAGAATAAAGAATAAGCGATGATACCCAAACACTTCTTGACCTTATTGATTTGACTAGCCATACATGAGAAAATTAAAATACCACTTTGCAAACTGTGCCAAGCAAACTAAGAATTTATTTCATGGCTGCACTATGTTATCGACCGAACTAACTGGCCAAACTGGAATTTAACATTTGAAAACTTGATTTATATTGAAAATTTGTGACAAGTCGAGGTATCTAAAATAAAATCAACTGGTTAGAAATTATTAACTTAATTTGTTGTACCACTTTCCTGAAATAAGTTGTGTTTTCATTTTTATTTGCATATGTCCATTGCATTCATGTAGTTTCATTAGAATCATAGCATACTGCATGTGGATTTTGTGGGTAGTATCCGCTGAAAACCCTCACGAGACACCACTCGTCCTACTAGGGACACCTAGAGGTTTAACGGCTTGTTGCATACGCTCAATGCAATCGTGTTTCCTACGAAAGTGTGACCTATCTAGTTAGTTTTTCATTTCTTGTTTTACTCGAGGACGAGTAAAAGATAAGTGTGGGGGTATTTGATTGACATAGAAATGTGTTTATTTTATGCTCTTATATCTTATCTTTTGTATATAAATAAATATTACTTGGGTATTGTTTTGTTATTTTTACAGATAGTCCAACCCAGCCCGCATGCAACCAGAAATGTAGAGAAATAGAGTTCAAATTGCTGTGTATTTGCATTTTGAAGAATTGTAGATGAAGATCTCACATCTAGTTGCTGTTGGACAAGAAAAGGATTGATAAAAAGGCTTTGAACATCACAAATCAATGAAGAAATGTCAAGGAAGCAAGAGGAAAAAGAGAAAAGGCCCAAATTTGCTTTATTTATCTAAGGCCCATTTATGTTTCTCATTGTAAACTAATTAGTGATGTAATGACCAGGTCCAGTATCATTAGGGTTAGGGTTAGGTTTTGGCTTTCTACCCTATATATACCCTTGTAATGGCATTGTAGCCACCATCCTATATCCCATTTTCTATTTCTAATAAAGTTTCTAGTTCTTCTTCTTCTTTTTATTTTTTGCATTTTTTTCTATTTTTTAGCAATTAGTGTGTCTACACGATTAGATTCGGTAGAACACTATTTGTGTTTTGCATTTCTTTTCATTAGTGATTGACCGTCTGATTAGATTCAGCGGTAATCCTAATTTTATTTCCTGTTGTTATTTATATTCTGCACTTTTATTTTCTGTATTTTAATCGCGTTCATAGGTTTAATTGGATTTGATTAGATTTGAATCTGATTCATAGTTCATTGCTTTTCCATTGAAATTGTGATTTGATCGTCGGTTCAGTTAGATCTGTTCTGAATCAAATTACAGTTTTAATTTTGTTTTGTTTCATTTGCAAAATCAACCTCCAGCTTCGTCTAACACGCCCAAGAAAAAAATAAATAATAATTTTTAATTAAACCTCCCTGTGTTCGACCTGTATGCTACACACCTGTATGCTTGCAGAATTTATTACAAATGTCGCGCTTTTCTAATTCATAGATTAGCGTCGATCACATGCTGTCAAACATAGATGCAGTAAATCAGATTTGCTTCGTACATTTATGCGTATGTGAAAAAATCCTCAAGGTTATCTAAGTAATCAATAAAAATGTGTACACGTATGCACGTATTAAAAATAATTGCATAGAAATGAGCTATTTAAAAGTACTAGTACAAATCAGAGAAACTGACATTAAATTATTGTAATAAATTGAATAATTGCATATTTATATGCACATTAATGTAATAATTGCATATTTATATTCAAATATATTGGATAACATTAGAAACAGAAGTAATGAAATGAAATAAATGACAATAAACCAAAAATTAACATGAAATATAATGAACTGAAATCAAAGTTGAACATAATAGTTCACAACATTATTCATTCGAACAAAGATTACATTTATTTGTTTAAAAGAAAAAAAAATTAGTTCGCTATTGAAGAACAAGTCCTTTTGTTATAACCAAGCTTCTTACACACAACACATCTAGTAGTCTTTGTGAATTCACCGGCTGATTTTAACCTTTTAGAAGAGGATGGACGACTAGACATTCTTTTACCTTTTGGAGGAGCTATAATTGCATCTTCAACAGCCACGTCTTCACCCATATAATTTATGACTGGATTGATAGGATGCGAATAGGTGAATTGAAAATGTCCAACTTTGAAATAAGATTCAATGTAGTCATACACAGATAAGGTATCACAGCTTAAAATACTTATGACGGCATGAGCGCAAGGAAAACCGCTAATTTGCCACACATTACATGTACAAACTCGATTGTATAAATCAGCAAATTGATGTACTGGAGAATGAACTTCAAAATTATATTCACTTGATTTGATTACAAACCAAGAAACACCTTCCAAATGTGGACTTCTTAATCGAGTTTTAATAGCAGGACATAAAACGCTGTTCCAAGTAGAATCTACTTCACGACGATCAGACATGAGTTTCATTAACTTCATTCTAAATTTATCTAAACAAGCAATGATTGGTAAATGTCGCTCTTCCAAAATCCGCTTATTAAAACTTTCTAAAAAAATAGAAGACATTTCACCGTAATGACAACCAAGGAAGAATACATTAGTAAATTTCTCAAATGGAATTCCACTCAAAAAGTTTCTTCGGTCGATCCCCTACATCTCTAAAATTCTTCAAAGCAGCATTGAAATCATACAAATTATATGCATAAGCAATTCTTGAGAACGAATCCAGCAACATCCTTTTATTTGTTTTTAAAAATTGCGATTTTAAAGCAACTTTAAAATTGTTGGTCAAATGATAAAAATAGGATCCATGGACTGAATTTGGAAACACCTATGAAATAGCAACAAGGATACCTGGATGACGATCAAATATGAAAATATAGCTTCTACAATCTTCTTTAAGAAACTCTCTAAGTTGTTCACAAAACCAAATCCAATTATCTTCATCTTCTCCAGAAACAATTGCAATTGCTATAGGGAAAAAACCTGTTTTAAAAAAAAAAAAAATTGTTTAATAGTGGGATAAGGAACATGAATATTTTTTTTGAAAAAAGGATAATTGTGGGAAATTTAGTAGAAATAATATAATAGATGTTATAAGTGAGAAATTTTTTATTTTTTATTTTTAAAATATGCAACCATTTTAATTCAAAATGTTACATAATCACTAACAGATGCACAATTTGATGCAGGTTGTAAAAATAATTTCGTTTCTTGCTAATAACAAAAAAAAAACAGTTGCTTGAACAATGTATAGACAGAATAATTGCATGATAGAATGCATATATTCATATGAGTTGCATACGAATGTGAAAGATTTTTAACTATTTGTATGAAGTAGTCACAAAAACTGAATTAATTGAATGCTTATGTTAATTAATTTTACAGTATTTTATGCACGTCTGAAACTGAAAAAGCATAGTTATATTTGTAACTTCAGAATAATATCATAAAAGGATGCAATTTTTTTAAATAATGACATATGTAAATGCACATTTTCAAACAAACAGCATTTAAAACCGTTCAAAATAAAGAATACTGAAAGTCGAAACAGGAAAAATATAGTAAAAAATATGATACCTTCATTTCCATTTTTACCAGTAGCAGCCATTAAACATCCTTGAGCTCTACCCTTCATAAACGTAGCATCAACAAAAATTAGTGGTCGACAATACTGAAATCCAAATGCACAAGGCTCAAATCCAATAAAAACCCTCTCGAATTGATGGGTAGAATCATTGCACGCCAAAACAACTGTACTTCCAGGATTAATAGAAAGAACTGCATCACAAAAAATTGCAAATGATGGTAGGACATTACGTCGCTACCATGTAAATCATCTAATGCCAATCTCTTTCCACTATAAGCATAGTAATACTTCAAAATGACATTATACTCAGTTTGAAACAAATTAATAATGTCCTTTGTCTTCATTAAAGGATTTGCATGAATATGATCACAAACCAAAAGCTTAATTAGTTTACTGGATATAACGGGATTGTTTATATCATGAATTCCATCACCACAATTATGTTCCGGTTGTAAACTCTTTACAACGTAATATCCTGGAAGATTAACCTTGAGTGAAGCATGGATCCTGAAACTACAAATTTTTTTAGAGCAAACAGCAGTAACTCTTTCTTTATCATTCTTAATCAAATTAAGCATATATCCAGTTTTCATACTATACATCATCAAATAAAGTCTAAACTCAGTGACACCTCCTTTAAATTGTTGACCAACACCAGAGAAAACATATTCGTTCAAATCATATTTCAGTAATTGCTTAAATTGGTTGTTCGACTCACTGGTACTACCAAAAGACGAATCACTAATTAAAGATGAATTGCTATCAGGAGAAACTGAAGAATTACTTCGATTAACATCAACAAAAAAAACCAAGTAATCTTCACGATAATGTGCAGCAAACAAAAGAATGGATTGAAGATCAGAATTACTTTCTATATTTCTTCTCAATCCATCTCTAATGTGATACAAGTCCAACAACAACGGACTTAATTCAATCCATTTACCACAGACAACATCTATAACGGTATCAACTGTACTATCAAAATAGAGACGAATAGAAAAAATATCATTCCCATACTTGAGCAGCACCAACACACCAATATTTGAAGGACCACGGGGGGAAAATGAAAAAATAAAAATTATTCAGCAACGTCAGCAGAAGCCAAATAAAATTACAATTGCAAAAAACATAGGAATACAATTAAATACATACAAAGATGCAATAAACTGTAATAACTATATATATATATATTGGCAAAAAATCCATATATTTTGGAAATTTTAAATTTTAAAGAAAACCTGAACACATAATTTAAGCATAAATTAACCCAAAAGTAATAGAATCATGCAACTAATAAATAGGCACGCCAGATAAAAACTTAATTTCAGTAGTTTGCATAATTATAAATAGAAAATTTACATACTTACACACAAGTTTCCTGAGTACATCCAAAAACACTTAATATACCAATATTTGCATTTATATATATGCTCACATATACAGTATATGCATACTTTTATACATTTATGAACAACAGATGAACTGAAAATATGATAGATTAATTTATAATACTGTAAATTCATCAAAAAAATGAAACTTTATAAAATATTTGAATTAAACATCAATAACACTAGACAATTCCATAAAAAACGGCTAAATCGACCAATACAGATCAAAGAATGAAAACCAGCAGAAAAAATTTAAAAAAATATATGCATATTTTACCTGAAGGAAGATGAAGCCATTTCATACACAATCGTTCAATGTAAAAAATCACTGGAAAAATTGCCAATCAATTTCAATATGTACTGGTCGGAAATAGAACCTCAAAAACGAAATGAAGCAGCCATTAGCAGGAGTAAAATGTGGAAGAAGAAACTAAATCACGAAAAATCCTTAGAATTAATCGCAAGTTCTGAAAATTATCCGATAATTAAGGAGTAAATTAAAGATAATTAAAGAAAAAAAACTAGCGGTAATTAGATTCGTATGTTCAGCTGAAGTAGTGAAAATGGGCAAATTAGTCACAAATACGAGGTTAGTTTAACAAGAAGGATGTAATTTAAACTTTTCTATAGGGGAGGATGTGAGCTTAATTAGGATTAATTCTAAGGATGTGAGCCTAATTTTCACTTTACTTTATATGTTTAAGGGGAGGCTGATTGTAACGACCTGCATTCTACGCATCGAAGGATTGTAGAATATTTATTTCCTTCTCATACGAAGTCGTATAGCTATGTAACTTTGAGAGACGACTATTGGGGTCATTTCTCAAATTCATGATTTTTGACAATTTTTAAATGACCGTTTTGCCCCCTAGCTGATCTTGTTTCAGCCATAACTTTTGATTGGAAAGGAGTTTTTACCTAAAACCACTTCCATTAGATTTAGATGATGGTTTACAATTCCGTAGAGTGGTCACATTAGCCAAACGGACTGACCGTTTGGGTGATATGGCTGAAACAATGTTTAGAAGGTGAAAAACTGCTTAACCGAGCTTAATTGGGTAGTTAATAGCTAGGCCCATTGGGGAATTTCGGGATAAAGGGTATATAGGGGTTGATTAGGGTTAGAAAACATTTCTTTAAACACTTTTTCAACCGCCACTTTCATTCTTGGAACCCTAGTAATGGCATCCAACATCTAAAACACCTCTAAACCACTTTCTAATTGAAGATTTGGCTATATTACACCAAATTAAGGAGAGATAGCACCCAAGCAAGGTTAGAACTACTATTAGACATCGGTATTCGTGCCAAACAGAGAATCATTTCAGATTTATAGTTTATTTGTGGCAAAGGTGAGTGATTTGCATAGTTGCTCACTAATTATGGTTAATTAAGGGTAATTAGTGTTAATTAGCGAATTCAAACATGATTAAATTCTAGAAAAGTATTCATAAATTTCGAAATATTGTTTTAGGCCTCTGTTAGAAAATTTGGTTAATTTGGTTAAGTTTTACTAATCCTATCATTAGTTTTGCTTAAACATGCTTAAGGGAAAAATATGGAATTTTGGCTATGTTTAATCCGCTTTAACCTATCAAATTGTCATTTTGGTGTTAGTGGTTAATTCTGTATGTTGCTATGATTGTATGGTATGTTTTTTGACTGATTAGAAAAGTAAGATTGGTCGAAAACGCCGTCGAATGGCCTAAAAAAGTCGCTGGAAAAGTTGCAGGAAATATGCAGAGTTTCGGACCGGATCAGATCGGGTATGGGGCTCGGATCGGATAAGGGAACTGAGCAAGGGGATTCTATTTGGATCGGAACTTTCCATAAGAGGCTTGGCAAGAAGGAAGGCCGTTTTCATCAGGGTTGGAGTTGGGTTCTGATCGGAAGTAAGGGCGTGGAGATTGGATCCGAAACAAGGGCATGGAGATCGGATCGGACTGAAGCTAGGGAGTGGGATCGAATCAACGTAAGTGGAGCTGGAAATGAAGGAGCTGAACTAAACCAAGATGGAGAACACGAACCGAACCGGATGGAGAGACCCGAGCTGAACCAAAGGACCTGAACCGAACGAGAAATCTGAAGATGATGTATAGCCAAACCGAACCAGACTTAAGCTACTTCTACGCGACGACTCTTCTGAAGACCAACTCCAATTCGACCAAAAAGGGTGATGCAAAGGAAGTCCAGATAGGAAGTAGAGCTCAGTATCCAGATGGGAACCAACAAGTTAACTTCATGAGTTGGGCTTTGCTGCGGGACGTGTTCAAAGGGGTTATCAACGTCCATAACTTTGAGTCACCACCAAGACGGATGTTAGGCTACGGATCAATGTAGTGGGGTAGTTATTACTCCATGGGGAAGAGTGATCGTAGCATGGCTATGAGCCATTGCAGTGGAGTCTTCATGACTTCATGGAGCAGAGTGGACAAAGCAAGGACTAGTGACTATGGATCAGTGCAGTGGAGTCGCTACGACCCCATAGGGCAGAGTGATCATAGCAAGGAATAGGGTGATCAAAGTGTGTATATCGTATGCTTTACGCACTGAGTGAGAGATGTGAGGATGGTTGTTGTGATTGATTGTTTGCCATCACTATGTCATGCACACCCCCACCCCCGTATTCTTCACACTATATGTTAGTGGCACCTTAGAGTATTATACAGTATGTAGTGCTAACTCTTTGGTTGCAGGTCCAGGTTCAGGTATGGTTTAGTATACTTGTTATTATTCTGTTTTGCTGCTTATTGCTCATACCAGACTTTTGTCTGACCCATAGTTTTATGTCTCTTCTTATTACTCTAGGTGCTCTTAAACGGGAAGACTAGAGACAGGTTAGGTGGTATGCACGAGTATCCGAACTAGAGACGATCAGGAGGCTCCCACGTATGATATATATATATATAATATTTATATATATTCTCCCTGTATCGCTGCTTGTCACTACTTTGGGCATTAGCAGTGTACTTTCCTTATTTGCTTTAGAGACAGTTTTCAAAAGTTGTAATAATGGTTATGGATCATAAGTTGTATTTTGGATTTCCGCTGCTATGATGATTATGGTTTAGTTTTCAGCTTATGCACTGCCTCGCCTGTTTTATGTCAAGTATGTTATTATTATATTTTATTCCTTGCGCTGTGAGACATTCTACAGGTTCCTTGTTAGTTCAAACAACCTTCCTTTCCTTTCTTTGGCGACCATCCCGTGCTGGTTAGACATTGGCACAACGTACTTTCATTGAAATGTCGGCTGGTGCGGGGCGGGCCGTCACATTTGGTATCAAAGCCAGGTTGCGTAGTTAACCTAGGGAAAGACACCAGGGAGAGATAATACGTATATAAGAGCGCGTATTTGTGATTATTTTGGTTTTCAAAAGCTATATATATACTGTTAGTATAGCTAAAGATGAAGTCGCACTACACTGACACCACAAAGAGGATGGTTAATCGTTTCTCTTTACAGATTGAACGATGAGCCGATATACGATGGGTGCTGGTAGAGGAGCCAATAATGGGAATGCTCCTGACATGAGAACTATGTTCACTGACTTCATGAGAGAGATGCTTAGGGATGTTCAAAGGGCAGTTCCCAATGTTGCTAATGGTGGTGATGCAGCGGTGAAGGCGCTTAGAGCCGATTTCGCCAAGCTTTGCAAGGATTACACTAGCCTTGGTGGGAAGCCGTTCCACATAACGGAACCGACTACAGAAGTTCAGGATTGGTTGGATAGCTGCGAGCGTATCTTCGAATACTTGGGTATCGAGGATGCGATGAAGAGGAAGCTAGCATCCTGTCAGCTGCACGGACAGGCGATGAATTGGTGGAATGCTATTAAGGCGGCTACTCCAAAGGATCAAGTTACTTGGGATCAGTTTAAGGCCCAATTCAGTGATAAGTTTATCCCAGCTGCTCATAAATCAGAATTGTTTAGGAAGTTCCTAAGGCTTAAGCAGAATGGTAGGGCAGTCTCGGAGTATATTGCAGAGTTCGATACTTTGTCGAAGCATAATTGGTTTGGATGAGTAATTGGGGGAAAGGCTTATTAACCACATCGATGAGACGTTTGAATCGATTATGGGGAAAGCTTTGAGATCATAGAGTCTATACCCTAAGTCGGAGACTGAGGTTGCATCTGTAGAGGAGCCAAAGCCGCAAGCAAGCGGTGGAGGCGAGAAAGGTTCTCAGAATAAGAGAAAGCAAAATCAGGCCAAGGATGGCCAGAAGAAAAAGAATAAGAAAGATGTTGAGTGCTTCAGCTGTGGTAAGAAGGTCCACTATGCCAAAGAATGTCGGGCCAAGCCAGCGAATAGGAAGTGCTTCAACTGTGGCCAAGTGGGACATCACAAGGATAAGTGTCTGCAATCCTCTAAAGAAAAGCAGATTGTGAAAGCATATGCTATCAATGCTGTTCCTTCTTCGTCAAATGGACCAACTGCGGCGGAGAAAGGAAAGAATGTCGTTATTCAAGGTATGCTTTCTGTTTATGATGTTCGTGTTCGAGTATTGTTTGATACCGGAGTTTCCTGTTCCTTCATATCTAGTGACCTGGTAGATAGGTTGGGATTGGAACCCGAGATAGTCGATAGACCTTTAGAAGTTATGAACCCGATTGGTGGTTCGACTAGCCTTAGCATGATTTTTCGTAATGTGGTCTTATCGAGTCATGGATGCATGTTTGTTTGTGATTGCTTTGTTTTGGGCTTTACTGGGTTTGGCATTATTTTGGGAGTCGATTGGCTCCAAAGATACGGGGTGGTGGTAGACTGTGAGGGCTTTTTGGTGACAGCTGGAGCGGATAATGGGCGGAGGGTAGTGTTTGGTAGTCTACAAAGTGATAGGGTAACTGCTAGTTTTTTGAATTCCCTCGACATCCCGCATGATGAATTGTAAGATGTTCCCGTGGCTGGCCAGTATCTCGACGTCTTCGAGGAAGTGACTGGACTTCCACCACACCGAGAGATTGAGTTCCGTATTGATTTAGTGAAAGATGCCAGACCTATAGTGATGCCACTTCGTCGTATGGCACCAGGGAGCAGCGAGAGCTCGGAGTGCAAGTAAGTGATCTTTTGAAGAAGGGATTTATCAGAAGAAGTAATTCTGAGTAGGGAGCACCAGTTGTATTTGCTACCAAGGCAGATGGTTCCCTTCGGTTGTGTGTGGACTTCCGCGAGTTGAATAAGGTGATGAGGAAGAATAAGTATCCTCTACCGCGGATAGATGATTTGTTTGATCAGTTGAGTGGCGCGAGTGTGTTCTCCCAGTTGGATCTCGCGATAGGTTTTCATCGGCTTAGAGTGGAAGCTGAGAGTGTAGCTAAAACAGCATTTCGGACACCGTCTAGATTCTATGATTGGTTGGTTATGCCATTCGGGTTGACCAATGCACCAGCGTATTTTGGTGGATCTTATGAATAGGGTATTCAGAGATCAGCTGAATAAGTTTGTTCTTGTGTTCATGGACGATATACTTGTTTATTCGAGGACAGAGGAAGAACACAAGGAATACTTGAGGATAGTGATGGAGGTGTTGAGAAAACACCAATTGAAAGCAAAGTTTTCTATGTGTCACTTCTGGAGGAGGGGGGTGAGATTCTTGGGCCATGTTGTTTCAGAGAATGATATTGTCGTGGATCCTGTGAAGGTGGCTACAGTACAGGATTGGTCTAAGCCCAAGAATGCAACAGACGTAAGAAGTTTCTTGGGATTGGCTGGATATTATCGTAAGTTTATCCAGGACTTCTCCAAGATAGCGACACCGTTGACCCAGTTGACCAAGAAAAATCAAGCTTTCATTTAGGACGAAAAGTGCGAGAATGCATTCAAGAATCTAAAGAAAAAGTTGATATGTGCACCAGTGTTAGTCATTCCTAAGGGTAATGAAGAGATGATAGTATATACAATGCATATGGTACTGGACTAGGTGTTGTACTAATGCAAGGAGGTAGGGTTGTAGCTTATGCAAGTCAGCAACTGAAACCGCACGAGAAAAGATATCCTACCCATGATTTGGAATTGGCAGTGATCGTATTCACGTTGAAGATGTGGAGACATTATCTCTTGGGGGAAGATTCGAGTTGTTTACCAGTCATAAATCGTTAAAGTATCTTTTCACTCAGAAGGATCTAAATCTCCGATAGCAAAGGTGGTTAGAATTTTTGGCTTCCTACGATTTCGATATTGCATACACACCAGGAAAGGGAAATGCCTTAGCTGATGCATTGAGTAGAAGACATGCCAGTTTAGGGGCTATGTTTTGGCAATGGAAGCAACTGGAGTGCATCGCTGGGTATGATTTCAGACCAAAGTGCGAATTTGATCCAGAAATATTAGAAAGTTTGATGATCAGACCCACTTTGATTGAGCGGATTGGTTCCAGCCAGAGGGACGATCCTAACCTATGGAAATCATCTCAAAGTTAAAGATGGGTATCAATGAAGAGATGAACGAGTATGGACTTGATCGAGATGGATGTCCTAGAAAGAATGGAAGACTATTTGTATCCAATGTCAGTGGATTGAGGGATGAATTGCTTAGAGAATGTCATCACTCAAGACTGACTATACAACCCGGTGGTAACAAAATGTATCGAGACATGAAGCAGGCCTACGACTGCGAAGGAATGAAAAGAGACGTTGGAAAGTTTATATCCAAATGCATGAATTTCCAGCTAGTTAAAGCTGAGCAAAAGAAGCCTAATGGTTTGTTGCAACCATTAGAAGTTCCAGAATGGAAATGGGAACAAGTCTCAATGGATTTCATTGATGGGTTACCAAGGACTAGGTCGGGCCATGATAACATTTGGGTGATTGTGGATCAATTGACTAAGAGTGCAAGATTTTTACCCGTCAAGTCGAATAGAACAGCAGCTAAGTTAGCTGAGCTATATATGAAATGGGTAGTGAGATTTCATGGAGTACCCAAAGGCATTATGAGTGACTGAGATCCATTGTTTACTAGTGGATTTTGGAAGAGCTTACAAGAGGCGTTAGGATCAGAATTACATTTCAGTACCGCGTATCATCCTCAAAACGACGGTCAAACAGAGAGGGTGAATTGTATATTAGAAGATCTCTTGAGAGCTTGCATATTAGATTTTGGTGGATCATGGGATGACCATTTGCATCTAGTGGATTTCGCATATAATAATAGCAACTAATCCAGTATTGGTATGACTCCATTTGAAGCTTTGTACGAAAGACCGTGCAACTCACCGTCATTTTGGTTAGAAACTGGTGAGAAGTTTGTGCTTTGACCAGATGTGATAAGAGAAAGTTCAGATAGGGTTAAGTTCATTCAACAGCGAATAAAAGCTGCCCAAGATAGGCAGAAGAGTTATGTTAATAAGAGATGAAAGGATTTGAACTTCTCCTTTGGTGACTTGGTGTTTGTCAAGCTTTCTCCGTTAAAGAGCGTGATTCGATTTGGCAGGAGAGGCAAATTAACACCAAGATTTGTTGGTCCATTCCCATTTCTTGAGCAAATTGAGAATTTGGCATATAAAGTTGAATTACCAGAGAAGATCGCAGGAGTTCACAACGTATTTCATGTTCCCAGTTAAGGAAGTTTGTGCACGACCCTAATGTGGCTATTTCATTAGATCAGTTGGATGATATCGAGGTTGAACCCGAGGCGGTTGGGAACGCAGGCCTATGCGTATTGTTGGGAACGATACGAAGCAGCTTCGGAGGAAGGTGGTGAAACTAGTCAAAGTTTAGTGGGGTGATGATAAGGAAAACTGTACTTGGGAAACAGAGGAGGACATAAGGAGGAAGTATCCAGAACTCTTTGCCTGTTAAGGTTTTTATATCGGTACAGTACTTCCTGATTAGTAAACCGCATGCTAGGATAGGCTTATTGTGTTTTTTTGTACGCTTTATTGTTTTGTTAATGATTGGTAGGCATGCAGGATCCTTTGTACGTTTTGGGGTAAGGAATTTCGGGGACGAAATTTCTTAAGGGAGGTTGATTGTAACGACCCGCATTCTACGCATCGAAGGATCATAGAATATTTATTTCTTTCTCATACGAAGTCGTGTAGCCATGTAACTTTAGAAGACGACTATTGGGGTCATTTCTCATGTTCATGATTTTTGCCAATTTTTAAATGACCGTTTTGCCCCTAGCTAATCTTGTTTCTGCCATAACTTTTGATTGGAAAAGAGTTTTGACTTGAAACCACTTCCATCTGATTCGGATGATGGTTTACAATTCCGTAGGGTGGTCAGATTAGCCAAACGGACTCACCGTTTGGGAGATATTGCTGAAACAATGTTTAGAAGGTGAAAAACTGTTTAACCAGGCTTAATTGGGTAGTTAATAGCTAGGCCCATTGGGGAATTTCGGGATTAGGGGTATATAGGGGCTGATTAGGGTTAGAAAAACATTTCTTTAGACACTTTTTCAGCCGCTACTTTCATTCTTCTAACCCTAGTAATGGCCTCTAACATCTAAAACACCTTTAAACCACTTTCTAATTGAAGATTTGGCTAAAATACATCAAATTAAGGAGAGATAGCACCCAAGCAAGGTTAGAACTGCTGTTAGACATCAGTATTCGTGCTAAACAGAGAATCATTTTAGATCTACCGTTTATTTGTGGCAAGGTGAGTGATTTGCATAGTTCCTCACTAATTATGGTTAGTTAAGGGTAATTAGTGTTAATTAGCGAATTAAAACATGATTAAATTCTAGAAAAATATTCATAAATTTCGAAATATTGTTTTAGGCCTCTGTTAGAAAATTTGGTTAATTTGGTTTACTAATCTTATCACTAGTTTTGCTTAAACATGCTTAAGGGAAAAATATGGGATTTTGGCTATGTTTGATCCATTTTAACCTATCAAATTGTCGTTTTGGTGTTAGTGGTCAATTCTATTTGTTTCTATGGATGTATGGTATGTTTTGTGATTGATTAGAAAAGTTAGATTGGTCGAAAACGCCATTGAATGGCGTAAAACAGTCACTGGAAAGTTGTAGGAAATAGGCAGAGTTTCGAACCGGATCGGATCGGGTATGGGGCTCGAATCGGATAAGGGAACTGAGCAAGTGGATTCGATTTGGATCGGAACTTGGCACAAGAGGCTTGGCAAGAAGGAAGGCCATTTTCATCAGGGTTGGAGTTGGGTTCGAATCGGAAGTAAGGGCGTGGAGATCGGATCGGAAACAAGGGCGTGGGGATTGGATCGGACTGAAGCTAGGGAGTGGGATCGGATCAACGTAAGTTGAGCTGGAAATGAAGGAGCTGAACTAAACCACGATGGATAATCCGAACCGAACCGGATGGAGAGACCCGAGCTGAACCAAAGGACCCGAACCAAACGAGAAATCTGAAGATGATGTATAGACAAACCGAACCAGACTTAAGCTACTTCTACGCGACGACTCTTCTGAAGACCAACTCCAATTCGACCAAAACCGAGATGCAAAGGAAGTCCAGATAGGAAGTAGAGCTCGGTATCCAGATGGGAACAAACGAGTTAACTTCATGAGTTGTGCTTTGCTATGGGACGTGTGCAAAGGGGTTATCGACGTCCATAACTTTGAGTCACCACCAAGACGGATGTTAGGCTACGGATCAATGCAGTAGGGTAGTTATTACTCCACGAGGGCAGAGTGATCGTAGCATGGCTATGAGCCAGTGCAGTGGAGTCTTCATGACTTCATGGGGCAGAGTGGACATAACAAGGACTAGTGACTATGGATCAGTGCAATCGAGTCGCCATGACTCCATGGGGCAGAGTGATCATAGCAAGGAATAGGGTGATCAAAGTGGTGGATATCGTATGCTTTTACACACTGAGTGAGAGATGTGAGGATGGCTGCTATGATTGATTGTTTGCCATCACTATGTCATGCACACCCCCACCCTCGTATTCTTCACACTATATGTTAGTGGCACCTTAGAGTATTGTACAGTATGTAGTGCCAACTCTTTGGTAGCAGGTCTAGGTTCAGGTATGGTTTAGTATACCTGTTACTATTCTGTTTTGCTGCTTATCGCTCATACCAGACTTTTGTCTGACCTAGAGTTTTATGTCTCTTTTTATTACACTGGGTGCTCTTAATCGGGCAGTCTAGAGACAGGTTAGGTTGTATGCGCGAGTAGTTGTACCGGAGACAAGCAGTAGGCTCCCACATATGATATATATGTAGATATTCTCCCTGTATCGCTGCTTGTCACAACTTTGGACATTAGTAGTGTACATTTCTTATTTGCTTTAAAGACATTTTTCAAAAGTTGTAATAATGGTTATGGTCATAAGCTGTATTTTGGATTTCCGCTGCTATGATGATTATGGTTTAGTTTTCAGCTTATGCACTATCTCCCCTGTTAATGTCAAGTACGTTATTATTATATTTTATTCCTTGCGCTGTGAGACATTCTACAGGTTCCTTGTTAGTTCAAATACCCTTCCTTTCCTTTCTTTGGCGACCGACCCACGCTGGTTAAACATTGGCACAACGCACTTTCATTGAAATGTCGGCTGGTGCGGGGTGGGCCATCACACTGATTTATTTTGTCCTCCCCATAAAAATTATACAATAAATAGAAATTGGTCCTCCCCTTAACTAAATGTAGAGTCCCTTTAACAATCACCATATTTTATTGTTTGCACAAATTTGTAATGAAAGTTTATGTTTTCATACGCTTGAATTACTTTAAATATATTTTTGCTTGTTTTATGTATTTCGCCGTATAAGAATGAGAATTAAACGATTTAGCAAAAATATGTGGTATGGGACATGTGTTTTTGCTTTATCTCTTAATATCGGAGTTGTACGATCGAAATCAATTTGATGCGATAATTTGAATTGTTCAAGAGGTTGCCAAATTTAGCAAAGACTATTGATTTGAGAAATTCTCTTTTTCAGTATGCTCGTTGACCAATTAATTTAGATGTATTTTATGACTGCCGATGAAATGAGGCAATTTTGATGCTGAAACTAAATTGAACTTATGGTTAGGAATAATTTTCAGGATGTTTTTTTATATATACTTGCCAGGGAGATGAGGCAAGTTATTTTTGACAAATTAATATTTTTTTGACATTTACGATAAATTTTACTTGTCGATGAGATGAGACAAGTCACGATGTCATTTAATTCTCGTCACGAGAGAGAGAGAGATGAGACGAGTTGAGCATCCCTACACTCGCCAATGATATGAGGCACTGTATATGGTTGATGACATTTTATGATGGTTTTTCTATTGTGGAATCAACTAATGATCAGTAAACCAATAGGTGCGAACATATGGTATAGGACAAACGTTGACGCCTTATGGGATGCTAACCGATAAGTTGAGACACATTCAAGATGATTACTTGTACTTTGACCAAGTTTTGATTGGGGTCATCACGATGAGTTTGACTATAGCCATCATGATGACCACTATGTTTGTGACTCCAATCACCACGACGTATTACTCGGATTTTTGGGACCAAGGGCATCAAGATGTTTTGGCTATAGTCATTAAGATGTTTATGATGTTCATGGCCCTAGTCATCATGATAGGTGGTACCAAAAATTTTGTACTAGTCAAGAAGTTTAGCACGTGTAGTTTTCTATGATGTTTTGATGTTTCAAATTTCACTTGGCTTTTCTGTGATTTTAGTTAATGATATTTGCTCATGTACGGGAAGATATTATCTTTATACTTGTTTGGATGATATTTGGATTTGTTGACTTATTGTCATTAATATATTAAGAAATCTTTTTTTTTTGAATTATATTGAGATTTGGACTTTATGGCCGGTTTCTTATATTGATTCTATGGAATATATTTTGCTGAATTATATAAATGATGAACATGGAATGATTGTGGGGAGATTACACTCTATTATTATTAGTATTTCGTGAACCCAAACATTTTATATTAACCATAATGGATTTAACCATAGACTGATCTGTTTATTATTTATATAATACTCGGGTCAGACCGAGACATTACGGGTTCAGGGACATTGAAACCAGCTTGTATTCATTGGGCTTAGAAGAGTATAGTAACATAGTATATCATTTATTATCATGTATTGTAAGGATTGATGTATACATTGATGTATAATAGGTAAATATGTATAGAATGTTAAATATTATGCATTATATTTTATCAATGCGATTGACTCTGTGATCTCTGTATTAATGTATATTTTGTATTGTTATGTCCTGGAGGCACACGTGTAGTTGTTTTGTACCGACGTTGGGTATGTAATAGTAGAAGATATTTCAGAAATTTTAATATGTACCAATGTTAGTCCAAGAGAATTTGCAAGTGTGTACCCCTACATCCTCATTCTCCGTATTATATAACAGTATTATTTAGTAATACTCTTGGAAAATATGGGTATAGAGGTGGGGTGTTACACTTGGTATCAGAGCGAGGTTTGGAACAATACATTATATATATATACACACACAGAGATACGAGTCTGAACCTTAGAAGAGACTCAGAGTCCCTGTCCTTGTGGGCGCACAGTAAATTTTATGGTAATTATATGATAAAAGTTGTATACGATGATTACTGGGGTAATCATCTGGGGACGTATTTGTTATTTTACTATTATGTAATAATAATAATAATATTGATTTACTTCCTACATAATTTTGGTGTTTATATTTATTTGAAATTTAAATAGTTGAGTGTGATTAAGAAATAAGAAGTTGCTCAACGGAGACCAATATAAAAATTTCCGTTGAAAGCATTCCCGGTTTGTTGTTTGATCAATGAATGTATTTTAAATAAGGGTTGACTTAAGTGTATATATATGTGTATATATATACAGAAAAATTAAGTTTTGAAATTACCATTATATTTAATCAAATCAATAAATTAGATAAATGACAATTAGTAAGAATATTGTCAACTAAATTTATAAATAAATTGAAATTATACTTAGTAATTATTTAGTGTAAACAGGTCTACTATGTGCCTTAAGAATTTTGATCGGTGCGTCTGGCTAGCGTTATTGATAAAGATTCTTAGATGCTTACTCGAGACAATATGACACAAAAAAGGAAGAGAGATTAAAAATTTATAATTGTGAAAAGAAAAATGGAGATGTAATAATATACAAATTGTAACAACCCGTATTTTTAATAACATGTTATAATGTAAATCAAGGCAGAATTAAATTGAAAATCTGAATCAAGGGAAACGGGCTGTGCCATTGCGTTCGTCTCGGAAAAATACGCGAAATAGAGTCCGAGTTTTCGAGAAACGGAGTCCGTATTACCAAGTTATGGCCCAATGAAGTTTTCAGAAAATTCCAAGCCCGAAAACAGTTCAAATTCAAATTCAAATTCGAACTTCAGCCAAAATAGGATAGGCGGAAATTTTCCCGCCAACAGGCAGGGTCGACACAGGGGTCGACACCCCTGTCGACCCCCCCCAGATGGGTCGACACCCATGTCGACCCATGGGTCGACACCCATGTCGACCCAGGGGTCGACCCCCCCTGTCGGACCAATTTTTCTGGTGCACCATTTGTGATGTGTTGAGTCTGCTCTGGAAGCTTCTGACGGGATTTGACGGACCTGATGTGTTTTAGGGTTAATCCTATGGCTAAAACTAACCCTAAACTCTATAAATAGACCCTAATACCTAGCCTAAATCATCATAAATCAATTCTAGTAACTAAATGCTGCCCAAATGTTTAATCATGGCCTCCACCCTCTTGTCATAGCCTCAATCTTCATTCATATGAGAGTTCCTAAGCTTGTTTGAGAGTTTCTAAGCTTGAATTAAGGCCAAAGTTCAATCTTTCTTCATCAAAGCAAGGATCTTTTGCTTGTTTCTCAAGGGTTTTCATTGGAGCTTGTCATTTGGAAGTGTTTAGAGTTGCTAGTGGCTTCGTCTCAATCTTATTATATTAATTCTAGTCTTCATAGCATCGTAAGCCCTATACTACTCTTAGATTCTAACTATGAAGTTAATATGACATGTTGCAAGTTTGAGTTTGGGCCTAAGTATGATTTGTGCATAGAAAACTATGAGCTTTGATCCTATCATGTTATGCATAGATGCATGTTTGTAAAGCTATCACCTTGACCTTGTGCATAGAAAACTTTGTGCTTTGATTCTATCATGTTATGCATTGAATTACCCTATGCAAGTTTGTAAAGCTATCACCTTGACTATGTGCATAGAAAGCTATGACCTTTGATTTGGAATGTTGCATTATGCAACATGAGAACTCTCATAACCTTCATGATAACTTGCATATGATGTTATATGCGAACTTCTAGCCACCATCCTATGTCATTTATGATCATGTTTCACCTAGTTGCTTAAGTTGATATTATGCATGTTTTGAGGCCCATGATGTAATATGCAAGCTTATGAACGTAATTATGCCTCATATGCCACCATGATTAACTTGTGGCCAAACCTTAACCCCTTATGCTATTAGGCATGCTTGTGGTCAAATCAACCTTATGCTATTTGGTATGTTTGAGGCCAAGTCACCTTTTATGCTATCATACATGTTGAGGTCATATGCTAGTATGTTGAACCCCTTTTTATCACCATGTTTAATTTGTGATAGACTTTGCCATCTTATGCCCACCTTTTCACATGGTTATGTTCCCTCTTTGATCTATTTGCGCTAATGCGAATTCACGTGCGATGGGAATACGTTTTGGGTAGTTGGGCAAACTTAAATAACATGAGAACATGATTTGAAAATATGACATGAAAGTTTGACATGTGTTTATGCTTGAAAATATGGACTTGGACATGACTTCTAGAAAACATGAGAGTGGCCAACTCGAGGTTGGGTTGAGTTTGTAGCATAAATCTACCCGGAACCGACCGGCTTAACTAGTGGCTACAAACAATAGGACCCAATGTGAGAAGTTGGTCATGTTGTGCTTAAACCCTAGGTTAGACCAAGTTGTGGTGTAAAGCTACCCGGACCCGCCCGGCTTAACTAGTAACCACAACAGGGTCTAATGTGAGAGGTTGGGTGCATTAAATTAATTAATGCCACATGATAGGGTTAAGTCATGGACCACTTGAATATACTTAACCACATGAACATGATGGGTTGATAGGGTTAAGTCAACATGGACACACTTAACCAACCCAATGCTTAGTTGGATAAGGTTAAGTCGTGAACCTTTTTAGGAACACTTAACCAACTTGATACATGGTTTGGATGGGGTTAACCACACTTAACCCACTAGAAAACCCTAGTTACGCGGTCCTTCTCAGCAGTAACCCACAAGGGAGTATCAGGTACCCTTAGGACTAGGCTAGGGTGGGGCACGATTACTGGACTGGAGTGTAAGTGACCAAAAAGACGGCAAAAGTGGGTGCGCCATAGTAGATTCTGACGGACCATGGTCGTGCACATTGTCCGGGGATGAAAGACAGACTTGGGCCCTAGTAGGTTTTGACTGTGCGTGCTTGTTTCGTGTCAGTCGTTGACACCCTAGGGCCGGATACACCCTAGGGTGGACCTAGCACAGTCGACTACATTTCATGTTTGGACCGTATGACACCGATACACGACAAGTTAGGCTGATAGGGAGCCGATCGACTAGACCGTGTAGTTGGACCTTGATTTAGGTCTTCTCATGGGTTGGGCCAGCTTTGGGCCAAGGGATCATTTCTTGTTTATACTTGACATGGATTGGAATACTAGTACACACTGGGTGCAACTTAACCTTGTATATGTGATGCCACACTTGATCTATCTTGTTAACTTTTCACCATGCCAGTTATCACCCTACACCTAATCTCTGTTTACATGTTCAGTTAACTTTATTAGTTTTTATACTAATAGTAGATAGGACTTACCAGTCTTTTTGACTGACCCGGTTTCTTTCGCCTCTTTTCTTCCGTTCCCCCCCCCCCCCAGGTTTACAGGGTGGGAACACTTGTACCTAGCTTGGATCTTTAGCTGCTTTTCTAGATAGCTCATGTACGGTTTGGACTTGAGCACGCTATGGCTTTATTCTACCTTGGGGATAGTTACTTTATGTTTCTTTTTCAGTTTTCAGTTTATGTTCTAGACTTTGTTTTTTTGGAAAAATAATGACCAAGTACTTTGATGTAACTTGACTATGGTTTTGAAATGCTAAGTTTTATCCGCTGCTTTATTTACTCTGTTTTTACTTATATGTTTTGTCTTGCGATATCTGCATGCATGTTTACCTCGCTTAACGCCCCTCCAAAGCTAGTGTCCTTGCAAGAGTGGCACTGGCGGAGGTGGGGTGTTACATTTGGTATCAGAGCATAAGGTTTACAAGATTTGAGCAAAAAGGTTTTTAAAACTTACCTTTTGAAAAACTATTTTCAATACCAATTAAGTATTTTCCAAGAAAAGTCTAGTTATTTTAAAAAGGCTATTCCCCAAAAGCCATTAGCACTATCCTTCGTTTCTTCGTTCTGAATCTATCTATCTTTTTCTTCGTTTTAGTATGGCCGATAATTTTGCCACCCAGAGGGTGTACCAGTACCTATTTGGTTTAGAAGGTACATGGAGGCAAGGGCGAATGAAGCCGGCCCCGCGGATATTCCTCCTCCTCCTCAGCATACACAAGCAGATTTCGCGGAGCTTTGCAAAGACTTTAAGGCGATGGGTTGCAAGAATTTTGTCGGAACGGAGACTCCCGTGGAGGCAAGAAACTGGTTAAAGGAAACTGAAGACCTCTTTGTTATCTTTGATGTGGAAGATCGTAGGAAAGTTCTGTTGGCAGTATGGCTATTGAAAGGGGAAGCTGCTTATTGGTGGGTAGTCACCACCACTACTAGACCAATTGAGACTTGGGATGAGTTTAGGAAAATGTTTGGATTAAGGTTTTTTATCATCGACAGAAGAGAACCTTCGGATGGAGAGGTTCCTATCTCTAAAGCAAGGGGACATGACAGTTAGGGAATACGTGGATACGTTTAATCAGCTTGCTCGGTTCGATCTAGATTTGATTAACACAGCTCAGAAAAAGGCCCTACGCTTTGCTCTAGGATTGAATGAGCCATTGCGCGGTTTGGCCATGTCTCATATACACATGGGGGCGACCTTCGAAAATTTGGTGAATACGGCCCTACTTCAAGAGGAAGATAAGAGTGACAAGAAGAAGGTCAAGGCAAATAAGTCTCAAGGCAAGAAGATAGACTCCGGGAAAGGAGGAAAGAACGACAACACGTCAAGTAAGAAGAGGAAATGCAACTTTTGTGGGATCAAGGGGCATCTGGTCAAGGATTGCAGGAAGAAGAAGAGGAAGTTAGGCGAGTGTTTTCACTGTGGAGAGCCTGGACATCTTAGCAAGGATTGCCCCAAGAAGCAAGGACAGGGGCAAGGACAAACTCAGCAAGCAGGACCCTCAGGAGGGCAATTGCAGGCTCTCCTCGCTCTTCCAACTTTTGATCAAGGTAGTGTTTCTATAGAAATTCATGTTTACATTTCTGATTTCCCTGTTCGTACCTTGTTTGATTTTGGCACATCGCATAGTTTTATTTCTGATCCTGTTGAAAGTTTGCACCTAAGTACTAGTCTAGTTAAGGATCCCATTAGTGTTTCAAATCCAATTGGGGGTTCTACCCATTTATCTATGATTTGTGTGGATTTGAAGATTTCTATCTTGACCGTGGAATTCAAGTGTAATGCTTATGTCCTCGGGTTCACGGGATACGGGTTGATTTTGGGCATGGATTGGTTGTCCAGTTATGGAGCCATTCTCGATTGTGAGCATAGGGTAGTGAGGCTCATGACTCGCCTCGGTAATACCCTAGAAATTTCTTATAACCCTAGAAGTCCCGTCATGTTATGTTATCTTGAATCTCTTGACTCGTCCATCGATGATCTGCAATCTGTAAGGGTGGTCCGAGACTATCCTGATGTCTTTGAAGAAGTTAAGGGGTTACCCCCTAAACGAGAGATTGATTTTCACATTTATCTAGTCGATAATGCCAAGCCAGTATCATTGCCCTTTAGGCACATGGCCCCTCGTGGAAGAAGGGAGCTCAGTAAGCAAATCAAGGAGTTGCTTGAGAAGAATTCTTTTAGGCAAAGCATTTCTGAATGGGGTGCTCCGATGGTATTCGCTACTAAGGCGGATGGTTCGCTTTGTCTATGTGTTGATTATCGAGAGTTGAACAAGATGACAAAGAAGAATAGGCACCCATTACCGAGGATTGATGATCTCTTTGACCAACTTGTTGGGGCTTCTGTTTTCTCTCAGCTTGATCTAGCCACCGGATTCCATCAGCTTAGAGTGGCTGAGGATAGTATTGATAAAACTGCGTTTAGGACTCCAGATGGATTCTTTGAATGGCTTGTCATGCCGTTCGGTTTGACTAATGCACCCGCCTACTTCGTAGATTTGATGAGTAGGGTGTTCAGGGAGTTCCTTGACAAGTTTGTTGTTGTCTTCGTGGATGATATTCTAATCTTCTCAAAGGATGAGGAAGAACATGCTAGGCATCTCAAGGAAGTGATGGATACGCTTAGAGCGCATCAGTTGAAAGCTAAGTTCTCCAAATGTCATTTTTGGAGAAGGGAAGCTAGGTTTCTTGGACGTGTAGTTTTTAAGCAAGGCATAGCAGTGGATCCCGCGAAAGTGGTTGTGGTTCAAGACTGGAAAACTCCGAGGAAAGCAACCGAAGTAAGAAGCTTTCTCGGTCTGGCGGGCTACTATGGGAAGTTCATCAGGGACTTCGCTAAGATTTCGGCCCCTCTTACTAAATTGACGAAGAAGAACTTAGTCTTTGCGTAGGACTTGGAGTGGGAACCTGCTTTTCAAAGGCTTAAGGGGACTCTTACCACAGCACCAGTTTTAGCTTTACCCGATGGAGGGAAGATGTTTGCCGTGAACACCAATGCATGTGACATGGAATTAGGCGCGGTCTTGATGTAAGGAGAAAGAGTAATATGTTATGGGGTTAGGCAACTCCAAGTTTATGGGAAGAACTACCCCACGCATGATTTGGAGTCGGCGGCGATTGTCTTTGCGCTTAAATCATGGCACCATTATCTTTTGGGCAAGAGATTCGAGTTATATACGGATCACAAGTCGCTCAAGTATCTCTTCTCGTAAAAGGATGTCTATGTTAAGTGTTGAGTTTGGAAGTAGGGATTATGTTTTTGGGCTTTGGGTTGATTCTAGGGATGAAGTGGTTATCCAGTAAGGGTACCATCCTCGGTTTTGAAAGAAGGGTAGTTAGACTCTCGACTTGCCTTGGTAATACCCTCGAAGTCTCGCATAACCTTTAGAGTTCTGTCAGGATTAGTTACCTAGAATCTTTTGACCCACTTATTGGAAATTAATGATCTATTCGATTAGTGTTCGCGGGTGGTTCATAGAAATCATGTTAATAAGTGCATTTAGCCACATGGATTGGTATTTATTTTCAAAGGAAAGTTCTTCTGCATGGAATACCTTATTGTGAATTTTGGGAAAGCTTACATGAAGTCATGGGTATACAGTTAAGTTAAGAACCAAGTATGCTAGAAAAATAAGTGAAAGTGAAATGAGAAGCGACAGTGAAATGAGTTCCAACTCACATTTCTGAAGTTGGAATTAAGAAGCTACGGAATTGAAAGGTTAAAAACGGTCAAAGCACATTGGAATTAAGTTCAAGGAAATGCGGCTTAGAAGGTTGAAGACTAGATACGCGCATCATATATCTTTTTAGGAGTATATCCTTGATCCCTGTTTTTCCATGGAGCTTACTTGTATACTACCTTCTCGATCTCTTTTCCTAATTAGCATGTTTTCCTTTTGCTATCCAGGTTTATCCTGTCTATCTTGTTATCTCGTTAACCTTGTCATGAGAACCTTAGGTAGAAACCCTTTGGATGAAACATGTATTTGAAACATGTTATGCTTGATGTTTGCAAGTGGTTGCAAGTGTTTGCAAGTGGATACTCGTGGATGCATGATACACATTAGGAACTAAGATCGGCTCACACACTTTCATGTTGCATATGCATGAGTGTCTATGCTTATTCATGGATGAAACTTGTTGTGCTATCACGTGGATGTTGCATATGAATGAATGATTTGTGCACTCATGTAGAGATTATGAATTATATTAGGGTTTTGCATACATATGGACTCATTTCACTAACATACTTTGCATTAAGGAGGTTTACTGAATCCGTAACCGCCTTATTTTTGCATTAGATAAGTACATATACACACACCTTTGCATACGATCATACAGCATGTAGAATCTTTTTAAGGACAATGGTTACTTGTGGATGATGTTTTGAGTAGATGGATGATGGATGGTAGGATACATTCTTCCCAACTTGGAGATTTCGGGGACGAAATCCTTTAAGGAGGGGAGAATGTAACAACCCGTATTTTTAATAACATGTTATAATGTAAATCAAGGCAGAATTAAATTGAAAATCTGAATCAAGGGAAACGGGCTATGCCATTGCGTTCGTCTCGGAAAAATATGCGAAATAGAGTCTGAGTTTTCGAGAAACGGAGTCCGTATGACCAAGTTATGGCCCAATGAAGTTTTCAGAAAATTCCAAGCCCGAAAACAGTTCAAATTCAAATTCGAACTTCAGCCAAAATAGGATAGGCGGATATTTTCCCGCCAACAGGCAGGGTCGACATCCCTGTCGACCCCCCCCAGATGGGTCGACACCCATGTCGACCCATGGGTCGACACCTATGTCGACCCAGGGGTCGACCCCCCCTGTCGGACCAGTTTTTCTGGTGCACCATTTGTGACGTGTTGAGTCTGCTCTGGAAGCTTCTGACGAGATTTGACGGACCTGATGTGTTTTAGGGTTAATCCTATGGCTGAAACTAACCCTAAACTCTATAAATAGACCCTAATACCTAGCCTAAATCATCATAAATCAATTCTAGTAACTAAATGCTGCCCAAATGTTTAATCTTGGCCTCCACCCTCTTTTTATAGCCTCAATCTTCATTCATATGAGAGTTCCTAAGCTTGTTTGAGAGTTTTTAAGCTTGAATTAAGGCCAAAGTTCAATCTTTCTTCATCAAAGCAAGGATCTTTTGCTTGTTTCTCAAGGGTTTTCATTGGAGCTTGTCATTTGGAAGTGTTTAGAGTTGCTAGTGGCTTCGTCTCAATCTTATTATATTAATTCTAGTCTTCATAGCATCGTAAGCCCTATACTACTCTTAGATTCTAACTATGAAGTTAATATGACATGTTGCAAGTTTGAGTTTGGGCCTAAGTATGATTTGTGCATAGAAAACTATGAGCTTTGATCCTATCATGTTATGCATAGATGCATGTTTATAAAGCTATCACCTTGACCTTGTGCATAGAAAACTTTGTGCTTTGATTCTATCATGTTATGCATTGAATTACCCTATGCAAGTTTGTAAAGCTATCACCTTGACTATGTGCATAGAAAGCTATGACCTTTGATTTGGAATGTTGCATTATGCAACATGAGAACTCTCATAACCTTCATGATAACTTGCATATGATGTTATATGCGAACTTCTAGCCACCATCCTATGTCATTTATGATCATGTTTCACCTAGTTGCTTAAGTTGATATTATGAATGTTTTGAGGCCCATGATGTAATCTGCAAGCTTATGAACGTAATTATGCCTCATATGCCACCATGATTAACTTGTGGCCAAACCTTAACTCCATATGCTATTTGGCATGCTTGTGGCCAAATCAACCTTATGCTATTTGGTACGTTTGAGGCCAAGTCACCTTTTATGCTATCATACATGTTGAGGCCATATGCTAGTATGTTGAACCCCTTTTTATCACCATGTTTAATTTGTGATAGACTTTGCCATCTTATGCCCACCTTGTCACATGGTTATGTTCCCTCTTTGATCTATTTGCGTTAATGCGAATTCACGTGCGATGGGAATACGTTTTGGGTAGTTGGGCAAACTTAAATAACATGAGAACATGATTTGAAAATATGACATGAAAGTTTGACATGTGTTTATGCTTGAAAACATGGACTTGGACATGACTTCTAGAAAACATGAGAGTGGCCAACTCGAGGTTGGGTTGAGTTTGTAGCATAAATCTACCCGGAACCGACCGGCTTAACTAGTGGCTACAAACAATAGGACCCAATGTGAGAAGTTGGTCATGTTGTGCTTAAACCCGAGGATAGAACAAGTTGTGGTGTAAAGCTACCCGGACCCGCCCGGCTTAACTAGTAACCACAACAGGGTCTAATGTGAGAGGTTGGGTGCATTAAATTAATTAATGCCACATGATAGGGTTAAGTCATGGACCACTTGAATATACTTAACCACATGAACATGATGGGTTGATAGGGTTAAGTCAACATGGACACACTTAACCAACCCAATGCTTAGTTGGATAAGGTTAAGTCGTGAACCTTTTTAGGAACACTTTACCAACTTGATACATTGTTTGGATGGGGTTAACCACACTTAACCCACTAGAAAATCCTAGTTACGCGGTCCTTCTCAGCAGTAACCCACAAGGGAGTATCAGGTACCCTAGGGACTAGGCTAGGGTGGGGCACGATTACTGGGCTGGAGTGTAAGTGACCAAAAAGACGACAAAAGTGGGTGCGCCATAGTAGATTCCGACGGACCATGGTCGTGCACATTGTCCGGGGATGAAAGACAGACTTGGGCCCTAGTAGGTTTTGACTGTGCGTGCTTGTTTTGTGTCAGTCGTTGACACCCTAGGGCCGGATACACCCTAGGCTGGACCTAGCACAGTCGACTACATTTCATGTTTGTACCGTATGACACCGATACACGACGAGTTAGGCTGATAGGGAGTCGATCGACTAGACCGAGTAGTTGGACCTTGATTTAGGTCTTCTCATGGGTTGGGCTAGCTTTGGGCCAAGGGATCATTTCTTGTTTATACTTGACATGGATTGGAATACTAGTACACACTGGGTGCAACTTAACCTTGTATATGCGATGCCACACTTGATCTATCTTGTTAACTTTTCACCATGCCAGTTATCACCCTACACCTCATCTCTGTTTACATGTTCAGTTAACGTTATTAGTTTTTATACTAATAGTAGATAGGACTTACCAGTCTTTTTGACTGACCCGGTTTCTTTCGCCTCTTTTCTTCCGTCCCCACCCCCCCCAGGTTTACACGGTGGGAACACTTGTACGTAGCTTGGATCTTTAGCTGCTTTTCTGGATAGCTCATGTACGGTTTGGACTTGAGCACGCTATGGCTTTATTCTACCTTTGGGATAGTTACTTTATGTTTCTTTTTCAGTTTTCAGTTTATGTTCTAGACTTAGTTCTTTTTGGAAAAATAATGACCAAGTACTTTGATGTAACTTGACTATGGTTTTGAAATGCTAAGTTTTATCCGCTGCTTTATTTACTCTGTTTTTACTTATATGTTCTGTCTTGTGATATCTGCATGCATGTTTACCTCGCTTAACGCCCCTCCAAAGCTAGTGTCCTTGCAAGAGTGGCACTGGCGGAGGTGGGGTGTTACACAAATATCAACAGTCGTATTTAAATAAACAATATGGAAGGTAATACTCATACAGTTAATGAAAAAGGTGTGAAAATGAAAATGATGTTGACTTGTCTGTTAAAATGTATTGACAAATTCGGCCGATACAGGTGAACTCGTATCCGGTAAGTTTCTTATACACCAACGGTACATCTTGACATGAAAAAAAAATGAAAGAAACCAAAATGGCAAAATTTTAAAATGTACAAAATATTTTAGAAAGAATAGAAAATGCGCATTCACTGGTTATTGATACTATATAAGGAAATTTCTAGCTGGAGGCTATACACACACATGTGTATATGTATGTATGAATATAAACCTGGATATTTATTTCAATGAAGTAGCCATCTATATGTTGTTTATATGGCATATGTAAGTAAAACAAAGGTATCGATGAACCATACTATGTAATGATATAAGTTTTAAGCCTTTGAGCATTTTGATTATCTACTATTTGTTTTTTGTTATTGTTTATTAAGATGCTGAAGTTAAGCTTATCCCATTCACTTATGTGTTTATATTTATGTAGTTCATATCAACAACGATTCATAGTGTGAAAGAAATTATTCATATTTTTATCACATCCCCATTTATGTTAGTATTAATGGTACATATACTGACCTGAAAAGAATAGAAATATATGGGTTAATGATGTATTCCCAATGATATTGAGGCCCATCATAGATTTGGATATGTCAAAAGCCTTGAAACATTAGGAGTTTAGTGGGTAAAAGGTTTTGTAAAAGGTAATAGATCATCTACAAACATACGAGCTAAAATATTATGTTCTTTATGCAAGGGAAGTCTTTTAATCAGTCTATCGGATTCCCTTAAGATATTGATTATTGATACTAGACAAAAGCTCCATATCTTGTAACCTAAACCTTCACTATCAATACACAAATCTTTACTGAAGAAATATTGGTGTGCAATCATGCCAGGAAGGGAAGTGGTAATTTCAACTTAGACATGCTTGAGATAGTGAATTCTAGTTTACCGTGGCATAAGCATTTTGAATACCGAGCTTGACAACACATCTGGCTGTGATATTTTTTTTTATTACCTTTCATTAGCTCTTGGGATAGAAGGATAGAAAGACATTCTAATGTTTCGATGTATCGAGAAATGATTTAAAAATAATTTGTTATGCCAATTATCCATTACATAACTTGAATCCATTTTTGTTTCTTATATGCAACTAATAAATTTACGTTTGAGATAAGTATAGGTACATTTGGAGCTATTGGATAAGTTGATGGGATTTGCTTGCTTCTGCGTGCTCAATTATACGAAAATTGCTATAATATGCTAATTAAAAGGTGCATTTTCAGATTAAATACTGTGAAATGTTAGTATTGTTATAAAACGAACATAGAACAGAAGAAACAAGGGAGAGAGAACATTTCTGTTCATTCAGATGTATCATTCTTTCTATTACATTGGCTTCTTTATATATTGGCATTGGAGCTGATCTTTAACTTATTCCCATGATATGGGACTAAAAAGAGAACCAATAAAGCATATTCACAACATTCACACACACACACACACACACACACACACACATATATATATATATATATATATATATATATATATATATATATCAACCCTCCCCCTTGAATATGCGTCTTTAAAATCTTGAATGCTCTGCTAACTTGAAGTTGTCCCTTTTAAAACATATATGATGATTTCTCCCCCCTATAATTATCCATTCAGTCAATAGAACTATTGTCTGTTGCCTTCAAAACTCTATCAGGAAAACCCAATGGGAAAAACCTTGAACGAGAAAAAGAGTACAACGTCTGACATTATGAATATCATATTAAAACGATATTCCTTAAAACAGTTTGATTCTTCAGGATCAAAACAATGCCTCATTAAAAACCTTTTTATGAGAAACCCTGTGGGAAAAATCGTAAACAAGGAAAAGAGTACAAATTCATTTCATCTTTATGTAACATATCTTACAATGTTACAGTAAGGGTTGATACTTTACTATCAAGATAATGTCTCATTAAAAACCTTACTAACAAAAACCCAATGGGAAAAATATTAGTGAAGAAAAAGAGTACATTATAGCGTATTTTTATATGCCCCCCTTATTTATAACTCATTATTCAAATAGTCTATTGATGTAGTCGACGCATGCCAATTTTGTACATCATCTTCTGGAATGTTGATTTTGAAATCGCCTTTGAGAGCAGATCTACCTGCTTTTCTTGAACTGAATTTATTTCTCCTCATTCTTGTTATCCGTTCATTCATGTGTGAAGAGAAATTTAGAAGAAATTTTCTCCATCCTATCATCCTTGATATAATTCACTTGAATTTGAGCCATGCTAATTCCCTTGTCTTCATAAGTAATAGTTTACTGCATCAAAAGATGTTTGATACTTTTGGATCAAAATGTTGACTCGTTAAAACCTTAATAAGAAAAACCCAATGGGAAAAATCTTAGTGAAGGAAAAAGAGTACAATATAAAATGTCATATTTACTACGTCAAAAGTAGTATGATACTTCTGGATCAATGTAATGCCTCGTTAAAACCTTAATAAGAAAAACCCAGTGGGAAAAATCTTAAATAAGGAAAAAGAGTACATTATAACTTATGTATGTTACTTTTGGGCTGATATTTCTGGATCATGACCCATGCCTCATTAAAACCTTACAAAGAAAACCCAGTAGGGAAAAACTTAGTTAAGGAAAAAGAGTGCATTATATCATACTTATGGATGCTCCCCCTGATTTAATAATTTCCTCTGAATTCGTATTCTTCTTTCAATAACTCAAATTGCTTACAAATACTTCTTAATGAAGTTTTTCTTTTAAAACTTCATGTGTATTTCCATACTTCAGGCATGCTTTCTTAGTTAAAATGCCTCCCTTTTGTGATTTGTATGACACTAATATTCATTTATGAATACACTTCAGGTGCTTATAATTTTCTGTTTCATTCGGACTTGCATGTTGCAATACATATTTGACGAATAAGACAACTTTCATTACTAAGCAGGAAGTAATCTACTCATTTTGAGGTATATCAAGATTTTCAATACAACAATACTTAGAAGAATCAAGCATGTCAAGATTTTTATTACAACAACACTAAGCAGGAAGTAATCTACTTACCTTGAAGTATATCAAGATTTTCATTACAACATTACTTAGAAGAATGTTGTAATCTATCATCCATGTTCTTGGTATTCTTTATAATAACAAATGTTATTTATGTTCTTCAGGAACTTATATATTATAATAAGTTTTGCATATCGCAACTACCACTTCAATGGATATTAAGAGTTTCATTACAACAATTCTTGAACGCAGGAAGTGATCTACTAATCATGAATTATTTCAAGATTTTCATCACAACAATACTTAAAAGAATGTTGTAATCTTCATTTCTTGCTCTTTATCACTACCAAAGTTATTTAAATTCTTCTGGAATTTGTATACTTTCATCATTTATACCTTCAGGTTATTGTAAGCCTTTTAAGCACTTTCACCACTTTAGTCAATTCAATTATCTCTGAAAATACAATGCTCATGGCACTTAACATGTTGTTGACACTCTACGGTGCTTCAGTAACTTCCATGTGCTTTTGCCATTATATATATATATTTCTATTTTTATCATATAAACTACAGGTTCATATCTTATGGACTACAGGTCCATATATCTTATTTAGGAGAATTTCATGATGGCCAATCATGTTTCTCTCTAACATGAGATTTTTAATCCGTTTATAAATATAAGTGCTTTATTTTTTATTAATTTATCATCAATGATTATTTCTTGTCAGTTCTGTATATAATTTATTGAGATCTCAAAACTTATCATGCTTTAGGTGCCTAAACCACTTCTAGGGTTATTTTGACAATCATGTCATGGGTTTCTTTTAAAGCACCCTTAAATGTTTCTTCAGGAACACTCACCTTCTTTATTTTGCATCTTTATGACTTACTCCAAAGTTATTTTGAACCGGCTTTTATACCACATTTTCAGCTGTGATTTACACCTTTTGATCCTTCGGGGATTCAAATGTATATTGGAGAAAGTCTATTAGGGACATAATTGATAATTTATGCAAGTTACTGAATACTTCGCATAATTCTATATGTTAGCAAATATTTAACATCGATGATTCCTTTATCCTCCCCCTCAATGTTGACAAACATTGTCACTTTAAATAATAAACCTACTTTGGATTCATTTTCGATCCATTATAGCATAATAGCTAGCAAATATATTAGATGTATTTCAATTTTAGGAGGATAATGCTCTTATTAATTGATAAGATGCACTCATATTGCATTGCTTATTCCCTTTCATTGATCTGATGACTTGGAGGAATTTTCTATCATTTGAATATGCACATGACTTCAGGTCATTCGATATTGATGTCAATCGACTTTCTGAAATATAAAATAATATATGCATAATTTATAATATGAGCTCATGACAACTTCAGGTTGTTAATAAAATTTTCGCATATAAGTGTATATACGTGTGTCCATGTATTACATATATAATTGATTTGCATATTCTCTCTCGTTCAAGTTATTGATTTTAGAACAAATTGTTTATAATGTTCCAATCATTAATTTTTTTTGCTTATCAAGCAATGTCAACGTGAATCTTAAAGATCGTTTCATAATATCCAAAATATCTGATTTGGAACTATATTGAATTTCTAGTTCAAAAGAAATATATGAACAACTTCGAGTTGTTAATCTATAGTGAACTTCTGGTTCAACTGTGTTGAACTTCTGGCTCCACTGTATTGAACTTATGATTCCATTGTATTGAACTTCTGGTTCCACTGTGTTGAACTTCTGATTCAAATAAAATATATAACAACTTTGAGTTGTTAAAATTCATTCTTCAATACGATATGTAAATATAAATATATAAGCAAGATACAACTCATTTTGAAAATCGTGAAATCTTTTGATATCAATTTTATTAATGTTATTATTTCACATAGTTTCAATAAAGTTTCAGGCTTTTAAATTATGAAGTATTTCAAATTCATTGATTGAGGAACTTCGAGTTCCTATGCATATATATACACATACATATGCATATCAATTTTATAAATTTATGATGAACTTCTGGTTCTCAATCTTTTAACGTACTTTTAATTTAGAAGCTTTTACATTTTTGCTCATTGACAAGATTTCAAACTTGTATACTTTATCAAAAATTTTCATATATATACATATATATATATATATATATATATGATTCAAGACTTCAGGTCCAAGACTTTGAGTTATACAACTTCCAGTATAAATATTTTCTTTGCACAACTTCAGTTTGTGGTTTTATCCTTTCTTCCATAACATTAGTTATTACTAGCTAAATACATCGAATAATAATACATATGTTTATTCTTATTCCAAATACAAACATACATCAATTAACTAACGATAACAAATGCATTCAATGCATTTATGACAATAAGGTAATATAATATATTATCATAACAACGCATTCTCTAACATTCAATGCATTTATGACATAAGGTAATATAATATATTTATCAATCACATAATCAACATTTTATATTCTCTAACATGAATGGTTCAAAAGTTTATAGATTTCTACATAAAATTCACAACTATAAACAAAAATAAACTACATGTCTCATATTCAATTTTTTTTTCCTCGTTCTTCAATATGAATGATTTGAAATTGTAAATTTATACATAAAATTTACAAACATAAAAATTACATATTTTTTTTGATTCAAATTATACAACTCATATAAAGATCTTTTAGATCCTTCCTTTTATATCAAAATTGGTTCTTGCCTTTTTAGAAATTGTAGGTTCTAAATTTTCCATGTAATGACAAAAATAATTTTTGCATTCACTTCCGGTGTGTAGAATTAAGATCAATATTTAGATCTTAACTCAATATGATCTTCAGGATGCATATTTTCTTTATAAAAGTTTTCCTAAGAAACAATGAAATATTTCTTCTAGAAATATAATATGTTCCAAAATGAATATAATAAAACTTTAAGTTTTATCATAATTCATATATTGTTATTATATATTTTAAATTGAAGCAACTTTTCTAGAAAGTGCCCTTTTTTCACATATGACAATCATTTTACTATTTTTCTTCAAGAAAATAGTATTTTTTTATAGATGTAATGATCTCTTCCAATAATACGTTTCTTCAAGAGATTATATGTAGCATAATGTTGGAATATGAGGCTTTTTCCTTTTTGTTGAAAATTTTCCTTTTATAGGTCATTTGCTATATGCAAATATTAAACGCAATTATATGCTTTCATGCTTTATTTCATGTTTCTCGTTTGAATATGAACTTCGGGTTCCTTGTTTGCATATGAACTTCAAGTTCCTTGTTTGCAAATGAACTTCAGGTTCCTTGTTTGCATATGAACTTCAGGTTCCTTATTTGAAAGAATTTGTATATGGACTTTAGATCATATGAGCTTCAGGTCATTTGCATGTGAACTTCAGGTTCAACGACTCTTGCTTTGTGTTTGGAAGTATGACCGTCCTCTGGTGGTCATAATGCTCCTTCAGGGAGTTCCATAAGTGGAGAGGATCCTTTTTTCAGTTAAATATTCTGATTTTAGATCATCGTGGATATGGCCTCTTAAAAATATCAGGGCCCTTGCTTTGTCCTGCTGGGATATATTATTACCATTTTTAATAATACTCTTTAAGCATTGAGATTGTAAATGGATTTCACTGTTTGACATTTTTTGTGAACTACACAAAAATAATAACTCAAATGCTTAATTAAATAAAATTCACATATTAGTATACATGTTCTATAATTATCAAAATGAATTAACAAATTAACGAATAGACAAAACGATAAAACTGTAGTACCATTGTATCATTAAAAAAATGTAGATCTCGTAAAACAGAATAGGACCTTAGACAAGCATGTAATAAATTGAATATATTACGGCACAGAATCATAAAAAAATCCAAATCTGCAAGTCTTTCTTAATGCATTTACAATGAACTTAAAATAATGAAACAATACAAACCATCAAGGAGCCATGCACCATATTACATAACAAAAATAATGGCCATAGTAATACATACGTTGGCTAACAAGCAGCTTGCTATTTACATATATGCATACCTATTAGCAATGGCTTCTCTAATATTGAGGAGATAAATTAGAAAATGAAGATGTTTTATGTATGGCGTATGGGGTAAAAGATCCATATATAATATTATAAAAAGAAAATGAATGGACCTTCCTAAAAAAATATTTGATATACCGTAATACCAAATCAAATATGAATAGGTGGATATCTGAAACCATTAAGTTAAAAATAATTAGATCTAAAAAGTTAGATCCACTGGAATATAATTTAGATCTACAAAAAGTATATAGATCCATAGATTAAATATTCTCAAATAGAAAATAATTGTAGAACAAATATAGAAATCCACGAATTGATTTTCTTAATTAAAAATAACTTACATGACAAATTCAAAGATGTAGATCTAGAAGATTTCAACAAATAATTATAATAGAATTTCGTGCCGATAACATGTTATAAAACGAACACAGAATAGAAGAAACAAGGGAGAGAGGACATTTCTATTCATTCAGATGTATCATTCTTTCTACTGCATTGGCTTCTTTATATATAGGCTTTGGAGCTTATCTTTAACTTATTCCCAAGATGTAGGACTAAACAGAGAACTAATAAAGCATATTCACAACATTCATATATATATATATATATATATATATATATATATATATTACAACAAGTATAGTGTGTTATTGGTTTATTTTCCCCGTGTTTCGGGATGCCCCATGTTGGGATGCCTTTACGGAGGTGTATATCATGTAATTATATTGTATTCAGTTTTTCCGAAATGTCCTTCGTACAAAGGAAACTCTGCCGAAATTTTTCAAAATTTCAAAAGTTACAATTTTTCATAAACTAAAATTGTATGTAGAAAATAAAGGATTTTAAAGTTTATTAAATAACAATTTGTTGTGTATTCAATTAAACCGAGTATATAAGCCGCATCGGAAACAATTTATGTAGGATATATATAGAGTACATTGGGGGTAGAATATAAGTTGTTTACTTTTCCCTATAAAAAATTGCAAGGACGCAATTTTGTCAAGGGAGGAAGTTTGTAATAACCCTATTTTCTACGAAAATTTAACGTGAGATTAATTAAAATAAAAGGTGTTGCATTCAAAATACTTCGATTTTGCTAATTGATTAACAATTAAACAAAACAAAAACTTGTTTGGGATATTAAATAATTTTATTATATATATAATTAAAATAGATAAAAATATAATTACTCTATATGGAATGTTGGATTATCAAATAAGTTGCTGAATACTGAGTTAAACGAAGTTATCTGTTATCAGCAGACAAATTATGGAACATAACGTGAATCAAATCGTAATGGATATAAAATAGTTCTAAATTTGTTAAATAATTTCATATAAATAAGAAAATAGGATAATAGATATTTTTATTTTATTGAACGTTGAGTTAACGAGCAAATTAAACGATTGTGGATCGATATTAAAAAAATCGATTGCCAAGATGTAAGTTATATAATGCGTTGCGAATCATTTTATATCCGAATTACTTATATATATATACATATATACATATGTATATATATATATATATATATATATGAAGTGGCTTAATATACGAGCCTTGTGTAAGTAAGCCAAAATTGTTAAAACCCAAGGCTTATTAAGATCATTTTGCTTCCTTTCTCCAGAAGATGCTAGGGGGTAGCTGACTTCCCATAACATTGAAAAAAGAAAGATAATGGAGGGCTCGATCCCATTCTTCAGGAACGGAATTCCAGTCCCACGCAAAAATCAAAAATTTGAAAAGGAAAAAAATTGGAAAAGAAGGAATAGCGCTCAAACCTGGTGTAACAACCCGGAAATTCTAAACCAATTTAAAAAATTTATTTTAGAAAATTTAGTGGAATTTCAAATAGTTAAAATGATTTATTTTAAATAATAACAACTAAAAAATTATTTTAATTGAAGTTAGGGAGAGTATATTTATTTTAATTCTAAAAGTAGTTAGAAATAGCGTGGTAGTTTGAAAATTTGAATTTGAACTTTGACTGAAAGTACAGGATGCAAAATAAATCGAATTTTAGTGAAACCAAAAATATGAAAATCCATTTAAAAATATCTTTCCAACAAATCCGAAAAATCGAAATTTCATAACGGGAATCAAAAGTTATGCCCAGTTTAATTTTCAGAATAGTCGCTGTAGAATTTATATATATAATTTAATATTAAAGATAGCCATTTTTCAAACGACCTCCGTTTTCGACGAAACCACTTTTGTTGGTACCGAAATGTCAAATTATTTCTAGGTTTCAATTTTCATAATTTTTAGAATTAATATATGAGCATGGCAAAAGAAAATGTGTTTTGTTTGTTTCAGTCAAATTCGATCGACCAGAAAATGACCATTTTTCAAACGATCTCAGAATTCGACGAGATTAGTCTTATTAGAACCCTATCATCAAAACATAACTAGTAATAATTTTTTTAGAATTTTTAGAGGTAGTATGTAGCCCCGGTAAATTAAAATTTACGATCAAATTAAATAATCAAATGATTTATAATTTAATTTAAAGAAAAACCTATCGTAACAGCCGAATTGGGTTACGAAGCATATTCCATTGTATCTAGAGTGGGGGTATTTAGCCAGGGGCGATAGTTGTTGGGTCTCGTTTGGAGTTCGGATGGTTTAACAAGTTATCTTTGAATTAAATGAAATAAATAATAATTAAATTATGTTAATATACACGATAAATACCCCCTAATACCGAAAACCTAGGACATCTCAGAGTCGCCGCCTTCTTTTAAATCAATGGCCAACCTTGTCTGATTTTAAATCATTTAAAACTCCAAATCTACAAACTAACCCACGAGATGTTCAATTGGAAATCGATCTACTCCCTATGGTCTTTAGGACTAACGGTTGATATAAAAAATCATTCAACCGTTGGTGTGGAATCGCAGACCGAAGTAGCCACGCTTAGAGGTGTTTCCCGACCTCCTGGGGGTGGCGAGCTGGTCAAGGACGGAGGCGTAGGTGGAGCTCGCGACAACAGAGAGGATGGTGGCGACTAATCGGGGGCATGTGCGACGGGGAGGTGGCGGTTGCAAACCCTAATTGTGTAAATGGGTTTCGGTTTACACGATGTTGACTGAAGTAAACAGGAAGATGATGAGCGGCCTTAATTCTTGGTTTGAGGTTAATTAAATCCCTAAGTAAATTACAAATAATATAATTAAATTATTCAAAACTTTAAACCACCATAACTTTTTCATACAGAATCGAAACTGAACAATTTTCGATGCGTTGAAACCGCAGAGCAGAGACCTACTCCATGAAGCTGACCAGATCTGGAACTGAGCATTTTGAAAATTCAAACAAATTTCAATGTGAGATTTCTTGATCTAAATTTAAAAATTAAAAATAAACACATATATAGAAATGTATATATATATATTTATATTGATGATTGGTGATGATGATTTGCTAAATTGAGATTTGATTGAATGTGTCGGTGATGATATGTTGAATCATATGTTATATTAAAATATGAGAATTATCATTTATTAGGATCGTTATGTTAATATGAAAATTATCATCTTATTTGGATTGTCATGTTACTATGAAAATATCATATATTTAGAATAGTTTCATATTACAATAATAATGTCATATTGGATTAAAATATCATTTTATTTAAAATGTCGCTTTTGTTAAGGAATATTACATTAAAATTAAAATGTCATCTTTGTTAAGAAATTGTCATTGATTAGAAATTGTCATTTATAAGAAATTGTCATTGATTAGAAATTGTCATTCATAAGAAATTGTCATTGATTAGAAAATGTCATTTATTAGAAGTGTCATTCTGTAAAAAAATGTCAATGTATTATAATTATATCAGAATCATGTCATTTCATATGGAAAATGTTATGCTAATAAGATTTGTCATTTCATATAGAAAATTTTTATGTAATCAAAATTTGTCATTTTTGTTAGAAATTGGTTATGTAAACAAAATTAACAATTTTGTTAGGAATTAGTTATGTAAATAAAAATAACATTTTTGTTAGAAGTTTGTTATGTAATTAAAATGGTCATTTTAGTTAAAAATGTTTAATTAGAACAAAATGTCATTTTATTTATAAATTCCATATTAGAATATAAAATGCCATTTTGTTTACAAATGCCAGCTTAGAATATTAATGTCATTTTATTTAAAAGTGCATGTAGAAATGATTAAATGATCACTAGATAGAAATATAAAAAAAAAGCATGTTAACACATGTTTTAGCATTACAATGTGACATTCTCTTATGTTAGTTAGAATTAGAATAAAACATATTAACACATGTTAGTTTGAAATAAAAGGAAATACATATGTTAATTAGATATAAAAAGAAATACATATTAAACCTATTTTGTTATTAAAAGGGACCTTTTAACATGTTAGTTTGAGATAAAAAGAAATATCCTTTTTATGTTTGCATAATAGAAATAACATTTTTATGAAAGGTTAACAAAATAAAAATACCATTTTGTTGTATAAAATGTTAGCATTTTAAAATTACCATTTTTGTCGTATGAAGTATTACATTAGAAAAGATAATCATTTTTGTTAAAATTGTATCATTAGAAAAGATAATCATTTTTGTTATAAAACATGCATTGGAAATAAAATAGCATTTTTGTTATCAAATATGTATTAGAAATAAAATAGCATTTTTGTTATAAAATATGACATTTGAGAATATAACATAGCATTTTGTTGAGGAAGGTTAAAATAACATTTTTGTTAAGAGAAGTTACCTTAGATTTTGTATACAAAATGAAAATAAACATTTTATTTTCATATTATGTTGGGTTTGTAAACAAAAGGTAAATAAACATTTTGTTGTAAATTGTTACATAAAGGAAGATAACATTCTTATTATTAAAATGTTACAATAGATTAAACATGTCATTTAGAGTATAAAATGTTGCATTGGATAAAAATAACATTTTAGTATGAAATGTTGTATGAGAATGAAATAACAATTTTTGTTATAAAATGTTGCATGAGCATAGAAATGTCATTTTCATTAAAGATGTTTATTTAGATAAAAATAAATAACATTGTAGCTATAGAAATGTTTATTTAGATATAAATTTGTCACTTCGATTAAATCTAGAATTGGCATCATAAATTGTCACTTTTGTTAAACGGAAATTATCGACATAAAAAGGTATCATTTCCATTTATATTAAAATTAGAATTGTCACTTTCATTGAAATAGGAATTGTCGACAAAATAAAATTGCCTTTAATTTTGTCGCTAAAAATATGAAACATGTCATACAAATAAAAGTATTTCTTTTTATTTGCCATGTTTAAAACAGAATTGTAGTGCGAATAAAATATTCTTTCATTCAACATTAGAACTGGTTAAATTCATTAACCAATAATCTATTTAGATGAACTGTTGTTGCTTGAAAACCCCACATGGGTGTTGGGATGACATACACTAGTCTCAGTATGTAGTCATATGTCAATCGATGGATTGACAGTCTGTGATGAACGTTATTTATTTATTTTAATGCTCACATAGTTATAAATTTCACTCTGGATGTGAATGGATTGTTTAATGATTATTTATCATTACTGTTATATACATATGCAATGTATGAAATTCATATGACGAATTTTATGGTAAATGATTGAGTCGCATTCCAATTCAGAATATCTTTTAATATAAAGAATATTTCAAAATAAAGAAACTTTTAAAATAAAGAATATTTTAGAATAATGAATATTTTAAATAATATTCAGTGAAGAAGAGAAATGTGAAGCCGAATTAAGTAGCAAACGCCATTTTAACCAGAGCAGGTTTATCGATCGATTTATTTCATTTTAAAATGAATATAAAAAGGGAAGTGATTTCAAAATATAATGTTTTGAAAATACAGTTATTTTAATATAATAAAGAAATAGAATATTCAATTTTTATTTTAAAATTTAAAATGAAGTTAAAATCGTTTTAAAATGGATTTATAAATATTTTATAAATATGATTTATATAGAAATCGACGTTATATTATATATATATTTACATAATGGCCTGAATAGAACGCGCCGCGCAACGACCATTCGTGAATTTCGACCGTTAACTTCAAATTGGCGTAATTAAAGATCCGACCGTCGGATTCTTCTAAATCCGGAACTGTTGGGTTCGTATCGAAAAGAGCTTTCCAATGAATATAAGAGTTTCAAAATCTAATGGTATATTTGGAATTATGTCCAAATCAATATCAAAAAAGGTCGCTATGGATACAGTTCGGTGGCCGTTATTGGAAACCAACTGTACGAGTGATAATAAAATTATTAAAAATATGGAAAAATTATGTAAAATCATAATAAATGATTTGGAAAGAGTTTGGATGAAAAATTCCATATTTGAAAAGATAAAAATATATTTTTATCGAATTGAACTAGTTATTAGCTAGAATCAATCTTTAAAATAAGATTTAATGAAGTTTTCCAATTATTGATATTTAATTGGAATTAAATAGGATAAATTGGATTTGTGGGTTTGTCGTGAATGAAGATTTAAATGACATTTGTTCTTGGAACCCGTATAAAGAATAAATCTTTTAATTAAGATTATTAGAGTTTCTAATTATATTTGGTAATTAGGATAAAATGAAAGGTGAATTGGGTTTATGGTGAACTGTGTTTTAGTGACATTCGTTCTTTAACCCAATTAACATCGGAAATATAATTTGGAATTTATAAATCTTTTATTAACATTTAATGAAAATTTTCCAAAGGTAAAGTTTTCCAATTTAATACATTAAATTGGAATTGAATGGAATTCGATTTAATAATAATCGAGATGAGCTTTTGTGTATGAAGACCGTTACTATATATGGAATTTAAGAGGCTTTGCCATTATTCCATTTATATTTTTAGTCTGATATAGAAATTTATATCGATTATATATTGATCTGATTTCTGTGAAGATTCCATATTTTATGGAAGATGATTTTGGGGTTTATCGTAAAGAATGTTTTTTTTTAAATGACATTTGTTCTTTAACCCAGTAAAAGATAATATTTATCTCTTAAATCTGAATAATCATAAAGTAATGATTTTGGATATTAAAACAGACTTGAGTTTTAATGAATTACTAATTAGATTGAAATGGAATGAGATAATGAAAGGATTAAAAGAATAAATTAAAGAATTTATCTTTGATAAAATTAATGGGAACCTTTTTCCTAATAATGTGAATATCTTATTAAAATAATATTATGAATTCGAATGTAGCATATGATGTTGTTTTATAGCACTTAATTTTTATTATAAAATATGCGAGTTATTCGGAAAGACCGGGTTTAACCCATTCTGAATAATTACTACAACGATTAAAAGTCAAAGATGAAGACGGTGGTTGAAGACCGGCGATCTTCACATTGAATGGATGAGGACTACTGATGCCTTTGATTAGAGTTGTTGCCTTAAGAAGGTTCCAGTGGTTGTTGTTCGGACGTATTGTTGATTGTTCGGATATGCAAGGTATGAGGTGCCTCCGGTTTCGTTCAGACCCAGAACAGACTTATAAATGGATTGTATGTCTGACGTTGTATTCCTTTATACTGTATTCATTGATCTCTGCTAAATATATATCTGTATGGTGTTTAACACCCTTCTCTAAGACGTATGAGCTTAGAGGTTATATATTGGCAGAAATCAATGGTTTGTTATGGATTGTCAATGTGGCATGCACTACACTAAAGATGGCCTACAACAACCCTAGAGAAGTGACGCAGTAGGTGCCAAAAAGTGTTGCTATAGGCAAAAAAAGATCTATGGCAACACTTTTTTGGGGATGCCTTTTGCCGCGTTGCCTTAGAGTCAAAGGCAACGCCTTTGCGACTCTATGGCAATATCGGTACAGGTGTTGCCACAAGTACCAATACAACAAAAAATACCCTTTCGCAACTGCCAAAAACAGTTGTAATATGTCTAGTACAACTGTGTAACGACCCAGGAATTTTCGGCCCCGAAAATCGACATAAATACTTTTACCATAACTCATGCCGATCCTCCAAGCACCGAAAACACTGGATAGTTATTAGACAGAAATTAAAGGGTGAGATAAGAAAGAAAGTTAGGATAGAAGAAGAACCAACACAACACAGAGTCTCAGTTCGCAGCGGAACAAAATATAATACAGAAATACATCTTATTGAGGGCTTTTAAAAATACTTACAATATCAGAGTACAACCTACATCTAGACAGTTTTAGTAGCCTGCCCCATATACAACACAGCGGAATAGTAATCATATCATACATCTGAACCCCTTTAGCTTGTCACTGGACTTTACAGTACCTAATAACCTGCACCTGTACACTCCGGGCTAACCCAAGCATTTACAAAACACCGGGTCAGTCTGGTGAACCAAAGTGAGAAAAACTCGCACAACATTTAGGGCATCACACAACTTGATTTTTAAAGTTAAAATCGTTTCGAAAGAAAACGATAAACATAAGACCAAATCCACAAATACATACGGACGGTTTTTACCTTACGATAACCCAAAACAATTTAAAATAAATATCTTTTCTAATATTATAATAGTGTCTAAATACAAGTAAATATCAATCTAGTGGAACGCTTGCATCCCACGCTCCACGTATATATATGCAAACCAAAACCGCGGGTGCTTACTGGAGAATGGATTCCAACCATGACAAGGTATGGGACCAACTGTCGATTGTGTATCTCTAGAGGCGAATACACTGGGTTCAACAAGAACGTCTTGCAACCCGGCCCTCGCATGACTGACCACTCATTTCGCTTGAGTTTATCGAATGTATATCATCGATGGTTGGGATCATCAACCGCCTCCCGAAAAGGGACAGCATTGAAATATAGATTAAATAATGAAATGGATTTTCTCTAGATAGGTGATTATACACCCTAATGGGAGCGACCCACATAGCCATGCTGCCTGCCCGATTTTTGTCATTTCCCAGTTGATGAGGCTTGAGGTCAGAACACATCTGGTCATCATACACTTTGAATGCCACATCGTCAGATCTGCCAAATCACTGATTGACGTCCATAAAAATATTCTGGTCGTTAAGCAAGAGAGGTGCCCCTCTCTGCCAATAATAGAGATACATTTGTAAAAATCAACGTACGTTACCCTTAAGAAATACTCTGCCGGACATTCGTCCCTACAAGTCATCCAGGAACAGGATGAACCGATGGTACTCTCCTAGTTCATCCAATATAGGAATCACCCCATGGATCAGTAACGAGTAGTCCTTATAATCCACAGATTTCAACCACGACTGAACCCTAGTATATCTCCGGGTAGAATCAGATATTTTAAGTGGTCCTTCCGCTTTATGAAGATCTATGGTCTTCACATGCTCCATGTGACAGCCCCAAAACCACTTACTGACGATGGCAAGGGTAATCTTTGGAATATAACATACAAACAGATAACAACAGAACAGAATTAAATAAATACACCAAATAATGTACAATAGAATACACTGGATAAACGTAATCATCAGAGTTACATAGTATACCGGATCATACTAATACAGTTCAGCTATACATAAATGTCTACAGCGGAAAACAAACATAATATGTACAACAGGAGCTGAACAGCATAAAAAGAGATAAATGATAGAATCCATCTTCAGCTCCAGCTATCCAGAAAGAGCCTGCTAAAACCTGAAGACAAGGCAGCCCGTGTAGAAATAAGGGCACCCCGAGTTTGCAAGTGAAACAAACTACGAGTCAGTCATGGGACTGGTATGAGAAACCTACATAACACATTTTATAATGTGGCTAATCACAGGACCACGCCACTTTCGCGGAACGGGTTTACTCCATTGGATTGTCAGTGCTTTAAAACAAGTAAATCTTTTAAACATCGCAATGCTTTTTATAAAAATGAAGCCATTATAAGACTCAGTTCCCATCACACAATGCAACGCAAACCGGAGGATAGAGTTTTTACCTTACAATGGCCAAAATATGCTTGATACGAATAAAACAAAAGAATTCTTAATCAGACTCCAACTGTAAGATAGTAAGAGAACGATTCCCTAGGTATTAATCCCGAAGGCCGAAACCAACATCAGACCAATACCCAGGAAGCCATCCGTCTTGCTCGTTTCCAATTAGTTTCTAAATTTATAAACAATCATAAATATCAATCATAGACGACATTAATGTCCCATACCACTATGTCGCCATATATAGGTATACAATCAAAACCGCACAGTGTCGTATTTGGAAATTGGATTTCCATCATGAACCAAGGCACAAGATAGTCCTTACCAACTTCGAGACGCTCTAGCCCGTGTCTCGGGATCAGAGCTCGAGTGACCCTAGGATCGTCAGGGCCGGTCCACCGATATGGATTAAAATGCCTGAACACTGTGTTTCCCCGCCCTTTGGTGCATCAATGAGCCAATGAATGGCTCCATCGGCTTCACATAGTTACCGATATATCTGAGGCGCCTCGCAACAGCAACAACCACACAGGTGAAAATAATATAAATGTCAGCCAGTTTAAGCACTGACACCACCTCTAGCTAGAAGGAAACGCATGCCCTCCATGAGGTCCTTTCCCGTTTCTGGTTCATACCGGGGTGTGAGGCTCGCGAATTCACGTTATACACAAAGCTACGCCACACAGGCGGTGCTTTGATCATCAACCACAAGACTTTGCTTTTCAACAGAAGCCTTGATCACTGCATCTTAGCATGCCACACAGGTAATCCACACCATGCAACTGATGGCTATCAATCGCACAGAATGAATTCCCATGTCAGACACATAGTCCATTTACAAGTCCGTTCATGGTCTGAACGAAACCGGAGGCACTATATACCTCGCATACCCATCAATCTCCACGTACGTCTGGACGATCACCACTCATTATCCATATTTCGGGATGCCTCCCAATTAGGACATCAGTTATCATCCAACCGAGGTGGAGATCTCCGGTCTTCAACCATCGTCTTCATCTTCGACTTCTTATCGTCGATTCAGTTATTCAGAATGGGATAAACCCGGTCTTTCTGAGCAACTCGCGTATATAATAAAAAGTGCTACACAAACAAAACATACGCCTCATTTCAATTCATCAGTCACTAACCGTAAATCAGTAAGAGAACGATTTCCCAAATCTTAGCCCCGAAGGCCAAAACCAACATCAGATCAAAACCCAGGAAACCATTCGACTTAGCTAACCTTCGGTTAGTTTCTAAATTTCACATTCCATATCGTTTATAATATTTTATAACGATTTATCGCTATTTTTATTTATTTAAAAACAGCCAATTTATTTAAATGACGCTTCAGGCCATAACGCGACCGTGGCGCTGTTTTTCTTTAGATTTGATTTACACATATCTGAAAATCTAACTGTTATATCTTCACAAATTTTATAACGTTAGAAAGATATTTTCAAAACGAATCTAACAGTTTCAATTTTGGGAAAATCCGGCGGTCGGATCTCCCGGGACACTCGTTTGAAGTTTCGATTTCAAAATACGAACTACAGCGCCGTTATTCGATTTAATATAATTATATATATATATATAATCGATTCTGGCGCTGTTTTTCTTCAGATTTGAATTAAACATTCTAGACAATCCAACCGTTGGATCTTCACAAAGTGGGTATCGTTGGGAAGATATTTCCAAAGCGAACCCAACGGTTTTGGTTTCGGGAAAATCCGATGGTCGGATCTCCCGCACTAATCGTTTGAAATCACGGTTTCAAAACAAGAACTGCAGCTTCATTATTCGATTTATTTTAATTATATATATATATAAGTATAATCCATTCTTCGATTTCAAAACCATATGCTTTTCATACATTTGATAAAAATGATATTTTTATCCAACAGACCTTTATTTCAACACTTCGCTATTTTTAACACCATGTATATAGTAAAAATGTGATTTTTATTGTAAAACAATTCATTTCAAAACACGACTATTTTATATAGTTCATATAGATGATAAAAATAGGATTTTTATTATAAAACAATTTATTTCGAACACGAATACCATTCAACACATGAATTTCTATTCAACGAATGAATTTCTATTCAACACATGAATGTTTTCTATAGATCGTATATATAAAATGAAAATGTGATTTTTATTGTTAAAACAATTTATTTAAAACACAAATACCATTCAACACATGAATTTCTATTCAACGAATGAATTTCTATCCAACACATGAATGTTTTCTATAGTTCGTATATATAAAATGAAAATGAAATTTTTATTGTTAAAACAATTTATTTAAAACACGAATACCATTCAACACATGAATTTCTATTCAACGAATGAATTTCTATTCAACACATGAATGTTTTCTATTCAACACACGAATATAATTTCAACACATGAAAATAATTCTAACACATGAATATTATTCAAAATTATGGCAGCATAACGGCAGGGTAGTTAAAACCGGGGTCGTCCCTAGTACGGCTCCTCGCTCTACCTTAAAGCCTCGCAGCTTTTGACAATGGGGATTTCATGCTTTTAGTTCGCACGCAAGCGACATGTATAATTTTTTCATTTCCATATACTATTCCTATGTGGTTTCAACCATATAATTCTCAACCACAAACGGGTATTTTTCAACCACAATCAATCAATTTCAACTACAAACAATTCTAATCAACCATTCGCTATCAACAAATTTTCACACCAATCACAACCAATAAATATCGTCAATGATTTGTGGACGAGGTGCGTATATATATATATATATATATATATATATATATATATATATATATAAGTATACTTCACTTCTATTCAACACATATATAATTTTTACAACGCATATATAACTTGTTTATCGAACGTACAACTTATACAATGCTTATACATAAGTTGTACAACGCTTATATAACTCATTCATCGACTATATAATTTATACATCGTCGTTTTCCATATCGTTTATAATTCAGAAATCTAACATTGGGTTCCACTCCACCAAAAATAGCAGAAGGCTCAGAAAATATGCAGTCTCTTCTAGAATGTAGAAGGCGTCCACACGAGTCCACTTTCTTTTGTCTCACTGAATTTCGTGAACAAACGAAAAAGATTTGAATTTTACAGTGAAATCTAAAACCGTAGCGCTTTAAAATGCTATAATATAGTTTAATATAATTAAAGCCGTTTACCTTTCTAATGTGTTCAAAACTAGGTTTTTGTTTTGCGCTAAATCCAAAGCACATCAGGCCGATTGGGTTTTACAGCGTCGTAGAGCTTCGTAGTAACTTCCCGGCGCCACCCACCATGCTCAGTTCGACGGCGTCCAGGGGGCACGGCGGCGGTTTGAAGTCACTGACTTCACAGCGTCCATCCGACCAAAATACTCCACGATAGGCAGCAAAATTTATATGGATGTGAAGCCCTTGAGAAGCTCTACAAAATCTTGAACTGGAGCTAGTATTTTTATTGAGTGTGGAAGGAGGAATCGAGGGGGTAAGTTTGAAGCCTTTCCATCGTCGATCGGCTATTGTCGGGGAGAGAAGAAGATTATGTGGCCCAATCATGTTTTTTTTCTTTTATTTATATATTTTTAAATTTCGAAAATACCATCTTTCACACATGAACCCCAATCCAAACCCAACGACTGTCGTCCATACCCAAATACCCCCATTCTGAACATAATGGGATATGTTTCGTAGGCCCATTCGACTGTTTCATTCAGTTTCCCTTCAAATTAAAATATAAAACATTCAATATTTAACTTGAACGTACATTTCAATTTGCCGTGGCCACATACTGATTCGAAAAATATTTTCTAGCTTCGTATTGACGACACGGTCCCAACAAAACTAGTTTCGTCGAATTCTGTGATCGTTTGAAAAATGGCTCTTTTCTGGTCGATCCAATTTAATAGAAATCGACCAAACACAATTTCCTTTGCCATGCTCACATACTAGCATCAAAAATTATGAAATTTGAAACCTAGCAATAATTTGACATCCCGGATCCAACAAAAGTGGTTTCGTCGAATTCTGAGGTCGTTTGCAAAATGGCTATTTTCACGGGCTATATAAACTCTATAGCGACCTTTCTGAAAATTCATTTGGCCATAACTTTTGCTTCCCACTACGAAACTTCAATTTTTCAGATTCGTTAGAAAGATATTCACTAACAGATTTAAATATTTTTGGTTCACTAAAATCCGTTTCGTTTTGCACCCGGTACAGTCAGTCAAAGTTTGAATTCAATTTTTGAAACTACCGCGCCATTTCAGGCCTTGTTTATAATTAGAATTAATTATATTTATTTTCAAACGTCAATTCAAACTCACTTTTCATAGTTATTATTTAAAATATCTATTTTAATTATTTAAAATCCACTAAAATAGCCAATTTAAAAATTTTAAATTGCTTCAGATTTTCCGGGTTGTTACAATCTCCCCCACTTAAAACTTTTCGTCCCCGAAAAGGAACAAAGTCGAAAGTGGTTTGATTAACCAACTCTACTTTCAATCTGGCTTCCATTCTCCAACTTTTCAGTTTCTGAGAATGTTCAAATTCTTCAAAAATTTGGCTAACACCCTAAATTTTCGAAAAATTTCGCCATAACCTCCTTTGTACGGGGAGGAGTTTAGAAATTTATTGGGCCGTACTAAGTACCCAATAAATCCTAATAAGCATGCACATATTTATAGTGATATGTTCCGGTGTCCACATGGGAGTGTGTATAGATCATAACTCCAGAGAATAAATTCTCATTACCCTATAAATGGTTTTTGTGCCTTATTGACCAGAGAGACGTGTTTATTGTCATCTCCAGACCCGTGTGGGGTTTTTATTAATCTGGCAATTTACCGTTATATTTTACATGGTCCATATCAGTCATCAGTTCAACCTGTAATATATAGTCATCGCCATACAAGCCTCTCGCTTGTATGGTAAATCTTCAACCTCGTCACACAAGCTCCAAATGCTTATGTGGTATATGATGAAGTATGCCATGTAGTGTAGTTCAAAATTAATTGTTACTATCCTATGGCGACGTTTATTATTACACACAGAACAACCAGCACTCCGCATCCCATGGCATTCACAGGGGTTGATATAAAAATATTTCGCATCCAACTCATTAAGGTTTACCTATTTGTCGGGCACGCAAATAAATTCTTTACTCAACAGCTAATCCAATTACCTGTTCAAACATATATAATGCACATGTATATATTTCTATCTATTTTTAACTCAGTTCAATGTGTGATTTAATCGAATAAATTCTACCATTCATTCTCTTATTGATTAAATTAACTATCGTTTTAATAGTTTAATTAGTCAAATCCACTATCACACAACACAAACAACAATCAATTTGTTTTTTAACTTTTCAAAAATATACTAATCAATTCCTATACTTTTTTAAAATCATTCAGACTATAGAATTAAAAGTTTACATTCATGAAAGAAAATAACAATGAAGCAGTGAACATAATAGAAATTTCAAAATATGGTAAATGTACCTTGCACCAGAGTTAATCAGAGATATCCACCCTGCACTTAGGATAGGCTTTCTTAATGCTTTCCTCTATTTCCCAAGTACAATCTCGCGGATCGCCACTCCATTGCACTTTGACTAAGTGAACCTTCTTATTCCTCGGCTCTTTGGTTTCTTTGCCAATGATCTTCAGCGGCTCTTTTCTCACAAACAACTCTGGAGTAATTTCAATATCCTGTTATGCGGCTTCTTCCATGATCAAGTCTGGATCATGAACGTACTTTCGAAGTTGAGATACGTGAAATACATCATGCACTCCAGCAACAAATCCAGCAATTGAACCTTATATGCGAGAGTTCCAACCCGTTCAAGAATAGGAAACGGACCAATGAATTTGGGTGCTAATTTCTCTGTTTTACCGAATCGGATGACTCCTCTCATCGGAGATACTTTCAAATATACATAGTCGCCAACAACAAATGATATATCTCTTCTTCTCTTATCGGCATAGCTCTTCTGTCGGCTTTGAGCGGTGAGTAATCGTTTCTTAATGAAATCAACTTTGTCTGCGGCTTCACGGATCATATCAGGTCCCAATACAAGCCTATTACCGGGTTTGACCCAACAAGCAGGAGATCGGTACGGTCTACCATACAATGCTTCGAATGGTGGCATCGTCAGGCTTGCTTGGTAGCTGTTGTTGTATGAGAACTCAGCCAAGTGTAAATGGTCTTCCCATGATCCACCAAAATCTAGAACACAAGACCACAATAAATCTTCTAGTATACGATTCACCCTCTCAGTTTGACCATCTGTATGAGGATGATAGGCGGTGCTTAGATTAAGCTTTGTTCCCAGTTCTACTTCAAATGCTTCCCAGAAATTGCTGGTAAATATTGGATCTCTATCACTAACTATACTGATTGGCACTCCGTGTAGTCTAGCAATTTCCTTGAAATATATCTGCGCCAGACTCTAAGCAGTTCTGTTCGATCTGACAGGTATGAAATGGGCGGTCTTCATGAAGCGATCTACGATCACCCAAATACTGTCATTTCCTTTCCTAGTTCTGGCCAAACCATCTATGAAGTCCATGGAAATATGTTCCCACTTCCAACATGGAACGTCCAGCGATTGCAACAATCCAGCAAGTTTCTGTTGGTCGCTTTTGAGTAGTTGGCAAGTAGGGCATCGGCTTACATATATTGAAACGTCCCTTTTCATAGCCTTCCACCAGAATGTTCGCTTGAGATCGTTATACATTTTGGTCACACCTGGATGGATACTCAACTTGGACTTGTGACACTCGTCTAACACTCCCCTTTTTAACTCGGGGATGTCGGGAACACAAATCCTTCCTCTCAATCTCAGGGTCCCATCGTTATCTATTTGAAAACACGAGGGTTCGCCTTTCTGAATCCTTTTGATCGTACCCTTAATAAAATTATCATCCTTCTGAAGAAAAGATATTTTGTCAATCAAGGAAGTCGTAATAATAAAGCTGGCGATCATTACATTCTTTCGACTTAGCGCATCGGCCACGACATTGGCTTTCCCTGGAGTGTATAGAATCTCAAAATCGTATGCTGCAAGAAATTCTAGCCAAAGCTGTTGCCTCAGATTCAAATCTTTCTGGGTGAACAAATACTTTAGCGATTGGTGATCTGTAAACAGTTCGAATTTCTCACAAAGAAGATAGTGTCTCCGGTTTTCAAAGAGAATACGATAGCCAACAACTCAAGATCTAGAGTAACATAGTTCTTTTCGTGTGGCTTCAGCTGACGGTTAGCATAAGCTACCACTTGACCTCTTTGCATTAATACTGCACCAAGGCCTTCTCTAGAGGCATCTGTCCAGACTTTCAAGTCCTGATTGCCGTCGATTATCAGTAACACTGGAGCCGTTGTTAATCTTAACTTTAGCTCCTCAAAAGCCTCCTCACATTATGGAGTCCACTTGAATTTTGAGTGCTTCTTTGTAAGCTTCGTTAAGTGATTAGATATCTTCGAAAAATCTTTAACGAACTTCCAATAATAACTAGCCAATCCAAGAAAACTTCGAACTTCTGTGGGAGTACTAGGTTGTTTCCAGTTTTGAATAGCGGTGATTTTACTTGGATCCACAGCAATTCCCTGTTTTGATACGACGTGGCCAAGAAACTTTACTTCATCTTGTCAGAATATACATTTGGAAAGTTTGGCTTTCAATACATTCCTTCTCAGAATTTCTAGAACTTGTTCCAAGTGGTTTTCATGTTCGGATTTTGACTTAGAGAAGATTAGAATATCATCAATAAAAACCAGAACAAACTTATCCAAGACTCCTCTGAACACTCTATTCATCAAAACGACGAAGTAAGCTGGAGCGTTACATAAGCCGAACGGCATTACTAACCACTCATAGAATAAGTCTGGACCTCTGAATGCTGTCATAGGAACACACTCTTCGGCAATACGAAGCTGATGGAAACCTGTAGCTAGGTCCATCCTTGAAAATACTTGTGCTCCATTCAGACGATCCAATAAATCATCGATTTGCGGCAATGGATATTTATTCTTTATTGTTTGGTTATTCAAGTCACGATAATTCACACATAGTCGCAGAGTACCATCAGACTTTGGGACAAACACCACTACTACTCCCCAATTAGAGAAACTATGCCTGATCAGACCCTTCCATACAAGCTGTCGAGTTTGATTGTCTAGTTCTTCTTTCTCCTTTAGAGTCATTCTCCGAATAGCGTGCACTATTGGCCTTGCGTTCGGAATTAAAGCGATCTTGAAATCAATTTCTCTCTACGGAGGTAAGCTAACAACTTCTTCGAACACGTCCGCATAATTCTTTACGACAGGAATGTCTTTGATGAGGTCCGGAATATTCTCTGTGACTACAAGGATATTTTCTATTTGAGCAGGAGAAACATCCAAAGCTGCCCATAAGTCTTTTCTATTAGAATTTTGACCTTCACAGGGAATGGTTATATAATCACCTGATTTAATCTTCGCCTTAACGACTCTATCGGCGCATTTAACCTCAGCTTCATATTTGGTCAACCAGTCTAACCCCAAGATAAGATCAAATTTTGTAAAATTCATGACGACCACGATGGTAGGGAACCGATAACGAGAAAAAGAAACCAGCACCCCACAAACCCAACTGAGATAGAGGGAACCCCCAACCAGATTATGGACAGTCATTGGTTCTTTGAGCTTTTTCAAATTCAAATCCAGTTGCTTAACCGCATTCTTTGCAACAATGCTTCGCGACGTGCCAGTGTCAAATAGTACTTTAACTGGAATATCTTTGACAGTTAGCGTGCCTTCTAAAACATCTGGCCTTTCCTGAGCAAATGAAGATGTAGGCACTTCTGCCACTTCATTTACATGTACTGCTTCGAGTTTTCTGAATAGCGGGCAGGCCTTTGAAAGATGACCGGCAGGATGGCATTGACTGCACTTTTTATTCTCTTGAAATCCCTTATTGGATTGAAGTCCACCTTTTAATCGCTTCTTCAAGGGTCCACAGTTTATCGACAAATGCCCATTCTGATGGCAGTTATTGCATACGGCGATCGTTACTGATTCTTTCTCAGATTTAACCCTTTTCCTCTTGGCTTTGGGTTTCTTACTAGCCTCAGGACTATCAGTCTCAAACACCTCTTTCTTACTCGGACTTACTTCCTCTTCATCGCGCAACATACCTTTCTTATGGAGATCTTCATACTGATAAGCCATGAATATCATTTCTGAAAAAGGAAGCTTCATGTGCCCCATTACTTTATTCTGGTATTTTCTTTGCAGGCCATGAATAAATCTCAAATTCTTTCTCTTCATATTTTGAATTAGATGAGAAGCAAAGTGAGAAAGTTCATTGAATTTCTTATGACATTCTGGGATGGTCATATCTCCTTGTATCAGATAAGAGAATTCATCACATAGCCGCTCAGTTGCTTCAGGAGGAGTAAATCTTTCTAGGAAAATCTCTTTGAACCTATCCCAGGTGATATCACCTTCTGGATTATCTTTGGTGATTGTTTCCCACCAGATTAAAGCTTCATCTTTGAGCGCTCAAGATGCCACTAATCTTTTCTCATCGTCTCTCAGCTGGAAGCGCTCAAAAATTCTTTCAGCAGAACTCAACCCAGCTTGAGTTTGAATAGACGATTCATTGCCTAAGAATTGTGCTCCACCTAGATTTCGATATCTCTTAAATAGAGCCTCTAGATCTGGTTCTGCATTTCTTCTGTTTCTGATACTCATTTTCTAGTACTTCTGCAAATGGCAGATCAAGTGTAAGGTCACAGAAAAGATATTTCAAAACATTGAGACATATACTTCAAATGTAAATGTGTCTATCGGGGTGTTATTCAATTCTGCTTTACTCATACTAGGATATTACTGATCCTATCTGTAATGAGTTACTCGTTCTAGAACACTACTGGTTCTATTTCTGACGAGCTCGTTGATATGTTATGTTCCAGCACTAAGCTTAACCAAAGCTCTGATACCACGCTGTGACAGCCCGAAAACCCCGTACTGACGGTGGAAAGGGTAATCTTTGGAATATAACACACAAACAGATGACAGCAGAACAAAATTGAATAAATACACTAGATAATGTACAATAGAATACACTGGATAAACGTGATCATTAGAGTTACACAGTATACAGGATCATACTTAGTACAAATACAGTTCATCTATACATAAATGTCTACAACAGAAAACAAACATAATATGTACAACGGAGCTGAAAATCATAAAAACAGATAAGTGATAGAATCCATCTTCAGCTCCAGCTATCCAGAAAAAACCTGCTAAAACCTGAAGACAAGGCTGCCCGTGTAGAAATAAGGGCACCCGAGTATGCAAGTGAAACAAACTACGAGTCAGTCATGGGATTGGTATGAGAAATCTACTTAACACATTATATAATTTGGCTAATCACAGGACCACGCCACTTTCGCGGAATGGGTTTACTCCATTGGATTGCCAGTGCTTTAAAACAAGTAAATCTTTTAAACATCGCAGTGCTTTTTATAAAAATGAAGCCATTATAAGACTCAGTTCCCATCACACAATGCAACGCAAACCGAAGGATAGAGTTTTTACCTTATAGTGGCCAAAATATGCTTGATACAAATAAAACAAAAGAATTCTTAATCAGACTCCAACTGTAAAATAGTAAGAGAACGATTCCCTAGGTATTAACCCCGAAGGCCGAAACCAACATCAGACCCATACCTAGGAAGCCATCCGTCTTAGCTCGTTTCCAGTTAGTTTCTAATTTTATAAACTATCATAAATATCAATCATAGACGACATTAATGCCCCATACCACTATGTCGCCATATATAGGTATACAATCAAAACCGCACAATGTCATATTTGGAAATTGGATTTCCATCATGAACCAAGGCAAAAGATAGTCCTTACCGACTTCGAGACGTTCTAGCCCGTGTCTCAGGATCAGAGCTTGAATGACCCTAGGATCGTCAGGGCCGGTCCACTGATGTGGATTAAAATGCCTGAACACTACGTTTCCCCGCCCTTTGTGGCGTCAATGAGCCAACGAATGGCTCCATCGGCTTCACATAGTCACCGATATATCCGAGGTGCCTCGCAACAGCAACAACCACACAAGTAAAAATAATATAAATGTCAGCCAGTTTAAGCACTGACACCACCTCTAGCTAGAAGGAAACGCATGCCATCCATGAGTTTCTCTCCCGTTTCTTGTTCATATCAGGGTGTGAGGCTCGCGAACTCACGTATGCACAAAGCTACGCCACACAGGCGGTGCTTTGATCATCAACCACAAGACTTTGCTTTTCAGCAGAAGCCTTGATCACTACATTTTAGCACGCCACATAGGCAATCCACACCATGCAACTGATGTTTATCAATCACACAGAATGAATTCCCATGTCAGACACACAGTCCATTTACAAGTCCGTTTTGGGTCTGAACGAAACCGGAGGCACTATATACCTCGCATACCCATCGATCTCCACGTACGTCTGGACGATCACCACTCATTATCCATATTTTGGGATGCCACCCAATCAGGACATCACTTATCATCCAACCGAGGTGAAGATATCCGGTCTTCAACCACCGTCTTCATCTTCGACTTCTTATCGTCGATTCAGTTATTCAGAATGGGATAAACCCAGTCTTTCTGAGCAACTCGCGTATATAATAAAAAGTGCTACACAAACACAACATACGCCTCATTTTAATTCATCAGTCACTAACCGTAAATCAGTAAGAGAACGATTTCCCAAATCTTAGCCCCGAAGGCCGAAACCAACATCAGATCAAAACCCAGGAAACCATTCGACTTAGCTAACCTTCAGTTAGTTTCTAAATTTCACATTCCATATCGTTTATAATATTTTATAACGATTTATTGCTATTTTTATTTATTTAAAAACAGCCAATTTATTCAAACAACGCTTCAGGCCATAACGCGGCCGTGGCGCTGTTTTTCTTCAGATTTTATTTACACATATCTGAAAATCTAACCGTTGGATCTTCACAAATTTTATATCATTAGAAAGATCTTTTAAAAACAAATCCAACGGTTTTAGTTTTGGGAAAATCCGGTGGTCGGATCTCCCGGTACACTCGTTTGAAGTTTCGATTTCAAAATACGAACTACAACATCGTTATTCGATTTAATATAATTATATATATATATAAGTATATATATATATAATCGATTCTGGCGCTGTTTTTCTTCAGATTTGAATTAAACATTCTAGACAATCCAACCGTTGGATTTTCACAAAGTTTGGGTATCGTTTTGAAGATATTTCCAAAGTGAACCCAACGGTTTTGGTTTCGGGAAAATCCGATGGTCGGATCTCCCACACTAATCGTTTGAAATCACGGTTTCAAAACACGAACTGCAGCTTCATTATTCGATTTATTTTAATTATATATATATATATATAATCCATTCTTCGATTTCAAAGCCATATGCTTTTCATACATTTGATAAAAATGATATTTTTATCCAACAGACCTTTATTTCAACACTTCACTATTTTTAACACTTCATGTATATAGTAAAAATGTGATTTTTATTGTAAAACAATTTATTTCAAAACATGACAATTTTATATAGTTCATATAGATGATAAAAATAGGATTTTTATTATAAAACAATTTATTTCGAACACGAATACCATTCAACACATTAATTTCTATTCAACGAATGAATTTCTATTTAACACATGAAAGTTTTCTATAGTTCGTATATATAAAATGAAAATGTGATTTTTATTGTTAAAACAATTTATTTAAAAAATGAATACCATTCAACACATGAATTTCTATTCAACGAATGAATTTCTGTCCAACACATGAATGTTTTCTATAGTTCGTATATATAAAATAAAAATGTGATTTTTATTGTTAAAAAAATTTATTTAAAACACGAATACCATTCAACACATGAATTTCTATTCAACGAATGAATTTCTATTCAACACATGAATGTTTTCTATTTAACACATGAATATAATTTCAACACATGAAAAAAATTCAAACACATGAATATTATTCAAAATTTCGGTAGCTTAAAGGCAGGGTAGTTAAAACCGGGGTCGTCCCTAGTACAGCTTCTCGCCCTACCTTAAAGCCTCGCAGCTTTCGACAATAGGGATTTCATGCATCTAGTTCGCACGCAGGCGGCATGTATATTTTTTCCATTTCCACAAACTAATCCTATGTGGTTTCAACCAAATAATTCTCAACCACAAACGGGTATTTTTCAACCACAATAAATCAATTTCAATCACAAACAATTCTAATCAACCATTCGCGATCAACAAATTTTCACACCAATCACAACCAATAAATATCGTCCATGGTTTGTGGACGAGGGGCGTATATATATATATAAAAGTATATTTCACTTCTATTCAACACATATATAATTTTTACAACGCATATATAACTTATACGTCGAACGTACAACTTATACAACGCATATACATGAGGTGTACAACCCTAATATAACTCATACATCGACTATATAATTTATACATCGTCGTTTTCCATATCATTTATAATTCAGAAATCTCACATTGGGTTCCACTTCACCAAAAATAGCAGAAGGCTTAGAAAAATATGCGTTCCCTTCTAGAATGTAGAAGGCGTCTACACGAGTTCACTGTCTCTTGTTTCACTGAATTTTGTCAACAAACGAAAAAGATATAAATTTTACAGTGAAACTAAAACCATAGCGCTTTAAAATGCTATAATATAGTTTAATATAATTAAAGCCGTTTACCTTTCTAATGTGTTCAAAACTAGGTTTTTGTTTTGCTCTCAATCCAAAGCACTTCTGGCGGATCAGGTTTTACAGCGTCGTAGAGCTTCGAAGTAGCTTCCCAGCACCACCCACCATGCTCAGTTCGACGGCATCCAGAGGGCACGGCGGCGGTTTGAAGTCGCTGACTTCACAGCGTCGATCCGACCAAAATACTCCACGAAAGGTAGAAAAATTTATATGGATGTGAAGCCCTTGAGAATCTCTACAAAATCTTGAAGTGAAGCTAGTGATTTTATTGAGTGTGGAAGGAGGAATTGAGGGGGGAAAGTTTGAAGCCTTTCCGTCGTCGATTGGCTGTTATCGGGGAGAGAGAAAGATTATGTGGCCCAATCATGTTTTTTCTTTTATTTATCTATTTTTAAATTTCGAAAATACCCTCTTTCACACACGAACCCCAATTTAGACCCAACGACTGTCGTCCCTAGCCAAATACCCTATTCCTAACACAATGGGATATGTTTCGTAGGCCTATTCAACTGTTTCCGTCAGTTTCCCTTCAAATTAAAATATAAAACATTCAATATTTAATTTGAACATACATTTCAATTTTCCGGGGCCACATACTGATTCGAAAAACTCTAGAAAAATAATTTTCTAGCTTCGTATTGACGACACGGTCCCAACAAAACTAGTTTCGTTGAATTCTGAGACCATTTGAAAAATGGTCCTTTTCTGGTCGATCCAATTTAATAGAAATCGACCAAACATATTTTCCTTTGCCACGCTCACATACTAGCTTTAAAATTTATGAAATTTGAAACCTAGCAATAATTTGACATCCCGAATCCAACAAAAGTGGTTTCGTCGAATTCTGAGGTCGTTTGCAAAATGGCTATTTTCACGGGCTATATAAACTCTATAGTGACCATTCTGAAAATTCATTTGGCCATAACTTTTGCTTCCTGCTACGAAACTTCGATTTTTCTAATTCGTTAGAAAGATATTCACTATCAGATTTAAATATTTTTGGTTTCACTAAAATCCGTTTTGTTTTGCACCCGGTACAGTCAGTCAAAGTTTGAATTCAAATTTTGAAACTACAGCGCCATTTCAGGCCTTGTTTATAATTAGAATTAATTATATTTATTTTCAAACGTCGATTCAAACTCACTTTTCGTCGTTATTATTTAGAATATCTATTTTAAATATTTAAAATCCACTAAAATAGCCAATTTAAAAATTTTAAATTGGTTCAGATTTTCCGGGTTGTTACACTCCATCTCGATCGTCGCTTGGTATCTTCTATATTTTCGTATTTTGTTGGTCGGAATGGTTTTCGAATGTACATTCGATCCCGGTCTTTCCATACCAACAATCGTAAAGGTCAGGCTTGATAGTCAGTTATTTAACTATCAAGTAAACATCCATGAAATCAAAAAAATAGATTTACTGGTTTGGTACTCAGCATTACTTAGCTTTTAAAATTTATCGCCCAATCTCCTTTTAATCCCGTTACTAGGTAAAATATCATCTCATATCATTTCCACTATTTTGGAAATCTTAACATACATTCTTGCCATTACCAACTAGTATTACCCTTGGATAGTCCCGAAGTCGTTCAAGTTGGGGTATTTTAATTACCTCTCAGCCCTTGGTCAACAACTTTCTTATCTTCAGATAAATACGAGTTGTAATTCAAAAACCCGATGATTACTCTTACATCAAACACCTCCCATTAGTTAAAATATCTTTATAGTTCCCCTTATCCTTAAATATAACTTATATCGCTTAATTTGCTAACTAAACATCACTTTTATTAACTCTCGCTGTATTCAAATAACTGTGTTTCCTAAATTGGATTATTCCACATCCTTTTCAAACCAAACCCAAATTTAAGTCCCTTTTTCTCAATTACCTTTTTCTTTCGGGAAATCTCCTTTCAAATCCCTTGCTTTAACTTAATACCATTATTAAGTGTTTCCAATTTAAAAACGACATTTAACCTCATATTCATTAATAAACTTTGTTTATAAATTTCAGGTTTTATATAAACCCTTTACATTTTCATCTCCTTTTACTTAATTCAAAACCTTAAGTAAACTTCTCATTTAATCTAGGTATTCGCTTAGACCTCTTTATTGCTTCATTATAAGACTCGAGCTCAAACAATAAAACTCATCCCTAGCCTTTTTCCGACACTCGACCATATTTCATTTCAAACTTGGTTACTTAAATATATTACATTTAAGAATAGATTACTTACCTCAACATTAATCTTTGCAAATTAATTTAACTCCTTTATTTACGAGAATAAATAATAAATTTCCTTTTCAAAATCTCACTAAGATTAACCAATTATTTGTTAAGTTAATTCACTAATTTAAAGTCTAACTTAGTTTAAATGGTCGACTCACGCAACACAAACATGATTACCCTTCTAATCAATTCTATTTGATTCCTCCTTTAAATTAATTAAAATATAATTAATTTAAATAACTTTATTTAATTGTTAACGATTCATCAAATACTTAACCATTAGGTTATTTCCTGCTTTTTGCTTATAATTCTTATCGACATGAGAATTCGGTTTATAAAACAAATTTCATAATTTCTTATAAACCTTAAACAATTAATATTTTTCCTTTTTAAATAACCTTTCAATGCAATAATTTTCAAAACCTATTTTCATTATAAAATATATTTATAACTTAAATATTATCGAATCACTGTCAATAAAACTCATATTTTATAAATCGACTGATTTATAAGCCAGGTGATGCCAATTACTCAACTCATACCATCCATTGGTTAACATCAGAAAAAATGTTGAAATAAGGTTCAACAATCAATAATAATCAACCATTCCTTTTTATTTGAATGATAATTTCTATAACGATTATCAATCAATCAACAGCCAATTCAAACAATTTCAAACACGTTTATAAACGTGACCAATCAAGGGAAATTACTTTATTTGGGTCAAATCAACACAATTGGTGTTTTACTGAAATTAAACGACCTTTTAATTTCAGTGGTTGAGTCAACAATAAATATATTTAACTAGCAAAAAGTCAATCACTAACAACCAGAACACGCAAAATAAAAACCCAATTTATATAAAATATAAATAGGAAGAGCTGAGTGAGTTTAACTCACCTTGATTTGAATCTGTTGATAAACAATCTGGTTTTTTGTCAAAATAAACTAACGTTTAATTTGACTAAAATTCCCAGTTGTTCCCGATCCTGACAAACTCTGCTCCTCTCGAAGTTCTCGTCTCTATGGTCCCAACGCAACTGACCATGCATAAATCTGATATCGTATGTGCAAGAAATTGTATTATGAAATTTATAAAACTAATTAAATTTTAAAACATAGGTTTTCTTTTAAATTTAAAAGTTGGGCTTTACCTTTAATTATCGGCCCAAGAACCCACTACTTGTTCCCCTTTAATACCCTACATCCACCAATCCTTCTCTTCATTCAAGCCGCCTCCTCCAAATTCCTCATAGCCGAAAATTCTGAAAACCTAATCCCCCTTCTTCCTCAGCAGCAAATTGGAATTTTAATGGCGACGCACCCCTCCTCTACTCAATCTTCGATCTTCCTTCCTCCTTCTTCAATCGATTCCCCGAACCCCCAACAATTCCCAAACGTTTAATGTGCCACCACCATCTGGCCAAACAACCACCGAGTCTCTCAATCAACAGAGCAGCTTCCTACCACCTCCACTACAACCCAATCGAGCCCTCTACACAGCTTTCAGGGTTTGGATTCTCGGAAAAATATAAGTCCCTTTTTCCCAACTACTGTATTATTATTATTTTTTGGTGGTTTTGCATTTCTTTCTTTACTGTATTTATTTGTGGTTCTGGCATGACTGAAACACCTATGTGCAACTCGTATTTATAGTGTTCTTGAATTAGATAAGATCAATGTCTTATCTTAGGCTAGCTACTACAAGCTTAGGCCATTGGTTTTGATCCCTTTTCAGATTATGTGTACAGCGATGGATTGTGACCGAGATTTGTTGAATTCAATACTAGGTTATATCAAATCTTGTATAGGTTACAGCTATGCATTGTTTATTTGATTCAGAGATATTGTACTGTATGTAGATTTTGTATTCAGATTTTCAATGCATTGCATAATGAATGTATAAAGAATTCTCAGTATATAGGCACATGTATAGGCTATCTGATTGAATTTTATACCATTTTCAGTACTGAATAGTGATCGGATCTTGAGGCAAATAAGTTTCCTATTTTATCAAAGATTTGATGATATATATATATATATAGATTTGATTTCCTCTTAGTTGTTCCTCCCTATAAGGATTTTGATGTGCGGCTTAGCTATCTTGTTAATTTCAGTCAGAGATTTTGAACTAGAACATAGATTTTATTTATTAGCTACTTCATTTCACTATCCTTATGATTCTCATCACAATTTCTTTAAGCTGTTTTGATGGGAATATATACTATTCTAACCATAATTTTTTTCTTTTTCTTCTTCTTTCCTTTTTGCAGATTTCGTATGGTGATGGCTGATGGGTTGCGTGAGGAAATCTGGTTGATTTGATGCTGTGATATGGATTTTGTCTAGATTTTAAATGTGTGCTACAGAGAATTTGTACGTGAATGTTGTTACTGTATATAAAATTATATAGTACTATTCAATCCTACCATATATTTCATGTTTTAATATCTTCACATGTTTGCTAGCTGTTTTCCACTTCCTAGGTTTATCAATTTACACTAGATTTAAAAATGATGTGTTTATTCTGTTTTATTTTTTGAATTGATTTCTATTGTTCTATGACTATTCAATGACCAATTCTTTGAAACATGTTTCCTTCTTACTTCTGCCTACAATTTGGTTGACACTATTATTAGTATTACTATCAAAATGCTTATTTCTCCACTCTTTTACGATATGCTCAAGTTTTATCTATGATGTTTGTTCGGATTTTTATTCGTTTTGCCAAATCGAGCAGGAACGTTAATAAATGTTTACCTATATATATTAAATTCAAGAAAACTAAATCTAACAAAAATAAATAAACAACATCTTCAACTTGAAACGGTATAGAATTCAAATTTAACATTAAAATTCTAGTTTTATATAAAATCGTTTAATAAAAATTTTAAATCGTTATAATTTAAAAACGAATTCCATAGCGACTATTTAGAAATTTGAATTGGACGTAACTTGAAATCTATAAGCTGAAATCTCGATTAAATCGAATCGGTTCAAACGTTTCTTGTTTCACAAAAATCCGACTTATATCGGATCCTGTATATTCAGTTAAAGTTCAAATCGAAAATTTCGAACTACCGCGACGTTTCGAACTCGTTTTAAATTAATATATAAATATATATATTCGAACTCTGATCTAAATAAATAAATTTGATTAAAAATCCATTATATTTCCAATATAATATATATAAACAAATTTAAATATTCGAATTTAAATGGCCAAAAAATCTGGGACGTTACAAGCTGGCATTTGTAATAAAGTCAACCTTCTTTAAAACTGTTTCTAGCAGTTGTTAAAAATTGTTTTACAACTGCTAAAAGTAATTACACCTCATCTGCTATTGATCAAAGATTTCATAATATTATAATAAATATTATTATAACACAGTACTTTATTTGAATAAATATTTTATTTCAACATTTCAATTGGTACAAATTTTTTGACTCCACTATTGTACATTCACTCGTATATACATACATTCCTCACTATATTGTCACCCGGTTCACTCATATACAAACTTACACATAAAACCATAAACAAGAAAATATACACGAAAATTATTATATAAACTACTACCTTTATTTTTTTCCTTCTGATGATTTGCTCGCAAAGTATGTGCAACTACCTCACGAGCACGTTTTCCTCTTCCATTATGCCATGTATCAAGGCTGCCTCCTTATTAGTCCACTCATTGCACATACAATGTGTTCATTGATTTCATGTTAAATGGCTATGTTTATCCATGCATATCCGTCTGTGCTTCTAATCAGCTAGATAGCTATGCTTTCCATGCTTATCAAGTGAAATATGCATAGCTGATGCATAGATATTGCCAGAGCTATCTGTAAGTGTGTTATATAATCAATTATGCATCTCAACTAAGAAGAAAAAAAATATCAAGGCACCAGGTAGATATCGTTTACTTCCACTTAAGAAGTTGTGTCGCATGTGCACACTTTTTCTTGTCATTTGTACAATACTGGGGATACTAACTTAATACTGTCCATTTTTCTGGTTTGAAGTTACTGATGTATACCTTATCTTACAACAGCTTCTATGATTTTTTTTTGCAGATTGAAGCTGACCTCAAGTCGGTAAACTCTCCTAGGTCTATATCTTTGTGTTCTTGTAGAGCTCTACTGTGATGACTTGGTCTAATGTAGAGTCACCTAGAAATTCAAGTCGCTGATGCAAACAAAGATGTAAAAATCTCTTTAGTAGCTGATATACCTGAGATAGTAGAAAACTGGTGTCAATCCTCAATTTTACGTAAACTAAGGTTGAATTCAAAATATCAATTTTATCTAATTTCCTTGGAACTATTTGTCATCCCGACATCATAACATTCAGGTTTAATTTTTTCTCCTCAAAACAACGAAAAAATGAGGGATTCCTTCATTGTTTGATTATCATATAATTTATGATAAAGTTTTAATTTATTTCAAAGCATAACAATATAATTTCTACTACCTGGGAATAATACCCAGTTCCGAATTCTTGGTAATAACTGTCAATAAAACAGTTATGTGTTCAAGTGGCTTAAGATTTATATAAGATGATCCGGACATAGAGGAGATAGACATTGAAGCACACTGATATGAAGAAGGAATATTTAAAGTAGAACTTGCATTCAAAGCAATTGCCGAAGCATTAGCAATTGCCGAAGTATAAGCAGGACTTACCGATGTATTATGACTTAAAGAAGACGAAGACATAGAGGCTGCTAAAGATGAACCAGTTGTCGAAGTATTAGCAGATGAAGAAGATGGATCCATCGTCGTGTCATCATGAGAACCCACAAAGTTGCCATTTCTACACTGAACCTTAGCCTCATGTTGTTCTGCACTATTCATACATGTTTCTTGTTGTCCATCCTGATTAACACTAGTACTAGCTTTCCATTAACAATTGTTGTTTGTTCATTATCATCTCCAATGAGCTCAGTTGCTACTGTATCCAAATTTGCAAACGGATTTGCATTTTCAATTCCCACATCCGCAGCTCCGTTTACTTTATCCCTATTACCAGTTCAAACAAATGATACAATACTAATGACTACATGAACTAAGAACTATTTACCATACAACATAAAAAAGCATTCATAAGATTTCCACTACCACGTGAAATATTAAGAAGAATATGACAGGTCATATGCCTATAAGAGATTATGCAAGCAGGATAGGGATTGCATTATAATTCCATTTTTGGATTCAGCCAGTTCCCATGCAAGCCAGCCAATCCATTTAAATACCAAGTTCTTGGATTCTGAAAAACCAGCCAATCCATTTCCGGTTCCAGCCAGTTCCGATGCAAGCAGGACAGAGATTGCATTATAATTCCATTTCCGGTTCACACATAAAGGAAGTATGCTATTCAGATGAGGTTATTTTGTTGTATGTATATTGAAACAAAAAAGATACTCTACTACATTTGGACAGCGAACACCACTTTAAACAAGTAGATTCAAACAATAAGAGGAAGAGCAGATAGCAAGAGAGCACATAAAATCAATTAACTAATAAGATATAAGATGCTCACCTTCAGCTTCATAAACTTCGGCTCTCTGTTTGGCTTTATTTGATGATATTACTTCTCCACTCACAAGAGCTGTTCCTTTTTATACATAAAAGCTTATAAATACATTAACGTAGTATGTCCATTTGGGGTTCAATAACGATTTCAGTGTTATGTAAGAATACCAGAACCAAATATCAATGAATTTAACATCCATTGAATGAACTTGCAATTATCACCGACAATATATAAATGACTAGCATTAGGTCTTTCACAAGCAGCCCACTATATATCTTCATAGATATCATCCTCTTCATTTTAATTCTTACATAGCACTGGAGATATTGCTCAATTGTTTGTGAATTAGTCATATATACCTGAACCAAATATCAAATATAACCCAGTATCAGCCCTAAATGTGTTCAATACCTGAACGTAGACTGCCCAGTAAAATAGCTTAAGCACAGCTTTGAAGCATGAAACAGCAAGTTTTTGTGCGTCATAAATGATAATTTTGATGAAGAAGAAGATGAGTAATATTACTATTTAGAAACTTCATATGGCTAATTTTTCACCAAGCACAGGTATAATCAAAATAATATAAAAAATTAAAAGCGAAAAATTACCTCAGATAATTTCGAGTCGATCGATTCCTTCCTCGATAAAATTAACAAGAAGTTTATCCAAATAAAGCAATTGTACATTTGATTTGGAATTATAGATCGATGATTTAGGAAATTAGGGATCAGTGATTTTGAAAATTTAGGATGGAATTGAAATGAAATGTGAGGCGGCTGAAAGAAAATAAAAGCGGGAATAGAAATAGGTATGGCGCGGATTGTTGGTGTTGATGGATGACTGAGATTATGTTTTAACTATGGTGTGGATCGCTGACAAGTATTTTTTTTTATTTTTTTTAATTAGAATTTATCTATAGCTATTGCAACACATGTTGATATCTATGCTAACACATCAAAGCGTGCGTTGCAATAGACAAAAAACAGCATATCAATGGCAACATTGTAGCTAGCAGCACCATGAGTTTTCGTTGCGATATGTCATCTATGGCGTAGTGATGCCAAGAGGCAAATGATCAAGGCTTTTTGCTGAAAAGCAGAGCCATGTGGTTGATGATCTAAGAATAGCTTTAAATAGCACAGCTTTGTATAGCGTTACTTCGCGAGCCTCACACCCCTGTATAAACCAGAAACGGGAGTAAGGACTGCAGGGAGGACATACATTTCTTTCTAGCTAGAAGTGGTGTCATGGTTTTTACAAGGCCTAGCATTTATACTTCTGTGGATGATGGAATGAAGCACCTCGGTTATTTGAGTCCCTAGTGGCTATGTTTACGCCCCATAGGGCGGGGAATTATTCAAGCATTATTAATCCAACCATTGCACTTTGGTGGACCGGCCCTGAAGATCCAAGGGACGATGCGTTCTGTTCCTGAGGCATGGGCTAGAGTGTCTCGAATTCGGTAAGGACTATCTTTTGCCTTGGATCATGATGGAAATCCAACTTCCAATATGAACCATGCGGGTTTTATTTTATTACTAGTACGACGACATAGTATATGGTAGTTATGCCATCTATGATTGGTATTATGATTAAAATGTTTTTGATTTATTACTAGTACGACGACATAGTATATGGTAGTTATGCCATCTATGATTGATATTATGATTAAAATGTTTTTGCAAACTCGGGTGCCCTCTTTTCCACACGGGCAGCCTTGTATTCAGGTTTTAGCAGACTCATTCTGGATAGCTATGAAGCTGAAGATGGATCCTATTATTTCTATTTGGCTGTTCAGGCTCCACTTAGTATATCATGTTTAACTCCGCTGCATTGTATTAATTTTGTTGTAATTTAACCTTCCACTGTATTATTTATCCAATGTACTCTGATATTCTGTACTCTGATGTAAAATTATTATAATGTTTATAAAAGTCTGTTGTTATTGTTCTGATGTGTTCTATCCCCAAAGTTAAAGTATTCGAAGATTTCCGACTTTTGGTTCAGACCTGTGTTATTTATTGTCAATCCAAAGGGCGGGGATTTTTGGGTCTTTACATCTAGTATCAGAGCTCTGGTTAGCTCAAATCTTTGGGGTACAACTCGTTGGAACTGAACAAAAGACTCATCAGAGGTAGGATTAGTAATATCCAATAACAATACTCATTAGATATAGGATCAGTATCATCCTAGAATGAGAAAACTCGTTAGAGATGGGGTTAGCAATGCCCTAGAATGAGTTTAGAGTAAAAAGTTTATAATTAACGTATTTGTGATTATATATATAATCTGATATTAGAAAATATGATTTTTGAGTATATAAAAGTTATATTTGAAAAGCTAATCAACTAATTGATTGATGTTTGTGCTGTGTGATTATTAGTTCAACTAATAAAATTATTGAAACCAATAATAAAATAAAATTGAATCGGTTAGTTAAACAACTTTTAGCATCGTTCCTTTTCGAGGATGAAAAGATTTTAAGTGGGGGAGATTTTAACAACTCGGAAATTCTGAGCCAATTTAAAAATTTTATTTTAGAAATTTTAATGGAATTTTAAATAGTTAAAATGATTTATTTTAAATAATAACGACTAAAATTTTATTTTAATTGAAGCAAGGACTAATATATTTATTTCAATTCTAAAAGGAGTTAGAAATAGCGCGGTAGTTTGAAAATTTGAATTTGAACTTTGACTGACCGTACAAGATGCAAAATAAATCGGATTTTAGTGAAACCAAAAATATGTAAATCTGTTTAAAAATATCTTTCCAGCGGATCTGAAAAATCAAAATTTCATAGCGAGAATCAAAAGTTATGCCTAGTTTAATTTTCAGAATAGTCGCTGTAGAATTTATATATATATTAATATTAAAAAGAGCCATTTTTCAAACGACCTTCGTTTTCGACGAAACCACTTTGTTGGAACCAGAATGTCAAATTATTGCTAGGGTTCAATTTTCATAATTTTTAGAATTAATATGTGAGCGTGGCAAAAGAAAATGTGTTTTGTCAGTTTCAGTCAAATTCAATCAACCAGAAAATGGTCATTTTTCAAACGGTCCCAGAATTCGAAGAAATTAGTCTTGTTAGAACCATATCATCAAAACATAACTAGAAATATTTTTTCTGGAATTTTTAGAGGTAGTATGTGGCCCCGGTAAATTAAAATGTACGATCAAATTAAATTATTAAATGATTTATAATTTAATTTAAAGAAAAACATATCGTAACTGTCGAATTGGGTTACGAAACATATTCCATTATATTCGGAGCGGGGGTATTTAACTAGGGGCGATAGTTGTTGGGTCTTTTTTGGAGTTCGGATGGTTTAACAAGTTATCTTTGAATTAAATGAAATAAATAATAATTAAATAATATTAATATACACTATAAATACCGCCTAATACCGAAACCCTAGGACAATTCAAAGTCGCCGCCTTCTTTTAAATCAATGGCCAACCTTGTCCGATTTTAAATCATTTAAAACTCCAAATCTACAAACTAACCCACGAGATGTTCAATTGGAAGATCGATCTACCCCCCTATATGTCTTTAGGACTAACGTTTGAGATCAAAAATTATTCAACCGTTGGTGTGGAATCACAGAACGAAGTAGCCGCGCTTGGAGGCGTTTCCCACCTCCTAGGGGCGGCGAGCTTGCCAAGGACGGGGGCGCAGGTGGAGCTCGCGACGACAGAGAGGATGGTGGCAACTGATCGGGGGCACGTGCGACGGGGAGGTGGCAGTTGCAAACCCTAATTGTGTAAATGGGTTTTATTTTACATGATGTTGACTGAAGTAAACAGGAAGATGATGAGCGGCCTTAATTCTTGTTTTGAGGTTAATTAAATCCCAAAGTAAATTATAAATAATATAATTAAATTATTCAAAACTTTAAACCACCATAACTTGTTCATACAGAATCGAAACTGAACAATTTTCGATGCGCAGAAATCGCAGAGCAGAGATCTACGCCATGAAGCTTACCAGATCTGGAATTGAGCATTTAGAAAACTTAAACAAATTTCAATGTGAGATTTCTTGATCTAAAATTAAAAATTAAAAAATATATATATATAGAAATGTATATATATTTATATTTATATCGATGATTGGTGATGATGATTTGCTAAATTGAGATTTGATTGAATGTGGTGGTGATGATATGTTGAATCATATGTTATATTAAAATATGAGAATTATCATTTTTTTTAGGATCGTCATGTTAATATGAAAATTATCATCTTATTTGGATTCTCTTGTTACTATGAAAATATCATACATTTAGAATAGGTTCATGTTACAATAATAATGTCATATTGGATTAAAATATCTTTTTATTTGTCACTTTTGTTAAGGAATAATACATTAAAATTAAAATGTCGTCTTTGTTAAGAAATTGTCATTGATTAGAAATTGTCATTTATAAGAAATTGTCATTGATTAGAAATTGTCAGTTATAAGAAATTGTCATTGATTAGAAAATGTCATTTATTAGAAATGTCATTCTATAAAAAAAATAATGTCAATGTATTAGAACTATATCAGAATCATGTCATTTCATATAGAAACTGTTATGCTAACAAGATTTGTCATTTCATATAGAAAAATGTTATGTCATCAAAAATTTTCATTTTTGTTAGAAATTGGTTATGTAAATAAAATTAAAATTTTTGTTACGAATTGGTTATGTAAATAAAAATAACATTTTTGTTAGAAGTTTGTTATGTAATTAAAGTGGTCATTTTAGTTAAAAATGTTTAATTGGAACAAAATGTCATTTTATTTATAAATGCCATATTAGAATATAAAATGTCATTTTGTTTATAAATTCCAGTTAGAATATTAATGTCATTTTATTTAAAAGTGCATGTAGAAATGATTAAATGATCATTAGATAAAATATAAAAGAAAACATGTTAACACATGTTTTAGCATTACAATGTGACATTCTCTTATGTTAGTTAGAATTAGAACAACACATATTAACACATGTTAGTTTGAAATAAAAGGAAATACATATGTTAATTAGATATAAAAAGAAATACATGTTAAACCTACTTTGTTATTTAAAGGGATATTTTAACATGTTAGTTTGAGATAAAAAGAAATATCCTTTTTATGTTAGCAAAATAGAAATAACATTTTTATGAAATGTTAACAAAATAAAAATACCATTTTGTTGTATAAAATGTTAGCATCTTAAAAATACCATTTTTGTTGTTTGAAGTATTACATTAGAAAAGGTAATCATTTTTGTTAAATTGTATCATTAGAAAAGATAATCATTTTTGTTATAAAATATGCATTGGAAACTAAATAGCATTTTTGTTATAAAATATGTATTAGAAATAAAATAGCATTTTTGTTATAAAATATGACATTGGAGAATATAACATAGCATTTTGTTGAGGAAGGATAAATAACATTTTTGTTAAGAAAAGTTACATTAGATTTCGTATACAAAATGAAAATAAACATTTTATTTTCATATAATGTTGGGTTTGTAAACAAAAGGTAAATAAACATTTTGTTGTAAATTTTTTCATAAGGGAAGATAACATTCTTATTATTAAAATGTTACAATAGATTAAACATGTCATTTAGACTATAAAATGCTGCATTGGATAAAAATAACATTTTAGTATGAAATGTTGTACGAGAATGAAATAATAATTTTTGTTATAAAATGTTGCATGAGCATAGAATTGTCATTTTCATTAGAGATGTTTATTTAGATTAAAAAAATAACATTGTAGCTAGAAATGTTTATTTAGATATAAATTTGTCACTTCTGTTAAATCTAGAATTGGCATCATAAATTGTCACTTTTGTTTAATGGAAATTATCGACATACAAAAGTATCATTTCCATTTATATTGAAATTAAAATTGTCACTTTCGTTTACATTGAAATCGGAATTGTCGACAAAACAAAATTGCATTTTATTTCGTTGCTAAAAATATGAAACATTTCATACAAATAAAAGTATTTCTTTTTATTTGTCGTGTTTGAAATAGAATTGTAATACGAATAAAATATTCTTTTATTCGACATTAGAATTGGTTAAATTCATTAACCAATAATCTATTTAGATGAACTATTGTTGCTTGAAAACCCCACACGGGTGTTGGGATGACATACACTAGTCCCAATATGTAGTCGAATGTCAATCGATGGATTGACAGTCTGTGATGGGCGTTATTTATTTATTTTAATACTCACACAGTTATAAGTTTCACTCTGGATGTGAATGGATTGTTTAATGATTATTTATCATTACTGTTATATACATATGCAATGTATGAAATCCATATGACGAATTTGTATGGTAAATGATTAAGTCGCATTCCGATTCAAAATATCTTTTAATATAAAGAATATTTTAAAATAAAGAATCTTTTAAAAATAAATAATATTTTAGAATAATGAATATTTTAAATAATATTCAGTGAAGAAGAGAAATGTGAAGCCGAATTAAGTAGCAAACGCCATTTTAACCCGAGCGGGTTTATCAATCGATTTATTTCATCTTAAAATGAATATAAAAAGGGAAGTGATTTCAAAATATAATATTTTGAAAATATTATTATTTTAATATAATAAAGAAATATAATGTTCAATTTTTATTTAAAATTGAAAATGAAGTTAAAATTGTTTTAAAACGGATTTATAAATATTTTATAAATACGATTTAAATAGAAATCGATGATATATTATATATATTTATATAATGGCTTGAATAGAACGCGTCGCGCAGCCACCGTTCGCGAATTTCGACCATTAACTTCAAATTGGCGTAACGGAAGAACCGACCATCGGATTCTTCTAAATCCGGAACCGTTGGGTTCGTATGGAAAAGAGCTTTCCAATGAATACAAGAGTTTCAAAATCTAACGGTTAGATTTGGTATTACGTCCAAATCAATTTCAGAAAAGGTCGCTATAGATGCAGTTCGTTGGCCGTTATTGGAAACCGGCTGTACGAGCGATAATAAAATTATTAAAAATATGGAAAAATTATGTAAAATCATAATAAATGATTTGGAAAGAGTTTGGATGAAAAATTCCATATTTGAAAAGATAAAAATATATTTTTATCGAATTGAACTATTTATTAGCTAGAATAAATCTTTAAAATAAGATTTAATGAAGTTTTATTATTAATATTTAATTGGAATTAAATAGGATAAATTAGATTTGTGGGTTTGTTGTGAACGATGTCTAAAATGACATTTGTTCTTGAAACCCGTATAAAGAATAAATATTTTAATTAAGATAAAATGAAAGGTGAATTGGGTTTATGGTAAATTGTGTTTTTAGTGACATTCGTTCTTCAACCCAATTTAAATTGGAAATATATTCTAGAATTTATAAATCTTTTGTTAAGATTTAATGAAAATTTTCTAATGGTAAAGTTTTCCAATTTAATATATTAAATTGGAATTGAATGGAATTCGATTTAATAATAATCGAGATGAGCTTCTGTGTATGAAGATCGTTACTATATATGGAATTTAAGAGGCTTTTATGTTATTCCATTTATATTTTTAGTCTGATATAGAAATTTATATCGATTATATATTGATCTGATTTCTGTGAAGATTCCATAATATATGGAAGATGATTTTGGGGTTAATCGTGAACAATGTTTTTTTAATGACATTTGTTCTTTAACCCAGTTGAAGAAAAGATTAATCTCTCAAATCTGAATAATCATAAAGTAATAATTTTGGATATTAAAACAGACTTGAGTTTTATTGAATTTCTAATTAGATTGAAATGGAATGAGATAATGAAAGGATTAAAAGAATAAAATAAAGAATTTATCTTTGATAAAATTAATGAGAACCTTTTTCCTAATAATGTGAATATCTTATTAAAAGAATATTATGAATTGGAATGTAGCTTATGATGTGTTTTCAGCACTTGATTTTTATTATAAAATACGCGAGTTATTCAGAAAAAACGGGTTTAACCCATTCTGAATAATTACTACGACGATTAAAAGTCAAAGTTGAAGATGGTGTTTGAAGACCGGTGATCTTCACATCGAATGGATGAGGACTACTGATGCCTTTGATTGGAGTTGCTTCCTGTAGAAGGTTCAAGTGGTAGTTGTCCGGACGTATTGTTGATTGTTCGGATATGCGAGATATGAGATGCCTCCGGTTTCGTTCAGACCCAGAACGAACTTATAAATGGATTGTATGTCTGACATTGTATTCCTTTATACTGTATTCGTTGATCTATGCTAAATATATATATATATATCTGTTTGGTGTTTAACACCCTTCTCTAAGACGTACGAGCTTAGAGGTTATATATTGTAAGAAATCAATGGTATGGTATGCATTGTCAATGTGGCATGCCAAGATGCAAATGATCAAGGCTTTTTGTTGAAAAGCAGAGCATTGTGGTTGATGATCTAAGCAGAGCCTTGTGGTTGATGATCTAAGCACAGCTTTTAATAGCATAGCTTTGTGTAGCATTACTTCGCGAGCCTGACACCCCGGTATGAACCAGAAACAGGAGTATGGACTGCAGGAAGGACATACGTTTCTTTCTAGCTAGAAGTGGTGTCATGGTTTTTACAAGGCCTGACATTTTTACTTATGTGGATGATGGAATGAGACGCCTCGGTTATTTGAGTCCCTAGTGGCTATATTTACACCCCATAGGGCGGGGAAACATATTGTTCAGGCATTATTAATCCAACCATTGCACTTTGGTGGACCAGCCCTGAAGATCCAAGGGACGATGCGTTCTGTTCCTGAGGCACGGGCTAGAGTGTCCCGAATTCGGTAAGGACTATCTTTTGCCTTGGTTCATGATGGAAATCCAACTTCCAATATGACCCGTGCCGTTTTGATTGTATTGCTAGTACGGCGACATAGTATATGGTGGTTATGCCGCTTATGATTGATAGTATGATTGAAATGTTTTTGAAAACATATATACATTAATAATAATATCAAATTTGTATTATCGTATCAAGCATTTTTGACCATTATAAGGTAAAACTCTATCCTTCGGTTTGCGTTGCATTGGGTGATGGGACTTGAGTCTTATAATGTTTCATTTTTCTAAAAAGCATTGCGTTGTTTTAACGATTTACTTTATTTATGCACTGGCAATCCAATGGAGTAAACCCGTTCCACGTTAGGGGCGTGGTCCTGTGATTAGCCTTATTATAAGATAGGTTAAGTAAGATTTCTCATACCAGTCCCATGACTGACTCGTAGTTTGTTTCACTTTGCAAACTCTGGTGCCCTCTTTTCCACACGGGCTGCCTTGTATTCAGGTTTTAGCAGACTCATTCTGGATAGCTATGAAGCTGAAGATGGACCCTATTATTTCTATATGGCTGTTCAGACTCCACTTAGTATATCATGTTTAACTCCGCTACATTGTATTAATTTTGTTGTAATTTAATCTTCTGTTGTATTACTTATCCAATGTACTCTAATATTCTGTACGCTGATGTAACATTATTGTAATGTTTATAAAAGTCTGTTGTTATTGTTCTGATGTGTTGTATGCGCAAAGTCAAAGTATTCGAAGATTTCCAACTTTTGGTTCAGACCTGTGTGGTTTATTGTCGATCCAAAGGGTGGGGATTTTCTGGTCTTTACAACTGGAGAGGTTGCGAAAGGGGGAGGCCACGCTGAAGCGGCGGTTGTCGCATGCAAAGGGGAGGCGGCCTAAGGTGAGCGCAAATGATGATTGAGATTCTGGTGAGTGATGGAACGTCATAGCTGGTTGTTGTTGGAAGGGGTTCAGGTGATATTCGCTAGCTAGGAGCTGCTCTTGTGTACGAATTCCATGGAAGAAGAGCAGCTGCGATTTTGGGTGATGGCAATTGCAAAGTTGGTTCCTTGCTAGGATCAGATATGCGTCGAAGATCAAGAAAGAGGACTGGAGAGAGTAACGTTGATCTAGGTGATGACGAAGGTGACGAATTGAAGCAAGTTGTCTAGATTATGCGATGTCCTTAAGGTTGAGAATTCTGGAATTTGATTATTTGGTCATCAATTCAGTGAGTTTCTCTCCTCACTTACATCTCTGTTTCCTTCCGTAATAGTTATTTGTATTTTCATGTTATTATTCGTATTGGATTGAACTGTTTGGATGATTGAATTGGGTGGATTGATATTGTTGTCTAATAGTTTATGAACTAGAATTGATTAATGAATTTTAGGTTGGTTTGATGTTCACACATATTGGGGAGGTTATCAATTTTATTTTTGAATTATGTTTATAAAAATTGTTTGTTTTTGACATTTGATATATTTTATATTTTTAAATAAATTGGGAAGCTTTTGTGTATATTTCTTTGCAGAAAATAACAAAAATCGACACTTTAGACTATGAATTATAAATTACAGCATATAACAAAATATTAAATATCGAATTGTTTTCCAAATTATAACTAGATTTAAATTTACATTTAATCACACATGCGCATATATTTACTTATTTAAGTAAATGTTAGCATTTAAACTATACTATTGCTTATTGTATAAGCATGGAAAATTAATTTGGTTACCTGTACCTTTCAAGTTTATAATTTGAATTAAATATGTTATCCTAGAATGGTTCTATTTGGATCGTTTGACTACTTAAAATATTTTACCATTACATAGAAATGGTCAACTGAGAAGTTTTCATTTTTTTCATATTATGAAATAGTTTATGACACTAGCTACATGTTACTGGATTTATTTTTCCGTATAAAATATTTTATTGTTTGCACCAATTTGTAATGAAAGTTTATGTTTTCATATGCTTGAATTACTTTAAATATATTTTTGCTTATTTTATGTATTTCGACATATAAGAATGAGAATTAAATTATTTAGCAAAAATATGTGCTATGGGACATGTGTTTTTGCTTATCGCTTAATATCGGAATTAGTACGATTGAAATCAATTTGATGCGATAATTTGAAATGTTCAAGAGTTTGCCAAATTTAGCAAATACTATTGATTTGAGAAATTCTCTTTTTCAGTATGCTCGATGACTAATCAATTTAGATGTATTTTATGATTGCCGATGAAATGAGGCAATTTTGATGTTGAAACTAATTTGAACTTATGGTTAGGAATAACAATCACGGTGTTTTTTTTATATATATACTTGCCAAGGAGATGAGGCAAGTTATTTTTGACAAATTAATATTGTTTTGACATTTATGATAGATTTTACTTGTCGATGAGACGATACAAGTCACGATGTCATTTAATACTCGTCACGAGAGAGAGAGAGAGAGAGATGAGACCAGTTGAGCATCTCTACACTCGCCAATGATATGAGGCAGTGTATATGTTTGATGATGCTTTATGACGGTTTTTCTATTGTGGCACCAACTAACGATTAGAAAACCAATAGGTGCGAATGTATTGTATGGGACATACGTTGATGCCTTATGGGTTGCTATCTGAGAAGTTGAGACACATTCAAGATGATTACTAGTACTTTGACCGTGTTTCGATTGGGGTCATCACGATGAGTTTGACTATAGCCATCACGATGTTTGTGACTGCAATCACCACAATGTATTACTCGGATTTTTGTGACCAAGGGCATCAATATGTTTTGGGTATAGCCATTAAGATGTAGTAACGACCTGCATTCTACGCATCATAGGATTGTAGAATATTTATTTCTTTCGCATACGGAGTCGTATGGTCATGTAACTTTGGGAGACGACTATTGGAGTCATTTCCCATGTTCATGATTTTTTCCGATTTTTAAATGACCGTTTTGCCCCTAGCTGATCTTGTTTTGCCCATAACTTTTGATTGGGAAGGAATTTTGACCTAAAACCACTTCCATTTGCTTTGGATGATGGTTTACCTTTCCGTAGATTGGTCACATGTGAAAAACGGACCTACCATTTGGGAGATATGGCTGAAACAAGTTTCAGAAGGTGAAAAACTGCTTAACCTGGCCAAATGAGGTGAGTAGTGAATGGGCCCATAACCCATTTTGGGATTGGGGTTATAGGGAGGCTAAAATGAGTTAGGTTTTCATTCTAGTTTAGTTTTCTAGCCGCCACTTACCTCTTAGAAACCCTAACAATGGCCTCCAACCTCTAAAACACCTCCAAATCACTTTTTAACCAAGGATTAGGCTTAGCAACATCAAATCAAGGCGGATTAGCACATGAATCGAGGTAGAGCTGCTGTGTTGCATTGGTACTCGCGCCCAAATAGTGGAGTTTCAGTTCTAAAGGTTTTATTTGTGGCCAAGGTGAGTGATTTGCATAGTTCCTCACTAATTACGGTTAATTAAGGGTAATTAGTGTTGATTAGCGAATTTATACACTAATAAATTCTGGAAAAATATTTATAAATTCTTAAATGATGTTTTAGGCCTCTGTTAGAAACTTGGGTTAATTTGATTAAGTTTTGCTAATCATATCATTAGTTTTGCCTAAACATGCTTAAGGGAAAATATGGAATTTTGGGTATGTTTGATCCATTTTACATGCTATATTTGTTGTTTTGGTGTTTATGATTGATTGTATATGTGCTATGACTGTGTCGTGTGATTTGTGATTGTCTAGAAGTGTTAGATTGGTCGAAAACAATGTCGAATGGCGTAAACAGTCGCTGGAAAAAGTGCAGGAATCTGGCCGATCCGGATCGGATCGGAGGAAGGAGGCCGAACCGAACCGCCCCTCCAAGATGTTGTATCTGCAAGACGATCTGGACCCGATTCGCCTCTCGTATGCCACTCCGACCCAAACCAATGCACCATGGAGAAGCTTGAGAGACCCGACCCAATCCGGAGTGCTTGGGAAGAAGGACCGAACTAGAGGAGTTTTCCACGAAGCCAGGAGGAGTGGATCCCGATCCGAACCACTGGAGGAGTTCGATCCGACTCAATGCGATGACCATAGCCGATCCGAACCGTTACGAGGTGGAGAAGTGGATCTGAACTGAATGACTATGGAGAGCACGATCCGGAGTAAAGAGAAGGGGAAGCCGAACCGATCTGGAGAAGAAGACCAATAACCCGAGATGCAAAGGTAGTCCAATGGGAAGTTTGTACTCAGGGTCCAGTTGGGAACCAACAAGTCGAGCTCATGAGTTGGGCTTTGCTGCGGGACGTGTGCTAAGGGTTTGTCGATATCTATAACTTTGGATTACTATGTGTAGAGAGTACATGAACGGATTCAGGGCCATAGTGGCCTAGGTATGACTAAAGAGCTATAGACCAATGAAGTGGGCTCATTTGTAAAGATTTGGTCTTGGCTCCATGTGGTGAGCTTGGTAGTAGCAGTAGTTGTACAAGTCGAACTCCATCACAAATTCGATGGGTCTAGTGATCGAAGCGGTAGATATCGTATACTTTACGCACTGAGTGAGAGATGTGAGGATGGTTGCTATATTTGATTTGGTTGCCATCACTATGACATGCACGCCCCCACCCCCGTATTCTTTGCACCGTCTGTTTAGTGGCACCTTAGAGAATTGTACGGTATGTAGTGCTAACTCTTTGGTTGTAGGTCCAAGTTCAGGTATGGTTTAGTGTACCTGTTATTGTTCTGTTTAGCTGCTTATCGCTCATACCAGACTTTTCGTCTGACCCAGAGTTTTATGTCTCTTCTAATTACTCTGGGTGCTCTCACGAGCAGACTAGAGACATGTTAGATGGTGATGCACAAGTAGCTGTATCGGAGACGAGCAGGAGGCTTCCACGTATGATACATATATAGATATTCTCCCTGTGTCGCTTCTGGTCACTACTTGGGCATTAATAGTGCACTCTTCCTTTCTTTTGTTTAGAGATGGTAGTTTGAAAAGTTTTAATTAGCTATATTTAGACTTCCTCTACTCTGATGTTGATGTTGGTTTTAGTTATCAGCTTATGCACTATCTCGCCTGTTTTATGTCAAGTACATTATTATTATATTTTGTTCCCTGCGCTGTGAGACATTCTACATGTTTTTGATTAGTTCATTCTCTTCTTTCCTTTTTTGGCGACCGTTCTGTGCTAGAAGGCATGTGTACAGCGCACTTTTTTGGAGGAAATGCCGGCTGGTGCGGGGCGGGCCGTCACACTTGGTATCAGAGCTCTAGGTTGCGTAGTTAACCTTGGGAAGTCATTAGGGAGAGATAGTATACGTATATGGGAGCACGTATTTGTGATTATTTTGGTTTTCAAAAGCTATTTATATATACTATTAGTATAGCTAAGGATGAGGTCGCACTGCACTATCACCACTATGGAGATGGTTAATCGTTTTCTCTTTACAGATTGAACGATGAGCCGATACGCAAGAGGTACCGGTAGAGGAGCCAATAATGGGAATGCTGCTGACATGAGGACGATTTTTACTGACCTCGTGAGAGAGATGCTTAGGGATGTGCAGAGGGCAGCTCCCAATAATGGTAATGGTGGTGGTCCAATAGTGCAGGCGCCTAGGGCCGATTTCGCCAAGCTGAACAAGGATTATACGAGTCTTGGCGGGAAGCCGTTCCACAGAATGGAGTCAGCTACAGATGTTCAAGATTGGTTGGATACCTGCGAACGTATCTTCGAAGGTTTGGGTATCGAGGATGCGATGAAAAGAAGGTTACTATCCCTTCAGTTGCAAGGACGGTCAATGAATTGGTGGAATGCTATAAAGGCAGCTACTCCCGAGGATCAGATTACTTGGGAGCAGTTTAAGGTTCGCTTTAGCAATGAGTTCATTCCAGCTGTCCAGAAGTTAGTGCTGTTTAAGAAATTCTTGGAGCTCAAGCAGAATGGCAGAGCTGTCTCGGAGTATCTTACAGAATTCGATACTTTATCAAAGTATGGACTATCACTCATTGACACTGCTGAGAAGAAGAACGAGAAGTTCAAAACTGGTTTGGATGGATAATTGGGGGAAAGGCTTATTAACCATATCGATGAGACATTTGAATCGATTGTGGGAAAAGCATTGAGGTCAGAGAGTCTTTACCCTAAGTCGAAGACTGAGGTTGCATCTGCAGAGGAGCCAAATCTGCAAGCAAGCGGTGGAGGCAAGAATGGTTCTCAGAATAAGAGAAAGCAGAACCAGAATAAGGATGGCCAGAAAAAGAATAAGAAAGATGTTGAGTGCTTTAGCTGTGGTAAGAAGGGCCATTATGCTAGTAATTGTCAGGCCAAGCCAGCGGATTGGAAGTGCTTCAACTGTGGCCAAGTGGGACATCATAAGGACAAGTGTCTGCAACCCCCTAAAGAAAAGCCGATGGTGAAAGCATATGCCCTTAATGTTGTTCCTTCTTCGTCGAATGCCCTAACTGTGGTGAAGAAGGGAAAGAATGTCGTTATTCAAGGTATGCTTTCTGTTTATGATGTTCCTGTTAGGGTATTGTTTGATACTCGGGCTTCCAGTTCTTTCATATCTAGCGACCTAGTAGATAGGTTGGGATTGGAGCCCGAGATTGTCGATAGGCCTTTAGTAGTGACGAACCCGATTGGTGGTTCAACTAACCTTAGCATGATTTGTCATAATGTGGTCTTATCGAGTCATGGATGCATGTTTGGTTGTGATTGCTTTGTTTTGGGCTTTACTGGGTTTGGTATTATTTTGGGAGTCGATTGGCTCTAAAGATACGGGGTGGTGGTAGACTGTGAGGGCTTTTTGGTGACAGCTAGAGCAGATGATGGGCGGAGGGTAGTGTTTGGTGGTCTACCTAGTGACGGGGTGATGGCTAGTTTTCTAAATTCCCTCGACATCCCGCATAGTGAGTTGTCAAGTTTGCCCGTGGTGGCCAGTATCCAGGCGTTTTCGAGGAAGTGACCGGGCTTCCACCACACCGAGAGATTGAGTTCCGTATTGATTTAGTGAAAGATGCCAGACCTATAGTGATGCCACTTTGTCATATGGCACCAAGGGAGCAACGAGAGATCGGGGTGCAAGTCAGCGATCTTTTGAAGAAGGGATTTATCAGAAGGAGTGTTTCTGAATGGGGAGCACCAGTTGTGTTTGCTACCAAGGCGGATGGTTCCCTTCGTTTGTGTGTAGACTACCGCAAGTTGAATAAAGTGACGAGGAAGAACAAGTATCCTCTACCGCGGATAGATGATTTGTTTGATCAGTTGAGTTGCGCGAGAGTATTTTCCCAATCGGATCTCGCGACAGGTTTCCATCAGCTTAGAGTGGAAGCTAAGAGTATAGCTAAAACAGCATTTCGGACACCGTCTGGATTTTATGAGTCGTTGGTCATGCTATTCGGGCTGACCAATGTCCCGACATACTTTGTGGATCTTATGAATAGGGTATTTAGAGATCAGTCGAATAAGTTTGTCCTTGTGTTCGTGGTTGATATTTTGGTCTATTCGAGGATAGAGGAAGAACACAAGGAACATTTGAGGATAGTGATGGAGGTGTTGAGAAAACACCAGTTGAAAGCAAAATTCTCTAAGTGTCACTTCTGGAGGAGGGAAGTGAGATTCTTAGGCCATGTTGTTTCAGAGAATGGTATTGTCGTGGACCCTGTGAAGGTGGCTACGGTACAAGATTGGTCTAAGCCCAAGAATACAATGCACATAAGAAGTTTCTTGGGGTTAGCTGGATATTATCATAAGTTTATCCAAGACTTCTCCAAGATAGCAGCACCGTTGACTGAGTTGACCAAGAAGAATCAAGCCTTCGTCTAGGATGAAAAGTGCGAGAATGCATTCAAGAGCTTAAAGGAAAAGTTGACATGTGCACCAGTGTTAGTCATTCCTAAGATGAATGAAGAGATGACGGTATACACGGATGCATGTGGTACCGGACTAGGCATTGTATTGATGCAAGGAGATAGGGTTGTAGCTTATGCAAGTCGGCAACTGAAGCCGCATGAGAAAAGATATCCTACCGATGATTTGGAACTGGCATCGATCATGTTTGCATTGAAGATGTGGACACATTATCTCTTGGGAGAAAGATTCGAGTTGTTTACCGATCATAAATCGTTAAATTATCTTTTCTCTCAAAAGGATCTAAATTTCCGACAGCAAAGATGGTTAAAATTCTTGGCTTCCTATGATTTCGACATCGCATATACACCAGGAAAGGGAAATGTGGTGGCTGATGCATTAAGTAGAAGACATGCCGGTTTAGGGGCTATGTTTCTAGAAGGGAAGCAACTGGAGTACATCACTGGGTATGATTTCAGACCAAAGTGCGAATTGGATCCAGAAATGTTAGCAAGTTTGACGATCAGACCCACTTTGATTGAGCGGATTGGTTCCAGTCAGAGGAACGATCCTAACCTATTGGAAATCATCTCAAAGTTACAGATGGGAATCGACGGAGAGATGAACAAGTATGGGCTTGATCAAGATGGATGGCTTAGAAAGAATGGAGGATTAGTTGTACCCAATGTCAATGGATTGAGAGATGAAGTGCTTAGAGAATGTCATCACTCAAAACTGACTATACACCTCGATGGTAACAAGATGTACTGAGACATGAAGCAGACCTACTACTGGGAAGGGGTGAAAAGAGACGCTGGGAAATTTATATCCAAATGCATGAACTGCTAGCTAGTTAAAGCTGAGCAAAAGAAGCCTAGTGGGTTGCTACAACATTTAGAAATTCCAGAATGGAAATGGGAACAAGTGTCAATGGATTTCATTGATGGGTTACCAAGGACTAGATCGGGCCATGGTAGCATTTGGGTGATTGTGGACCGATTGACTAAGAGTGCAAACCCGTCAAGTCAAACAAGATGGCAACTAAGTTAGCGGAACTGTATATAAAGTGGGTAGTGAGATTTCATGGAATACCCAAAGGCATTGTGAGTGACCGAGATTCGTTGTTCTCTAGTGGATTTTGGAAGAGCTTACAAGAGGCATTAGGATCAGAATTACATCTCAGTACCGCGTATCATCCTCAAACTGACGAACAGACAGAGAGGGTGAATCGAGTGTTAAAAGACCTTTCGAAAGCTTGTGTATTGGATTTTGGTGGATCATGGGAAGAACATTTGCATCTAGTAGAGTTTGCATATAATAATAGTTATCAATCCAGTATTGGTATGGCTCCGTTTGAAGCTTTGTACGGAAGACCGTGCAACTCACCGTCATGTTGGGTAGAAACTGGCGAGAAGTTTGTGCTTGGACCCGATGTGGTAAGAGAAACTTCAGACAATATTAAGGTTATCCAACAGCGAATGAAGGCTGCCCAAGATAGGCAGAAGAGTTATGCCGATAAGAGGAGAAGAGAATTAAAGTTCTCCATTGGCGACTTGGTGTTTGTCAAGATTTCTCCGTTGAAGAGCGTGATACGATTTGGCAGGAGAGGCAAGTTAGCACCAAGATTTGTTGGTCCATTCCCAGTTCTTGAGAAAATTGGGAATTTGGCATACAAAGTTGAATTACCAGAGAAGATGGAAGGAGTTCACAACGTATTTCATGTTTCCCAGTTAAGAAAGTTCGTACACGACCCAAATGTGACTATTTCACCTGATCAGTTGGATGATATCGAAGTTGAACCCGAGGCGGTTGGGAACCACAAGTCTATGCGTATTTTTGGGAACGATACGAAGCAACTTCGAAGGAAAGCGATGAAGTTAGTCAAAGTTCAGTGGGGCGAGAATGAGAATGAATGTACTTGGGAGACAGAGGAGAGCATTAGGGAGACGTATCCAGAACTCTTCGCCTGGTAAGATTTTAACTTCGATTTAGTTTTTCTGCATGCTAGGATAGGCTTGTTTTGTTTGTTTTGCATGATTGACTGTTGTATATGGTTGGTCAGCATGCGGGATCCCTTGTATGTTTTGGGTTAAGGAGTTTCGGGGAAGAAATTTCTTAAGGGGTGAGAGTGTAACGACCTGCATTCTACGCATCATAGGATCGTAGAATATTTATTTCTTTCGCATACGGAGTCGTATGCTCATGTAACTTTGGGAGACGACTATTGGGGTCATTTCCCATGTTCATGATTTTTGCCGATTTTTAAATGACCGTTTTGCCCCTAGCCGATCTTTTTTTGGCCATAACTTTTGATTGGGAAGGAGTATTGACCTGAAACCACTTCCATTGGCCTCAGATGATGGTTTATCTTTCCGTAGAGTGGTCACATGTGAAAAACGGACTTAACGTTTGGGAGATATGGCTGAAACAAGTTTCAGAAGGTGAAAAACTGCTTAACCGGGCCAAATGAGGTGATTAGTGAATGGGCCCATAAACAATTTCGGGATTAGAGTTATGGAAAGGCTGAAATGAGTTAGGATTTCATCCTATTTCAGTTTTCTAGCTGCCGCTTACATCTTAGAAACCCTAACAGTGGCCTCCAACCTCTAAAACACCTCCAAATCACTTTCTAACCAAGGATTAGGCTTAGCAACATCAAATCAAGGCGGATTAGCACAAGAATCGAGGTAGAGCTATTGTGTTGCATTGGTATTAGTGCCCAAACAGTAGAGTGTCAGTTCTAAAGGTTTTATTTGTGGCCAAGGTAAGTGATTTGCATAGTTCCCCACTAATTACGGTTAATTAAGAGTAATTAGTGTAGATTAGCGAATTTATACACTATTAAATTCTGGAAAAATATTTATAAATTCTTAAATGATGTTTTAGACCTTTGTTAGAAACATGGGTTAATTTGATTAAGTTTTGCTAATCATATCATTAGTTTTGCCTAAACATGCTTAAGGGAAAATATGGGATTTTGGGTATGTTTGATCCATTTTACATGCTATAGTTATTGTTTTGGTGTTTATGATTGATTGTACATGTTGCTGTGACTGTGTGGTATGAATTGTGATTGTCTAGAAGTGCTAGATTGGTCGAAAACGCTGTAGAATGGCGTAATAGTTGCTGGAAAAAGTGCAGGAATCTGGCCGATCCGAATCGGATCGAAGGAAGGAGCCCGAACCGAACCGCCCCTCCAAGTTGTTGTATCCGCAAGACGATCTGGACCCGATCCGCCTCTTGTATGCCACTCCGACCCGAACCGATGCACCATGGAGAAGCTTGAGAGACCCAACCCGATCCGGAGTGCTTGGGAAGAAGGACCGAACCAGAGGAGTTTTCCACGAAGCAAGGAGGTGTGGATCCCGATCCGAACCGCTGGAGGAGTTCGATCCGACTCGATGCGATGACCACAGCCGATCCGAACCATTACGAGGTGGATAAGTGGATCTGAACGACCTTGGAGAGCACGATCCGGAGTGAAGAGAAGGGGAAGCCGAACCGATCTGGAGAAGAAGACCAATAACCCGAGATGCAAAGGTAGTCCAATGGGAAGTTTGTACTTAGGGTCCAGTTGGGAACCAACGAGTCGACCTCATGAGTTGGGCTTTGCTGCGGAACGTGTGCTAAGGGGCTGTCGATGTCTATAACTTTGGATCACAATGTGTAGGGAGTATGTGAACGGATTCAGGGTCACAATGGCCTAGGTACGACTAAAGAGCTATAGACCAATGAAGTGGGGTCATTTGTAAAGATTTGATCATGACTCCATGTGGTGAGCTTGGTAGTAGCAGTAGTTGTACAGGTCGAACTCCGTCACTACTTCTATGGGTCTAGTAATCGAAGTGGTAGATATCGTACACTTTACGCACTAAGTGAGAGATGTGAGGATGGTTGTTATGTTTGATTTGGTTGCCATCACTATGACATGCACGCCCCCACCCCCGTATTCTTTGCACCGTCTGTTTAGTGGCACCTTAGAGAATTGTACGGTATGTAGTGCAAACTCTTTGGTTGCTGGTTCAGGTATTGTTTAGTATACCTGTTATTGTTCTGTTTAGCTGCTTATCACTCATACCAGACTTTTCGTCTGACCCAGAGTTTTATGTCTCTTCTTATTACTCTGGGTGCTCTCACGAGCAGACTAGAGACAGGTTAGCTGGTGATGCACGAGTAGCTGTGCCGGAGATGAGCAGGAGGCTTCCACATATGATGCATATATAGATATACTCCCTGTGTCGCTGGTGGTCACTACTTTGGGCATTAGTAGTGCACTCTTCCTTTCATTTGTTTAGAGACAGTAATTCGAAAAGTTGTAATAAGCTGCATTTAGACTTCCGCTACTCTGATGTTGATGTTGGTTTTAGTTATCAGCTTATGCACTGTCTCGCCTGTTTTATGTCAAGTACATTATTATTATATTTTGTTCCCTGCACTGTGAGACATTCTACAGGTTTTTGATTAGTTCATACTCTTCTTTCCTTTCTTTAGCGACCGTTCTGTGCTAGTTGGGCATGTGTACAGCGCACTTTCAGAGGAAATGTCGGCTGGTGCGGGGCGGGCCGTCATAGATGTTTATGATGTTCATAGCCCTAGTCATCACGGTAGGTGGTACCAAAAATATAGTACTAGTCAAGAAGTTAAGCACGACAGTTTTCTATGATGTTTTGATGTTTCAAATTTTGCTTGGCTTTTCTGTGATTTTAGGTAATGATATTTGCTCACGTACGGGAAGATATTATCTTTATAGTGGTTTGGGTAATATTTGGATGTGTTGAATTATTGTCATTAATACATTAAGAAATCTTTTTTTTTTTTGAATTATATTGAGATTTGGATTTTATGGCCGGTCTCTTGTATTGAATCTATGGAATATATTTTGGTGAATTATATAAATGATGATTATGGATTGATTGTGGGGAGATTACATTCTATCATTATTAGTATTTTGTGAACCCAAATGTTTTATATTAACTACAATGGATTTAACCATAGACTGAACCATTTATTATTTATATAATACTCGGGTCAGACCGAGACATTACAGGTTCAGGGACATTGAGACCAGCTTGTATTTATTGGGCTTAGAAGAGTATAGTAACACGGTATATCATTTATTATCATGTATTATAACGATTGACATACATATTGATGTATAATAGGTAAGTGTTTATAAAATGTTGAATATTATACATTATATTTTATCGATGTGATTAACTTTGTGATCTCTTTATTAATATGTATTTTGTATTGTTATGTCCTGGAGACACATGTGTAATTTTTTTGCACTGACATTGGGTATGGAAGAGTAAGAGATATTTCAGAAATTTTAATATGTACCAATGTTAGTCTAAGAGAATTTGCGCGTGTGTGCCCCTACATCCTCATTCTCCATATTATGTGACAGTATTACTTAGTAATACTCTTGGATAATATGGGTATAGAGGTGGGTGTTACAATGAGTGATCAAAGTTGGCATGCACAAGAAACAGGTGTAGCATTGAAAGGTATGGAAATGCAAAACTATTTTGAGCAAGTGTCAAAAGAACAACTACACAATTTCAAAGCAATATGGAGCATCAGCATGAACATTATAGTACGCAAGACATTTGCAAAACAAGCCAAAGCAATGTGATCACTCAGCATGGTTCAAATACAAAGAGTACATGTCAATATCATGATCCATATTTATATGCAAGTTTAGTTTTTCAGTCATGGTTCAACAGAATGGGGATTAAGGAGGCAGCAGCATATTTCAAGCCAAGAATACAAATGTTGATGAAAATGCAAATTAAGGCATCAAAATGACAGGTGTGCAAACAGGAACACATGTGTAAATGGTTCAGCACAGATCAGCCATAAAGTGATTCAGTTTTAGGCAAGCAGAATAAATTCAAGATTTTTCCAGATTTGGCAAGGAACAAAATTTGCAAGTTATTGATTCTTGAAAATGTTTTGATCTGCCGAGAATTTCTTTCCAAAACTTTCAAATGAACACTTTCAGCATATATGAAAATGTTTCCAGAGCAGAATTTACAAGAGTAAAATCAAATGTTTCCAGTTTTTGTTTACAAGATTTATTTGGCAACAAATCAGAGGATTATTTCCAGAAATCATATATAGCATGGTAACAAGGCAGAATGAAACTTGGCAAAAAAAATTGAAAATCACTTTCCACATTTACCATCCTTAATCAAAGATGAGAGATTTCTTTTTTAAAAGGGAAAATCTGTTTCGAAGAATTTGAATCATGTCCAGATTCGTTTCAAAATTCATGCATCAATTAAAAGCTAAGAAATCCATTTCTAAGTCGGAACAGCCAAAAGAGGAAAGCAAGAAAATCATCCAAGTCTTCATGTATATGAAATCAGAGAATTTTGGGTATGTTTGCCCTATAAAAACATCACTCGTCACTGGAAAAATATACATTGAAACCATAAAACAATTCGAGAGTTATTCAAAGACATATAATTAAGAAAACTCACAGTTTTGATCGAGAGAGAGAAAATTCCAAATCGAAGTATCAAAGCCATCCATGATGTTCGAAGCAACAGAGATTTGATTCCAGAAGCAAATAACCGAGATTTGATTTGGGATTCAATCAGAAAAACCCTAATTTCTTTTTCCAGACGCCATTGATTGAGAGAAGCGATCGGGGACAAATGAAACAAGGGTGGAACCAACTTTGAAGTGGTCGGCCAAGTCAACGTGCAATAGGGGATATTTAATCTCTTTTAAAATCTAGGGTTTCTATTTTATTTTTGTATTTGTTTTTAATTTGTGTTGAAATTTCTCAAACAGTTTCTAGAGTCTATAAAATTCTAGGGGATTCAATTAGGGCTTTAACTGATAGTTTCTAGAGTCTATAAAATCTAGGTGGTTTCCTTGTTTCATCTGTAAAACTAGGCAGTTTACTAGAGTCTGTAAAACTAAGGGAAATCTGATCTAGGGCTTTAGATCAGTCTAGGGTTTTGAGCGTAGGATTAGGAAAGGAGCGAGGGGTTTGCGAGTTTACATGGTCTTGTAAGCAGGATCTGTTCTATTACCTAGTAGAAACCTTAGTAATGCAGAAATAGGCAGAGTTTTGCCGAAGCTGGGTATCTCTATGTGTTATTTACTTTCTGCACTTTTATTTCTGCTGCATTCAGTGATCTGTGAATATTTTTTAATATCTCGCTTAATTTTCAATAAACCCTATTCTCCCCCTTATAGGGTCAATCTAGATCTTACATGTTCCTCCTAACACATCATTTAACACATCTCCAAGTAGTCATGTTGCAGCTTCAATGGGGTCCATGCCTACCACAAAAAAAACAGGCAATTCGTCATTTATCCCTAACCGTCAGGTAAGATGACAATGAATCAATGATGCATATGTCAGATAATATAGCAGGTAGAAAATTTGTAAGGACCCATAACTTCCCCGGTAAGGAAAGAGCGGATACTTTGAGAACAACACACAAAAGAACGCAGACGGAAGAACATTTCATTGTTATTACAACAATTCCATCAGATACAAGAATATACAGAGTATAAATGAATAAATTACATTCGATAAATATCAGAGATTACTATAAATTACATAGCAGCGGAAAATAATACAAAGCACAACTGAAGGTGATATACGGATACAGAGCTTTCTGGATATCATTCCAGCTGTAAAGCAGCATCCTGTGAATATAAATCTGCAAAACCAAAATTACTAGCTACCCGTGTAGAATATAGGGGCACCCAGAGTTTAGGTTAAAACAATAAACTCCAGGTCAGTCATGGGGCTGGTGTGAGAATAAAACAGTTATTAATCTTTATTTTAAAGTTCGGTATATTAAGGGACCACGCCGTATAACACGGAACGGGTTTCCTCCCAAGAATACCAGTGCATAAAACAAATAACGCAATGCTAAATAAAGAAAAATGAAGCAATTATAAGACCCAGGTCCCATCACACAATGCAACGCAAGCCGGAGGATAGGGTTTTTACCTTATAATAGCCAAAGCATGCTTGATACGTTAAAACACATTATTTGATACTATTATAAGTGTATAGTGTCAAAACAATTCAAATCATAAATATCAATCCTAGGAGGCATGGGTACCATCTATCATGTCGCCATACTAGGCTCTACAATTAAAACTGCAATATCACGTATTGGAAATTGGATTTTCGTCATGAGTCAAGGCAAGGGGCAAGATCCTCTCCGATTCGAGACACTCTAGCAAATGCCTCAGGACCCCACTATGATCCTTGGATCTTCAAGGCCGGTCCTCTATTACTTTTGAGGATTAGTTATTCCTGAACACACGTTTCCCAGTCCTTACAGACCTATATCCGAGGCGCCTCGTATCCAACAACCACATGGGTGAAAAGTATATAAATGCCAGGGCTGGTAGGTCACTGACACCACCACTAGCTAGAAAGAAACGTCGTGCTATCCCTACAGTCACTATCCCGATTTTGACTCATACCGAGGTGTGAGGCTCGTGAATTCACGTTATACACAAAGCTGCGCAACACAGGCCGTGCTTTGATCATCAACCACAAGACTTTGCTTTTCAATAGAAGCCTTGATCAATTGTCACTTACGCGTGCCACACTGGCAATTCACTTCATGCGACTGATGTCCATCGATATACAACCTCTAAGCTCGTACGTCTCAGAGAAGGGCATTAAGCAAGAGAATAAATTCTCCGCCGCCAAACTGATGTATATTTAATAGAGATCAATCAGCGCAGAATAAAATCCAACGTCAGACACACAATCCATCTACAAGTTCGTTTTGGGTCTGAACGAAACCGGTGGCACTTTCCTCACATATCCATCCATCTCCAAGTACGTCTGGACGATCACCAACTGATTCCCTCATCTTGGGTGTACAGCCCAATCAAGATCATCAGTAATCACCCAAACGATGTGAAGACTTCTGGTCTTCAACCACAGTCTTCATCTTCGACATCTCGTCGAATCGGTTATTCAGAATGGGTATAAACCCGGCCTTTCTGAATAACCCACATATATGATAAACAAATGTAACACAAACACAACAAATGCCTCATTCCAATTCGGAATATTCTTTTTTCACAAAATCACATTATTAGGGAATAGGCTCCTATTAACTTTATCAAAGATAAATTCTTCTAAATTTATTCTTTAATCTTCCTTTGGATATCATTTCAAACCATATTATGGTTTTCCAAACTAGTCAAGGATTAGCGAACCACACCGAAGTAATTGTTTATTTTATTTCCCAATCCCAACCTATTCATCCCATGGAGCAAAACTGGCAATACTCCATATCTAACACCACAGTGTAATCGGTAAAATTGATTCCCATTTCACGTTCAAATCTAATTAAAGATTTATCAATCGCTTTGGAGCAAAACTGGTGATACTCCATTCTCGATCATTTTTCAGATTTGATAATTTAAATTATCAATTCACATTTCAATCTAATTAAAGATTCATTAAAAGTCTACTAAGTTTTAATATTTTCAAAAATCAAAAACCTGTCTTTAACTGGGTTAAAGAACCAATGTCATCTAAAACACGATTCACGATAAATCCAAAATCACACTCTATTGTTAATCGGGTTAAAGAACAGGTGTTGTTCAAAACACCGCTCACGATAAACCCATAAACCAATTCAAATTCAATTCTAATTAAATATTATTTAATTGGTACACTTCATTAAATCTAAATTGAAAGATTTAATCTTTTTCTCTATTGGGCTTAAGAACAGTGTTAATGAAGACACCATTCACGACAAACCCAAATCACATTTTATATTAAATACAGGGCTCTGAATAGAAAATATACCGGCTTATATTCAATATCAAATCCTAAAACCAACAAAAATCGTATTGGAAATAACGATACAAAATATATCTTTCAAATTCCCATAACAATATATGTATAGTCACGAAATCCAACATCGAAATATTCCGAAGATAATTTCGATTCAACTCCAGTCCAATTCACGTATTGGGAATATTGATTATTTTTAAAATCACTTTCAAATTCAATTTATTTATTTCAAAAATAAATTGATTTTAATTCTAGTTCAACACTAGTTCATTTCGACAAAATTATATTTTATCCTTTCAAATGTGGAAATTTTCATCCCAGTTCTTTCCAATTCATATATTATGATTTTACACAAATTATTAATATTTTTAATAATTTTTTCAAGGCTCGTACAGTCGATTTCCATCAACGGCCATCGAACTGCACTTACAGCGACCTTTTATAAATTTGATTTGGACATAATTCCAAATCCAACCGTTAGATTTCAAATCCCTAATATTCATTGGAAAGCTCTTTTCGATACGAACCCAACGGTTCCGGCTTTAGGAGAATCCGACGGTCGGATCTCCCGTAATGTCCATTCGAAGTCAATGGTCGAAATTCACGAACTGCCATGGCGCGGCACGTTCTATTCAGGCCATTTTATATAATATATATATATATATATTATTTATATTTCGTCGATTTCCTTTTTAAAACGTATTTTATAAATCGTTTTAAATTCGTTTTCAAAACCATTTCAACTCTATATTCAATTTCAAATCAAAATTGAATATTTCATATCATTACTATATAAATGATAATATTTTCAAAACATTATATTTTGAAATCACTTTTTTTTCTATATTCATTATAAAAACGAATATAATTAATATAAATATCGTTCACGTCAAAATAGCGCAACTTTAATCAACACGGCTTTATATATTTCAATAAATTCGTTATTCTATTCAACAAATGAATATTTATTCTATTCAACACACGACTAGTCTCAACACATGAGTGCTGTCGACACACGACTATTTTTGTTATGTAATATATTTTATAAAATTATGGTATCTATCGTTTGATTTTTAATCAGACTCCAACTGTAAAGTTGTTCTAATCTTAAATATGATAAAGATGTAAATTTTATTGTTAAAATATTTTCCTCAACACATAAATATCGTCAACACATGACTATTCATTCTATTCAACAAATGAATATATTCTATTATTATATTATTGATTCTCCCGATTGGAATGAGGCCCAATCAATTACCATATAACGTTAATTATATGGATTCCATACAACACATGTATATAATAGCAACGATAAACAATCAACCATTATCCAAAGTGCACCATACAACTGCATAAGCATTAAATATAAATAATTAACACTTACACAGTCTGTCGATCAATCGATCGACATACAATTAAATAATTGGGATTAGAGTATGCCAAATATCATCCCAACACCCGTATGGGGTTTCAAATCAACAAACACTGAATATTATTTGTGCAGTTGGGCGATGTGTAGAATTTATCGTCCCAGTCAATATCCTTCAAATAGGTGTACATAAACAAACCTTCCAGTTTGTAAATGAATATTTATTTATTCACATTCACGTTAAAATTATATTTTTAATGATAATTAATTTATTTCAACCATCTACATTTTATTATCGATTTCACATCAACATCACAAACAAATTTCACAACACATCAAACAAGCATGCAAGATGTCCATGGTCTGTGGACGACGGGTGTCGGGTGCTACTAATGTGACGGCAAGGAATTTCGCTCGGTCCGAACCAGTCGCTAAACCGATCCAGGCCGCTCGAAACGCCCTATCGTTGAGAACAGGCCACAACAGAACGCATACAGAAGAACATTTCATTGTATATTACAACAATGCATCAGATTACAAGAATATACAGAGTATAAATGAATAATACACAGAATTATCAGAGATTTAAATTACATTTAAATACATAGCAGCGGAAAATAATACAATACACAACTAGAAGAGATATACGGATACAAAGCTTTCCGGATATCATTCCAGCTGTAAACCAGGATCCTGTGAATATAAATCTGCAAAACCAAAACTACTAGCTGCCCGTGTCCAAATAAGGGCACCCAGAGTTTAGGTTAAAACAATAAACTCCAGGTCAGTCATGTGACTGGTGTGAGAACTAAAGCAGTTATTAATCTTTATTTCAAATCATTAGGTAAATCAAGGGACCACGCCGTATAACACGGAACGGGTTTCCTCCCAAGAATACCAGTGCATAAAACCAACAGCGCAATGCTAAATAAAGAAAAATGAAGCTGTTATAAGACCCAGGTCCCATCACACAATGCAACGCAGTCGAGGATAGGGTTTTCCCTTATAACAGCTAAAGAATGCTTGATACGTTTAAAACAAATCATTTGATACTATTATAAGTGCATAGTGTATAAAACAACTTCAAATCATAAGTATCTATCATAGGCGGCATAAGCGCCCCATCCCACTATGTCGCCATATATAGGATTACAATTAAAACCGCAAATGTCACGTATTTGGAAATTGGATTTCCGTCTATGAACCGAGGCAAAAGATAGTCCTCAACCGATTCGTGACTGTCTAGCCCGAGCCACAGGACCCAGACTCAGGTGGGCCCTTGGATCGTCAGGGCCGGTCCACCGATGTGGATTAAAATTCCTGAACACTACGTTTCCCCACCCTATGGGGTGTAAGTCTGGTCCGTCAGCCGACCAGAATGCATCGGCCGAAACCGATATAACCGAGGCGCCTCGCAACAGCAACAACCACATAAGTCAAACTCGTCAGGGCGTGTAAAACCACTGACGCCACTTCTAACTAGAAAGAAACGCAAGTCCTCCCTGATGTCCTCTCCCGTTTTTGGTTCATACCGGGTGTGAAACTCGCGAAGCAAACGTTACACAAAGCTACGCCACAAAGGCCGTGCTTTGATCATCACCACAAGACTTTGCTTTTCAACAGAAGCCTTGATCATTTGCATCTTAGCATGCCACACAGGCAAACCATCCTATGCAACCGATATCAGTCACACAGAATGAAATCCGATGTCAGACACACAGTCCATTTACAAGTCCGTTCTGGGCCTGAACGAAACCGGAGGCACCTAGTACCCCGCATATCCATCGATCTCCAAGTACGTCTGGACGATCACCAACTGTTTCCATCTTCTTGGGTGTACAGCCCAATCAAGATCATCAGTTATCACCCAAACGACGTGAAGACCTCCGGTCTTCGACCATCGTCTTCATCTTCGACTTATCGTCGTATCAGTTATTCAGAATGGGATAAACCCGGTCTTTCCGAATAACTCGCGTATATTTTAAATAAGTGTTACACAAACACAACATACGCCTCATTCCAATTCATTAGTCACTAACCGTAAATTAATCAAGAGAATAATTTCCCAAATATTAACCCCGAAGGCCGAAACCAACATCAGATCAATATCCAGAAAACCATTCTACTTAGCTAACCGACAGTTAGTTTCTAAATTTCACGTTCAAATCTAATTAAAGATTTAACTATCGCCTGGAGCAAAACTGGTGATACTCCATTCTCGATCTTTTCAATCTAATTAAAGATTCATTAAAACTCCACTTAGTTTTAATCTGTGACTGGGTTAAAGAATCAGTGTCATTTAAAACACGGTTCACGATAAACCCAAAGTCACATCCCATTAATTATCGGGTTAAAGAACAAGTGTTATTTAAAACACTGTTCACGATAAACCCAAAAATCAATATCCATTCAATTCCAATTAAATATCATTTAATTGGTACACTTCATTAAATCTAAATCAAAAGATTTAATCTTTTCTCAGCTGGGTTCAAGAACAGTGTTAGTGAAGACACCATTCACGACAAACCCAAATCACATTCATTAATTATCGGGTTAAAGAACAAGTGTTATTTAAAACACTGTTCACAATAAACCCAAAAATCAATATCCATTCAATTCCAATTAAATATCATTTAATTGGTACACTTCATTAAATCTAAATAAAAAGATTTAATCTTTTCTCAACTGGGTTCAAGAACAGTGTTAGTGAAGACACCATTCACGACAAACCCAAATCACATTCGATATTCAATACAAGGCTCTGAATAGAAAATATATCGGCTTATATTCAATATCGAATTCTACGACTAACAAATGTCGTATTGGAAATAACGATACAAATATATATCTTTCAAATTTCCATAACAACACCTGTAATATCACGAATTCCAACATCGAAATATTCCGAAGACAATTTCGATTCAAATCCACTCCAATGCAATCATTGGAAATTTTGGTTATTTTCAAAACCATTTCAAATTCAATTTATTTATTTAAAAATAAATAGAATTATAATTCTAGTTCAAACTAGTTCCTTTCGATAAAAATCTATTTTTATCTTTTCAAATATGGAGTTTTTCATCCCAAATCTTCACAAATCATTTCTTATGATTTTACACAAATTATTACTATTTTTAATAATTTTATCAAGGCCCGTACAGCCGATTTCCAACAACGGTCATCGAACTGCACTTACAGCGACCTTTTTCGAATTTGATTTGGACATAATTCCAAATCCAACCGTTAGATTTCAAATTTCTAACATTCGCTAGAAAGCTCTTTTCGATACGAACCCAACGGTTCCGGTTTTAGGAGAATCCGACGGTTGGATCTCCCGTAATGTCCGTTTGAAATAAATGGTCGAAATTCACGAACTGCCGCGGCGCGGCGCGTCCTATTCAGGCCATTATATTATATATAATATATATATAATATATTTCGTCGATTTCTATTTAAAATGAATTATATAAATAGTTTTGAATTCGTTTCAAAAACCCATTTCAACTTCCATTTCAATTCAAAGCAAAATTGAATTCTTCTTTATAGATTCGTTTCAAAACTCATTTCCATTCAATTCAAATTTCAATTCAATTTGAATTCATTTCAATTCACTTTCAATTCAATTCGAATTCGTTTTCAATTCAATTCATTTCGAAATCGTTTTCAATTCAATTCATTTCGAAATCGTTTTCAATTCATTTCGAAATCGTTTTCAATTCAATTCATTTCGAAATCGTTTTCAATTCAATTCATTTCGAAATCGTTTTCAATTCAATTCATTTCGAAATCGTTTTCAATTCAATTCATTTCGAAATCGTTTTTAAAATCGATATAAACATCGTTCACGTCAAAATGGCGTCAATCTAATCAACACGGCTTCATATATTCCTTTATTTTCAAATATTCTATTTCAAATATTTCTTTTTCAAAACTGGAATGAGGCCCAATCAATTACCATATAAAATTAATTATATGGATTTTCATACAACACATGTATATAATAGCATTGAAAATAATCAACCATCAACCAAAGTGCACTACACTGTATAAGCATCAAATATAGATATTCAACGCTTATAACAGCCTGTCAATCAATCGATCGACATATTTAATCAATCAGGATGAGTGAACTTCAAATTTCATCCCAACACCCGTGTGGGGTTTCAAACAATCAAACACATATTTTATTTGTGCTGTTGGGCGATGTGTAAAATTTATCGACCCAATCAATGTCCTTCAAATAGGTGTACATAAACAAACCGTCCGGTTTATAAATGAATATTTTATTTTATTCACTTCACGTTAAAAATTATATTTTTAACGATAAAACATTTTATTTCAACCTATGAATTTCTATTCAATTCATTTATTCAATAAAATGATATTTTTATTTTTCTAACATATTTTAGAAAATTCGGCGGCATAACGGCACGATACTAGAAACGGGACAAGGCATAGCCTAATCCCCGGTCTAGTGAAGGCCCACGCCATTCACACATCAATCAAATCAATTCATTATGCAAACCACAAAATTTGGAGTAAGAGTCTAACCTAGCCTTACTCCTTCGCCTTATAACGGCGCACGTCTAATCCTAACCAATTCATCGATTCGATTTTTCATACCACAAATCACATTCAAACCAATATCGCAATCAATCACCAATCAATCAAACAAACAAGTCCATGGTCTGTGGACGATTGTGTCGGGTGCTACTAAGCACCGTCTGCATCCTAGTATATATATATATAACTAGAAATAAAATTGAAAGGTGAGAAGTTCTCACCTATAGCTATCCTAGCCCCACGGCACTTCATTGATAGAAATCTTCATCGCTATCGCATCCTCGTCTTCTTCATTGCCCGTAGTCACTATAAATATAAAAATCACATTTTTATATTCTTTACATATGTAAAAATCGAATTTTTAGTTCGCTATTCAATATATAAAAATCGAATTTTTAGTTCGCTATTCAATATATAAAAATCGAATTTTTAGTTCGCTATTCAATATATAAAAATCGAATTTTTAGTTCGCTATTCAATATATAAAAATCGAATTTTTAGTTCGCTATTCAATATATAAAAATCGAATTTTTAGTTCGCTATTCAATATATAAAAATCGAATTTTTAGTTCGCTATTCAATATATAAAAATCGAATTTTTAGTTCGCTATTCAATATATAAAAATCGAATTTTTAGTTCGCTATTCAATATATAAAAATCGAATTTTTAGTTCGCTATTCAATATATAAAAATCGAATTTTTATTTCGCTATTCAATATATAAAAATCGAATTTTTATTTCGCTATTCAATATATAAAAATCGAATTTTTATTTCGAAGTTCAATATATAAAAATCGAATTTTTATATTCTTACATATATAAAAACTATATTTCTAACTTACTACTTGAATAAAAATTACATTTTGAACCTTTCTATCATATAAAAATTATATTTTTATTATCTCTATTATAGAAAAATCCTGTCTTTAATATTACTTTTATATAAAAATTATATTTTTACTTCTATAATATAAGCTTCCTCCTAATAAAAATAATATAAACTTTTTATTTTATAAAAAGTCAGTTTACAAACATATAACAAAATGAAATTTTTTTCCTTCCTTTTAAAACTAATTATTGTAACTAGATAAAAGTAAATAACAATATAAATAAAAACTCACAATGGAAACTCACGGTTTTTAACTTCCAGGAGGAGGAGGTGGCCTCGGCCGCAGCGCCGCTTGGTGGAGGGTCGGAGATGAAGCAGGTGGGCGGCTCAGTTTCAGGTGGTGGTGCGGCAAAAGGGGATGGCGCGACAGGGTTACAGGCTTCGACTGGGGGGGTCCTTCGCGATTGTTTCTGGCGAGGGGGGGGGGTCGGTAGGCTCGCGGCGCCGCTAAAGGGGGGGGGGGTCTCGAGCGAGGTGGCGGGAGGAGCGGCGGCTCCTCCCCCTTCCTCCTCCGTCCTAATTTTCTTTTTTTTTTCTTTTTTTTTTCCCTGCTTCGAAATGATTTGAAATCGTGGGGGGGGCCAGAGGGAAATAAGGGGAGGAGGGAGGTAATTTATTTATTTATTTTTAATTTTATTTTAATTATTTAATTCGAAAAAAAGTTGACCTTTGAATACGAACTCGAAACGAGGCCCACCGCCTGACGTCCTTAGCATTTTACCCTCATTCCGAACACAATGGGATATGTATCGCAAGCTGATTCGATCGCTTCGATTAGTTTCCATTGAATTTACATTTAAATCACTATATTGAATTTTAAACGTACATTTCAAATTACCGGGGTCACATACTAACTCGAAAAATTCCAGAAAAATATTTTCTAGCTTCGTATTGACGATACGGTCCTAACAAAACTAGTTTCGTCGAATTCTGAGACCGTTAGAAAAATGGCCAATTTCCAGTCGATTAAAATCAACTGAAACTGGTCAAACGCGTTTTCCTTTGCCACGCTCACATATTGATTCGAAAAATTATGAAATTTGAAACCTAGCAATAACTTGACATCACGGACCCAACAAAACTGGTTTCGTCGAAATCCGAGGTCATTTGCAAAACGGCTAATTTCAAGGCCTTTATATATATATTAAAATATATATAAATTCCACAGCGACATTTTCTGAATTTTCAACTGGACATATCTTTCAACTTCTAAAGTGAAATCTCAGTTTCTCAACTTCGTTAGAAAGATATTCTTCATCAGATTCAAATATTTCTTGTTTCGTTCAATTCTGACTTATAACGAATTCTGTACATTTATTTGAAATTAGAAATCGAATTTTCGAACTACCGCGCCATTTTCAATTCCTTTTATAATTATATATAATTAATATATATTCTTGCGACGACGTACATAATATATACGTCGAATTCTATATTCTAAATAAATTTCTCGTCGATATTATTTAAAATAATCTATTTTAAATAATCAAAATTCGCTAAAATTGCCAAAATAAAAATTTTAAACTGGCCCAGATTTTCGGGTTGTTACAATCTCCCCCACTTAAAACTTTTCATCCCCGAAAAGGAACAAAGTCGAAAGTGGTTTGATTATTCAGCTCTACGTTCGATCTGGCTTCCATTCTCCAACTCTTTAGTTTCTGAGAATTTTCAAAATTTCAAAAATTTGGCTAACACCCTAAATTTTTGAAAAATTTCGCCATAACCTCCCCTGCAATGGGAGCATCGGGGAATTTCAAATAGCTTCCCCGGTCCTTCAGATCTCAAAAAGAAAAAGAAAAAGCCAAGCGGCTAGCCAATAGGCTCACAAAATCATCATCACCCAAACAAAACAGTAAATTATGTAGTAAACATGTACCTATTTGTCGGGCAAACAAATTTTATTCTCTGGCTCTAGCCTCCTTGCTATGACCTGCTCAATATAAGTATATGTATATGCAAGCAAATGCGACCAATTTTCAATATAATCCAATATTTGATTCAATTAGGCTAAATGGTTCAAAATTATCAAACAATGAACAACAACACAGACATCAATCAATTAGTGAATTAGAGTTTCAAATTCATAATTTTGATACATATACAAAAATCAGATTTTTGATGCCAAATCACAACAATAAGCCCTATCAAATTGGTTCTCACACCAGTCTAATGGAAATATATAGAAATCTCCCTTTCGCCACTCGAACATAAATTCTGATGACGATGCATCAATCATCAGAGTTCTCTCCGGGCGACTAGAAGGTGATTTTATATCTATCCAGTATATTAAAATTTCGAATACACGCGGATCAGACGTATACGCAAAATCTATATATACTGGATTGTCCACATCAATATAAATAAATAATCAAATACGAATAATTGATTTATATTCCAAAACAAGATTTATTTTCATTTTAAAAATATACTCTTCACACTCGTTCTAGGATACTACTGATCCTATCTCTAACGAGTCATTCTAATTGGATATTACTAATCCAATATCTGATGAATTCTTTCGTATGGTTCTAATGTGCCTTGTTCTCTAAGCTTTGTAAACCAAAGCTCTGATACCAACTGTGACGGCAAGGAATTTCGCTCGGTCCGAACCAGTCGCTAAACCGATCCAGGCCGCTCGAAACGCCCTATCGTTGAGAACAGGCCACAACAGAACGCATACAGAAGAACATTTCATTGTATATTACAACAATGCATCAGATTACAAGAATATACAGAGTATAAATGAATAATACACAGAATTATCAGAGATTTAAATTACATTTAAATACATAGCAGCGGAAAATAATACAATACACAACTAGAAGAGATATACGGATACAAAGCTTTCCGGATATCATTCCAGCTGTAAACCAGGATCCTGTGAATATAAATCTGCAAAACCAAAACTACTAGCTGCCCGTGTCCAAATAAGGGCACCCAGAGTTTAGGTTAAAACAATAAACTCCAGGTCAGTCATGTGACTGGTGTGAGAACTAAAGCAGTTATTAATCTTTATTTCAAATCATTAGGTAAATCAAGGGACCACGCCGTATAACACGGAACGGGTTTCCTCCCAAGAATACCAGTGCATAAAACCAACAGCGCAATGCTAAATAAAGAAAAATGAAGCTGTTATAAGACCCAGGTCCCATCACACAATGCAACGCAGTCGAGGATAGGGTTTTCCCTTATAACAGCTAAAGAATGCTTGATACGTTTAAAACAAATCATTTGATACTATTATAAGTGCATAGTGTATAAAACAACTTCAAATCATAAGTATCTATCATAGGCGGCATAAGCGCCCCATCCCACTATGTCGCCATATATAGGATTACAATTAAAACCGCAAATGTCACGTATTTGGAAATTGGATTTCCGTCTATGAACCGAGGCAAAAGATAGTCCTCAACCGATTCGTGACTGTCTAGCCCGAGCCACAGGACCCAGACTCAGGTGGGCCCTTGGATCGTCAGGGCCGGTCCACCGATGTGGATTAAAATTCCTGAACACTACGTTTCCCCACCCTATGGGGTGTAAGTCTGGTCCGTCAGCCGACCAGAATGCATCGGCCGAAACCGATATAACCGAGGCGCCTCGCAACAGCAACAACCACATAAGTCAAACTCGTCAGGGCGTGTAAAACCACTGACGCCACTTCTAACTAGAAAGAAACGCAAGTCCTCCCTGATGTCCTCTCCCGTTTTTGGTTCATACCGGGTGTGAAACTCGCGAAGCAAACGTTACACAAAGCTACGCCACAAAGGCCGTGCTTTGATCATCACCACAAGACTTTGCTTTTCAACAGAAGCCTTGATCATTTGCATCTTAGCATGCCACACAGGCAAACCATCCTATGCAACCGATATCAGTCACACAGAATGAAATCCGATGTCAGACACACAGTCCATTTACAAGTCCGTTCTGGGCCTGAACGAAACCGGAGGCACCTAGTACCCCGCATATCCATCGATCTCCAAGTACGTCTGGACGATCACCAACTGTTTCCATCTTCTTGGGTGTACAGCCCAATCAAGATCATCAGTTATCACCCAAACGACGTGAAGACCTCCGGTCTTCGACCATCGTCTTCATCTTCGACTTATCGTCGTATCAGTTATTCAGAATGGGATAAACCCGGTCTTTCCGAATAACTCGCGTATATTTTAAATAAGTGTTACACAAACACAACATACGCCTCATTCCAATTCATTAGTCACTAACCGTAAATTAATCAAGAGAATAATTTCCCAAATATTAACCCCGAAGGCCGAAACCAACATCAGATCAATATCCAGAAAACCATTCTACTTAGCTAACCGACAGTTAGTTTCTAAATTTCACGTTCAAATCTAATTAAAGATTTAACTATCGCCTGGAGCAAAACTGGTGATACTCCATTCTCGATCTTTTCAATCTAATTAAAGATTCATTAAAACTCCACTTAGTTTTAATCTGTGACTGGGTTAAAGAATCAGTGTCATTTAAAACACGGTTCACGATAAACCCAAAGTCACATCCCATTAATTATCGGGTTAAAGAACAAGTGTTATTTAAAACACTGTTCACGATAAACCCAAAAATCAATATCCATTCAATTCCAATTAAATATCATTTAATTGGTACACTTCATTAAATCTAAATCAAAAGATTTAATCTTTTCTCAGCTGGGTTCAAGAACAGTGTTAGTGAAGACACCATTCACGACAAACCCAAATCACATTCATTAATTATCGGGTTAAAGAACAAGTGTTATTTAAAACACTGTTCACAATAAACCCAAAAATCAATATCCATTCAATTCCAATTAAATATCATTTAATTGGTACACTTCATTAAATCTAAATAAAAAGATTTAATCTTTTCTCAACTGGGTTCAAGAACAGTGTTAGTGAAGACACCATTCACGACAAACCCAAATCACATTCGATATTCAATACAAGGCTCTGAATAGAAAATATATCGGCTTATATTCAATATCGAATTCTACGACTAACAAATGTCGTATTGGAAATAACGATACAAATATATATCTTTCAAATTTCCATAACAACACCTGTAATATCACGAATTCCAACATCGAAATATTCCGAAGACAATTTCGATTCAAATCCACTCCAATGCAATCATTGGAAATTTTGGTTATTTTCAAAACCATTTCAAATTCAATTTATTTATTTAAAAATAAATAGAATTATAATTCTAGTTCAAACTAGTTCCTTTCGATAAAAATCTATTTTTATCTTTTCAAATATGGAGTTTTTCATCCCAAATCTTCACAAATCATTTCTTATGATTTTACACAAATTATTACTATTTTTAATAATTTTATCAAGGCCCGTACAGCCGATTTCCAACAACGGTCATCGAACTGCACTTACAGCGACCTTTTTCGAATTTGATTTGGACATAATTCCAAATCCAACCGTTAGATTTCAAATTTCTAACATTCGCTAGAAAGCTCTTTTCGATACGAACCCAACGGTTCCGGTTTTAGGAGAATCCGACGGTTGGATCTCCCGTAATGTCCGTTTGAAATAAATGGTCGAAATTCACGAACTACCGCGGCGCGGCGCGTCCTATTCAGGCCATTATATTATATATAATATATATATAATATATTTCGTCGATTTCTATTTAAAACGAATTATATAAATAGTTTTGAATTCGTTTCAAAAACCCATTTCAACTTCCATTTCAATTCAAAGCAAAATTGAATTCTTCTTTATAGATTCGTTTCAAAACTCATTTCCATTCAATTCAAATTTCAATTCAATTTGAATTCATTTCAATTCACTTTCAATTCAATTCGAATTCGTTTTCAATTCATTTCGAAATCGTTTTCAATTCAATTCATTTCGAAATCGTTTTCAATTCATTTCGAAATCGTTTTCAATTCAATTCATTTCGAAATCGTTTTCAATTCAATTCATTTCGAAATCGTTTTCAATTCAATTCATTTCGAAATCGTTTTTAAAATCGATATAAACATCGTTCACGTCAAAATGGCGTCAATCTAATCAACACGGCTTCATATATTCCTTTATTTTCAAATATTCTATTTCAAATATTTCTTTTTCAAAACTGGAATGAGGCCCAATCAATTACCATATAAAATTAATTATATGGATTTTCATACAACACATGTATATAATAGCATTGAAAATAATCAACCATCAACCAAAGTGCACTACACTGTATAAGCATCAAATATAGATATTCAACGCTTATAACAGCCTGTCAATCAATCGATCGACATATTTAATCAATCAGGATGAGTGAACTTCAAATTTCATCCCAACACCCGTGTGGGGTTTCAAACAATCAAACACATATTTTATTTGTGCTGTTGGGCGATGTGTAAAATTTATCGACCCAATCAATGTCCTTCAAATAGGTGTACATAAACAAACCGTCCGGTTTATAAATGAATATTTTATTTTATTCACTTCACGTTAAAAATTATATTTTTAACGATAAAACATTTTATTTCAACCTATGAATTTCTATTCAATTCATTTATTCAATAAAATGATATTTTTATTTTTCTAACATATTTTAGAAAATTCGGCGGCATAACGGCACGATACTAGAAACGGGACAAGGCATAGCCTAATCCCCGGTCTAGTGAAGGCCCACGCCATTCACACATCAATCAAATCAATTCATTATGCAAACCACAAAATTTGGAGTAAGAGTCTAACCTAGCCTTACTCCTTCGCCTTATAACGGCGCACGTCTAATCCTAACCAATTCATCGATTCGATTTTTCATACCACAAATCACATTCAAACCAATATCGCAATCAATCACCAATCAATCAAACAAACAAGTCCATGGTCTGTGGACGATTGTGTCGGGTGCTACTAAGCACCGTCTGCATCCTAGTATATATATATATATAACTAGAAATAAAATTGAAAGGTGAGAAGTTCTCACCTATAGCTATCCTAGCCCCACGGCACTTCATTGATAGAAATCTTCATCGCTATCGCATCCTCGTCTTCTTCATTGCCCGTAGTCACTATAAATATAAAAATCACATTTTTATATTCTTTACATATGTAAAAATCGAATTTTTAGTTCGCTATTCAATATATAAAAATCGAATTTTTAGTTCGCTATTCAATATATAAAAATCGAATTTTTAGTTCGCTATTCAATATATAAAAATCGAATTTTTAGTTCGCTATTCAATATATATAAAAATCGAATTTTTAGTTCGCTATTCAATATATAAAAATCGAATTTTTAGTTCGCTATTCAATATATAAAAATCGAATTTTTAGTTCGCTATTCAATATATAAAAATCGAATTTTTAGTTCGCTATTCAATATATAAAAATCGGATTTTTAGTTCGCTATTCAATATATAAAAATCGAATTTTTAGTTCGCTATTCAATATATAAAAATCGAATTTTTATTTCGCTATTCAATATATAAAAATCGAATTTTTATTTCGCTATTCAATATATAAAAATCGAATTTTTATTTCGAAGTTCAATATATAAAAATCGAATTTTTATATTCTTACATATATAAAAACTATATTTCTAACTTACTACTTGAATAAAAATTACATTTTGAACCTTTCTATCATATAAAAATTATATTTTTATTATCTCTATTATAGAAAAATCCTGTCTTTAATATTACTTTTATATAAAAATTATATTTTTACTTCTATAATATAAGCTTCCTCCTAATAAAAATAATATAAACTTTTTATTTTATAAAAAGTCAGTTTACAAACATATAACAAAATGAAATTTTTTTCCTTCCTTTTAAAACTAATTATTGTAACTAGATAAAAGTAAATAACAATATAAATAAAAACTCACAATGGAAACTCACGGTTTTTAACTTCCAGGAGGAGGAGGTGGCCTCGGCCGCAGCGCCGCTTGGTGGAGGGTCGGAGATGAAGCAGGTGGGCGGCTCAGTTTCAGGTGGTGGTGCGGCAAAAGGGGATGGCGCGACAGGGTTACAGGCTTCGACTGGGGGGGGTCCTTCGCGATTGTTTCTGGCGAGGGGGGGGGGGTCGGTAGGCTCGCGGCGCCGCTAAAGGGGGGGGGTCTCGAGCGAGGTGGCGGGAGGAGCGGCGGCTCCTCCCCCTTCCTCCTCCGTCCTAATTTTCTTTTTTTTTTCTTTTTTTTTTTCCCTGCTTCGAAATGATTTGAAATCGTGGGGGGGGGCCAGAGGGAAATAAGGGGAGGAGGGAGGTAATTTATTTATTTATTTTTAATTTTATTTTAATTATTTAATTCGAAAAAAAGTTGACCTTTGAATACGAACTCGAAACGAGGCCCACCGCCTGACGTCCTTAGCATTTTACCCTCATTCCGAACACAATGGGATATGTATCGCAAGCTGATTCGATCGCTTCGATTAGTTTCCATTGAATTTACATTTAAATCACTATATTGAATTTTAAACGTACATTTCAAATTACCGGGGTCACATACTAACTCGAAAAATTCCAGAAAAATATTTTCTAGCTTCGTATTGACGATACGGTCCTAACAAAACTAGTTTCGTCGAATTCTGAGACCGTTAGAAAAATGGCCAATTTCCAGTCGATTAAAATCAACTGAAACTGGTCAAACGCGTTTTCCTTTGCCACGCTCACATATTGATTCGAAAAATTATGAAATTTGAAACCTAGCAATAACTTGACATCACGGACCCAACAAAACTGGTTTCGTCGAAATCCGAGGTCATTTGCAAAACGGCTAATTTCAAGGCCTTTATATATATATTAAAATATATATAAATTCCACAGCGACATTTTCTGAATTTTCAACTGGACATATCTTTCAACTTCTAAAGTGAAATCTCAGTTTCTCAACTTCGTTAGAAAGATATTCTTCATCAGATTCAAATATTTCTTGTTTCGTTCAATTCTGACTTATAACGAATTCTGTACATTTATTTGAAATTAGAAATCGAATTTTCGAACTACCGCGCCATTTTCAATTCCTTTTATAATTATATATAATTAATATATATTCTTGCGACGACGTACATAATATATACGTCGAATTCTATATTCTAAATAAATTTCTCGTCGATATTATTTAAAATAATCTATTTTAAATAATCAAAATTCGCTAAAATTGCCAAAATAAAAATTTTAAACTGGCCCAGATTTTCGGGTTGTTACAACTAAGCACCGTCTGCATCCCAGTATATATATTTATAACTAGAAAAAGAGAATTTAAAGTGAGAAGTTCTCACCAAAGCTATCCCAACTCTACGACACTTCAAATGTAGAAAATCTTCACCTTTTCGTCTTTTGTCACTTTCTTTGCCCGTATTCACTACATATATAAAATCACATTTTTATATGTTGCTATGTATCTAAAAATTCTATTTTTACACTGCTACTATATAGATAAAAATTCTATTTTTACACCTCTATTATATTGATAAAAATTCTATTTTTATAACGGTGTTCATATAATAAAGATTATATTTTTATCACGTTATTCTCTATATAAAGACTTCGCCTTTTTCATTTCATCACAATAAAAATCACATTTTTTTACTTTATTATATATATATATATAATAATAATCAGATTTTTATTTCGTTACATATATAAAGATGATATTTTTACTATCTACATCATATAAAAATTATATTTTTATACTTCTACAATATAAAAAATTATATTTTTGTACCGCCACTTATATAAAAATCACATCTTTGCTCCTTCTACATAATAAAGATCAAATCTTTACTATCGATATAATATAAAAATCGTATTTTTACTCTCTTACATTAATAAAAATCCTATTTTTATACTTTACATTATATAAAGATTATATTTTTATCATGCTATTCTCTGTATAAAGATTTCGCCTTTTGAAATATATAGATTTCGCCTTTTCAAATATAAAGATTTCGCCTTTCTTCATTTAAAAATATCGTCTTTCTTCCTTTTAAAAATATCGTCTTTCTCTTCCTTTTAAAATATCGTCTTTCTTCCTTTAAAAATATGGTCTTTCTTCCTTTAAAAATATGGTCTTTCTTCCTTCAAAAATATGGTCTTTCTTCCTTTAAAAAATATCGTCTTTCACTACAAAAAAATATTAACTTTCTTTGTATAAAAATGTAAACCTTCTACATATAAAAATTCATATTTTTATTTGCAAAAATAAATTAAACAAAACAAAATAAATTACATTGATTTTAAGGAGGAGCGGGGCGTTTTATCGTAGCGTTAGAGGTGTAGTTTGTCGGAGAAGGCGGCAACAGGGTGTCGACGGAGCCAGTAGGGGGTGGAGGAGGTCGGGGCGAGGCTCAGGGGGTCTGGAGGCTAGGGGAGGCAGTTTCAGGGGCAGAGGAGGGTGGCGGATCAGGTTTCAGGGCGTGGGGCTGAAATCGAAGGGAAGAAGAAGGAGGAGGGAAAAGGGGAGGCGGCGCACCACCTATGGGGGGGACGATGAAGTGGTCGCGGCGGTGGTTCACCCCCCCCCTCCGTCGCCCCTTTTCTTTTTTCTTTTTATATTTTATTTTATTTTCGATTGTCAAATGAACCCGGGGGGAGGGGGAGGGCCTGAGAGGAATATAGGAGAGAGAGGTTTTATTTTTATTTTTTACTTTTATTTTCGATTTCAAAAAGATGACTTTTTATTCGACCTCTAAACGAGGTCCACCGTCTGTCGTTCATGGCTAATTACCCTCATTCCGAACACAATGGGATATGTATCACAGGCTGATTCGATCGTTTCGATCAGTTTTCGTAAAAATCAAAAAATAACTCTATTTATTGAATTTGAACGCACATTTCAATTTACCGGGGCCACATTCGAACTCGAAAACTTACAGAAAAATTATTCCTAGCTTCGTGTTGATGACAGTCCTAACAAAACTAGTTTCGTCGAATTTTGAGACCGTTGGAAAAATGGCCATTTTCCAGTCGATTAAAATCAACTGAAACTGGTCAAACGCGTTTTCCTTTGCCACGCTCACATATTGATTCGAAAAATTATGAAAATTGGAATCTAACAATAACTTGACATCACGGATCCAACAAAATTGGTTTCGTCGAAATCCGAGGTCGATTGCAAAATGGCTATTTTTAAGGGCTGAAATTCCATAGCGACTATTCTGAAATTTCAACCGGACATATCTTTTGATCCCCGCTATGAAATTTTGATTTTTCGGATTCATTGGAAAGATATACTCAATTAGATTCAAATATTTTTGGTTTCGCTAAAATCCGGTTTGTTTTTCACCCGGTACATTCATTTGAAGTTTAAAATCGAATTATCGAACTACCGCGCCATTTTCAATTCCTTTTATAATTTAAAATAAATATTTATATTCTAACGACGACGTATATAAATATATACGTTCGAATTCTTTTCAAATTAAATTTCTCGTTGACATTATTTTAAATAATTCATTTTAAATGTTCAAAATTCATCGAAGTTGCCAAAATAAAAATTTTAAATTGGCTCGCATTTCCGGGTTGTTACAATCTCCCCCACTTAAAACTTTTCGTCCCCGAAAAGGAACGAAGCCGAAAGTTGTTTAACTAATCAACTCAACTTCCATTGTTTTCATACGGCTTAAGTTCTTCAACATTTCAGTTTCTAAGAACTTTTCAAATTTTTCAAAAATTTGGCTAATACCCTAAATTTTCGAAATATTTCGCCATAACCTCCCCTGCACCGGGAGCACTGGGAAAATCCCGAATTTGCCATACAGGCCCTCTGATCTCAAAAAGAAAAAGAAAAAGCCAATCGGCTCATAAAATCATCATCACCCAAACAAAACAGTAAATTATAGTAAACAGGTACCTATTTGTCGGGCAAACAATTTTATTCTTCTGCTCTAGCCTCCTTGCTATGACCTGTTCATTGTAAGTACATGTATATGCAAGCAAATGCGACCAATTTTCAATGCAGTTCAACATTTGGTTCTATTTGGCTAAATGGTTCAAAATTTCAAACAAATAACAAACAACGCAACCATCAATCAATTAATGAATTAACATTTCAAATTCATAATTTGATATATATATGCAGAAAATCATGTTTTTGATGCCAAATCACAATAATAAACCTATCTAGTTTTGGTTCTCACACTAGTCTAATGGAAATATATAGATATCACACCTTCGATACACGAAAATAAATACTGATAACACTGCAGCATTATCAGAATTATCCCCGGGCAACTAGAGTGTGATTCTATATCTACCTAGTATATTAAAACTTCGACTATACGTTCATGACGCGTATACGCGAATTCTTTATATACTCGATTGTCCAAATTCAAAATAAACAAATATTCAAATATGTATAAAATGGTTTAAATTTCAAAACAAAATTGTTTTCATTTGAAAAACATACTCTTCACACTCGTTCTATGATACTGCTGATCCCATCTCTAACGAGTTATCCTAATTGGATATTACTAATCCAATATCTGATTCTTTCGTTCGGTTCTAATGTGTCTTGTTCTCGGGCTCTGTAAACCAAAGCTCTGATACCAAACTGTAAGGACCCGTAACTTCCCCGGTAAGGAATGAGCTTATACTTTGAGAACAACACATAAAAGAATGCAGACGGAATAACATTTCATTGTTATTACAACAATTCCATAAGATACAAGAATATACAGAGTATAAATGAATAAATTACATTCGATAAATATCATAGATTACAATAAATTACATAGCAGCGGAAATAATACAAAGCACAACTGAAGGTGATATACGGATACAGAGCTTTCCGGATATCATTCCAGCTGTAAACCAGGATCCTGTGAATATAAATCTGCAAAACCAAAACTACTAGCTGCCCGTGTAGAAAATAGGAGCACCCAGAGTTTAGGTTAAAACAATAAACTCCAGGTCAGTCATGGGACTAGTGTGAGAACTAAAACAGTTATTAATCTTTATTTTAAAGTTCGGTATATCAAGGGACCACGCCGTATAACACGGAACGAGTTTCCTCCCAAGAATACCTTTGCATAAAACAAACAGCGCAATGCTAAATAAAGAAAAATGAAGCTATTATAAGACCCAGGTCCCATTACACAATGCAACGCAAGTCGGAGGATAGGGTTTTTACCTTATAATAGCCAAAGCATGCTTGATACGTTAAAACACATTATTTGATACTTTTATAAGGGTATAGTGTCAAAACAATTCAAATCATAAATATCAATCCTAGGCGGCATGGGTATCATTTATCATGTCGCCACACTAGGCTTTACAATTAAAACCGCAATATCACGTATTGGAAATTGGATATCCGTCATGAGTCGAGGCAAGGGGCAAGCTCCTCTCCGATTCGAGACACTCTAGCAAATGCCTCAGGACCCCATTATGATGCTTGGATCTTCAGGGCTGGTCCTCTCTTATTTTTGAGGATTAGTTATTCCTGAACACACGTTTCCCGGTCCTTACAGACCTACATCTGAGGCGCCTCGTATCCAACAACCACATGGGTGAAAATTAAATAAATGTCAGGGCTGGTAGGTCACTGACACCACCACCAACTAGAAAGAAACGTCGTGCTCTCCCTGTAGTCACTATCCCGTTTTTGACTCATACTGAGGTGTGAGGCTCGCGAATTCACGTTATGCACAAAGCTGTGCCACACAGGCCGAGCTTTGATCATCAACCACAAGAATTTGCTTTTCAACAGAAGCCTTGATCAATTGCCACTTACGCGTGCCACACTGGCAATTCACTCCATGCGACTGATGTCCATCGATATACAACCTATGAGCTCGTACGTCTCAGAGAAGGGCGTTAAGCAAGAGAATAAATTCTCCGCCGCCAAACAGATGTATATTTAATAGAGATCAATCAACACAGAATAAAATCCAATGTCAGACACACAATCCATCTACAAGTTCGTTCTGGGTCTGAACGAAACCGGAGGCACTTTCCTCGCATATCCATCCATCTCCAAGTACGTCTGGACGATCACCAACTGATTCCCTCATCTTGGGTGTACAGCCCAATCAAGATCATCAGTATTCACCCAAACGATGTGTAGACTTCCAGTCTTCTACCACCGTCTTCATCTTCGACATCTTGTCGAATCGGTTATTCAGAATGGGTATAAACCCGGCCTTTTTGAATAACCCATGTATATGATAAACAAATGTTACACAAACACAACAAACACCTCATTCCAATTCGGAATATTCTTTTATTCACAAAATCACATTCTTAGGGAATAGGTTCCCATTAATTTTATTAAAGATAAATTCTTCTAAATTTATTCTTTAATCTTCCTTTGGATATCACTTCAAACCATATTATGGTTTTCCAAACTAGTCGGGATTAGCGAACCACACCGAAGTAATTGTTTATTTTATTTCCCAATCCCAACCTATTCATCCCATGGAGCAAAACTGGCAATACTCCATATCTAACACCACGGTGTTATCGGTAAAATTATTACCATTTCACGTTCAAATCTAATTAAAGATTTAACTATGGAGCAAAACTGGTGATACTCCATTCTCGATCATTTTTCAGATTTGATAATTTAAATTATCAATTCACATTTCAATCTAATTAAAGATTCATTAAAAGTCCACTTAGTTTTAATCTTTTCAAAAATCAAAAACCTGTCTTTAACTGGGTTAAAGAACCAATGTCATCTAAAACACGATTCACGATAAACCCAAAATCACACTCTATTGTTAATCGGGTTAAAGAACAGGTGTTGTTCAAAACACCGCTCACGATAAACCCAAAAACCAATTCAAATTCAATTCCAATTAAATATTATTTAATTGATACACTTCATTAAATCTAAATAGAAAGATTTAATCTTTTTCTCTATTGGGCTTAAGAACAGTGTTAATGAAGACACCATTCACGACAAACCCAAATCACATTTTATATTAAATACAGGGCTCTGAATAGAAAATATACCGGCTTATATTCAATATCAAATCCTAAAACCAAAAATATCGTATTGGAAATAACGATATAAAATATATCTTTCAAATTCCCATAACAATATCTGTATAGTCACGAAATCCAACATCGAAATATTCCGAAGATAATTTCGATTCAACTCCAGTCCAATTCACGTATTGGGAATATTGATTATTTTTAAAATCACTTTCAAATTCAATTTATTTATTTCAAAAATAAATTGATTTTAATTCTAGTTCAAAACTAGTTCATTTTGACAAAAATATATTTTATCCTTTCAAATGTGGAATTTTTCATCCCAGTTCTTTCCAATTCATATATTATGATTTTACACAAGTTATTAATATTTTTAATAATTTTATCAAGGCCCGTACAGTCGATTTCCATCAACGGCCATCTAATTGCACTTACAACAACCTTTTCCAGATTTGATTTAGACATAATTCCAAATCCAACCGTTAGATTTCAAATCCCTAATATTCATTGGAAAGCTCTTTTTGATACGAACCCAACGGTTCCAGTTTTAGGAGAATCCGACGGTCGGATCTCCCGTAATGTCCATTCGAAGTCAATGGTCGAAATTCACGAACTGCCGTGGCGCGGCGCGTTCTATTCAGGCCATTTTATATATATAATATATATATTATATACATATTTCATTGATTTCCTTTTTAAAACGTATTTTATAAATCGTTTTAAATTCGTTTTCAAAACCATTTCAACTCTATATTCAATTTCAAATCAAAATTGAATATTTCATACCATTACTATATAAATGATAATATTTTCAAAACGTTATATTTTGAAATCACTTCTTTTTCTATATTCAGTATAAAAACGAATATAATCGATATAAATATCGTTCACGTCAAAATAGCGCAACTTTAATCAACACGGCTTTATATATTTCAATAAATTCGTTATTCTATTCAGCAAATGAATATTTATTCTATTCAACACACGACTAATCTCAACACATGAGTACTATCGACACACGACTATTTTTGTTATGTAATATATTTTATAAAATTATGGTATCTATCGTTTGATTTTTAATCAGACTCCAACTGTAAAGTGGTTCTAATCTTAAATATGATAAGGATGTAAATTTTATTGTTAAAATATTTTCCTTAACACATAAATAGTTTCGACACATAAATATCGTCAACATATGACTATTCATTCTATTCAACACATGAATATATTCTATTATATTATTGATTCTCCCGATTGGAATGAGGCCCAATCAATTACCATATAACGTTAATTATATGGATTCCATACAACACATGTATATAATAGCAACGATAAACAATCAACCATCATCCAAAGTGCACCACACAACTGCATAAGCATTAAATATAAATAATTAACGCTTACACAGCCTGTCGACCAATCGATGGACATACAATTAAATAATGGTGATTAGTGTACGCCAAATATCATCCCAACACCCGTGTGGTGTTTCAAATCAACAAACACTGAATATTATTTGTGCAGTTGGGCGATGTGTGGAATTTATCGTCCCAGTCAATATCCTTCAAATAGGTGTACATAAACAAACCGTCCGGTTTGTAAATGAATATTTATTTATTCACATTCACGTTAAAAAATATATTTTTAACGATAATTAATTTATTTCAACCATCTACATTTTATTATCGATTTCACATCAACATCACAAACAAATTTCACAACACATCAAACAAGCATACAAGCCGTCCATGGTCTGTGGACGACGGGTGTCGGGTGCTACTAAGCACCGTTTGCATCCTAGTATATATATTTATAACTAGAAAAAGAGAATTTAAAGTGAGAAGTTCTCACCAAAGCTATCCCAACTCCACGACACTTCAAATGTAGGAAATCTTCACCTTTTCGTCTTTTGTCACTTTCTTTGCCCGTATTCACTACATATATAAAATCACATTTTTATATGTTGCTATGTATATAAAAAATCTATTTTTACACTGCTACTATATAGATAAAAATTCTATTCTTACACCTCTATTATATAGATAAAAATTCTATTTTTATAACGGTTTTCATATAATAAAGATTATATTTTTATCACGCTATTCTTTATATAAAGACTTCGACTTTTCATTTCATCACTATAAAAATCACATTTTTTAACTTCATTATATATATATAATAAAAATCAGATTTTTATTTCGTTACATATATAAAGATGATATTTTTACTATCTACATCATATAAAAATTATATTTTTATACTTCTACAATATAAAAAATTATATTTTTATACCGCCACTTATATAAAAATCACATCTTTGCTCCTTCTACATAATAAAGATCAAATCTTTACTATCGATATAATATAAAAATCGTATTTTTACTCTCTTACATTAATAAAAATCCTATTTTTATACTTTACATTATATAAAGATTACATTTTTATCACGCTATTCTCTGTATAAAGATTTCGCATTTTCAAATATAAAGATTTTGCCTTTTCAAATATAAAGATTTCACCTTTCTTCATTTAAAAATATCGTCTTTCTTCCTTATAAAAGTATCGTCTTTCTTCCTTTAAAAATACGGTCTTTCTTCCTTTAAAAATATGGTCTTTCTTCCTTTAAAAATATCGTCTTTCACTACATAAAAATATTAACTTTCTTTGTATAAAAATGTAAACATTATACATACAAAAATTCAGATTTTTATTTGCAAAAATAAATTAAACAAAACAAAATAAATTAAATAACTTACATTGATTTTAAGGAGGAGCGGGGCGTTTTCTCGCTGCGTTGGAGGTGTAGTTTGTCGGAGAAGGCGATTATAGGGCGTCGGCGGGGCCAGCAGGGGGTGGAGGAGGTCGGGGCGAGGCTCAGGGGGTCTGGAGGCTAGGGGAGGCGGTTTCAGGGGCAGAGGAGGGTGGCGGATCGGGTTTCAGGGCGTCGGGCTGAAAACGAAGGGAAGAAGGAGGAGGAGGGAGAAGGAGAAGGGGGAGGCAGCGCACCACCTGGGGGGCCGCGATGAAGTGGCGGCGGCGGCGGTTCACCCCCCCTTCGCCCCTTTTTATTTTTATTTTTATTTTTATTTTCGATTGTGAAATGAACGGGGGGGGTGGGGAGGGGCTGAGAGGAATATAGGAGAGAGAGGTTTTATTTTTTATTTTTATTTTCAATTTCAAAAAGTTGACTTTTTATTCGACCACTAAAAGAGGTCCACCGCCTGTCGTTCGTAGCTAATTACCCCCATTCCAAACACAACGGGATATGTATCGCATGCTTATTCGATCGTTTCAATCAGTGTTCGTCAAAATCAAAATATAACTCTGTATATTGAATTTGAGCGCACATTTCAATTTATCGTGGCCACATACGAACTCAAAAACTTACAGAAAAATTATTTCTAGCTTCGTGTTGACGATACGGTCCTAACAAAACTAGTTTCGTCGAATTCTGAGACCGTTGGAAAAATGGCCATTTTCCAGTCGATTAAAATCAACTAAAACTGGTCAAACGCGTTTTCCTTTGCCACGCTCACATATTGATTCAAAAATTTTTGAAAATTCGAATCTAGTAATAACTTGATATCACGGATCCAACAAAAGTGGTTTCGTCGAAATCCGAGGTCGTTTGCAAAATGGCTATTTTAAGGGCTTAAATTCCATAGCGACTATTCTGAAATATCAACCGGACATATCTTTTGATCCCCGCTATGAAATTTTGATTTTTCGGATTCATTGGAAAGATATACTCTTCAAATATTTTTGGTTTTTCTAAAATCCGGTTTGTTTTGCACCCGGTACATTCATTTGAAGTTTGAAATCGAATTATCGAACTACCGCGCCATTTTCAATTCCTTTTATAATTTAAAATAAATATTTTTATTCTAACGACGACGTATATAAATATATACGTTCGAATTCTTTTCAAATTAAATTTCTCGTTGACATTATTTAAAATAATTCATTTTAAATGTTCAAAATTCATCGAAGTTGCCAAAATAAAAATTTTAATTGGCTCGCATTTCCGGGTTGTTACAAAATAATTTTTTTTATGCTAAAGATAACAAAAGTTAGAGCATACCATTTTGATTCCTTTTCGAAAACTTACAGATAGTGAAAGCAGTCCAAAAATCCATTATTTTACGCCCAACTACCTATACATAGAGCATGATTTTCCCTACCTTGCTGGAAACGTGTAGAAAAAAACAATTATGTAATTAAACTTTTCATTGCAAACAGTCTTCATATGAATATCACCAATCTAGTTAACGCCGACCTAAAAACTTGTTATGTACTTTATGTTCAACTGGCAATATAAACTTATGCTCAGTTGATAGTTTTCACTTATTCCATGCTATATCTATCACTTCTTCAAACCATGCTTTCGTATTTCCTTTAAAAAACCAAAGAGAAATGTAAGAAAAATTAACCAATCAAAAAGTATACAATAAAATAATATTAGATCATATCTTTTGTGTCAAAAACCCTTGCAATATCAAAATAGAAAGTTAAATCTGATTTCAAGTAATGCTAGATTATGTATTAATAAAGGAAAGAGAGAGTATATGCACATTTTAATACTCAAAGATCAAATAGGATTATTATTCTAGCGTAAAAAATAAAGCATAATGATTCTTAAATTCAAATGATCGTGCTTAAAATGAGTACAACATTACTGACAATCTGCACATAGATGGAAATGGATATCCTTAGTCAAAGCACCTTTAAGCTTCAATTTACATAACTTAGTCAAAAAGGAATTTTCTCATCATGAAGTTCAATCCTACTTCTTCTTCAATTAAGCATCTTTATTTTTTGTCTCAATGAATATATAATTGGAAAAAAATTACGCAACCTAGTAACCACATATAGCAAAGAACAAAGACTTTGGCTACATCTACCACTACGTTGGATCATACTTCCTTATTCGTTTCAATAGAACCGAAGTGAATGTGCTAATTAGAAAATAAAACAAATTCAATTTTATATTTGGTGTTTTAAAGATTAATAAATAACAAACTATGATTTTGAATAAACATAGACAATCTATTCACAAAATCAACATGCATATTTTAGTATTCCATCATCAAATAAAAGTCCTACTTTAGCATGAAAATAATAAGGATCATTTCATTCGAATGATCTTTCTTAGAAAGTACAAAAATACTCACTTCCACATAGTAGTTAACAATATATTCTTATGCAAAGCAATTTCTGGTAATAATTTCCACAATTTAGTATTAAAAAAGGGTTAATTTTCCAGCGTAAATCATTTTTATTTTTTGTCTTCATATATTGAAGATATCGATGGAAAACAAATATGCAAAGTTGTAATAAAGAACAATGATGATAAATGAATACGTTTGCACGAGGATACGTATTATACCTTAAATGCTCTTCCAAGCATATCCGCCACTACTTTGAATTGTCCTTCCTTTATGACAGCAAACCTTTAAAATATATGCATACCTGAAACACATTTCAATGGTGCTTCTACATCACTTTCTAGGTTTAGGTACAATACAGCAGAAAAGAGAACAGTGCATCAATTGGAATATTATGTACTATATTTAGAATATTATGGTATGAGTACTCATGCATGCATAGTAACAATTGAGCAAGCATAACACCTGCAATATAATTTGTCAAGGGGATTAATTTGAGACACCAACATTAAAAGGTAAAGTAGTTCAATTTTAAGAAAAAAATTTGAAATGATTATTACTGAATTTTCCTGTAAGCAGAAAATTTTCCACTTGTATGACACTGTGATTCACATGTGAAAAAAATGTCAAAGTAAAAATGTATCAAGTGTTGTAATATATATATATATATATATATGAATGTTGTGAATATGCTTTTATTAGTTCTATGTTTAGTCCCACATCATGGGAAAAAGATAAAGATCAGCTCCAAAAGCCTATATATAAAGTAGCCAATGTAATAGAAAGAATATACATCTGAATGAATAGAAATGTCCTCTCTCCTTTATTTCTTCTGTTTTGTGTTCATTTCATAACACGTTATCGGCACGAAGCCCTTTTAGAGCTATTGTTTGAAATATTCTAGATCTATATTTATGGATCTATCATGTATGTTGTTTTTTTAATGTTTCGAAATAATATAGATCTACATATATGAACTTTTTGTATCTTCTGCTTAGATGTGATCCATACTTCTAGATCACCTTTCTTTTTCAGTTTTTGTAGATCTAGATTCTATTTTAGTGGATCTAAACTTTTTAGATCTAATTATTTTTTAACTTAGTGGTTTTTAGATATCCACCTATTTATATTTGATCTAGTATTATGGTATACCAAATATATTTTTAGGAAGATCTATTTATTTTCTTTTTATAATATTATATATAGATCTTTTACCTCATACGCCATACATAAAACATCTTCATTTGCTACTTTATCTCTTCAATAATAGAGAAGTCATTGCTAATAGGTATGCATATATGTAAATAGCAAGCTGCTTGTTTGCCAATATATGTATTAATGTGGCCATTATTTTTGTTATGTAACATGGTGTACGGCTCCTTGACGATTTGTAATGTTTCATTATTGCAAGAAGTTCATTATAAATGTATAAAGAAAGACTTGCAGATTTGGATTTTTTTTTATGATTCTGTGCTGTAATATATTCAATTTATTACATCCATGTATACGGTTCTATCCTATTTTACGCGATCTGCATATTTTTTTATGATATAACAGTACTATAGTTTCATCATTTTGTCTGCTCGTTAATTTATTAATTCGTTTTGATAATTATAGAACATGTATACTGATATGTGGATTTTGTTTAATTAAGCAACTGCAATTATTATTTTTGTGTAATTCACAAAAATGTCAAACACTGAAATCTATTTACAATCTCAATGCTTAGAGAGTGCCATTAAAAATGGTAATAATATGTCCCAGCAGGACAAAGCAAAGGCCCTGATATTTCTAAGAGTCCATATCCACGATGATCTAAAATCAGAATATTTAACTGGAAAAAAAGATCCTCTCCACTTATGGAACTCCCTGAAGGAGCATTATGACCAACAGAAGACGGTCATACTTCCAAACACAAAGCAAGAGTCATTGAACCTGAAGTTCACATGCAAATGACCTGAAGCTCATATAATCTAAAGTCCATATACAAATTCTTTCAAATAAGGAACCTGAAGTTCATATGCAAACAAGGAACCTGAAGTTCATATGCAAACAAGGAATCCGAAGTTCATATTCAAACGAGAAACATGAAATAAATCATAAAAGCATGTAATTGCATTTAATATTTGCATATAGCAAATGACCTGTAAAAGGAAAGGATTTGAAAAATCAATGAAAGGAAAAAATTTAACAAAAAGGAAAAAGCCTTATATTCCAACTTTATGCTACATGTAATCTCTTGAAGAGACTTATTATTGGAAGAGATCATTACATGTATAATAAATACTATTTTCTTGAAGAAAAAGAGTCAAATGACTCTCATATGTGAAAAAAAGGGCACTTTCTAGAAAAGTTACTTTAATTTAAAATATATAATAACAATATATGTCTTATGATAAAACTTGAAGTTTTATTATAGTCATTTTGGAACATATTATATTTCTAGAAGAAATATTTCATTGTTTCTTAGGAAAACTTTTATAAAGAAAATATGCATCCTGAAGATCATATTGAGTTAAGACCTAAATATTGATCTTAATTCTGCACATGGGAAGGGAATGCAAAAAATATTTTTGTCATTACATGGAAAATTTAGAACCTGCAGATTCTAAAAAGGCAAGAAGCAATTTTGATATAAAAAGAAAGATATAAAAGATTTTTATATGAGTTGTATAATTTAAAAAAAGAATATGTAATTTTTTTATGTTTGTGAATTTTGTATAAATTTACAAGTTTTTCAAATCATTCATATTGAAGAATGAGAAAAAAATTAAATATGAGATATGTAGTTTATTTTTGTTTATAGTTGTGAATTTTATGTAAAGATCTGTAAATTTTTGAACCATTCATGTTAGAGAATGCAAAATGTTGATTATGTGATTGATAAATATATTATATTACCTTATTGTAATAAATGCATTGAATGCATTAGTTATTGTTAGTTAATTGATGTATGTTTGTATTTGGAATATGAACAAACATATGTATTATTATTCGATGTATTTAGATAGTAATAACTAATGTTATGGAAGAAAGGATAGAACCACAACCTGAAGTTGTGCAAAGAAAATATTTATACTGGAAGTTGTATAACTCAAAGTCCTGGACCTGAAGTCTTGAATTATATATATATATATATATATATATGTATGTATATGTATAAACATTTTTCATAAAGTATACAAGTTTGAAATCTTGTCGATTAGCTAGAATGTAAAAGCTTCTAAAATAGAAGTATGTTAAAAGACTGAGAACCAGAAGTTCATCATAAATTTATAAAATTGATATGCATATGTATGTGTATATATATGCATAGGAACTCGAAGTTCCTCAATCAATGAATTTGAAATACTTCATAATTTAAAAGCCTGAAGCTTTATTCAAACCGTATGAAATAATAACATTATACTTCTTAGTTAAATCATATGAGACAATAATAAAGCATTCAAAGATTGTGCAATTTTCAAAATGAGTTGTATCTTGCTTATATATTTATATTTACATATCGTATTGAAGAATAAATTTTAACAACTCGAAGTTGTTATATATTTTATTTGAACCAGAAGTTCAATACAGTTTACCAAAGTTGAAATTGTTTATATATTATTTGAACCAGAAGTTCAATATAGATAAACAACTTGAAGTTGTACATATATTTCATTTGAACCAGAAGTTCAATATAGTTCCAAATCAGATATTTTGGATATTATGATACGATATATAAGATTCGCATTGATATTGCTTGATAAGTAAAAAAATTAATGATTGGAAACTTATGAACAATTTGTTCTAAAGTAAGTAACTCTAATGAGAAAGAATATGCAAATCAAATACATATGTAATACGTGGACACACGTGTATACACATATATGCGAAAAATTTATTAACAACCTGAAGTTGTCATGAGCTCATATTATAAATCATGCATATATTATATTTCAGAAAGTCGATTGACATCAATATTGAATGACCTGAAGTCATGTGCATACTCAAATGATAGAAAATTCCTCCAAGTCATTGAATCAATGAAAGGGAATAAGTAATGTAATATGAATGCATCTTATCAATTAATAAGAGCATTATCCTCCTACAATTGAATACATCTAATGTATTTGCTAGCTATGATGCTATAATGGATAAAAAATGAATCCAAAGTAGGTTTATTATTTAAAGTGACATTGTTTGTCAACATTGAGGTGGAGGATAAAGGAATCATCGATGTTAAATATTTGCTAACATATAGAATTATGCAAAGTATTAAGTAACTTGCATAAATTATCAATTATGTCCCTAATAGACTTTCTCCAATATATATTTGAATCCCCGAAGGATCAATAGGTGTAAATCAAAGATGAAAATGTGGTATAAAAGTCAGTTCAAAATATCTTTGGAGTAAGTCATAAAGATGCAAAATAAAGGAGGTAAGTGTTCCTGAAGAAACACTTAAAGGTGCTTTAAAAGAAACCCATGACATGATTGTCAAAATAACCCCAGAAGTGGTTTAGATACCTAAAGTATGATAATTTTTTGAGATATCAATAAATCATGTATATAACTAACAGAAAATAATCATCGATGATAAATTAATAAATAATAAAGCGCTTATATTTATAAATGGATTAAAAATCCCATACTAGAGAGAAACATGATTGGCCATCATGAAATTCTCCTAAATAAGATATATGGGCCTGTAGTCCATAAGATATGAACTTGTAGTTCATAAGATAAAATAGAAATATAGATAATGAAAAAAGCACATGGAAGTTACTAAATCGCCATAGAGTATCAAGTGCCATGAGCATTGTATTTTTCAGAGATAATTGAATTGATTAAAGTGGTGAAAGTGGTAAAACACTTATAATACCCCAAAGGTATAAACGATGAAAGTATACAAATTTTAGAAGAATTTGAATAACTTTGGTAGTGATAAAGAGCAAGAAATGTAGATTACAACATTCTTTTAAGTATTGTTGTGATGAAAATCTTGAAATAATTCATGATGAGTAGATCACTTCCTGCTTTCAAGAATTGTTGTAGTGAAATTCTTAATATCCATTGAAGCGGTAGTTCCGATATGCAAAAATTATTATAATATATATGTTCCTGAAGAACATAAAGAATACAAAGAACATGTCCGATAGATTACAACATTCTTCTAAGTATTGTTGCAATGAAAATCTTGATATACTTCAAGATGAGTAGATTTCTTCCTGCTTAGTGTTTTTGTAATGAGAGTTGTCTCACTCATCAAATGTGTATTGCAATATTCAAGCCCGATTGAAACAGAAAATTATAAGCACCTGAAGTGTATTCATAAATGAATATTAGTATCATACGAATCACAAAAGGGAGGTGTTTTAAATAAGAAAGCATGCCTGAAGCATGGATATACACATGAAGTTTTAAAAGAAAAACTTCATTAAGAAGGATTTGTAAGCAATTTGAGTAATTGAAAGAAGAATATGAATTCAGAGGAAATTATTAAATCAGCGGGAGCATCCATAAGTACGATATAATGCACTCTTTTTTCTTAACTAAGTTTTTCCCTACTGGGTTTTCTTAGTAAGGTTTTAATGAGGCATGGCTCATGATCCAGAAGCATCAACCCAAAAGTAACATACAAAAATAAGTTATAATGTACTCTTTTTCTTTATTCAAGATTTTTCCTACCGGGTTTCTCTTAATAAGGTTTTAACGAGGCATAACATTGATCCAGAAGTATCATACTACTTTTGACGTAGTAAATATAACATTGTATGTTGTACTCTTTTTCCTTCACTAAGATTTTTCCCATCGGGTTTTTCGTAGTAAGGTATTGACGAGGCAACGTTTTGATCCAGAAGTATCAAACATATTTTGATGCAGCAAACTATTATTTATGAAGAAGACAAGGCAGTTTGCATGGCTCAGATTCAAGTGAATTATATCAATAATGAAAGGATGGAGCACATTTCTCCAAAATTTCTCTTCACATATGCATGAACGGATAACAAGAACGAGGGGAAACAAATCCAGTTTCAAGAAAAGAGGGTAGATTCGTTCTCAAAGGCAATTTCCAAATCAACATTCCGGAAGATGATATACAAAATTGGCGTGCGTCGACTACATCAATAGACTAAATGAGTAATGAGTTATAAATAAGGGGGAGCATATGAAATTATGCTATAATGTTCTCTTTTCCTTCACTAATATTTTTCTCATAGGGTTTTAGTTATTAAGGTTTTTATTGAGGCATTATCTTGATCCTGAAGTATCAACCCTTACGGTAACATTGTAGAACATGTTACCTAAAGAGGAAATAAATTTGCACTCTTTTCCTTGTTTATGATTTTTCCTACAGGGTTTTTCATAAAAAGGTTTTTAATGAGGCATTGTTTTGATCCTGAAGCATCAAACTCTTTTGAGGAATATCATTTTAATATGATATTCATAATGTTGGACGTTGTACTCTTTTTCTCATTCAAGGCCTTTCCTATTGGTTTTTTCTGATAGAGTTTTGAAGGCAACAGAAAATAGTTATATCGATTGAATGGATATATGCAAGCAAGATAATAATAAAGGGGAGCAATCATCATATATGTTTTAAAAGGGACAACTTCAAGTTAGCAGAGCATTCAAGTTTTTGAAGACGCATATTCAAGTGGGAGTGTTGTAATATATATATATATTTGTGTGTGTGTGTGTGTGTAAGTGAATGTTGTGAATATGCTTTTATTAGTTCTATGTTTAGTCCCACATCATGGGAATAAGCTAAAGTCAGCTCCAAAAGCCTATATATAAAGGAGCCAAAAGAATATACATCTGATTGAATAGAAATGTCCTCTCTCCCTTATTTTTTCTGTTTTGTATTCATTTTATAACATCAAGAATGAATGTCAAGATGATAAATTATTTTTAGCTAATTGTTTAATAAATGAGATAAGTGGTCCTTAAGAATTAATTACAATGAAAGATGATGAATATATTGGTCAAGTGAAAAATGCTAACCACCTAAAAACAGAAAATCAGCAATAATGATGCAGTAGTGTAGGAAATGAATTCATTCTTCCACATGCATTCCTCTTACTTATATTTGGTAGTTAATTTTCATGTAATGAAAAAATTGAAGAGTTACCGATTCAAAAGTAAATCAGTTAAAATAAAGTTCTAAAAATACCTCCATAAATCCGAACTAATCATCATCCATGTATATTGAGCTAAAGCATTGAACAAAAGTTATCCAAACCTTCTATATCTTTGCTTCAACCGAGTATTATTACAACTAAGTATACTAAAAGAAAGATGATAAATTCACAGCAGATGAAAAGTAAAGGAAGATAACTAACATAAAACCGGTACCCAAATCGATTTAGATGGTAAAAAGCAAATATTTTGGAAGATTGCAATTACTGTATGTGAATGTGGTTGATGGAATATGCATCCCTCAAAGCATGTTTTTTCTTTTAATGTCAGAAGAGTATTCTAGGTAGTACAAAAAAGGCTTCGCTTTAATTTATAAGCATCTATGTATACAGTTCGCTAACAAATATTACTCAAAATTAGTCAATATTTAACAAATGGTTAATGCGACTGTTAAGTTTTAGAAATAGTAGAATTGATAATTTGCAGGCACGTGACGATTGACATTTGAATCATTAAAATTTTGTCAACAACTGAACAGATTTAGCAAAAATTAATTGCACTATAATTTATTATCAATAAAATGGAATTTTCTTTAGTGCTTTATAACTAATTTTGAAAACCTTACCAAAACAATGAATTAATGGCTAATGTCATAAACAATAATTTAGATACAAAAATCAAAATTGTTGTAATTTTGTTTCTAATGTAATGAAGATAAGTTTCCATAACAAAGAGAAGTTTATAAAAATTCACACAAAAACTAAATTTTTCTAATAAACATCTGATGCATCCCAAATAAAAATATTACATCTTTACTAATAATCTTTACTAACAATCGGAATAGGTTTGGTGTCACACTTTTTTGGTGTACACGCAAACTACCGAAAATGCTCTTTACTAAAAACAAACACATATGATAAAAGGAATTAAATCAAGAAAAAAACGGAAAGTATTTAAAGTTAAATAGCAATGTTCCTTTAATTTGCCATGCTTGTCATTAATGACATTAATAGAGACGTAAATGGGAATAATGTTAAAATTTGAAAGCAGAAAATTAAATCTAGAATGGTAACGTAAATGGAATTAAATCACGCGTATGTTTGAATTCGAAAATAAATGCGCATCGTAAATGGAATTAAATCACGCGTATGTGTGGAAATATTTATTTAAAGAGTATGTGCACGCGTATTAAGAATGGAACTTTTAAAATTAGAAATATAAATAAATGTTTTGAATAACGGTGACACGAATTAACATGCATGAATTAGAAACATAAGAAAATTAATGCACAGTAATGAAAATAGGAAAATAAAAAGAAACTATTGAGCAAATAAATATGCAGAAAAATAAAATGGGCAAGAAATATACCAGGCCATGTACTAACGACATATTTTTATTTTGTTGAATGGCTCCATGCGTGCCATCACCACGCGCGGAGCGCGTGCCATCACCACGCGCGAAGCGCGTGCCTATACGTCTCGTACATAAAATTAGAATGATTTCACACTAATCGTCCAAAAGAATTCTACCAAATTTAATATAAATGACAATTTAATATTTCATCATTTATCCACTTATGGAAAGCAATGATAAAAAGGATTTTTAATGTAATGCTCTGATACAAAATTTTACAACCATAACAAATGAGTGAACCAATCGATAAAAACGACAAAATTTATAATGAAATCGATTGACAGTAATCCAAATAAAGAAATTACAGGTAATACATATAATTCCAATTTAGTGCACGTAAATTTTAATGCACGTAAATTTTAAAGCACTAAAATTGTTCAAACTGATTACAAAGCAAGTTTCCATTACAATCTTCTACATATATGCACAACTCTGGAAATGAAGCAAACCAAATAATTGAAATACTAACATTTATAAAAATAAAAAACCCGCATTTATTGTCCAAAAGAAGTGTTGAACTAATATTTGTAGGTTATATTTTTATTAAGCACTGCAAGTATACTTCAATAGAATTTTTCTTTGCCTATTATATATACATGAATATTTTTTTTTTTTTTTTGAAAATGATACATGAATATTTTTACTTCTTCCATGAATTGGCTTAACTGATAACAAACATATAGAATAAGAAAAATATATCGCTTCATGGTCCAAAATAACTACTAAACGTGATATTTTTTATGTGCTATTTTTGTCAGTAAACTGCGAGTACATTTCAACTAAAAAGAAATTGCTTTTGTCATAAAATACATTTATATTTAGCAGCGATTCTCATAAATATTGAAGATACGTTTAACACGATGAAAGCATGATGATATGCATTACTGTCTTTAAAACTTAACCCAAGTTTCTATTTTTATGTAAATCCAATACCATAGTCAAAACGAGAGCATACAACTAATTACCCAAATGGTTTTACCAAGCACAATTTTTTTGTTTGTTTCATAAGTAGAATCATCGAAAAGTATGAAAGTACCTGATTTTTATTGAAATGCATACATCAGTAGACAACCAGACTTTTCTTTCTTAAAATCTTGATGTTCTACAATGGAAAAAGGAAAAATTATAGACATTGCAAACAAAGCAACCAAATAAAGAACTTCCATATTTTATCAAATTTACCTGTTCGCTATTAGAATTTCACGGACCACACATATAAATGGGTTAGGAACCGGAATGCGACATACCATATATAAATAAATGATTTTGTTTCATAAAAAATTAATTAAAAAAACTATGAGTATGTCAATAAGACCTTTCAATTGAAAAAAAATTTATACACATATATATTGTTGTACGTATAATTTATGTGTTGATCGAAATAATTAAGTGCCGGTGAATTTAATAAATATGTTGCAGTTCACTGGATACCAAACGATTGTGCATACTTTAGTTTGAACTACTTTTCTATGAATAAACAAATAGTAATCATTTCTCCATGTATACCCTATAAAGTTCACAGTCAAATTTTTACCGGATGAGATAACATTATTACAAAAATAGTCTTAATTTGTATAAGCATTTTAAAATTTATTAAACTAGGTTGCTAAACCATATACAAAAGCCTTAACACGTTGTGAAATTTGTCCCAGTTAGAAACTTATGATTGAAAATCAAACACCTATATAAATTTCCATGGAACATAAGCAGGTGTTACCAAATAATAAAAATAGAATTCTGGGAAGGCCATGATAAAATATACCTTGCCAAATTGGATGAATCAATGGAAAAATTAGTTAATAGTAATTTTGATGAAAAATCAAATCTAAATTAATTTTGTTTCCATCAGGGAAGATAAATTCCATGCAGACAAAAGTGCAATGAAACTTCAGTTTCAACTTAGACACATAAAATCCTCGACCAAATGATTAACCTTCTAACACAAAATTACGATAACATGGATTGGTAGTTCGAAATGAGTAATCAAGATAAATAAATGTTATTTTTATCAGTAAACTGTAAGCATTAATCCTGTTTAGTACACATTAATTCAGATTTTAAACACCTAAGAGAGAACCAACTTAACAAATTCAAGTTTGGAAAGCTTCAACATCTATCACCTCCAAACTTAAGCCCAAAAATTCATAAAAAGATCATATATCACATCCTATCAAGACTGACTATGCAAACTCCTTCAACATATACTATTACTCTATAAGAAATCGGAACATTGGAAACAATAATAAAAATTCAAAAGTCCTAACGCTACAACCTGGTAGAAATAAGTGGCTGTTATAGTTATACAAATATATAACTCAATCATTTGTATATGCCCATGTTGGAAACAATGGTTCGGTTGAGTCGTGGACTAGGTCACTTTCTTGAAGACGTTTCGGCGTTCTACTCAAGGTGCAAAGTAGTTCGTACTTTTCGCCGCCACCTCTGGGATAAAACAGCCCCTTCCTTGTTTTTCTTTCTATATCGGATCATTTGCACATATGAAGCCGATTCTGTTTGCACTCAAAAAATAATACTGCTCAAGTTTATTTTCTTTCTATTTTGGTAAAAGATTGGTTGAGAAGAGGATAGAAAAATATTTATGATTTTTCTTTCTGTGGAACAGGAAAAGAGAGTTTTTCCAGAAAAAGAGCAATGAAAAAATGTTCTGTATTCTACATATTTTCTGGTCTATGATCAAGTTCTTATACAGAAGAAACGTTAGCTATTCTAGTGGGAGGAAAATTGGACTGCAATTAATGCCAAATTAAATGAAAAAACGTTCAAAGAAATTTGCAATGTGTAAATTGCATTCGTTTCATAAAGAGATGAATGTTAATAAATATTAATTTATTACCATTCATTGCAATTTGTTAATGCTATTTATATTTTGCAACAGCTCAATCAAATACGTGTATGTATGTATGTATGTATGTATATATATATATATATAATCACAACTGTTATGCAAATGTAACAGCTCTCAGGAAAGAATTTACTGATACAAAATATAATACCGTTTTTAACTTCTAACGGCTCTATGCATTAATGGCTCATAAATATGTAAATATATTACCATTGTAATTTTCAACGGCTCTATTGTATTAATTGCTCAATAATAAAATTTTGGTAATGCAACTAATTCTTTTTTTAAATAAATTCACAAATTGTTCCAATAATCCCCCACTTGAATTTCTTAAAAATATATTTTCGAGCAGTTAATTAAAAATACATAAGATTGTGCATAAGCAAAGGTGTCATCCGACTTGAACCTTTGCATAGTGAGTAAGATTCAGTTTTTACTAGAGTGACACGTAGTCTTGAACTCTATTCCTGACATCAAACCACACACAACCTTTCTAGAGTGCAATCAAATAAGCCCGTGCATTTATGGCCATGCACGTCTATCCCAGTTTAGTGAATGCTCTAGGAATCTTGCCCAAACTCCATAGGAAACGGCCACATTTCCACATTCACATAGGTGAGTCTATCTAGAGTACTCCTGAAGGTAGGTACTCCACTCCAAATAGAGTATAGATCTCATTAAGTGTTTCTATTAACTCATCCTCTAATCACTTCAGGAATACATGCTTCTTGGTTTATTAAATAGCATGTTCAACTCCTATCACTACACAACTTGTTTTTACCCATTGAACCTAGTTCTTGGGATCTCATGTCATTTAGGTCGGGTTACCATTGTGCGTGACTCATCAATCTAAGGGCAATAGTCCCATTCTTTTAGATTCATTCAGGACTTTCTTTCTGATCAGTCCTTTCGTCAAAGGTCTGCCAAATTATCATCACTTCATATGTGATGTTCTCTAACAATACTGTGCATACGACTGTCATTTCTTACCGTTGTAATATCGGTTTTGTCCTTCTTCCAATAGTCATCAAATTTTCATCACTATGTATGAGATGTTCTCTTACAGTATTGTCCTTACGACTGTCGTCTTGTACCGTTGTAATAATGGTTCCATACTTTTTGCAATAGCCGCAGTACTATCACAATCGATTACACCACTGGTGTCGATTTTTCCCATTTAGGGATCTCAACTAGCAGATTTCTTTAGTTCTCTGCTTCTTCACTAGCTGTGGCTAGTGCTATTATCTCAATTTCTATAGTAGACTGAGTCAAAATAGTATGTTTCCTAATTTTTTCAAGAAACAACTTCTCTAGTAATGCTAAATATATAGCCACTGGTTGCTTTCGAATCATCATATAAAGTATTCCAGTCTGCATCGGAATAACCTTTTTCAACAGCTGTAAACTTTTTATATTGTAATCCAAGGTTCAAGGTTTATTACAGGTATCTGATAACCCTCTCAATAACATGTCAATGCTCTATACTAGGTCTACAAGTAAACTTGCATAATAATCCCACAACATAGGCAATGTTGGGTCTAATACAATCAGTGACATCCGAAGGCTGCCAATGATGCTCGCTTACTTTGACTGTCTTACACATTCACCGGTGTTCTTAAATGTCTTTACACTAGGATCATATGATGTACATGCAGGTTTACAGTCAAAGTGATTGTCTTTCTTTAGAAACTTCTCAATATAACGAGATCGATCCAAAGAAAGTCCTTTTTTCGGACCTAGTAATTTTTTTAATACCAAGGATAACATTCGCTTCACCTAGATCTTTCACATCAAAGTTGGCACTTAATTGGGATTTGACTAAGTTTATGGCATGAATGTTTGACCCAAAAAATAAGTACGTCATCTACATAAAGGCATATAATAGTGCAAATGTCATTCTTAAATTTGTAGTGAATGCATTTGTCACTTTCATTAACTTTAAACCATGTGAAATGGTTGAGTTATCAATTTTTTTATGCCATTGTTTAGGTGTTTATTTTAAACCATATAATGATTTATCTCATTTGCATACTTTATGTTCTTGACCATGTAATACAAATCCTTCAGGATGGTCCATATAAATTTCTTCTTCTAATTCATCGTCCAAGAAATGCGGTTTTGACATCCATTTAGTGTATTAATAAATTATGAATGAAAGCAAGTGAGATTAATACCCGAATGGATGTAATTCTAGTTACAGTTGAAAAAGTGTCAAAGAAATCTATATTTTTCTTTTTACTTAAAACCTTTAGCTACTAGTCGTGCTTTATATTTATCAATAGCGCCATCAGGTTTTAATTTCTTTTGATTACCCATTTACAGCCTATAGATTTACACTAAGGGGTAAATCTACCAAGTGCCAAGTCTTATTGGATTCCAAGGAATCCATCTCATCATATATAGCCTCTTGTCAAAAGTCGGCATCTAAAGAAGATAAGGCCTTTTGGAGGTTTATGGGATCCTCCTCTATAGTAAAAGCACAAAAATCCAAACCAAAATCTTTTATGGTTCTTGCTCTTTACTTCTTCTAGGTTCAGTTTTAGAATTTATATTAAGTTTTGTTCGAATAGGCATACATGAAGTGCCCCCACTATTCCTTAATTTAAAAGAAAATTTTGTTTCATAAAAATCGGCATCATTTGATTCAATTATATTATGTGTATTTCGGTCATAAATTCTGTATGCTTTCTTATTAATAGCATAGCCTATAAATACACATTCATATGCTGTACTTTCCAATTTTATTTTCCTAGGGTATATAATGCGAATATATGCTAAATACCCCCAAGTTCTGAAGTATGATACATTGGGTTTATGATTCTTTAAAATTTCATAAGATGAAATTTTATTCTTAGATCTAGGGATTCCATTCAAAACATAGCAAACGGTTAATAATATATTCCCCACCAATGTTTTGCTGCACCAGAAATTAATAAAATGGGAACTACTAATTCGGTAAAGGTCCTATTTTTTTTGTTTTACCGTTCATATCAGGAGAATAAGGTGTAGTTCTCCCATGTAAAAAATCATGTAGTTTATAGTAATTCAGAATAGAACTAGATTCATATTTTGTTCTTCTATTACTACAAAGTCCTTTATTTTTCTTGTTTGACTAATCTTCAATTTCATTTTTGAATGTCACAATCATATCAAATGCATCACTTTTATTTTCATGAGATATACATATGTGAAATCAGAATAACCATTAAAATAGTGGTGTCCATATCTAATCAATGTTATTCATTTTCACATAAAATACTCTCACTGATAATTAAATCTACACCATTGTCATTTTTTAATGACATTCCAAAAGAAACATTATGCATGTAATTAATGCCCTTTTATAATGAAGGCATTTCCAAATTTGCATTCAATTAATCTCAATTTTTAGTGACATTTTCTAAAATTATGCATATAAACTTTGTCAATTTATTTTGATGCAAAAAAAAACCTATTCAGCCAATTAATGTCAATTCTCAATGACATTATCAAATAACATACGCATTCTACTAATGTCAAATATTTAGTGACATTTCAAATAATATATGTGTTTTATTAATGTCAATTTTTAATGACGCTTCCAAATAAACATGTGTATTACCATAAGCAACCAAAAAATTAACAGTGGCTCTCATATCCAATGACCACCGTACAAAGTCTTGCTTACAAGCATCATAATATCATTCATTATTTTGTTTGTCAACAAGCTATCTAGATAAGGATCTTCTTCTTCACTAAATAAAGAAATGGTTTGCATTTTGATTTTACCATTTGAACACAAAATTCATGCTTTGTATAAAACAAGGGTAATAACAATATTCAATTTTGGACCATTAGGCACTGACCTAATTGTATACAGATCAAATAATGACTGTTTCTTCCAAATTTTTTTCATTAGAGATCCTAGTCCAAGCAATATTATTTAACAAGCTATAAACCGATCTACCAAAGCAAACTGCTCTTAAACTAAACAAATAGTTTATCACATATAAATATATGTAAACAATAATAATATGATAATGAAAATAGTACCTTTGTCATCTTGATTGTCCTTGAAATTTCCAAGGTCTTTGATTTCATAAAATTATTTTATATTCTGTTCATGACAGAAATATCTCTACATACCTTAGCATTTTGTCCGAACTCTCTCTTGAAAATACCAATAGTCCCATGCCCGCAAACACAAAACAGTGATCCCGTCCGTACCTTGAATCTTGTCCATAATCTGTCTTGCGATAGTTTCAGCGTTGGATTGAGCGACAGCAGAAAACTCCGCGATCACTACCGATCCTCTCATGACAAGCGCGTACAGTACAAAATTATTAGGGCTTTAGCAGCAGAGAAGGATCGGCATTGAAGCCATTGTTATAAAAAGAAACGTCTTCTAATTGTTGGAAACAATGGTTTGGTTGAGTCATGGACTAGGTCACTTTCTTGAAGATGTTTCGGCGATCTACTCAAGGTGCAAAGTAGTTTGTACTGTTCGCCGCCGCCTCTGGGATAAAACAGTCTTTTCCTTGTTTTTCTTTCTATATCGGATCATTTGCACATATGTAGCTGATTCTGTTTGCACTCAAAAAATAATACTGCTCAAGTTTATTTTCTTTCTATTTTTGTAAAAAAATGGTTGAGAAGAGGATAGTAAAATATATATGATTTTTCTTTCTATGGAAGAGGAAGAGAGAGTTTTCCCAGAAAAAGAGCAATGAAAAAATGTTTTGTATTTTATATATTTTCTGGTCTATGACCAAGTTCTTATACAGAAGAAACGTTGGCTATTCTAGTGAGAGGAAAATTGGACTGCAATTAATGCCATATTAAATGAAAAAATGTTCAAAGAAATTTACAATGCGTAAATTGCATTCGTTTCATAAAGAGATGAATGTTAATAAATATTAATTTATTACTGTTCATTGCAATTTGTTAATGCTATTTATATTTTGTAACAGCTCAATCAAATACATGTATGTATGTATATATATGTATATACACTCACAACTATTATGCAAATGTAACAGCTCTCAGGAAAGAATTTACTGATACAAAATATAATATCGTTTTTAATGCATTAATGGCTCATAAATATGTAAATATATTACCATTGTAATTTTCAACGGCTCTATTGTATTAATTTCTGAATAATAAAATTTTGGTAATGCAACTAATTCTTTTTTTTAATAAATTCACAAACTGTTCCAACAGCCCATAAAACAAAAAGTACAGTAAAATGTCAAATTAACAAACCTACAACGACATGACTAAAATACAAAGTTATAGAGGAGACTCGTTGTACAAAATTTAGATCTAATGAACCAACCCTTTATTCGGCTGGTAAAGATTTAACTATAAAAAATTAAGTATGACAATGAGTACCAGGGACCGAAATATAAAACAATTTACCACTCACCCTTTGTTCGAATGACAGATCTGACAAACCATTTGCTGGTAAAGATTAACGTTCAAAATCATAACAAATTAAGTATAACTGTAATGTCCCGTATTTTAGCGAGATAATAATTAATTAATTTAATTATTTAATTAGTGATATAGAGAATTAAATGGTTGTTTAATTAAATAATAGTGAATATTTAATTAATATAAATAATAGAATAATATATTTATTTCTGAAATAGTCGGAATTAGTGAATTGACAATATAATATGAATTGGGCAGTTCAAAAATATATAATTCAGTTTGGAATTGAATATCGACAGTTGAACGTATAATTTTAATATAATTAAAATCGAGCCCGAAATGGCGCGACAGTTCGCTATTTGGCGATTTGAACTTCAACTGAATATATAGGGTCCGTTTTAAATTGGATTTCTATGAAACAAGAAATGTTCGGAGCTGGTGAAGTATATTTTTCTAATAGAAAAGAAAATTCGAGATTTCATTGTATAGATTTTGATTTATGTCCAAATCAAATTTTCGAAAAGTTGCTATGTAATTCCTTTATAATTTATAATGATATATAAAAGGAATTTCAATATAAATTGAATATCAATTCAATCGGGATTTGAATATCGAGTTATAAATCCAATTGGAGCTATACGATATTCTATGTGAATATAAATACGATAATATATATTTATTTATATTTAATTTAATTGTTTTTAAATATATTTATTTAATTAAATAGGTTATTTAGAGCTTTAAAAATAGCCAGTTTTACAAACGACCTCCGAATTCGAAGAAACCAAATTTTTTGGATTCGTAATGTTAAATTATTGTTAGATTTCAATTTCCGCGATTTTTGAAGTCAGTATGTGGCCGTACGGGGTTTTAATGTGAAAAACAGTCGATAATTCGACCTTTAAAAATGCGCTATTTTGCAAAAAGTGTCGGAATTTGACAAAACTAGTTTTGTTGAGTCTGAAATATTGTAGTGTAGCGGGATATCAAATTTCATGGAAAATGGATTTGATATGAAGATATGCGGGCTTAAAAGGCAAACGAGATTATAATGGATAATAATAATAATATCCTAACAAATATCTAGATATTTATTTCCCTATAAATATGCCCCTTTCTTCCTTATAACCTAAAATCTATTCTCTCTGTAAACTCAAAAATCAAGTCTCCACAAACTTAAATACTTAAAGCAATTAAATATCCCTCAATACTTCACGAAATTGGATGAGGTCGGATCCATTAGACTCCTCTTCCCATGAGCTTCACATCGCCCTTTAAAGTATGAGGTGCGGCATCATTTTCCAGAGGCTCGAAAATGTACGTTGTGCTAGGGCATGGGTTTGAATGGGCTTGGTGGAGTCGAGCGTCGAACTTGGTGGCTGGGTGAAGTCGGGGTGGCGATGCGGATTGTTTGGCGATGTTTAGAAGGAGCTCGGTGAAGGGGATTGAAATGCGATAGTGGAGATGGCAAGTTCAGGGACGTAGGTCGAATTTGGTTGACGGGATCAAGTAGGGAGGTGAGGGGTTGGCCGAGTAGAGCAGGAGTCGGGGAGTTCTCTGGTCGGGAATGGGTGGCCGAGATGATGTCAGAGGACGGTCAAAGGGAGGGTCAACGCTGGGTAGGAGTAGTGGTTTACCAGTTTTGGATTTGTGGAGGAAGAAGAGAGTAGTGGATCTTCATGTGGGTAATGGACCGAAATCGAAGGGTTAAGGCCCATTTAAACTTTAAAACCAATGTTTATTTTATTTAAATAGTATGATAACTTCTAAAATCCATAACTTCGTGATACGATATCAGGATTGAACGAAACAAGATCCGTTGGGATAATATGGAGGGTGGTTCCACAATGGAATTGACTAGGAGTGAATCAGAGCTCGTTACAATTTATAGCAACATAAATCGTCGGATCTGAATCAACCGACAATTATCGTTTTAACGATGATCGTCCAATGTGAGTAAACCTCACTAAATCTGCACAATTATATTTTTATAACATATTTTTAGAACTGATAAATGATGATTGATTGGTTTGTGTTGACTGTTTGATTGAATTGTTGAATGATTGGTTGAAATTTTAGATAACGATATATATATAAGTCATTAACTAAATATTGATTCTGTTTATCCAAATATTTCATGTTGAAATGAAAGTGATGTTAATTATATTGTTTAACATCTGTGGATGCAGGAAACCAGGTTGGAGGGATCCAACTGGATTCCTCAATATTTAATACTGTTGATTTCATATACTGTGATATGACGTGATATATAATCTGTGATTGATTGAGATGACACTGGTATTGTTATTTGATTTGTTAAAATGCCATAAGAAATACCGGATTGTAAAAAGGGAATTTTTCAAAGTGTTTGTTGAAAAATAAAATATTTATAAAATAAAAGGGTTTAATAAAAAGGAAATTTATTTATGAAATCAAAGGATTTTATAAAATGGATATTTGTTTATATAATGAATTAGAACTTATTAAAGAGGAAATATTTATAAAATCAAGGGATTTTATAAAGGGAATTATTTATAAAATCAAAGAATTTTATAAAGAGGAATATTTATTAGGAGTAAATAAAATCATATAAGGAATATTTATTGGGATAATAAATAGAAGTATAAAATGAATCATTTATTTAGAAAATAAATAAAAGTATAAAGTGGCTATTTATTTGGGAAATAAATAAGATATTATAAAGGAAATGTTTAGGAGATAAATAAGATCTTATAAAAGAAAACATTTGTAAAACAAACATAAAAGGAAATATTTGTGACACAAATAGAAAAGGAAATATTTATAAAACGAATAGAATTTAATAAAAAGAGAATTTTACATTAAGAAAGTTTAGACCCGTGCTTCGCACACGATTATAACGTGATAAGGATTTAATGTAAATATTTAATAGAATCTGTTTTAATAGATAAATGGAGAAGATAAATTTATAAATAATGATTTATAAATTAAGTAAATAATTTATCATGGGATAAATTGAATATATAAGTCAGAACTTATATAGAGAAGTAAGAATCGATTTTAACATCGATATTTCGAACTGAATATGAACGTAGAGTTAACGAGACTTATTAATGGAATTATTAAGTGTTGAATGTAAAATAAGATTTTATATGAATTGTTTATAAACAAAAGTATAAATAGAATATTTAAAATAAGATGTTATTTTAAATATGAAACCAAAGTGTTAAAATTTTATAAAGAATATGTTATTTACAATTTATATGAATAATGGATTAAATAAATGTTTTGAAAATAAAAACATTTATAAAGAAGATCGGATTTGAAATAGGAATTCAAATCAAATTGAGTTAATCGAATATAAGTTTTTCGTAGTGAGTTAATCGAATATTAGTTATTCGAAGTGAGTTAATCGAATATAAGTTATTCTAAGTGAGTTAATCGAATATAAGTTATTCGAAGTGAATTACTCGAATATTAGTTATTCGAAGTGAGTTATTCGAATATAAGTTATTCGAACTGAGTTAATCGAATATAAGTTATTCGAAGTGGGTTAATTGAATATAAGTTATTCGAAGTGAGTTAACCAAATATAAGTTATTTGAAGTGAGTTAATCGAATATAAGTTATTCGAAGTGAGTTAATCGAATATAAGTTATTCGAAGTGAGTTAATCGAATATTAGTTATTAGAAGTGAGTTAATCGAATTTACTTATTCGAAGTAAGTTAATCGAATATAGATTATTCGAAAAGAGTTAATCGAATATAGTTTATTCGAAGTGAGTTAATTGAATATAGTTTAGTCGAAAAGTGTTATCGAATATAGTTTATTTGAAAAGAAATTATCGAGTAGGGATTATTCAAAAGAGAATTATATGTTGAAATTCGATTATATCGAATATAGGAAAGTACTATGTACTTTCCGGGTTTTAAATCAAGATTTATTTATTAAATAAATTTATTAATTCAAATTAATAAATAAGATTTATACTTAAGTTATTATATTTCGGAAGCATGGAATTATAACACCATAGTTATAATCAAATGGTTTCTGTAAAAGAAGTGGATTCGTAAATAGAATCTGAGAGTTACATAAGGAAGTTTGTTAAAGATTTAAACGATAAACTTTGTCTATTCCGAAGTTAAAACGTTGTTCGGTTAAGGTCTGAGAGGTAATTATACCCCTACTTGATTGACTCCCTTATTAATTAAGGAATGGTTAAGGTTTGATCGTGAAGGATAGTTAAGTGAATTTAGTTAATGAGTGTAATGGTTTGAGTTGGCTTAGCGATATTTTATTTAAACATTTGTTCAAAGTAAATGAAGGAGTTTGAAAATGTTTTCCAAATAAGAATCAGAAATATTTTATAATAATAGAAAATAAGAAATGGGAATAAATACATAAACGTTTTCCAAGTTAATAATGTATATTTTCTAGATTTAGAAAATAAGAATTTAAAATATATGGATATGGGAAATAAGGAAATGAATAAATTAATGATAAATTAATTTAAAGGGATAAATATGGATTGATGAATTGATCGATAAGATTTTCCATTCGGAAATAAGATTGTTGTTTGTACACGTGTTTTCCTTTGATAGTTAATTCACCGACTATCAAAGTTTTGACCATTTTACCATCATCAATACGGAGAGACCGGTTGGATTATTATCTGAGAACCACTCCGTATGGGCGTTAATGTTTCGAATCAAATAGATCGAAGATAAATTAAAGATGGAGTTTATACAAGGGTTATTCTGGCGATCCTAGGTAGAAATTTCCTAAGATGGATTTATAAAATAATTCCTTTGGTTTGTCTAGTCCCAGGACAACTTGAATAGACGAATGTCTGATAGAGTATATCTGGTAGATCGCGTAAGTTGATCGTTTCAAACGTATTTACGTTGGTGGCGGAGGAATTCGTTTCTCTTAGTTTATACCCATGGTATTTTTGGGGAAACCAATTTGTGATTTGATGGGTATGACGATGTGGCATCCGAAGTTAATGGAGGAGTGATCTGTTGAAAGATACGTTTTGACCTCGAGCCTCATCAACTGGGAAATGACAGAAATCGGGCAGGCAGCATGACTAAGTGTGCCGCACCCAATTAGGGTATATTATCACCATCTAGAGAATATTTATATTTGTACTTCTTTAAATTCTGTATCTGCCAGGAACGGTTATGTTGGAGTACTAACCGAGGGGTGGCAATATATTCGGTACTTTCAAGCAAAATGAGGGGCCGGTCATGTGTGGCTGAGTTGCAAGATGTTCTTGTTGAACTCCAGTGTATCGCTTCTAGAGTACATTGAGCGGAAGGTGGATCCATACCTTGTCATAGTTGGAATCCATTCCCCAAATAAGAGCCCGCGGTGTGGCGACCCCAAACCCCATACTGACGGTGGCAAGGGTAATCTTTAGAATATAACACATAAACAGATAATAGCAGAACAGAATTAAATAAATAAACCAGATAATGTACAATAGAATACACTGGATAAACATAATCATCAGAGTTACACAGTATACAGGACCATACTTAGTACAAATACAGTTCAGCTATATATAAATGTCTACAGCGGAAAACAAGCATAATATGTACAATAGGAGCTGAACAGCATAAAAGAGATAAATGATAGAATCCATCTTCAGCTCTAGCTATCCAGAAAGAGCCTGCTAAAACCTGAAGACAAGGCTGCCCGTGTAGAAATAAGGGAACCCGAGTTTGCAAGTGAAACAAACTACGAGTCAGTCATGGGACTGGTATGAGAAATCTACTTAACACATTATATAATTTGGCTAATCACAGGACCATGCCACTTTCGCGGAACGGGTTTACTCCATTGGATTTCCAGTGCTTTACAACAAGTAAATCTTTTAAACATCGCAATGATTTTTATAAAAAATGAAGACGATATAAGACTTAGTCCCATCACACAATGCAACGCAAACCGGAGGATAGAGTTTTGCCTTATATCGACCAAGATATGCTTAATACGTGTAGAGTAAAGTCACTTAAAATGTAGATTTATCGTTTAATTCTTAACCAGACTCCAATTGTAAATTAGTAAGAGAACAATTCCCTAAGTATTAACCCCGAAGGCCGAAATCAACATCAGACCAATACCCAGGAAACCACCCGTCTTAGCTCGTTTCCAGTTAGTTTCTAATTTTATAAGATAATCATAAATATCAATCATAGACGACATGAGCGTCCCATGCCACTATGTCGCCAAATATAGGTTTACAATCAAAATCACACGATGTCGTATTTGGAAATTGGATTTCCATCATGAACCAAGGAAAAAGATAGTCCTTACCGACTTCGAGACGCTCTAGCCCATGTCTCAGGACCTAGACTCAGGTGGGCCCTTGGAGCGACAGGGTCGGTCCACCGATGTGGATTAAAATTCCTGAACACTGCGTTTCCCCGCCCTTTGGGGCATAAATGAGCCAATGAATGACTCCATCGGTCCCGGATCGACCGATATATCCGAGGCGCCTCGCAACAGCAACAACCACACATGTGAAAATAATATAAATGTCAGCCAGTTTAAGCATTGACACCACCTCTAGCTAGAAGGAAACACACGCCCTCCCTGAGGTCCTCTCCCATTTCTGGTTCATACCAGGGTGTGAGGCTCGCGAATTCACGTTATACACAAAGCTACGCCACACAGGCGTTGCTTTGATCATCAATCATAAGACTTTTCTTTTCAACAGAAGCCTTGATCACTACATCTTAGCATGCCACACAGGCAATTCACACCATGCAACTGATGGCTATCAACCACACAGAATGAATTCCAATGTCAGACATAAAGTCCTTTTAGAAGTCCATTCTGGGTCTGAACGAAACTGGAGGCACTATATACCTCGCATATCCATCGATCTCCACGTACGTCTGGATGATCACCACTCATTATCCATAATTCGGGATGCCTCCCAATCAGGACATCAGTTATCATCCAACCGAGGTGAAGATCTCTGGTCTTCAACCACCGTCTTCATCATCGACTTCTTATCGTCGATTCAGTTATTCAGAATGGGATAAACCCGGTCTTTCTGAGCAACTCGCGTATATAATTAACAAGTGCTAAACAAACACAACATACGCCTTATTCCAATTCATTAGTCACTAACCATAAATTAGTAAGAGAACGATTTCCCAAATATTAACCCCGAAGGCCGAAACCAACATCAGATCAAAACCCAGGGGACCATTCGACTTAGCTAACCTTCAGTTAGTTTCTAAATTTCACATTCCATATTGTTTATAATATTTTATAATGATTTATCGCTATTTTTATTTATTTAAAAATAGCCAATTTATTCAAACGACGCTTCAGGCCATAACGCGGCCGTGGCGCTGTTTTTCTTCAGATTTGATTTACACATATCTGAAAATCTAACCGTTGGATCTTCACAAAATTTATATCATTAGAAAGATCTTTTCAAAACGAATCCAACGGTTCCAATTTTTGGAAAATCCGACGGTCGGATCTCCCGGTACAATCGCTTGAAGTTTCGATTTCAAAATATGAACTGCAGCGTCGTTATTCGATTTAATTTAATTATATATATATATATATATAATCGATTTTGGCGCTGTTTTCCTTCAGATTTTAATTAAACATATCAAACAATCCAACCGTTGGATTTTCACAAAGTGGGTATCGTTGGAAAGATATTTCCAAAGCGAACCCAACAGTTTCGGTTTCGGGAAAATCCGTTGGTCGGATCTCCCGCACTAATTATTTTAAATCACGGTTTCAAAACACAAACTGCAGCTTCGTTATTCGATTTAATTTAATTATATTTATATATATATATATAAATAGATATAATCTATTCTTTGATTTCAAAACCAGATGCTTTTCATACATTTGATAAAAATGATATTTTTATCCAACAGACATTTATTTCGACACTTCACTATTTTTAACAATTCATGTATATAATAAAAATGTGATTTTTATTGTAAAACAATTTATTTCAAATCACGACTATTTTATATAGTTTATATAGATGATAAAAATATGATTTTTATTATAAAACAATTTATTTCAAAACACGAATGCCATTCAACACATGAATTTCTATTCAACGAATCAATTTCTATTCAACACATGAATGCTTTCTATAGTTCATACATATAAAATAAAAATGTGATTTTTATTGTCAAAACAGTTTATTTAAAACACGAATACCATTCAACACATGAATTTCTATTCAACGAATGAATTTCTATTCAACAAATGAATGTTTTCTATAGTTTGTATATATAAAATAAAAATGTGATTTTTATTGTTAAACAGTTTATTTAAAACACAATACCATTCAACACATGAATTTCTATTCAACACATGAATGTTTTCTATTCAACACACGAATATAGTTACAACACATGAAAATAATTCTAACACATGAATATTATTGAAAATTTCGGCAGCATAACGGCAGGGTAGTTAAAACCAGGGCCGTCCCTAGTACGGCTCCTCGCTCTACCTTAAAGCCTTGCAGCTTTTGACAATGGGGATTTCATGCATCTAGTTCGCACGCAGGCGGCATGTATATTTTTTTCTTTCTTTTCCACAAACTAATCCTATGCGGTTTCAACCAAATAATTCTCAACCACAAACGGGTATTTTTCAACCACAATCAATCAATTTCAACCACAAACAATTCTAATCAACCATTCGCTATCAACCAATTTTCACACCAATCACAACCAATAAATATCGTCCATGTTCTGTGGACGAGGGGCGTATATATATATATAAGTATATTTTACTTCTATTTCAACACATATATAATTTTTACAATGCATATATAACTTATACATCGAACGTACAACTTATACAACGCTTATACATGAGGTGTACAACGCTTATATAACTCATACATCGACTATATAATTTATACATCGTCGTTTTCCATATCGTTTATAATTCAGAAATCTCACACTGGGTTCCACTCCACCAAAAATAGCAGAAGGCTCAGAAAAATATTCGGTCTCTTCTAGAATGTAGAAGACGTCCACACGAGTCCACTGTCTCTTGTTTCACTGAATTTCATCAAGAAACGAAAAAGATATGATTTTTACAGTGAAATCAAAAACCGTAGCGCTTTAAAGTGCTGTAAACACTTAAAATAAATTTCAGTCGTGTACCTTCGAAGTGGTTCAAAACTAGGGCCCGGTTTTTCTTCCAATCCGCTGCGCTATAGGAGGATCGGGTTATATGGTGTCAAAGAGGGAGGAGAGGCGCAGGCGGCGGTGGTGGTCACGGCCAGTTCGACGATCGGAATCAGGCTGGGCGGCGGCTGGAAGCTCCCGGCTTTGGAGGCGTGAATCTCGAGAAAGGAGTGACGAGGAAGGGCGTACCAACTATGGATGTGAAGCTCTCGGAGAGATCTACAAAAACCTTAACTAGGTGGAGGTGTTTCATTGCGTGGATTAGCCGGAAAAGAGGAGAGAAGGTGGCGAACTGTATCCGGCTTCGATCGGGTTACGGGGAGAGAGAACGAAGGATTTTCTGTTTTTTCTTTTGGTTGAAAAAAATCTGATTGGTCCACATATATATTTAATTGAAAATAGTGTATTCTCAAACGAACACCAAATCAAACCCAACGACTGTCGTCCCTAGCTAATTACTCCCATTCCGAGCATAATGGGATATGTTTCGTAGGCCTATTCGACTGTTTCAGTCAGTTTTCCTTCAAATTAAAATATAAAACATTCAATATCTAATTTGAATGTACATTTCAATTTGCCGGGGCCACATACTGATTCTAAAAATTCCCGAAAAATAAATCTAGCTATGTTTTGACGATACGGTCCCAACAAAACTAGTTTCGTCGAATTCTGAGACCGTTTGAAAAATGGCCCTTTTCTGGTCGATCCAATTTAGTAGAAATCGACCAAACACATTTTCCTTTTCCACGCTCACATACTAGCTTCAAAAATTATGAAATTCGAAAAATGGCAATAATTTGACATCCCAGATCCAACAAAAGTGGTTTCGTCGAATTCCGATGTCGTTTGCAAAATGGCTATTTTCACGGGCTATATAAACTCTATAGCGACCTTTCTGAAAATTCATTTGGCCATAACCATTTCTTCCCGGTATGAAACTTCGATTTTTCAGATTCATTAGAAAGATATTCACTAACAGATTTAAATATTTTTGGTTTCACTAAAATCCGGTTTGTTTTGCACCCGGTACAGTCATTCAAAGTTTGAAACTACCGCGTCATTTCAGGCCTTGTTTATAATTAGAATTAATTATATTTATTTTCGAACATCGATTCAAACTCAGTGTTCGTCGTTGTTATTTAAAATATTTATTTTAAATATTTAAAATCCACCAAAATAGCCAATTTAAAAATTTTAAACTGGTTCAGATTTTCCGGGTCGTTACACGCTGTTTTGATTGTATATTATATATGTAGAGCGCTAGATGCAAGCGTTTCTTCTAGATTTCTATTTACTTGATCTAGACATTATTATAATATCAGACAAGCATCATTTTAGAAATATTTTGGTTTATCGTAAGGTAAAAGCCATCCGTGATTATGCGTGGATCGGTCTTATGACTTTTCTTTATTTCAAAAGGATTTTGAAAGTTAAATCAAATGATTTGAGTTTACTCACACCAGTCACATGACTGACGCAGAGTTTATTTTGCTTTATTTTCCCTAAACTCTTGGGTGCCCAATTTTGTACGGATAGTCAAGTAGTCGGGATTTACAGATACTTGAAGAGCTGGAACAGGAGGCTTCAGGATTATATAGATATTGTTATTTCTACTGTGTTGTAAGTGTCATACTCTAATAATGGTATTGTATACAGATACTGTTTTATTTCAAAGTTATGTTATGAAATATATTTATTCGTTCGGCTGTGTGATTCGTGTTTACTCTGATGTTGTATGTTCTTCTTCTTCTTCTATTCTAAGTTTCTATCTTATCTATTCTCACCCTCTAATTTCTTTCATTAACTACCGGTATTTTCGTTGTTTGGATAATCAACGTGGGTTTTATGTCGATGACCAAAGATTGCAAATTTACAGGACATTACAATAACAATTAGTACCAAAGTTGGTATTATAAAATGATTTTACCACTCATGTCATCCTCCTGGCTGAACATTAGTACATCCAGTGATAGATCTGAAAAGAACTGCCAGATCTGCAGAAAATCGGAAACCGTTGTAGGAAATTCAGGCGGACATCATACAGTTACTGATGGAGGAAGGAAGCATGTGATCTGAACAAGAGAGGGGAAAAAAGAAGTAGTTAAAGATGGAAATGGGTAAACATGAGAATCACGTAGAAGATTGATTTAGTTGAGGGCGGAGGAACGGGGAAAAAAACAAACGACCAAAATGATGAAATACGTGAAAAATGGAGTGAAAACAGAAGAAAAGATAAAAGCTCGAGACACCTGCCGACTAAATGAAATGATAGTAGTGGGCAGGAAATGGGTACCGTAGAAGATGTGTTTATCCTCCGTTTTAATGTTCTATATTTTTAAATTTTATAACTACAGTGGACTTTTTTGGTAGTTCATAAAAGCTTCACCAAGGTGAAGTATTTGTATTATTAGTAGAGATATATATAAATGCTACATAAATGTGTGGTATTATTAAAATAATAGTATTTATGTAGAGATTGAATGTTGGAAATACATAAGAAATACAATATAATTGCTTTAGAAATAGCGTTGGGAAGAAATTGAATTATAAATTTGGCGTCGGTAAAGGCCCATAGCATGGCGTCTAAAAGACATCGGGAAATAATGTCTTAAAGATGTCGGAAAGACGAGGGAAAATTATTTAAGCAAGGAGTTGAAATTGCATTGGAAAAACGTTGAAAGGAAGGTGTTGGAAAGTCATCGAAAAACATCCAACAAATGGCATCAAAAAGACGTCGAAATTGTAATAACCGGTATTTTAAGTGTATTTTTATTTTAATTATTTGATTTAAAATTTGATTCTTATTTTAATTTATTGGTTTAAAAGATAATTTACTTGTATTTTATTAAAATAACTATTTTGATTTTGATTTAAAAGTTATTTTTTTATATTCTATAAACTTTAATAATAAAGTCAAGAAGGAAAAGTTAGATTTTGCGATTTAAATTCGTAGTTCGTAGATGTAAATTTATATAACGACATTTGAATAACAAGTGAACTCATATTAAGTTATCAATTCGAATTGGTACGAAATTTTAGTGGAGATGAATTTGAATTAGGTAAAAATGAAATGAACTGTATTTCTTTAGCAACAGAAATGTAAATTTGAATATATATATTACATAGAATAGATTTTTATAAATCGTTTGGTTTTGAATTAGGAAATTTGTTGAATTGATTTATAAGAATGGTTTTAAATCTCGTAAATTGTTTAAATTAGCAATAAGGCTTCGACTCAAATTATAAGAACTGAATTTGAATAGTTCGACTTGAATTAATATATTATATGTTTTGGTTTAAATTGAAACATAAGATTTCGATTTAAATTATATAAACTAGATTTGAACGTAAGTGATCTGGTTTTCGAACTTAATTGAATCCGTATAAAGGAAAATTAGATTATACGAATTGTTAAATTTATAAATAATGATTTGGAATCATATGACATGAATATACTTTGTTTAATTTGAAATGCAAGTTTTGACTTGAATTGTATAGTTTGAACTCAAATCAAATGTTGAAATTTTGAATTGATGTAAAGCAAATTGTTGAATAGTTTGAAAATTGGATTTTGCAAATATTAACCAAACTAAAATATTCTCGAAGTTAAATATTTTAGTACCAGTTTAAATGGAAAGTGAGACCTTTACGGTATGATAAATATAAGTCGATTTAGATTATAATTCGTTATGGGAATTCTTTCGGAAGTTATAATTGAAGTTAGATATTTAATTTTGATTTGATTTCGAATTTGAATATGGTATTTCGTACAAACTATTTTATAAAGTGATTCATAAAATAACAACCACGGTGTGAAAAATGTAAACGATTGGTTGTTAAAGAGACTGGGATCGCTAATTGTCATACTCTCTGCCAGCACCGAAAACCACTTTAACAACTGTGTTTGCGGTGGAGTTCCAGAATAAAGGGGATGGTTTGGAGAACGACTCCATTTTTATATTTCATATTAATTACGAGACCTTGACTACCTTGAGTCAGCTTGATGTGACTAAAACAGGAGGTACGCACGGACCAAGTGAGGTTATACCTCCTATCAAACACACTTCTTCGATTTTATCCTATTATTGTTGAGATTCGATTTGGGACCTTTTGATTATGGGAGTGTGTATCGAGATGGGCGGTCGTAGCTGCTATGCGTTACCACCAGTCTAGCTATGCAAATGGTGAATTCACCCTGGCATTTCTTGCGTGCCTTGTCACATGCCTTATACGAGCCCACTACGACTTTGTTTTGCACTGTTTTATATAGAGTGCCCTCTAATAGCCCTCCAATTACAGAGGAATTACAGTACTGTATATATTACGGGAATATATAAATGGTGTAAGGGTAATCATGGTAATCCCACTTACACTATTTTGATATTTTACTTTACTGATAGACACTATTGTACATAACGTATTATACTATATAGTATTAGTTCGACGGATCCTTAGAGGATGGTGATCCCAAACATCCTTTAAGTTACTGATTTCATTTCATCGAACATTTCATTTGAGTTGATTTTCTTCCAAGAGAATGTTAGTCCCGATCCGAGTTTTTTTTTGTTTTGCATTATTGCTCGGGTCAGATAGATCATCACAGCTTCGGGATTCATCCTTGGAGTTTGGAGCTTAGATTGTATTTTTTGCTCATCTACATCTACTTGTTGATCTATTGTTCCAGTCATTTAGTTACTTCTGTTATTCTATTTCAGTCTGTTATCAATTATTTATTGTTTAAGACTTCCGCTGTAGTATTTGTGTAAACTCTAATGTAAAATTTATTTAGTAGCTTTATGAACTACTATTGTGTTGTATATTTTTCCGCTACGAGATATTATATTAACCTATATTTGTGTCTATGATCTGTGATTCTGTGATATATTCTATTTACCCTAGAAGCTAATAACAATCTGTTGTTTTGGATGTTTCGAGTTGACATGTTTTGTCGATTCGGCACAGTCAAAATGACGGGTTGTTATATGTGGTATCAGAGTTTTGGTTTATCAAATCTTTAGCCTATGCGGTAAAAACTCATTAGAGATAGGGTAGTGATACCCTAGAATGAGTGGGATAAATCTCGGAATTCTTCTTGAGAGAGGGCGTATTTTGAAAGTATAAATATTTTTTTAAAACGGTTTAAAATGTTGTTTTAAACAAATATTTTCGAGTATAAATTTCGTTTAATATTTAAACTTTTTTTTTTTGAAATTTACTTTCCATTTGAATCCATTTTCCTTCGTAGATCCTCTTTGATTAGGTTCCTTTGTTCGTTCAGTTTTTAACTCGAGTTCTACATCTTATCCTTGTCTATAACAAGGTAAGAAGTATAAGAAGAATATAAGTCTTCTAGTGAGTCTATTCCTATTTAAACATTTGTTTGAAATAGTCATTATAATTCTCTTGATATAATATTGAAATTCTGATATATATTTTTGGAAGATGTAAATTTGAAAATAATATTTTTCTTTGGTAATACCAATATTTTGAAAGGATTTGATGTTTATATTTTTTATACTTTATATAAGATCTAAATATGTAGATTTTGTAAGAAAATGATTTTATAGTTGAAATATATAATGGTATTTATGTATGTATATATATAGGAATTTATAAATTCAAATTGGTTTATAAAGATTTTAATTTGTATACATACATATATATATATATATATATGTTAACTTATGGAATTAAACTAGTTTAATAGGTTTGAATATTGATAACATGTAATTGAAATTATTTTGGTATAAAATACAATAATATTGTTATGTATTTGATTTGATAATAATATTGTTAGTATATTTATTAAGATTTGAAGTTCAATTATAATAAATAAATGAGTAGGGGAGAGATATAATTTTCCCTACTTAAAATTTTAATGATTTGACATATATCATTTATAATATATGATTTGGAAAACTTGGTATATATTATGTTTAAATATATGTATTAATGTTTTGATCATTTATTTGACGTTAAACTAGGCCAATCAAATACCTAGTGATTTGGGTATACGTCTGATCAACATATATGTTAAATCATATATGTGTTGGATTGATATAGAGTCACACTCTAGTCGCTTGAAAATGATTCCGGTGATGACCGCGACATCATCGATATCTATTTTTGGGTTTCGAAAGTGGGATAGATATATATCGCCAATTGAGACGTCGAGTGAACACTTTAAACTATTTTGAAATGTTTGAAAATAATTTAGTTTTTGATTTATATGTATATTTCAATATATATATATATATATATAGGTATAGGTATGAGAATAATATGAAGCATTGGATTAAATACATAAATTGTTTAATTACTATTTCCCTGCCACGTTCCTTTTCGTGGACGAAAAGGGTTGAGTGGGGGAGATTGTAACAACCGAATTTTTATAACATGTTAGAACAAGAAATCAGGGCAGAATTAAATTATAAGTTAAGAATCAATGGGAATGGGTTACGCCATTGCGTTCGTCTCGAAATTCTGCTTGAAAACGAGTCTGAAATTTATTAAATCGGAGTCTGTATGACCAAGATATGGCCCATAGAAGATTTCAGAAAATTCAAAATTCAGCCAGAAACAGATTAGGCGAGAAAATTTCCCGCCCAGCCCCAGGTCGACTGGGGGGTCGACTGGGGAGTCGACCTGCCCCCCCCCCCAAGTCGACTGGGGAGTCGACCTGGGTGTCAACCTGGGGGTCGACCTCCCTGGTCGGACCCTGTTGGTCTGGTGCACCAGTTTGCTCCTTTGATCTACTTACTTGGCCTGTGACGGGATTTGATGGTTCAGATCTAAACTTGGGTTAATCCTATGGCCTAAACTAGTCTCTACACCTATAAAAACACCCTAATACCTAGCCTAAACCACCACAAATCATCCTAACAACTAAATTCTGCCAAAATGCTCCCTAATCATGGCCTCCATCTTCATCTTGAGAGCTTCTAAGGCAAAAAGGAGGAATCTTTCTTCATCAAATCAAAGGACCTACTTATTCTCAAGGCTTCTAGTGTTGCCACATCATTCCTAAAGCTTCTACAACGTCTCTATCTTGTTCTGTTTGGTTCTAGTTCTCATAGCCACGCTTTGTAAGCCCCATTCTACTCTTAGATTTAAACTATGAAATTAATATGAACATGTAGCAAGTTGAAATGGGATTTTTGGTGTAATACTTGTCTTGGGGCTATATTTGTATGCATAGATCCATTTATGACTCATTTTATCTATGATTGTGGAACTATCATGAACCTAGTACCGTTCATCTTGATTTTTGGGTAGAAAGCTATGAGCTTTATTTGGTGGTTATGCATAATGCAACATAGAACCTCTCATAACCTTGATGTTAACTTGCCTATGATGCTGAACTACATGCTACCCACAAGTTTATCACCCTATGCCAACTATTATCATGTTATCACCTTTTCCTGTGATGTTGAACTACATGCTACCCACAAGTTTACTTGCTAAGTTTGATGTCATACATGTTTTGAGGCCAATAATCCTATATGCTAGTTGTGATGAACACCTTTGCCTCAAATATCATCATGTTTAACTTATGACCAACTTTACCACCTTATGCCCAACTTGGTCATATTTTATGTTCCTTGATTCACTTGTGTTGATGCGAATTTACGTGCGAATGGGAATACGTTATGGGTAGTTAGGCAAACTTGAAATGACATGAAAAACATGACTTGAAATGTGACATGAAACTTGATTATGCTTGAAAACTTGAATGTGGTCATGACATGTAGAAAACCACAAAGTGGCCAACTCGAGGTTGGGTTGAGTTTGTAGAGTAAATCTGCCCGGAACCACCCAGCAAATCCAGTGGCTACAAACAATGGGACCCAATGTGAGAAGTTGGTCACATCGCGCTGAAACACGAGGTTAGACTAGTTTGTCGTGTAAAGCTGCCCGGACCCGCCCGGCCTATCCAGTAACCACAACAAAGTCTAATGTGAGAGGTTGGGTGCATTAAATTAATTAATGCCACATGTTGGGGTTAAGTCATGAGCCACTTGGATACACTTAACCAACTTGAAACATGATTGGATAGGGTTAACCACACTTAACCCGTTAGAAACTCTAGTTACGTGGTCCTTTTCAGCAGTAACCCTCTTGGATGTATCACGATACCCTAGGGACAATGCTAGGGTGGGGCACGATTACTAGGCTGATTATAAGTGACCAGAGCGACGGCTGAGTAGGTGCGCCGGTGTAGGTTCAGGCGGAGTATGGTTGTGCACAAAGTCCAGAGTTGAAAAAGCAGATACGGGTACCAGTAGGTTTAGACTGTGCGTGCTTGATTCGTGTCAGTGGTTGGCACATTAGGGCTTGATATAGCCTAGGGTGGACCTAGCACAGTTTGACTACATTCCGTGATTGGGCCGTATGACACCGACACTCGACGAGTTAGGCTTATAGGGAGCCGATCGATTAGACCGTGTAGTTGGACCTTGACTTGGGTCATCTAATGATATTGGGCCAAGGGATCATTTCTTGTTTATACTTGACATGGGTTGGAATACTAGTACTATTGGTGCAAAACTAAACCTTGTATACGCGATGCCACACTTGATCTGCCTTGTTATCTATTTATCATGCCAGTTAGTTACCATCTTTATGTTTCATCTCACTTTCTCATGTTTACTTAACTTCACTAGTTTTTATACTAATAGTAGGTAGGACTTACCAGTCTTTATGACTGACCCTTTTTCTTTCGCCTCTTTTCTTCCGTTCCCCCCCCCCCCCCCAGGTTCTTAGGGAGGGAACACTAGTGCTTAGCTTGGACATTTGGCTTGCTTTCTTGACAGCTCATGTACGGTTTGGACTTGAGCTTGCTATGGCTTCACCACATCTATCTTGGGGATAGTTTATTTTATGTTATTTTCAGTTTATGTTTTTCTAGACCTGTGGTAGTTGGAAAATAATGACTAAGTACTTTGATGTAAGTTGACTATTTGGTTTTGAAATGGTTAACTATGGTTTTTAAATTTCTACCGCTGCTTTACTTATTTATTTATCTATGTTCTGTCTTGTGATATCTCTGTGCATGTTTACCTAGACAACACTCCTCCAAAGCTAGTGCAATCACCCGTGATTGGCCCTGGCGGAGGTGGGGTGTTACATTTGGTATCAGAGCATAAGGTTTTACTAGACCGGACAAAAGTTTTAAAAACCCCTTTTGAAAAACTATTTTCAAAATTTTTCCAAGGAAAGTATAGTTTATTTTAAAAGGTTATTCCCTAAAAGCCATTAGCACTATCCTTTGTTTCCTCGTTTGGAATCTATCTTTTCCTTTTTCAGCATGGCCGATCTTAACCTTCCCGAGGGAGTACCCATACCCGGATGGTTCCGAAGGTACTTGGAAGCAAGGGCCAACGATGCGGGCCCAGCAAACACTCCCACTCCTCCTCCCGTACCTGAGGTTCCTCCTCCTCCTCAGCGTCCACAAGCGGATTTCGCAAAGATTTGCAAAGACTTTAAGGCGATGGGTGACAAGAATTTTGTTGGGACAGAGACTTATGTTGAGGCAAGAAACTGGTTAAAAGAAACTGAAAACCTTTTTGTTATCTTTGATGTAGAAGACCGTAGGAAAGTTCTGTTGGCGGTATGGCTATTTAAAGAGGAAGCTGCTTATTGGTGGGAAGTCACCAACGCTACTAGGCCTATAGAAACTTGGGCCGACTTTAGGATGAGGTTTGGGCTTAAGTTCTTATCATCTGCTGAGGAGAATCTGCAAATGGAGAAGTTTATATCTTTGAAGCAAGGGGACATGACCGTGTAGGAGTATATGAATAAGTTTAACCAGCTTGCTCGATTCGGTTTAGACATGGTTAATACACCTCAGAAGAAGGCTTTACGCTTTGCTCGAGGATTGAATGAGCCATTGCAAGGTTTAGCCATGTCTCATATACCCATGGGGGCCACTTTTGAGAGCTTAATGGATATTGCTTTGTTTCAAGGAGATGATAAGAATGGCAAGAAAGAAGTTAAGCTTAATGAGACTCAAACCAAGAAGGCGGACTCCAAGTGGGGAGGCAACCAGAACAATCAGAGCAACCAGAACAATAAGAGCAACAAGGTTAACAAGGCCAACAACAACAAGGCAAGGGAGACAAGGAAGTGCAACTTCTGTGGGATCACTGGACACATAGCCAAAGATTGTAGGAAGAAGAAGAGGAAGTTGGGAGAATGCTTTCATTGCTGAGAGTCTGGAAACTACTGTAAGGATTGCCCAAAGAAGCAAGGACGGGGGCAAAGACAGACTCAGCGGGCAGGACCTTCTGGAGGGCAGATGCATGCTTTCAACACTACTCCAGCTCCGGACCGAGGTAGTATTTCTGTAGAAAGCCTTGTTTACATTTCTGGTTTTCCTGTTCGGACTTTATTTGATTCTGGCGCATCGCATACCTTTATTTCTTCTGACATTGTTGAAAGTTTGCACCTAAGTACTAGTCTAGTTGAGGATCCCGTTAGTGTTTCAAATCCAATTGGGGGTTCCGCCCATCTATCTATGATTTGTATGGATTTGAGGATTTCTATCTTGACCGTAGAATTCACATGTAATGCTTATGTTCTCGGGGTCATGGGATACGGGTTGATTTTGGGCATGGATTGGTTGTCCAGTTATGGAGCCATTCTCGATTGTGAGCATAGGGCAGTGAGGCTTATGACTCGCCTTGGCAATACCCAAGAGATTTCTTGTAAGCCTCTGGATCCCGTCATGTTATGTTATCTTGAACCCCTCGACTCGTCTATTGACAATCTTCAATCTGTGAGGGTGGTCCGAGAATATTCGGATGTTTTTGATGAGGTGAAGGGGTTACCCCCTAAACGAGAGATAGACTTCCGTATTTATCTTGTTGATAAAGCCAAGCCAGTTTCATTGCCTGTTAGGCACATGGCCCCGCGAGAATAAAGAGAGCTTAGCAATCAAATAAAGGAGTTGCTTGAGAAAAATTTCATTAGGCGAAGCATTTCTGAATGGGGTGCTCCTATGGTATTCGCTACTAAGGCAGATGGTTCGCTTCGTCTATGTGTTGATTATCGTGAGTTAAACAAGCTGACAAAGAAGAATAGGCACCCGTTACCGAGGATTGATGATCTCTTTGACCAGCTTGTAGGTGCTTCTGTTTTTTCTCAACTCGATCTAGCCACCGGATTCCATCAGCTTAGAGTGGCTGAGGATAGTATTGACAAGACTGCATTTAGGACTCCAGATGGATTCTTTGAATGGCTCGTCATGCCGTTCGGTTTGACTAATTCACCCGCATACTTCGTTGATTTGATGAGTAGGGTGTTTAGGGAGTTCCTTAACAAGTTTGTGGTTGTCTTTGTGGATGATATTCTAATCTTCTCTAAGGACGAGGAAGAGCATGCTATACATCTCAAGGAGGTTATGGATACACTTAGAGCTCATCAGTTAAAAGCCAAGTTCTCCAAATGCCATTTCTGGAGAAGGGAAGTTCGGTTCCTTGGGCATATAGTTTCTAAGCAGGGCATAGCTGTGGATCCCGCTAAAGTAGTGGCGGTACAAGACTAGAAAGTTCTGAAGAATGCAACTGAAGTGAGAAGCTTTCTCGGTCTAGCAGTATTTTATAGGAAGTTCATTAAGGACTTCGCTAAGATTTCAGCCCCTCTCACTAAGTTAACGAAGAAGAACTTAGTCTTTGCATGGGACTTAGAGTGTGAGCTTGCTTTTCAAAGGCTCAAGAAAGCCCTTACCACAGCTCCAGTTCTAGCATTACCCGATGGAGGGAAGTTGTTTACGGTGTACACCGATGCATGTGGCACAGGATTAGGTGCTGTCCTGATGCAACAAGGGAGAGTAATATGCTTTGGGGGTAGGCAACTCAAAGTTCATGAGAAGAACAATCCCACTCATGATTTGGAGTTGGCGGCGATCGTCTTTGCACTCAAATCTTGGCGCCATTATCTTCTAGGTGAAAGGTTTGAGTTATATACTAACCACAAGTCGCTCAAGTACCTCTTCTCGCCGAAAGATTTGAATCTAAGGCAGCAAAGGTGGATGGAATTCTTGGCATCATATGACTTCGATATAGCTTATACCCCTGGCAAGGGTAATGTTGTGGCAGATGCGCTAAGTAGATGAAGGTTGACTTTGAGTCCCTTGTTTGTTGAGATGAGGAGCCTAGAGTTCTTGGGAACCTTTGATTTTACACCTGCTGTTGAGTCGATGACTAGTTCGTTAGCATCCCTTGAGCTTAGACCTACACTTCTTGATCAAGTTGGGGCTTCACAGATGGAAGACCCGCAGATAGTCAAGATCATGGACAAGTTGATTCGTGGTGAGACGTCAAGTCACCTCGCTAGATATACTATTGATGACAAGGGATGGCTAAGGCATGATGGAAGACTATGTGTCCCACAAGTGGGAGACTTGGTAAATAAATTTCTTGAGGAGGCGCATCACTCGAGGATGACCATACATCCCGGAGGGGATAAGATGTAACGGGATATGAAGCGCATTTTCTTTTGGGATGGGATGAAAAAGGATGTTGCAGAGTTTGTTTCTAGATGCATTGTTTGCCAACAAGTAAAGGCCGAGTCGAAGAAGCCCGGTGGGCTACTGCATCCATTGGAGGTCACGCAATGGAAGTGGGAAAGTATCTCTATGGATTTTGTGGATGGATTGCCGAGATTAAGGAAGGGGAATACTAGCATATGGGTCATAGTGGATAGACTCACGAACAGCGCTCATTTCATTCTAGTGAAGAGCAAGAGGACCGCATCATGGCTAGCATCTTTTTATCTTAGAGAGATAGTGCGATTGCATGGAGTTCCTTCTAGCATAGTGAGCGATCGTGACCCAATCTTCACTAGCCAATTTTGGAGTAGTCTGCAAGAAGCGATGGGTACGCGATTGAATCTAAGTACAGCCTATCACCCACAGACAGATGGTCAGACCGAAAGGGTGAATAAGGTACTAGAAGATCTGTTGAGGCTATGCATTCTTGACTTTGGTGGCACTTGGGAAGACCACCTTCCTCTCGTAGAGTTTGCTTATAATAACAGCTACCAAGCAAGCATAGGGATGGCACCATTCGAAGCTTTGTATGGGAGGCCGTGCAAGTCACCAACATGTTGGTGGGAGACGACGGATAAGCTTATACTTGGGCCCGACATGGTAAGGGACACATCCGAGAAGGTTGAGTTGATTCGAAGGCGGATGAAAACGGCCCAAGACAGACATAAATCCTATGCAGACAAGCGAAGGACAGACTTAGAGTTTGAAGTTGGAGATATGGTCTTTGTGAAGGTTTCTCCCTTGCGAAATGTGGTTCATTTTGGAGCAGTTGGAAAGCTAGCACCAAGGTTCGTAGGACCCTTCCCTATCATCGAGAAGATTGGGCAAATGGCTTATAGGGTGGAATTGCCCGAGAAGCTAGCTGGAGTGCACAATGTCTTCCATGTCTCGCATCTTCGAAAATGCCTACATGAATCAGCCGAAGTAGTTGAGCCTAGCATTCTTGAAGACGTGGAGATAGAGAAAGAGGCAACCCTGAGGCGAGCTCTGATTCGTATCTTGGGAACGGAGATCAAGAAGCTGAGGAATCGAGAAGTCATGTTAGTAAAGGTTCAGTGGAGTGAAGCGGATGAAGATGCAACTTGGGTAACCGAGGAGAAGATGCGTGGGCTTTATCCATTTCTTTTTGACGGTACATTCTCAGTCTCCTTTCCTAGTTAGCATATCCTTCTTTTGCTATCCATGGTTATCTTGTTATTTCGTTAATCTTGTCATGAGAACCTTAGTTAGAAACCCTTTGGATGAAACATGTGTTTGAAACATGTTATGCTTGATGGTTGCAAATGGTTGCAAGTGGTTACTCGTGGATGCATGATACACGTTAGGCACAAAGATCGGCTCACACACTTTCATATTACATATGCATGAGTGTTTATGCTTATTCATTGATGAAACTTGTTATGATATCACGTGGATGTTGCATATGATTGAATGTTATGTGCACTCATGTAGAGATTATAAATTATGTTAGGAAGTTGCATACATTTGGACTCATTGCACTAACATATTCTGCATTAAGGAGGTTTACTGAGTTAGTAACCGCCTGATTTTCGCATTAGTTAGGTGCATATACACACACTTTTGCATATGTTCATACAACATTAGAAATCTTTTAAGGACAATGATTACTTGTGGATGATGTTTTGAGTAGATGGATGATTGATGGTAGGAAACGTTCTTCCTAACTTGGAGATTTCGGGGACGAAATCCTTTAAGGGGGGGAGAATGTAACAACCCGAATTTTTATAACATGTTAGAACAAGAAATTAGGGAAGAATTAAATTATAAGTTAAGAATCAATGGGAACCAGTTACGCCATTGCGTTCATCTCGAAATTCTACTTGAAAACGAGTCTGAAATTTCGTAAATCGGAGTCCGTATGACCAAGATATGGCCCATAGAAGATTTCAGAAAATTCAAAATTCAGCCCGAAATTCAAATTCAGCCAGAAACAGATTGGGCGGGAAAATTTCCTGCCCAGCCCAAGGTCGATTGGGGGTCGACTGGGGAGTCGACCTGGATGTCGACCTGGGGGTCGACCTCCCTGGTCGGACCCTGTTGGTCTGGTGCACCAGTTTGCTCCTTTGGTCTGTTTACTTGGCATGTGACGGGATTTGATGGTTCAGATCTAAACTAGGGTTAATCCTATGGCCTAAACTAGTCTCTACACCTATAAAAACACCCTAATACCTAGCCTAAACCATCACAAATCATCCTAACAACTAAATTCTGCCAAAATGCTCCCTAATCATGGCCTCCATCTTCATCTTGAGAGCTTCTAAGGCAAAAAGGAGGAATCTTTCTTCATCAAATCAAAGGACCTACTTATTCTCAAGGCTTCTAGTGTTGCCACATCATTCCTAAAGCTTCTACAACGTCTCTATCTTGTTCTGTTTGGTTCTAGTTCTCATAGCCACGCTTTGTAAGCCCCATTCTACTCTTAGATTTAAACTATGAAATTAATATGAACATGTAGCAAGTTGAAATGGGATTTTTGGTGTAATACTTGTCTTGGGGCTATATTTGTATGCATAGATCCATTTATGACTCATTTGATCTATGATTGTGGAACTATCATGAACCTAGTACCGTTCATCTTGATTTTTGGGTAGAAAGCTATGAGCTTTATTTGGTGGTTATGCATAAGCAACATAGAACCTCTCATAACCTTGATGTTAACTTGCCTATGATGTTGAACTACATGCTACCCACAAGTTTATCACCCTATGTCAACTATTATCATGTTATCACCTTTGCCTATGATGTTGAACTACATTCTACCCACAAGTTTATTTGCTAAGTTTGATGTCATACATGTTTTGAGGCCAATAATCCTATATGCTAGTTGTGATGAACACCTTTGCCTCAAATATCATCATGTTTAACTTATGACCAACTTTACCACCTTATGCCCAACTTGGTCATATTTTTATGTTCCTTGATTCACTTGTGTTGATGCGAATTTACGTGCGAATGGGAATACGTTATGGGTAGTTAGGCAAACTTGAAATGACATGAAAAACATGACTTGAAATGTGACATGAAACTTGATTATGAATGAAAACTTGAATGTGGTCATGACATGTAGAAAACCATAAAGTGGCCAACTCGAGGTTGGGTTGAGTTTGTAGCGTAAATCTGCCCGGAACCGCCTGGCAAATCCAGTGGCTACAAACAATAGGACCCAATGTGAGAAGTTGGTCACATCGCGCTTGAAACCCGAGGTTAGACTAGGTTGTGGTGTAAAGCTGCCCGGACCCACCCGGCATATCCAGTAACCACAACAAAATCTAATGTGAGAGGTTGGGTGCATTAAATTAATTGATGCCACATGTTAGGGTTAAGTCATGAGCCACTTGGATACACTTAACCAACTTGAAACACGATTGGATATGGTTAACCACACTTAACCCGTTAGAAACCCTAGTTACGTGGTCCTTTTCAGCAGTAACCCTCTTGGATGTATCACGATACCCTAGGGACTAGGCTAGGGTGGGGCACGATTACTGGGCTGATTGTAAGCGACCAGAGCGACGGCTGAGTAGGTGCGCCGGTGTAGGTTCAGGCGGACTATGGTCGTGCACATAGTCCGGAGTTGAAAAAGCAGACACGGGCACCAGTAGGTTTATACTGTGCGTGCGTGATTCGTGTCAATGGTTGGCACCCTAGGGCTTGATACACCCTAGGGTGGACCTAGCATAGTTTGACTACGTTCCGTGATTGGGCCGTATGACACCGACACTCGACGAGTTAGGCTTATAGGGAACCGATCAACTAGACCGTGTAGTTGGACCTTAACTTGGGTCATCTCATGATATTGGGCCAAGGGATCATTTCTTGTTTATACTTGACATGGGTTGGAATACTAGTAGTATTGGTGCAAAACTAAACCTTGCATATGCGATGCCACACTTGATCTGCCTTGTTATCTATTTATCATGCCAGTTAGTTACCATCTTTATGTTTCATCTCAGTTTCTCATGTTTAGTTAACTTCATTAGTTTTTATACTAATAGCAGGTAGGACTTGCCAGTCTTTATGACTAACCCTTTTTCTTTCGCCTCTTTTCTTCCGTTCCTCCCCCCCCCCCCCCCCAGGTTCTCAGGGAGGGAACACTAGTGCTTAGCTTGGACATTTGGCTTGCTTTCTTGACAGCTCATGTACGGTTTGGACTTGAGCTTGCTATGGCTTCACCACATCTATCTTGGGGATAGTTTACTTTATGTTATTTTCAGTTTATGTTTTTCTAGACTTGTGGTAGTTGGAAAATAATGACTAAGTACTTTGATGTAAGTTGACTATTTGGTTTTGAAATGGTTAACTATGGTTTTTAAATTTCTACCGCTGCTTTACTTATTTATTTATCTATGCTCTGTCTTGTGATATCTCTGTGCATGTTTACATAGACAACACCCCTCCAAAGCTAGTGTAATCACCCGTGATTGGCCCTGGTGGAGGTGAGGTGTTACAGAGATTGTAACGACCGGTATTTTAAGTGTGTTTTTATTTAAATTGTTTGATTTAAAATTTGATTCTTATTTTAGTTTATTGGTTTAAAAGATAATTTATTTTTATTTTGTTAAAATAACTATTTTGATTTTGATTTAAAAGTTTTTTTAATATTCTATAAACTTTAATAATAAAGGCAAGACGGATAAGTTAGATTTCACGATTTAATTTTGAAGTTTATAAATGTAAATTTATATAACGATATTTGAATAATGAATGAACTCGTATTAAGTTATGAATTCGAATTGGTACGAACTTTTAGTGGAGATGAATTTGAATTAGGTAAAAATGAAATGAATTTGATTTCTTTAGTGACAAAAATGTAAATTTGAATATATATATATATATATTATAAAATAGATTTTATAAATCGTTTGGTTTTGAATTGGGAAATTTGTTGAATTGATTTAGAATGGTTTTTGTAACAACCTGGAAAATCAGAACCAATTTAAAATTTTATTTTAGCAATTTTAATGAATTTTGAATTTTTAAAATGATTTATTTTAAATAATAATGATTTAAAATTTATTTAAATCGAAGTTAGAACGTATATATTTATTTTAGTTATATAACGAGCCTGAAATGGCGCGGTAGTTTGAAAATTCGATTTCAAAATTTAAATGAATGTACAGGATTCAAAATAAATCGGATTTGAATAAAACAAGAAATATTTGAATCTGTTTAATAATATCTTTCTAACGAATGTTAAAAATTTAGATTTCATAATGGGAATTGAAAGTTATTTCTAGTTGAAAATTTAAAATAGTCGCTATGGAATTTATTACAATATATAGCCATTAAAAATAGCCATTTTGCAAACGACCTCCATTTTCGACGAAACCACTTTGTTGGATCGGGAATGTCAATTTATTGCTGGGTTTAAAATTCCATAATTGTTGGAATTAAGGTGTGAGCGTGGTAAATTAAAACGCATTTGGTAATTTCAGTTTGAATTGAATCGACAAGAAAATGGTCATTTTTCAAACGGTCTCCAAATTCAATGAAAATAATTTTGTTTGGACCGTATCATCCAAACGTAGCTGGATTTATTTTTTGGAAATTTTTGGAATTAGTATGTGGCCCTGGTAAATTAAAATGTACGTTCAAATCTAATATTGAATGTTTTATATTTTAATTTAAAGAACAACCGACTGAAACAGTCAAATGGGCTTATGGAACATATTCCATTGTGTCCAGAATGAGGGTATTTAGCTAGGGGCGACAGTCTTTGGGTTTAATTTGGAATTCGTATGGAGAAACAGATATTTTTGGAATAAATATATATTTCGGCCAATCATATTTTTCCATTCATTAATCCCATTTTCCCGTCGAAGAAAAAAACACGTAACCCTCAGGATGAATGACGGAAGGAATAGATTTCTTCTCTCCTCGATCTCTCTAAATCCACTTAATAAAATCAAACAAACCTTTAGAGGATTTTGTAGAGATTTCTCCCAGCTTCAAATCCAAACTAGATTCGCCCCCTATCGTAGTGTATTTCTCGAGAATCTCGCCTCCGAAGTTGACGCGTTTGAAGCGTGTAGCGACCCGTGCTTCCCGATCGTCCTAAACCGAACAAGAAGGCGGACTGCTTGGAGAACAAGACAAATCGGAACACAAACAGAAGAACATTTCATTATTTATTTCAACGATTTACATAAGAGTACAATAATATTCAGAGTATGAATAAATATTACATAGAAAAATATCAAAGATTAAGTTACATAGCAGCGGAAATAAAATGTAAAAATACAATGCGTAGCGAAAATACATTAACAAATTCAACCGAAAGAAATACACGGATATAGAGTGTTCTGAATATAGCTCCAGTGGTAAATCCAGTATCTGTATAAATATATCAGCAAAACCAAAACTACTAGCGGCCCGTGTGGAAAATATGGGCAACCATAGTTTAGGTTAAAACAATAAACTCCAGGTCAGTCATGGGACCGGTATGAGAACTAAAATAGTTATTAAAACTTTACTTTAAAATAAGGTCAATCGAGGGACCACGTCGTATAACATGGAACTGGTTTGCCCCCAAGAATACCAGTGCCTAAAACAAACAGCGCAATGTTAAATAAAGAAAAATGAAGCTATTATAAGACCCAGGTCCCATCACACAATGAACGCAGTCAAGGATAGAGTTTTAACTTATAATAGCCAAATATGCTTGGTACGTTTCAAAACAAATCTTTTATTATTATTATAAGTGAAGAAGTCAACTTCAAATATAAATGTATTAATCATAGACGGCATGAGCGCCTCATCCCACTATGTCGCCATATATAGTATACAATGAAAACCGTAAAATGTCGTATTAGAAGTTTGGATTTCCATACTAGTGGCTCCTGATAGGAAAGATCTATCGCGTAGTGAAATTCCCAACGGTTTACATTGCAGGCATGCGAAAATACCGTAATGCACATCCACACTATCCAGGAAACAAGTTACCGCGGCTTAAAGCATTGGAAAACACCGCTAACTCTATCCACTGGGAATCAGGGGGTGTACCCTATCCCTACTAGTGTGGGGAGACCACACCCAGTATCACCTCGGTCCACCGAATCCATGACAACCAGTTGGATGTCTATCATCATCTCTATAGCATATAGATCTAACCATCAGTTTGCCACCATACCGGTGTGAGGCTCGCGAATTAATGCTACACAAAGCTATGCTATTTAAAGTTGTGCTTCAATCATTATCCACCAAGTTTTTCTTTTAAACAAAAGCTTGGATCACTGCATCTCAGCATGTCACACTGTCAATCCATACCGTACCACTGATTTCTACCGATATAAAACCTCTAAGCTCGTACGTCTTAGAGAAGGGTGTTAAGCAAGAGAATAAATTCTTCGCCACCAAACAGATATATATTTAGCAGAGATCAACAAACACAGTATAAAGGAATACAATGTCAAACATACCAAACATATCGTCCAGTAGGTTTCCAATAACGGCCACCGAACTGCATCCATAACGACCTTTTCTAAAATTGATTTGGACATATCTCTAAATCTAACCGTTATATTTCAAATCTCTTGTATTCACTGGAAAGTTCTTCTTGATAAGAACCCAACAGTTCCGGTTTCAAGAGAATCTGATGATTGGATCTCTCGTTACATCAATTTGAAGTTAGTGGTCGAAATTCGCGAATGGTCACTGCGTCGTGCGTTCTATTCAGGCCATTATAATATATAATATACATATATATTATATGTTTCATAGATTTCCATTTAAAACAATTTTTATAAATCGTTTTAAATTCGTTTTAAAAAATATTTCCACTTCCATTTCAATTTCAAATCTAAATTGAATATTCCTTTATAAATTTGTTTTAAATTCATTTTAAAACGATTTCAATTTCATTTTCAAATTTAAATCAAAATTGAATATTCCAATATAAATTCGTTTTAAATTCACTTTAAAACGATTTCAATTTCACTTCAATTTTAAATCCAAATTGAATATTTCATTTATAAATTCGATTTAAATTCAATTTAAAATGATTTCAATTTCATTTTCAAATATAAATCAAAAATTGAATATTCCAATATAAATTCGTTTATGAATTCATTTCAAATCGATTTCAATTCCATTTCAATTTTGAATAAAAATTGAATATTCCTTTATAAATTCGTTTTAAATTAATTTTAAAACAATTTAATTTCCATTTCAATTTTAAATCAAAATTTAATATTCCTTTATAAATTCATTTTAAAATGATTTCAATTCCGTTTCAATTGTTAATCAAAATTCAATATTTCATTTTCAAATATATTCAAAATTGAATATTCCCATATAAATTTGTTTATCAATTCATTTCAAATTTAAATAAAATTGAATATTCCTTATCATTAATATTAAAATGATAATATTTTCAAAATATCAGATTCTGAAATCACTTTTTGATATTCATTATAAAATGAATAAAATCGATAGAAAATCCCGTTCGTGTTAAAATTGCGTTTGACTACTTAACACGGCTTCACATTTCAATATTCACTGAATATTATTTTAAAATATTCGTTATTCTGACCTGGAATAAGACTCAATCAATTATCATATAATTTCAGTTATATGGATTTCATACATCGCATGTGTACAACAATAACGATAAACAATCACTAAAAATTCGTACAACATCCAGAGTGCATTCTACAACTGTTTAAGCATTAAAATAAATAAATAACGCTTATGCAGTCTGTCAACCCATCGATTGACATACCACTAATTATTGGGATTAGTGTATGTCTAATATTATCCCAATACCTGTGTGGGGTTTTCAAACAATAAATACAGTTTATTATTTGTGTAGTTGGCGATGTGTAAAAATTATCGTCCCAATCAATATCAGATAAATATGTGTATATAAACAAACCGTCTGATTTGTAAATGAATATTTATTTTATTTAATTATAATTTGTATATATATTTTATATAAATAATTTTTATATACAATAATATCAATACATGACAATCCTATCACAATCCAAACAAACAATCAACTGGTCTATACAATAAATAGTGTCGGGGGCTTTTAAGCCCCGTCTGCATCCTAGTATATATTAACTTGAAAATAAATTGAGTGTGAGAGAGTTCTCACGTTCGTTTCCACTAAATCAATTTTAATTTCTGAATTGTTTGAATTTGAATTCTCCTTAAATTCTGATTTCTCCGTTTTTGTTCTGGTCAGTCCTATGTTGTAGCGTCCATTGCCCCGATTGCAATGCACTTCGTTTCGTTGATTTCTGACATCGTTAGAAAAAGATATAACCGTTTAAAAATTAATTACACTAATTAACTAATTAAATAAATAATTTCTTTAATTATTTTCGTAAACCTTGCTTAACCCTATCTCCTACATCGTATTGCTCTAGGTAAATTGCGAAGCTTATAACCCTTCCTTGACAAGAAAAATCTGCCACCGTCACTCCAATCCGACAATCGGACTTGGATGTGGACCCCTCATGAGATCGGCCTTGGACTAAGCTCCCACCGACACCACCTTTCCGGACTCGGCGGTCCTATGGCATTTGAAATTGGGAGCGATATTGACAGCTTTAGCTCGATTTCATCACAAATTACTTCACGATTTACAAGCACCCGAATATAGATGGAACGAGCTTGGAAAGCTCTCTAAATCTTGTTTTGATTTCTTGTTTGAATTCGAATTGGATCGAGAGTTATTGGGGTTTGAAATCGGGAATAATTTGGCCATTAATTTCTAAAGTGGCGGCTCCTAGGGTTTCCACGTTTTAGGATATATATATATAGAAAAATAAAATAATATTTTAATTCTGTTTAATTCTAAGAAGTGAATTTTGCATCAACTCCAATTCAAACCCAATGACTATAATTCCTAACCAAATACTCCTATTCTGGACACAATGGGGTATGTTTCATAAGCCAATTCTATCATTTTGATTATTTTTTCTTTAGATTAAAATATAAATCAATATATATTGAATTCAAACGTACATTTTAATTTACCAGGGCCACATACTGACTCCAAAAATTACAAAAAAATAAATCTAGCTATGTTTTGATGATACGGTCCTAACAAAACTAATTTCGTTGAATTTGGAGACCATTTGAAAAATGGACATTTTCTGGTTGATCCAATTCAAATTTAAATTACCGAACACATTTAAATTTACTGCGCCCACATATTAAATCCAAAAATTATGAAATTAAACCTAGTATTAATTTGATATTCCGGATCCAACAAAAGTGGTTTCATCGAAAATGGAGGTCGTTTGCAAAATGGCTATTTATTATATTATATTAAATTCCATAGCGACTATTTCAAATTTTAAACTGGACATAACTTTCAATTTCCGTTATGAAATCTGGATTTTTCACATTCGTTGGAAAGATGTTTTTAAACAGATTCAAATATTTCTTGTTTCACTAAAATCTGATTTATTTTGAATCCTGTACATTCTATTAAAATTTGAAATCGAATTTTCAATCTACCGCGGCATCTCTAGTTCGTTTTATAATTAATTTAAATTTATTTGTTCTAACTTCGATTAAAATAAATTTTTGGTCGTTATTATTTTAAATATTTAACATACATTAAAATAACTAAATTTCAAATTTTAAATTGGTTCTGAAAATCTGGGTTGCTACAATCTCCCCCACTTAAAATATTTTCATCCTCGAAAAGGAACGGAGTTGAAAGTTGTTTAACAAACCAACTTAACTTCCATTCTGGCATTCATTCTTCAACTTTTCAGTTTCTAAGAATTTTCAAATTCTTCAATAATTTGGCTAACACCCTAAATTTTTGAATTTTTTTGCCATAACCTCCTTTGTACGGGTTGATATTTAAAACCGCAACTAGCCACGCAGGGCCCTCATCATCCAAAAAGAAAAAGAAAAAGCCAAGTGGCTAGCCAATCGGCTCATAAAATCACCAAAACCCAATAAAATGGTAAACATGTACCTATTTTCGGGCATACAGTTTTATTCCTCTTCTTAGCTTCTGTGCTATGACCTGCTCATAATATACACATGTAGATGTATGTAGTTCTAATAAATTTTCAATTCAGTTCAATATTTGGTGCTAAATTCGACTTAATTCAATATTTTTCTTACATTAGTTATATTATACTATTTTTTTAAACAAAAATCATACTTATGTTCATACAAGCATCATACATATATCCAGAATATTAGTTCATTAAATTAAAACCCAATTTTCTAGGAAGTCGTGCCTCCTTCTTGCATAATTTCCAAAGTAGATAGCTCCTTTCCTTTGGATTTATTATCACTCTTCTTAATCGGGCAATCTCGGGCTAGATGCCCTACTTCTTTGCATCGAAAGCATTTTTTTCCTTTCTTAGATTTTTGGGGTTTTTCTTTACGTTTGGACACTTATGCACAAAATGGCCTGTCTCTTTGCATTTGAAACAGGCTATGTCCACTCTTATTTTTTCTCTCTTTCTTCTTCATTTTCTCCGGACACACAATTTCATAATGGCCTTCTTTTCTCCATTTACGACAATAAACAACCTTGTGTGTTCCTAGTTTCAACTCTCTTTCTGCTTTCTGGTGAGCTCTCCTTGCTTGTTTCGGAGTCATCCAGAATTCAATATGAGATAAACCATAGTCGTCCATATCGTATATAATATTTTGAGGATTTTATCAAGAGAGTTTGCATTATTTTTCACTTAATAAATATCTTGATTTGTGCTTTATTTAACATTCTAGTATTTTTATCAGTTGAATCAATAATCAAACATCACAGCCCGCAATCAATTTGTTGATTAAATTTTCAAATATATATATTCTTATAGATATATTCAAAATCATATTTCAGTGTCAAGTCACAAAAAGTAAATTCGAGCTAAGATTTGGTTCTCACACCAGTCGAACAGAAATTATATAGATATTCACTTTTGAAACTCGAACATAGACTCTGATTATGAGGCCTCGTCATCAGAATCATCTCTGGACGACTAGACTATAATTCTACATCTGCCAGAATATTTGAGACTTCGAATACGCGTATATTCTAAATCTTCATATACTCGTTAGTCCAAATTCAATATAAAATAAAATATTCAAACACGTATAATAAGTTATAAATTTTTAAAACAAAATTTGTTTCCATTTTTATTTTAAAAATAACCCTCTTCACGCTAGTTCTAAGATACTGCTGATTCCATCTCTAACGAGTCATTCTTCTTGGATATTACTAATCCAATATCTGATGAATTCTTTCGTTCGATTCTAATATGTCTTGTTCTCGAGCTCTGTATACCGAAGCTCTGATACCACATGTAGCAACCCGTGCTTCCCGGCTGGCCTAAGCCAAACAAGAAGGCGGACTACTTCGAGAATAAGACAAATCGGAACACAAACAGAAGAACATTTCATTGTTTATTTCAAAAATTTACATCAGAGTACAAGAATATTTAGGGTATGAATAAATATTACATAGAAAAATATCAGAGATTAAGTTACGTAGTAATGGAAATAAAATGTAAAAATACAATGCATAGCGGAAATACATTAACAAATACAATCGAAAGAAATACACGGATACAGAGCGTTCCGAATATAGCTCCAACTGTAAAGCCAGGATCCTGTATAAATAAATCTGCAAAACCAAAACTACTAGCTGCCTGTATGGAAAATATGAGCACCCAGAGTTTAGGTTAAAACTATAAACTCCAAGTCAGTCATGGGATTGGTGTGAGAACTAAAATAGTTATTAAAACCTTACTTTAAAATAAGGTAAATCAAGGGACCACACCGTATAACACGGAACGGGTTTACCCCCAAGAAAACAAGTGCCTAAAACAACCAGCGCAATGCTAAATAAAGAAAAATGAAGCTATTATAAGACTAAGGTCCCATCACACAATGAACGCAGTCGAGGATAGAGTTTTACCTCATAATAGCCAAATATGCTTGGTACATTTTAAAATAAATCTTTTATTATTACTATAAGTGAAGAAATCAACTTCAAGTATAAATGTATTAATCATAGACGGCATGAGCGCCCCATCCCACTATGTCGCCATATATAGTATACATTGAAAACCGCAAAATGTCATATTGGAAGTTTGGATTTCCATACTGGTGGCTCCTGATCCGAAAGATCTATCGCGTAGTGCAATTCCAAACGGTTTACGTTGCATTCATACGAAAACACCGTAATGCACATCCACACTATCCAAGAAACAAGTTACCGTAGCTTACGTCCAAGCATTGGAAAACACCGCTAACTCTATCCATCTAGGAATCGGGGGGTGTGCCCTATCCCTACTAGTGTGAGGCGACCATACCCAATATCACCTCGGTCAACTGAAACCATGACAACCCGTAGGATGTCTATCCTCGCCTCTAAAGCATACTGATCTAACCATTAGTTTGCCACCATACCGGTGTGCGAGGCTCGCGAATTAATGCTACACAAAGCTATGCTTTGATCATCATCCACCAAGATTTACTTTTCAACAAAAGCTTGGATCACTGCATCTCAGCATGTCACACTGTCAATCCATATCGTACCACTGATTTCTGCCAATATATTACCTTTAAGCTCTTACGTCTCAAAGAAGGGTGTTAAGCAAGAGAATAAATTCTCCGCCACCCAAAAGAAATATATATATAGCAGAGATCAACGAATACAGAATAAAGGAATACAACGTTGACATACCATCCATTTACAAGTCTGTTCTCGGTCTGGACGAAACCGGAGGCACCTTATTCCTCTTCCCATATGTCTAATACAGGAGAGAGGCCCTTGCATATCCATAAAATCAACAAGTACGTCCGGACGGCTACTACTGTATCCCCTTCAAGGTAGCTACTCCAATCATGGGCAACAGTAGCAACCCATCCATTCGATGTAAAGATCGTCGGTCTTGCACCGTCTTCAATCTCTTCGACTTTTCGTCATATCAGTTATTCAGTTAATGTCGGCCTTTCCAAATAACTCGCATATCATATAATCAAGTGCTATAATAACACATCATACACGTCATTCCAATCCAAAATATTCTTTTATTTAAATATTCTTTTCACAATTTAAACCAAATTAAGGTTTTCCAAACTAGACGGGATTAGCGCACCTTACCGAAGTAATCACTTATTATATTTCCCAATCCCAACCTATTCATCCCATGTAGAAAAACTAGTAATAATCCATATCTAATACCATGGTGTTATCGGTAAAAATTAATTACCATTTCACGTTCAAATCTAATTAAAGATTTAACTATCGCTTGGAGCAAAACTGATTATACTCCATTCTCGATTATTTTCTTGAATTGATAATTTTAATTATCACATTCACTTTTCAATCTAATTAAAGATTCATTAAACTCCACATAGTTTTAATCTTCCCAAAAATCAATATTAATGATTATTTAACTTTGGGAAATTAAACATGTCACATCGACCATCTACACCGTACCAGTGATTTCTGCCGATATATCACCTCTGAGCTCGTACGTCTCAGAGAAGTGTGTTAAGCAAGAGAATAAATTCTCTACCACCAAATAGACATATATTTAGCAGAGATCAACGAATACAGTATCGAAATAAAATGTTAGACATGTAATCCTGTCTTTAACTGGATTAAAGAACTAATGTCATTTAAAACACGGTTCACAATAAACCCAAAATCACATTCCATTAACCATGGGATCTTCACGGAAAACAGATCAATATATAATCAGTATCAGTTTCTGTATCCGACTAATAATATAAATGGAATAACGACAAAGCCTTTTAAATTCCACATGTATTAACAGTCTTCCTCCATAGAAACTTACTTCGATTATTACAAAATCGAATTCATTTCCAATTGAATATATTAAATTGGAAATGTTTACCTTGGAAAATTCCATTAATCTTAATTAAAAGATTATAAATTCCAAATACTGTTAATTGCGTTAAAGAACAAGTGTTATTTAAAACACCGTTCACGATAAACCCAAAAATCCAATTCTTTTATTCAATTCCAATTAAATATTAATTAATTGCAAAACTTCACTAAATCTTAATTTAAAGATTTATTCTTTTCTAAAATGGGTTTAAGAATAGTGTTAATGAAGAAACCATTTACGACAAACCCAAAATCCAATTTGATATCAAATATAAGGCTCTGAAAAGAAATTATATCGGCTTATATTCAAAATCAAATTCTGAAACTAACCAATATCGTATTGGGAATCACGATATATACATATCTTCCAAATTCCTTAATAATATCCATATAATCATAAAATCCAATATCGAAATATTCCGAAGATTATTTCCATTCCAAATCTATTCCAATTTAATCGTTGGAAAATTCTGATTATTTTAAAAGCATTTTCAAATCCAATCTATTTATTTTCAAAAATAATTGAATTATTATTCTAGTTAAAAACTAGTTCATTTCAATAAAAATATATTTTTATCTTTTCCAAAACAGGAATTTTTCATCCAGAATCTTTCCAAATCATTTATTATGATTTTACATAATTTTTCCATATTTTTAATAATTTTAATATCGCCCGTACAGTCGGTTTCTAATAACGGTCACCGAACTGCATCGATAGCGACCTTTTCTGAAATTGATTAGGACATATCTCCAAATCCAACCATTAGATTTCAAATCTCATGTATTCACTGGAAAGCTCTTCTCGATACGAACCCAACGGTTTGTGTTTCAGGAGAATCCGATGGTCAGATTTCCTGTTACATCAATTTGAAGTTAATGGTCGAAATTCGCGAACGGTTGCTGCGCGGCGCGTTCTATTCAGGCCATTATATATATATAATATATATATTATATTTCGTCGATTTCCATTTAAAACGAATTTTATAAATCGTTTTAAATTCGTTTTAAAAACGATTTCCACTTCCATCTCAATTTCAAATCAAAATTGAATATTCCTTTATAAATTTGTTTTAAATTCATTTTAAAACGATTTCAGTTTCATTTTCAAATTTAATTCAAAATTGAATATTCCTATATAAATTAGTTTTAAATTCATTTTAAAACGATTTCAATTCCATTTCAATTTTAAATCAAAGTTGAATATTCCTTTATAAATTCGTTTTGAATTCATTTTATTAAAACAATTTCAATTCCATTAATTTTAGTTTTAAATCAAAATTGAATATTCCTCTATAAATTCATTTTAAATTCATTTTAAATGATTTCAATTCCATTTCAATTTTAAATAAAAATTGAATATTTCATTTTAAAATTTAAATCAAAATTGAATATTCCAATATAAATTTGTTTAAAAATTCGTTTCAAATTTAAATCAAATTGAATATTCCTTATAATTAATATTAAAATGATAATATTTTCAAAATATCATATTTTGAAATCACTTTTCGATATTCATTATAAAATGAATAAAATCGATAGAAAATCCTGTTCGTGTTAAAATGGCGTTTAACTACTTAACACGGCTTCACATTTCAATATTTACTGAATATTATTTTAAAATATTCGTTAATTCTGAACTGGAATCAGACCCAATCAATTACCATATAATTTCAGTTATATGATTTCGTACATCGCATGTGTACAACAGTAACGATAAACAATCATTAAAAATTCATACAACATCGAGAGTGCGTTCTACAATTGTATAAGCATTAAAATAAATAAATAACGCTTATACAGTCTGTCAACCCATCGATTGACATACAACTAATTATTGGGATCAGAGTATGTCAAATATTATCCCAATACACATATGGGGTTTTCAAACAACTAATACTGTTTATTGTTTATGCAGTTAGGTAATGTGTAAAAATTATCGTCCCAATCAATATCAGATAAATAGGTGTACATAAACAAACCGTCCGATTTGCAAATGAATATTTATTTTATTATATTATAATTTATATATACTTTTTATATGAATAATTTTTATATACAACAGTATCAATACATGACAATCCAATCACAATCCAAACAAACAATCAACGGGTTTGCACAATGAATAGTGTCGGGGGCCCTGTCAGCATCCTAGTATATATTAACTTGAAAAAAAATTCAGTGTAAGAGAGTTCTCGCGTTCGTTTCCACTCCATTAGTTCTAATTTCTAAATTGTTTGAATTTGCATTCTCCTTAAGTTCTGATTTGCTCTGTTTTGGTTCTGGTCAGTCCTATGTTGTTGTGTCCGTTGTCCCGATTGCAATGCACTTCGTTTCGTTGATTTCTGACATCGTTTGAAGAAGATATGGCCATTTTTTCAATAATTAAATAAATAATTTCTTTAATTATTTTCCTAAACCTTGCTTAACCCTTTCTCCTACATCGTAATGCTCCAGGTAAATTGCGAAGCCTGTAACCCATCCTTGACAAGAAAAATCCGCCATCGCCACTCCAATCCGACGATCGGACTTTGGATCTGGACCCTCCAAGAGATCGGCCTTGGCCTAAACTCCTTGCCGGACTTGGCGGCCCTATGGCGTCTGAAATTGGGTGCGAATATTGATGGCTTCAGCTCGATTTCATCCCTAATTACTTCACGATTTACAACCATCCAAATATAGATGGAACAAGCTTGGAAAGCTCTACAATTCTTGTTTTGATTTCTTGTTTGAATTCGAATTGGATCGAGAGTTATTGGGGTTTGAAATCGGGAATAATTTGGCTGTTGATTTATGAAAGTGGCGGCTGCTAGGGTTTCCACATTTTTGGATATATATATATATAGAAAAATAAAATAATATTTTAATTCCGTTTAATTCTAAGAAGTGAATTTCGCATCCAAACTCCAATTCAAACCAATGACTGTCATTTCTAACCAAATACCCCTATTCCGGGCACATTGGGATATGTTTCGTAAGCCAATTCTATCATTTCAATTAGTTTTTTTTAGATTAAAATATAAATCAATATATATTGAATTCAAACGTACATTTTAATTTACCGGGGCCACATACTGACTCCAAAAATTATAGAAAAAAATCTAGCTATGTTTTGATGATACGGTCCTAACAAAACTAATTTCGTCGAATCTGGAGACTGTTTGAAAAATGGTCATTTTTTGGTTGATCCAATTCAAATTTGAATTATCGAACATATTTAAATTTACTACGCTCACATATTAATGCCAAAAATTATAAAATTGGAAACCTAGAAATAATTTGACATTCCGGATCCAACAAAAGTGGTTCCGTCGAAAACGGAGGTCGTTTGCAAAATGACTATTTATTATATTAAATTCCATAGCGACTATTTCAAATTTTAAATTGGACATAACTTTCAATTCCCGCTATGAAATCTGGATTTTTTACATTCGTTGGAAAGATATTTTTAAACAGAGTCAAATATTTCTTGTTTCACTAAAATCTGATTTATTTTGGATCATGTACATTCAATTCAAATTTGAAACCGAATTTTCAAACTACCACGCCATTTCTTGTTCGTTTTATAATTAATTTAAATTATTCATTCTAACTTCGATTAAAATAAATTTGTGGTCGCTATTATTTAAAATAAATTATTTTAAATATTCAAAATACATTAAAATAGCTAAAAAAAAAAAAAATTGGTTCTGAAAATCCAGGTTGTTACAGATGCTCTGTCGAGCCTCCATCCTGTCGTCGATCTGAATGCCACTGGTGGAGCCGGGAAGTCATCTCCTAGCTCGCCGACGTGGTGCAAGCTAATCGGCTTCATACTACATGGAAAGCACGAAAAATTAAAACCTAGTTTTAATCAAAAGTGAAAGGTATGGTTCGTATATTTTAAATTGTTTACAACATTTAAAAGTGTTGTAAAATTGAATTTAATTGTAAAAATTATATCTTTACCATATTTTGTCAAAATCCAGTGAAACAAGAGACATTGGGACTGTGACATCGTACGCTACAATCTAGAAGAGACCGGAGAAGTTTTAGAGCTAGCCATCAAATTAGAAGGAGTGGAACCCAATGTGAGCAATCTAAATTCAAAAGTAAATGAATAAAAATATATAGGTTGCAGCCAGGGCTTAGTAGCTCCGTATACCATCGTCCACAGACCATGGACGATTTGTTTGATTGTATTGTGGTGTGAAATTGATTGTGATTGTTAATGGTTGATTGTGGTTGCAACAAAGTCGATGTGTTTGTGATGATTTCATTATACTGTGAAAGTGAATTGTATTACGGAAACGAAATTATTGTAATCCTGCAAGGCCTAGGATAGCAGAGGAGCCGTGCGGGACATGGCGCCGGTACTACCTACCTTGTCGTTGTAATGCCGAAATTTTCTGAAATGTACTATATAAAATAGTTGATGTTTGAAATAAATTTTTTGAACAAATAAAATCACATTTTTATTGTATGTATGAAGTATTTAAAATATTCATGTTTGAAATAAATTGTTTAAACATGAAAAATCATATTTTTATTGTATGTATGAAGTATATAAAATATTCATGTTTGAAAAAAGTTGTTTGAACAATAAAAATCACATTTTTATTGTATGTATGAAGTATATAAAATATTCATATGTGGAATAAATTCTTTGAACAATAAAAATATCATTTTTATCGTATATATGAAGCTTTAAAAATAGTCATGAGTTGAAATATATATTTTTTCGCTAAAAATATTATTTTTATCACAAATATGATGTGTTAAAAATGACCGTGTATTGAAATAAATATTTGTTTGCTATAAATATTAATTTTAACATGTATATGAGCTAAATAAAATAGTCATGAGTTGAAATATAGTTTTGTTTGCCAAAAATATTATTTTTATCATGTATGGGAAGTAATAAAATTGGTCATGGGTTGAAATATATTTTTGTTCGCCAAAAATATTATTTTTAACATAGTACTGAAGTAATAAAAATAACCATGTGTTGAAATATATTTTTATTAGTTAAAAATATTATTTTTATCACATGTATGAAGTGTTAAAAATAGCCACGGGTTTAAATAAATGTTTGTTCATTAGAAATATTATTTTTATCACTTATATGAAGTGTTAAAAATAACCTTGTATAGAAATAATTATTTTTTCACTAAAAAATATTATTTTTAGCGTAGATTTGCATATATGTACATATGTTGAACAGGAAAATGGATTAGCTGTTGAGTAAAGAATTTATTTGTGTGCCCGACAAATAGGTAAGCCTAAATGCATTGGTTGCGCAATTTTATTTATTATATAAACTCCTGTGAATGCCTTTTGATGCGGCGTGCTGGTTGTTCTGTGTGAGATTACAAACAACACAATAGAATAACAACGATTAAATTTGAACTACACTGCATGACATACTTCGTGAAGATAGCATACTCTATCATATACCACATAAGCATTTGGAGCTTATGTGACGAGGTTGGAATTACCATACAAGCAAGACACTCGTATGGCAATGACTGCATTTTAGGTTGAACTGAAGATGAACTATTGATGTCATAGCATATCGTATTCCATATAAGCATTTGGAGCTTATGTGACGAGGTTGGGATTACTATACGGGCAAGAGGCTCGTATGGCGATGGCTGAATTACAGGTTGAATTGAGGACTGATATGGACTAAATAAAATATAACGGTAAATTGCTAAATTTAATAAAAACCCCACACGGGTCTGGATTTGACAATAATCACGTCTCTCTAGTTATTAGATACGACACTTGGATTATTTATTTTCCAACACTAGACAAGGTGACGAGAATTTATTCTTCGGAGTTATGATTTTTACACACTCCCTTGGGCATAGAATAGGTCACTAAAAATTGTGTATGCTTATTCTGAATTTATTAGGTGCCTAATACGGCCCAATAAATTTCCAAACCCCTCTCCATACAAAGGAGGTTATGGTGAAAATTTTCGAAATTTAAAGGCGTTAACCAAATTTTTGAAGTGAAAATGGTTTGGAAATCATTGAATGAATTATATATATATATATATATATATTAAAATAAAACAAATAATGATGCTGCAGTTCGCGTTTTGAAATCGTAATTTTAAATGATTACTACAAGAGATCCGACCGCCAGATTTTCCCGAAACCGGAACTGTTGGGTTTGCTTTGGAAATATCTTTCCAACAATATAAAATTATTTAAGATCCAATGGTTAGATTTTGTGAAATGGTAAATTCAAATTTGAATAAGAGTAGCGCCAGTGCCGTCGAATGACCTGAAACATCGTTCGATGAAAATGGACTATTTTTTTATATATAAAAATAGTGAAAATTTGTTATAAAATAATATAAACGATATGAAATGGAAATAAACCGATTTTACTTGGTTTATTAGATATTTTGATGGTTAGATGTGTTTGACATGAAATTATTATATCAAATTGAAACGTGAATGTCGAATAGTTTAACCATGGCAAAGAACTGATTTGAATTCTACGTAAACGTGAATTATTTGAAACGGCTGTGTTAATTCTCATTTCAAATAATTGATCAACGATTAATAATCGAAGATATGAAGTAACGACCCGGATTTTTTCAACTATTTGAATTCGAATATTTAAATCTATTTCAAATATTAATTTTGAATTATTTATGGATTTTTATATTGAATTCGTTAATTAAACGACAACTGAATGTATATATTTATATTTAATTTAAAACGAACTCGAAACAGCGTGGTAGTTCGTAATATTCAGTCTTGAACTTCAATTGATTATACAGAATCTGTTTTAAGCCGGAATTCTGTGAAATAAGAAACGTTGGAATCTAATTGTTTACAATTTTCTAATTGTTAGACCAAAAAGTGGTTCTAACACCCAAATTGACTAAAATCAGAATAAAATAAGATCAAAAGTAAAATGGAGACACAGAATTTATAGTGGTTCGGCGTTGAAAAGCCTACGTCCACTTGTCAATCACTATTCTCGATAATAGAGTTGAAATTACAATGAGATGTTCACTCAATTTCGCTCACAACTCACATACATTCACTCAATTGTCTCAAAACGAATGTTGAAAGACGATTTGGATTATCCGAGTGTGCTGGAATTCGGTTTATGAAAGTGGTTGAACTCTCAAAGTACCAAAAAGAAGATCCCTTTAATTGTCTCCATTCAAGGTATTTATAGATGAAAATTTAGTCAGAACCCGATCCGGATCGGAGCCACGTGTCCTCCATCCCATCGTCCTCGGGTTCGGATGGACTCCAGTGTTGACAGCGCATCAGAACAGAGATTATTGTGGGTAGGAACTAGTCATAACCGCTCCGCACCTTCAGGCGATTGGGGGGGGGGGGAAGTGACGTGGATTACTGGTTCGGTTCGGAGGAGCCTGCAGAGGGGGTTCGGATCGAGGTATCCGATCTGACCCGGATTAACCTAGAACTAAGTCTTTATCCACTTTGCTCTGCTTCATTCCGATCTGGTGGTAGGTAACCCTCCGATCTGACTGATAGTAGGTAGCCCTCCAATCCGAATAGCAGCGTTTCATCGATCGAAATAGTAGCAGCTCTCCGATCCGAACAGCAACGTTTCTTCGATCGAAATAGTAGCAGCTCTCCGATCCGAACAGCAACATCTCTCCGATCCGATCCGCTACATCTCTCCGATCCGATCCACTATGATGCTCTCTGAGTTCTTCAATGTTTCACATCTCAACTTTGTGTTGCCCAGTTCACAAAGTGGGCTAACATTTTGCCCCCTCAAAGGATGCTCCTGTTGGAAACAGAGCATGCTTTGATTATCATTGCATATCGCCTTCTAGGTAATCTTTCCTTTGACTTTCCTCGTGCTTTCATCCTCTTCTTTAAATTTTAATTTAATTCATATGCCAAGCTGAGATATGACATCCTGTTCGGTTCGGATTCCGACTTAAACGGATCCCCTTCTTCTTCTATTGCACATTGGACTAGTGGGCCAGGCTACGCTACTGGGCCTTCGAGCCGGTCCGAACGGGGAGACGAATAGTAACCCTATTTTTCTATATAATTTCAGCCTTCATCTTCCTCCCACTTTCTTTTTACTTTATCGTTTTACAAGTTCTGCTCGGAAACTCCAGGATTCGAAAAAGAAAAAGAAACTCTTTACCATTCTCGTGCGAATCTTCAGCTCATCCACCTTGGTAGGTCTAAATCCCTGATCGACCTCATGATAATAGGTTTTAATCGAAATTCACGCTCAATTCGACCGATCTGAATGCGATTCCCACGCTACAGCATCTTCTTCCTTCGTTATTGTCGTTGGTGGCTTCGTTGCTGCTTCGAGGCGTTGGAAGAGGAAGTCGTAGTTTATTCGGTCATGACTAGGGCGCTAGAGATGATATTGGGTCTAAGACTAAAGAAGAGGAAGAAGAAGAAGATCACAGGGAATCGGTTCGGTCGATGGAGTATGGAAAGTGGAGAAAGGGAAAAAGAAAAGAAGTCCAGAAGGTTGGATCGGGTCGGGGCAAGTAGAAAAAGGGAAAAAGAAAAGAAGTCCAGAAGGTCGGATCGGGTCGGAGCAAGTAGTTAAAGAAGGGGGGAATGGAGCTCACCTAACCAGATCGGGTCGGACTGTAAGATAAAGGAGGAGAGGCATGACTACGTGATCCGACCCGAACCGCTAGGGGAATCTACTTCCGAGCCGATCCGATTTTGATTCCTGAGCTTCAATGTTTATCCGAGCCCAAGGCGAGGCTACGCCCCCGATCCGATCCCAATGAATGCGCCCAAACCGAACCGAAGGGCAGTCCATCTTAAGGCATAAAAACTCGTTTAACTGGCCCAATCAACTCTTGGCATAATCTTCAACTTAATGGACAGTTAGGATAGTGCCTCGCGAACATAACTGGACATCAAGAACTGCCTTGATCCTTATTACTTTGCCAAAATTTTACGTCGCACTTTCAAATATTAACTTTACACTTTCCGCATACACTATTTACACTTTAGTTTGCACACACGCACGGGGGGATACGGGCTAATTTACTCTAACTTGTGCTATTGCTTCTTCAATAGTTTTGTGACCATGAGACCCAGACGCTCTTCTAGACTAGCCGAGAAGAAGGAGACCCCGGAGACATCCAACAAAGTTACTCTCGAGGACATCTCTTCTCCCTCGGATCCAGAATGGAATGATGAGGGTTCAGACTACGAGGTTGGAAATCGCGAAAGTGACAATGTGTCTTCGGAGGGTGGAGTTTCTCTAGGTTGTGAAGAGGAAGGAGGGATTTGCGACGACCGAGCTCCTGATGAATTTGAATCTGCCGTCATATTGGAATCACCACAAGATTCTGTTGAATCGATGATTGACAACGACAGACTTATCCGAATTTGTCTAAAATACGGGATACTAAAAAGGGACACCCTGGTGCCTTCGAGAACTGACCGTCCCCATAACCCTCCAGAAGGGTATATGGAAATTACTCGGTTGATGTGCATGGTTGGGGCTACCCCGCAATTTTCTCCTTTCATCATCGATTTTCTAAGACAAATGCGGATTGCCCTCATGCAGCTGCACCCTAATTCTTTTGCTTACTTGCACACCTTATATGTAGCGTACCGTGAGATCTTAGGCATAGAGCTCACTTTCGATGACGTTCTTTTCTTCTATAACTTCAAGCATCGGACTCGAGAGACTCCTTCTTTCTGTTACTTTGAGTCTGTGCCTAAGAGGAAAATAATTCCAGCGCCATTCAGTAGTAAAGCTGGGGATTCCAGGCTGGAATGGTTTTATGTGAAGCGACAACCAGGGTGTGCTAGGAGGTGGACGAAATCAAGTAAAGCACTGGTTTTCTAAATCTCGACTCTATACATTTAAGCCATCGCCTTAACTCGTTTTTCTTTTTGTTTGCAGTCGATAACCCAAAACAAATATCAGACCAAATATTCTTTGACCGGATGCACTAGCTCCTTAATGGCGATCAGAAGTTTTTAACTATTGATGAAGTCCTTAAGGACGAATATCTTCATTTTCATGGGTTGCTATCTGTTACTCATAGCATTGGTCATGGGACGGCTCCATATGTATATATTTCCCCAGTGGACGTAATCCCTGAAACGGGCGAAAGTTCGAGAGCTCCTACAGTGCCTCTTCAAGCTTCACCCTCTCCTTCTTCTACCCAAGATGACGAATTAGCTAATATGGCCGAAAAGCATCGCGAAGGGTATATTGTTCCCGAGGATGCCATTTCTCCAGAAAAGTCAACGTCTTCTAAAGAGTCTCTGATTGATGCTTCTGAGGGAGATGTCCCTAGCACTGATGACCCACTATTTCAGGGTTTGGGGGATCTCCCCTTACCTGAAACCATTTATACTTCAGAGGATTTTAGGAAGAATCCTTTAGTTTTCACTTCTTCGGAAGAGACCACTCCTGCTAAGGCCAAAGAGCCCGCCCGTACTAGTCTAGTTTCGAACTCGGGTTGGTTGGGGGGAAAACACCACTTAGGACACACTTTACACAATAACATTACAACCCATTGCATCTTTCTCTTTGCGAAAATATTGATTCCGAATTTCATTTGTCTTATTGTGCAGGCACGATGTCCCGATCTTACTATGATATCAGGAAACTCGGCCGCAGCATGTCCAATCCACCCTATGATACTGAGTATGATCTCCGCGACGATCGCAGTAGGGAGGAGAGAAGGCCCTATGAACCCTATCGCTCTCGAACCTCGCGTTCTCGCTCTCCTGTCCGGACAGACCCAGAGAAATTTAAAGGTTACCAAGGTCGCCGGGAAGAGGACAGGTCGCAACCAAAAGACTCAACCTCTTCACAAGAAAAGCGCAACAGGGAGAGGAGTCCGCCAAAAGATACCGAGTCGCGAAGCAAATGCAAGGTCTTTGCTAAACGGCCTAGAACAAATAAAGAGGCTATTGAATCCTCCACGCACAGGGATACTGAGCTGACGATCCCCGCCCCTCCACCACTAGATGCTGAAACTGCAGTTAAGCGGGTGTATCTGGAGGAGCAATTTCCCGAACATTACTTCGAAAATCTGACTTTTTTGCCTGCTCTTGAGCCTATTTCTTCAAGGTGGGCAGATGAGGCCAAAGCGAAGATAGACGCGGTTGAGAGACAGTATTCTGAAATGTTCAAGTATTCACGCAACCTTTCCAGAATTATCCGCACTTTAATAACGAATGCTGACTCGATGCAAAAAACCACTGAAGACGATGCAAAGGCCTTAAAGAATCTAGGAAAAGATTTGGAGGACACACAGGCCCAGCTTGCTGTTGCTCAAAGGGACGCTACTAGCTTCAAACAACAATTTGAAGATATGCAAAAACGTTACCATGATTTGCTTGAATCTCATACTCAAGAGCGTTCTGAGTTAAAAAAGCAAGCCGAAGATGCTAAGTCAGATGCCGCTAAAACGTGCCTTGCTTATGCTGACCTTGAACGGAAAAATACCGAGTTAGCAAGGAGGAATGCTGAACTAGAAAAGAAAAATTCTGACTTGGCTTCTAAGCTAATGGAGGCAGAGAACAGAGCTGCCCTGGCGGAGGGTAACGTCGAATGTGCTATCAAATCCGCTGAGGAGGCCCGCAAACAATTATCAGAGGCTGAAGGAGAGATTCAGGGTTTCGACGAATTAATGATTGAATTCTTTGCGCATATCATCTGTCGCTGGAACATTTCTTGGATTGAAGATTATCCATCTACTCTAGTCCAAGTATGGAGTCAGATCGTTGAGTGGGAGAAAGAGGAGCTCAAGGTTGATTCCATTGACGAGGACAAGCTGATGGAGAAATATTTAAGGGATGATGAGCCAGAACGCCTAGCTGAAGGGCGCCGCCTCATTGCTGCTGCTATGGATGAAGAGAGGCGGAGGACTAAGAAAAAGAACATTCCCGAGGCTGGTTCCTCTTCTACTGCCCCCGCAGCTTCTGAAGTAGAGGGATATGATCCTGAAAACCCGGGGATCCCTCGAACAACTCTGTTATCCCCTATTCCCGAAACGGCATCGGAGACAGCAATTACCCCAGCCGAGAAGTCTTCGGAAGGTATCTCTACATTTTCACCTCAATTCGTCAAGGCTATCTCTACCTTTCGCCACGTGATTGAGCAATCGATGAAAAACCCATTATTTTCTCCTGAGTTGATAACTGTTGCTTCTCACTCTGTAGGTATTGAGCCGTCCGGAAAGACAGATGTATCCCAGGGAACCGCCTCTGGGGCGGAGCCTACAGAGAAGGTAAAAGGGGGAAAGGACAAGGCTGCACCCATAGATTTGGGAGAAGGAAGCGAACCGTCTAAGGTTGACACTCCTCGTGATGACGAAATGATAGATGTCTTAAAGGATGATTGCGGCGACGGAGGACATGAGGAAGATCCGGAGGTGGCAATAGTCGGGGAGTCGAAAAGCGCAGATGATGTTACTTTAGCTGCACTGAAAGCTGACCAAGAAAAACGCTTGCAGTTAAAAGCTGAAGACTTAGACCCTGAAAGCCTCAAGCCTCTCGCAGTTGTGGATGCGGGATCAAGGTTAGTTGTTAAGCTTTCAACTAGATCTATTACAGAGGAACTCGCTAAAAAGTCTTCTCTTGATTCCAGCGCTCCGCCCTCCGGGAAGAAGTCAACCGATTCCAGCACCTCAGCTTCAGGAAAGAAAAAATCAAAGCGCATCTTGACGGAGACCGAAAAAGAGGCGAAGGATGCGGAGAAAGCCGCCAAGAAGTCCAAGCCTCCTTCGAAGTCTAAGTAGTGGGCTGTCTTGCGTTATTTTAGCATTTGGTTGACCAATAATTGTTGCTATGAGGGTGGCCCTTGCACTTTCTTTTTGACTGTTTTCCTGTATAAATTCATTCATTTGTAAATAAAAAATAATTCATTTTCTGCAATGTCTGTTAGCCATTAGTTTTGCACTTATGTAAGAATGCATGTCTTACTATAGTTGTGTAATGAAGTTATGGTGGGGGGGAAATATGTGTATACACATATGCCCCCAGTCAATCTCAAAAAAACTATTCAAGACTTAATCAAGTAGTCTGAATGTCCCCGATTTTTCGACGGGATTGCATTCTCTGTGCCGTCAATGCCTGTCATTTTTTTTCTGGCATTTTTTATACTCTCCTGTCTTATACTCAGGTTAGAGTTCTTACTGAGGCGGTCTCTTGTCTGGGTGCACCTTCACGCCTCAGAGGACGTCGTCTTCCCGTCCTTTATACTCTCTCTCTCAATTCTCGAGAGTTAGAGTTAAGACTGTCGTCTTCCCATTCTTTTATGTCTTATCCCACAAATAGTCGTTGTGCTTTTCTTGCGTATAAACTGTTTTCAACCTTTCAAGTTTTAAATCATCTTATATTCCATAATCGCAACAGAATAGTAGATGTAGGTATATATATAATGCATGAAAGTAAATGACACACGATATTTTTATAGTGGTTCGGCTAAGTCGTAGCCTACATCCACTTTATAGTTCATTATTCATATCATCAGACTTTCCTAAGGCAAGTCGTGCCTTTTTACAGAGTTTATAAGGAAAATAGCAAAGAGTACAACATTTCTAATCCAAATATCGCATCAAGTGTTGGGCATTCCATGCTCTAGGTACCTCTTCGCCATCTACGGTCGTTAACTTGAAGGTTCCTGTTCCAAGTTTCCGTTGGATGACAAAGGGTCCTTCCCACTTTGGACCGAGGTGAGGAAGGGATGGAAAGACTCTCTTTAGCACCAAATCTCCCGGTTCAAAATTCCTAAGGCGAACTTTTTTGTCGTAATAGCGTGCCATCTGACGTCGATGTCTTGCCGCGCGCAAATCTGCTTCATCCATTTTTTCTTCGATTTCATCAAGAGACTCGAGTAAGAGTGCCCGATTCGTCATTGGGTCATAATACGTCACCCGGTGGGAGGGAACCTCAAGCTCTACTGGAATTACTGCTTCTGAACCAAAGGAGAGAGAGAAATGGGTATGACCAGTAGCTGTCTTAAATGTTGTTCGATATGCCCACAAAGCTAGGGGCAATTCGTCAACCCATTTTGCCTTTGCGCGCTCTAACCGTTTCTTAAGGATGGATTTTATAACTTTGTTTATTGCTTCTACTTGCCCGTTCGACTACGGATAGGCAACCGTAGTGTACCGTTTGTTGATCTTATATTTCTGGCAGAAATTCCTGAATTCAACACCATCGAACTGGGTTCCGTTATCATTTATAATGGTCCTTGGGATCCCGAATCGGCATATAATATTTCTAACCACAAAACTTATCACCTTTCTTGTTGTAATCTTGGTTAGGGGCTCAGCTTCCACCCACTTCGTAAAATAGTCCACAGCGACTATTGCATATTTCGCTCCTCCTTTAGCAATTGGTAGAACTCCGATGATATCAATTCCCCATGTGGCAAAAGGCCAAGGACTCACCATCGATTTGAGTTGGGTCGACGGTGCTCTGGGGATTTTGGCGAACCTCTGGCACTTATCACAGCGTCATGAATAATCAGCCGCATCTTTGTTAATCGTGGGCCAGAAGTATCCATACCGCAGTTTCTTTTTCGCTAAAGTCTGACCTCCTGTATGATCTCCACACTCACCTTCATGTACTTCTCTTAGTACATGTTTGATGTCGTTGTGCGCTATACATCGTAACAGGGGCATAGAAAATCCTTGTCTATAAAGAGTATCAACTTGAAGGACGTATCTGGTAGCCTTGCGAACTATAGCCCGTCTCTCACTCTTCTTTGATGGGAGTGTCCCATTCTTAAGGAAGTTCTTAATTGGGGTCATCCACGACTCCTTCTCCGGTTCCGCTTCGAAAGCGAACTCAATTTCCATCGACTCAAAGCTTGGCGATTCCAACGTTTCAATTGGAATTGTTTCAATTTCTTCCGGGTTGTCGAAACTAGCTAGCTTTGCCAGCCTGTCTGCCTTCTGGTTTTCGGCTCTTGGGATATGCGTTATGTTGTATCGCTCCAGGTTGCTCAACAGCTTTTCCACTTCTTCTTTCAGAGCGGCCGACCTCTCTGGGCCCAGCATACGTCTCTTTTGCTTTACAGGCAGGTGTTTCGGGTTTACATTTAGTGAATGACTTATGACGGATGGCGATATCCCACACATGTCGGCATGGGTCCAGGCAAACACGTCCAAGTTTGCCTTCAGGAAGTCAGTTAGTTCTTTGGCCCGACATGGATCCAACTGGGATCCAATCTTCAAAACTCTCGTTGGATCAGCTTCATCAATGGGAATGTCCACTGTCGATTCATTAGGAGTTGCATTTCTAGTCTCTGGTTCCTCGTCTTTTCTGGGATCCAGGTCTTCAAGCGTTCCTTCGGGCAACTCCTTCGGGGTCGATCCCTCTAATTGCTACGCCGAGCCCTCCTTTGGAGGAGGCGAGGCACCTTTACTCTCGATGTTAAGTCCCTTCATCAACATCTTTAATTCGGCAACATAGCAGGCCCGTCCGGAGACTTTATCTCCTCTCATTACTCCGGTTCCGGCTTCAGTTGGGAACTTAAGCAATAAACACCAAGGGGCGATGCAAGCCCTAAACTCAGCAAGGGCATGCCTTCCCAAAAATGCATTATAAGGCAAATCTACGTCCAATACCACGAACTGAAGCATCCGTACTCTTCGGCGTTCTCCTTGCCCCAAGGTCACGGGCAATTCTATGTACCCCATTGGAGTTGTCGATGCTCCGTTGAAGCCTCGGATCCAACCTTCGCATGGCTTCAAATCTTCATATTCAAGCTTCATCTGATCGAATGACTTTTTAAATAAAATATTAACAGAGCTTCCATTGTCTACTAACACCTTATGAACCAATGCCGGCCCAGTGGTGGTGGTAATGACCAACGGATCGTCGGTGGGTGACTGGATCCCGGTATTATCTCTGCTACGGAATACCACGTCGTCAAACATTGTCTTCTGTTGCTTTATGGGGGCGATATCTTCCAAATCATCACATTCATCCACATCTACGTGCTTAGCTGCATTTACATATTGATCCATTGCTCTAAAACTGTAGATCGCTGGGTGAGGTCCACCCACTATGGAGTTGATAACAATTCCCTTGCCTTTCTGCTGCGCTGTAGGCTTGGGAGCAGATTGGATCTATTTTGGAGCCTGTTCTCCTTGCCCCCTGTCTCTCGGGGCGACCTTATATTCATCCAATTTCCCTTCGCGCAGCAGCTTCTCAATCACGTCTCTCAAATGTCGACATTCATTGGTTGAAAGCCCATGAGTTCCATGAAACAAACAAAACTTTCCAGTTGCCATTTCTTTCTCCGTTGAGTCACGAGGTGGCGGTCTTTTATATTGCAAAACATTGTATGTATCCAAGTAAATGTTCTCCAGAGTATCATTCAACGGTGTATAATTCTCATAAGTCTGGAACCGGGGTCTTTTGTTAGGATCACTTCCCCTATTTCTATTTCTTCTGTTACCATTCGCGTTACGGTTGTTGTTGTTTCCCCCGTTTCCATTATTGTCGTTTCCACTCTTATTTCCCACATTCACCTCAACTTTTCCGGAACTTTCTCCAGACTGCTTCACGGTGGCATTACTCTGAACATTCTCTTTTGAAGCCGCTCCAGACTTTCTCTTTCGGTTTTCCCTGGCCTCCTCTCGTCTTAACTGAATATCGGCCTTTTCATAAAATAACTCCCTCGTGGGAGGTGGCTTCCCAGAAAGGTAATCTCCAAACTCGGAGTCAGGGTCGACTCCTTCCATCAACGCCATCAAGATGGTGGGCTCATGCGGGTCACTAACTTTAGTCACAGCTAAGTTGAAACGGTCGAGATATGACCTCAAAGACTCTCCTGGCGCCTGCTTAATTCTTGATAATTCAATGACACTCTTAGACTTTCGGATATGGAGTTGGAACTGATTCATAAAACGTTCGCTCAATTCCCTATAATTCGATATCGACCGAGGGGGAAGTCGGGTAAACCATAGCAGCGCCACATCTTCTAAGTAGATCGGGAATGCTTTACACTTCACTGCGTCTGGGGCAGCAGCAGCATTCATGAGCCATGAGTATCGCATCAAATGCTGTCTCGGATCGATTCTCCCATTGTACTTGTCCATCTGCGGCAGGTTAAAACGTCGGGGAAATTGAAAGTTGAGGATGTCAACAGTGAAAGGAGTATGGCTTCGCTCAATGCCATAATCTTCATTGGTGTAGTTCCGGCTTTCGGACATAATCTGGCATACCATTGCCCATACGTCAGCATTAGTCAGGGGTCGTTCAGGCTCCCTGGCCCTGGTATCCGGGTTCCTTCTGGGCTCTTGTTCAGGAGATGCCCTTCTTCTGATGTTTGGGTTTCCTCTGGGCTCTTGCTCGGGGGACGCCCTTCTTCTTTGAGCTGCTTCTGCTCTGCTTCGTTCCCTACGCTCTCGGTCGATCTCGGGAGAAAGGGGCTGAAGCATCTGCCCCTGAGTGGGATTGGTAAGGTTAGGATCTCTAGGTAATACATGTGATCCCTGCATCGGTAACAACATAGGCTCTCTCAAGCTTGGATCATTGGGTCCTAGTACTCGTGCAGCATCCTCGCGGGACCCCAAAGATCCGAACGTCAGCTGCTCCAAATTCTGAGGTCGTTCGAGCGGCCTTCTTTCATGGGGCCGTTCTTCCTCGGAAGAAGAAGACTGATCCATTGGTCTGTGGCGATCCGGGGATGGGGTTCTCTGTCTACGGAGTTCGCTAATTTCCCTGCTCATGAGTCTCATGTTTTCTTGCATCATGAAATTGGTGCGCTCGTGGATTTTCATAGCCTCCCTAGTACTCTCAAGCATGTCAAGTAGGCGCGAGAAATCTCCTTGAGTAATAGGCGCGGATGGATTGACCAGATCATTGACCCTGGTGGCTGGAGTCGGAGCATTTGAAGGGGCTCGAGTAGAGGTTCCAACATCACCAAGTGTCGGGTCGGTTCGGAGACTTGGAATCAGGTCGGGTCGGAGCTGGGAGACTGGTTCGGGTCGGAGCTGGGAGACTGGTTCGGGTCGGAGCTGGGAAACCTGTTCGGGTCGGTGTAGTGCGAGTTGCTCGGCTCGGTTCAGGTTGGGGGAGGGTACTGCTTCAGATTCTCCTACCCGGATCGGATCGGAGCTCTCCCCTTGAGTGCGGTTCGGATTTCCTGCATTAGTTCGTTCCACTGCCGAGCTCTGCCCATGATACCTCGTCACAACCGCATTTTGCTGATCTTCACCAACTCCGTTCCCTCGACTAGTTTGAACTTCTTCGCCTTTTCCTTTGGCCATAGTTCTTCAACAATCAATCAACAAATATTCAAGAGCGTCGAAACTTGAGGATTAACTTCTTTGAACTCAACGGTCCAAAAAGTAGAACGACAATCCCGAAAAATAGAGAATTCAGATGATTCTCAGTGAAAGCACCAAAATGTTAGACCAAAAAGTGGTTATAACACACAAATTGACAAAAATCAGAATAAAATAAGATCAAAAGTAAAATGGAGACACAGAATTTATAGTGGTTCGGCGTTGAAAAGCCTACGTCCACTTGTCAATCATTATTCTCGATGATACAGTTGCAATTACAATGAGATATTCACTCAATTTCACTCACAACTCACATACATTCACTCAATTGTCTCAAAACGAATGTTGAAAGACGATTTGGATTATCCGGGAGTGCTGGAATTCGGTTTATGAAAGTGGTTGAACTCTCAAAGTGCCAAAAAGAAGATCCCTTTAATTGTCTCCAGGCAAGGTATTTATAGATGAAAATTTAGTCAGAACCCGATCCGGATCGGAGCCACGTGTCCTCCATCCCATCGTCCTCGGGTTCGGATGGACTCCAGTGTTGACAGCGCATCAGAACAGAGATTATCGTGGGTAGGAACTAGTCATAACCGCTCCGCACCTTCAGGCGATTGTGGGGGGAAGTGACGTGGCTTACTGGTTCGGTTCGGAGGAGCCTGCAGAGGGGGTTCGGATCGGGGTATCCGATCCGACCCGGATTAACCTAGAACTAAGTCTTTATCCACTTTGCTCTGCTCCGTTCCGATCCGGTGGTAGGTAACCTCCAATCTGACTGATAGTAGGTAGCCCTCCGATCCGAATAGTAGCGTTTCTTCGATCGAAATAGTAGTAGCTCTCCGATCCGAACAGCAACGTTTCTTCGATCGAAATAGTAGCGGCTCTCCAATCCGAACAGCAACATCTCTCCGATCCGATCCGCTACATATCTCCGATCCGATCGGCTATTATGCTCTCTGAGTTCTTCAACGTTTCACATCTCGACTTTGTGTTGCCCAGTTCACAAAGTGGGCTAACACTAATGAAAAAGAAATATCGGAATTTTATCATACATATTGTAAGTTATGTCCAAATCAAATTTTTAAATAGTCGTTATGAAAATCGTTTATTTATTATAACGTTATCTATTCAAACTAACAGGAAATTTAATATAATTTGAATATCGTTTAACTCGAAAGCGTCAACGTTTCATCTATTTAAATAATAATAGAAAATATTTTTTTAAAAAAAAGAAGAAGTTGAAACCAATGGCAACTACGTATAATAGCAATGATAGCAAAGGTATATATTTTTGCTAGCAATGCACATTTAATGTAACACTTGACTATTAATAAATATAAATATATGAATATGTTATCAGCTAATGAAACGGGATGTACCATTATGACTTAACCATCTGTATGCATACATTACAAGGTGTTGGCCTTGCAATGCAACATGTCGGATCTCGAGAATACATAATTTCTCTTAGAGAAGGGTTAAACCATGATGATAGACGCTAATGACTCTGTTTTCATAAACTAATCAACATTTGATTGTCTTCAAGAAGGTATATGAACTTATATGGTAGTGCCTTCTTACAAGACAGACTATTTGATGGGTTTGTACATTGAGAACATATTTATGACCATCCAGAAATTGTTATTTAAAGGATGTATGATTGTGAGAATAAGACATTGTTCATATTGGAACATTTTAATTCTACCAAGTAAGGAAAAACAAATGGTTAGTTTAAAATATTAATAATAATAAAAATGTTATAAAATAAAAGAAGAACATAAGAAATGAGAGAGAGAGCAGACATTTTTATTCATTCGGATGTCATTACAACATACACAAGCTCTCTATTTATAGGCTTAACATGTCTCATCAATTACAATATTGTCCCTTGCATTAAGCGTATTCACCCTTAAAGACATATATATTACAACACTCCCCCTTGAATATGCGTATGCAAAGATGATAAGATTGATTGCCTCATTAAAAACCTTTTTATGAAAAACCCTGTGGGAAAAATCATAAACAAGGAAAAGAGTACAATTTTCATCTCTAGGTAACATATTGACAATGTTCCCATGAGGGTTGATACTTCTGGATCAAAATAATGCCTCGTTAAAAACCTTACTAACAAAAACCCAGTGGGAAAAATATTAGCAAAGGAAAAGAGTACACTATAGCATTATATATGCTCCCCCTGATTCGTAACGCATTATTCAAATAGTTTGGTGATGCAAACGACGCATACCAATTTTATAAACCATCTTCTGAAATGTTGACTTTGGAAGTGCTTTGGTGAATAAATCTGTTGGATTTTCTTAAGACTGAATTTGCTTCACTTCTATCTTATTGTCTTTTTGAAGTTCATGTGTGAAGAAGAATTTGGGAGAAATGTGCTTCGTCCTATCACCCTTGATGTATCCTGCTTGAATCTGAGCTATGCATGCGGCATTGTCTTCATAAATAATGGTTGATCTTTTTGTAGTTGAGGGAAGTTAACATGTGTTTCGAATATGTTCGATTAATGATCTTAACCAAATACATTCTCGGCTTGCTTCATGTAGTGCTAATATTTCAGAATGATTAGATGATGTTGCTACCAACGTTTGCTTTGTAGATCGCCATGAAATAGCTGCATTACTGTTAGTAAACACATATCCAGTTTGTGACCTTGCTTTATGTGGATCAGAAAGGTAACCTGCATCAGCATAACCAACTAGAATCGGATTATTGCCTATGTTAGAATAAAATAAGCCCAAATCTATGGTTCCTCGCAGATATCTCATGATATGATTTATGCCATTCTAGTGTCTTTTAGTTGGTGCAGAACTATATCTTGCTAGAAGATTGACTGAAAATGCAATATCTGGTCTCGTGCATTGGGCTAAATATAACAATGCACTAATTGCACTGAGATATGGTACTTCTGGACCAAGTATATTTTCATCATCTTCTTTTGGTCGGTAAGGGTCCTTTTTAATATCTAGTGATCTGACAACCATAGGTGTACTAAGTGGATATGCTTTATCCATTTGAAAACGCTTCAGGATCTTCTCAATGTAATTTGATTGATGGATTAATATCCCATTTTTACTGTGTTCAATCTGTAGACCAAGACAGTATTTGGTTTTTCCAAGATCTTTCATTTCAAATTCCTGTTTTAGGTAATCTATTGTTTCATTGATCTCTTCCGGAGTTCCAATCAAATTTATATCATCAACATATACCGCTAATATAACAAATCCCTTTACCGATTTCTTTATAAAGACATATGGACAAATGAGGTTGTTTTTGTATCCAGCTTTTACTAGATATTCACTAAGACGGTTATACCACATTCTTCCAGATTGTTTTAAACCGTATAGTGATCTTCTCAATTTTAATGAATACATTGACTTTGATTTTGCTTCAGGCAATTTATATCCGTCTGGAATTTTCATGTAAATATCGGTATCTAATTCACCGTATAGATAAGCTGTCACAACATCAGTCAATCTTATGTCAAGCTTCTCAGAAACTACAGGGCTTATTAAATATCAAAATGTTATGACATCCATAACAGGAGAGTACGTTTCTTTGAAGTCAAAACCTGGTCTCTGCAGGAAACCTTGTGCAACAAGCCTTGCTTTGTATCTCACAACTTCATTTTTATCATTTCGTTTTCTAACGAATACCCATTTGTAACCGACTAGTTTAACACCTTCTGGTGTTTTCTCTATTGGTCCAAATACACCATGTTTTTGAAATGAATGTAACTCAACCTGAATAGCATCTTTCCATTTTGGCCAATCTTGTCTTTTTCGACATTCATATATGCTAGTTGGTTCATTATCATTATTCTCATTATAGTCATGACTTTCAGTTATTTCAGTAGCTACTGCGAATGAGAATACATCATCAATTGTTATTTTACTTCGATCCCACATTTCTCCATAATTCGTTTAGAATATTGAGATCTCATTATTATTAGGTACCATTTTATTTTCGGAAGCTTCTATTATTTCTTCTGGGATAATAGTTCCTTCACTGATTTTAGGAGAATTGAGATTTTCTTTTGAGTTATCCTTTGGATCATTCATAACCTCTTCGGGAGGTTTGCTAATTGATGATTTTTCATTAGACTTTCTTTTTCTAGGCGCCAAGTCTTTTGAACCTATCGGTCTTCCATGTTTTTGTTTAGCTTTAGATTCATTTGCTGTTATCGGTCCTTCGGGGATTTCAATTCTAGCTGGTGTATTTGCTGCTGGAATGTGAGATTTAGTTATTTTTGCAGCATCATTAAATGCATCTGGCATTTGATTTGCAATATTTTGAATATGCAGAATTCTTTGTACCTCGTATTGACATTGTTTGGTACGTGGATCCAAATGAAACATAGAGGGATTATTCCATGAAATTTCACGTTGTTCTACTGGAACGGTCTTTTCTCCTCCTAACGGTGGGAAATTTGACTCATCAAATTTGCAATCTGCAAATCTTGCAGTAAATACATCACTCGTAAGAGGTTCAAGATAACGAATTATCGAAGGTGAGTCAAATCCCACTTAAATTCCCAACCTTCTTTGAGGACCCATTTTAGTACGAAGTGGGGGACTAATAGGTACATGCAGAGCGCAACCAAATTTTCGTAGATGCGAAATATTTGGTTGGGATCCAGTTAAGAGTTGTGATGGTGAAAGTTGGTGATAAGCCGTTGGTCTAATTTTAATCAATTTGGATGCATGCAAAATTGCATGTCTCCAAGCTGTAATAGGCAACTTTGTTTGCATAAGTAAAGGTCTTGCAATAAGTTGCAAACGCTTATTTAATGATTCAGCCAGACCATTTCGAGTATGAACATGAGCTACTGGATGTTCAACTTCATTTCCCAGTGATAAACAATAATCATCAAATACTTGAGAAGTGAATTCTCCTGCATTTTCTAGCCGTATTGATTTGATTTGATGATCGGGGAAATGTTCTCTTAATTTAATTATTTGAGCAAGTAATTTGGCAAATGCCATGTTTCTAGTAGATAGCAAACATACATGTGACCAACGAGTTGATGCATCAATTAACACCATAAAATATCTAAATGGCCCGCAAGCGGGATGAATCAGGCCACATATATCACCTTGAATTCTTTGCAAAAATGCTGGAGATTCAGAGGTGATCTTACTGTATGAAGGTCGAGTAATCAATTTTCCTTGTGCACATGATGTACACATGTAATCATTTGGTAAATTCAACTGATTCGGTAAATCATGCCCATTTGAGTTCTTAGCAATTTTACGCATCATAGTTGATCCAGGATGACCTAAACGATCATGCCAAAGAATCAATTTCTTTGTATCTGTGAGCTTCTGGCTCATGTTTATAAAATGAGATTCAACTATGCCAATTTTGGTAAAGTATAATCCAGTAGAAATTGTACCAAATTTTTCTAAAAAAAGCTTCTGGCTTTCAATTTTAGAAATAACACATAGATATTCTTTGTTGTTTTCATTTATAGTTTCAATATGATATCCATTCATTCTTATATCTTTGAAGCTAAGCAGGTTTCTTTTAGAATTGCTTGAATATAGCGCATTTTGAATGAATATATGTGTACCATTTGGTAACACTATATGGGCTCTTCCGGACCCTTCAATTATATTGGCTGAACCAACTATAGTTGAAACTTTATATGAAATATTTTCAGATAATTCAGAGAAAAACTTCATGTTTTTCAATATCGTATGAGTAGTTCCACTATCAACTAGACATATATCATCACTTAAACATTGTCGATCCATACCTTAAGAAATAAATATAACCAGTTAATAACAGAAATAATTCATAAATATAAATAAATGTCCACGAGAATAAACTAATCATCATGACCAACATTACACGTTATTTCTGCAGTTCCATAAGAAAAGACTAAAAGAAAAATAAATAAAAAAAGTTCCAAACTAATACATGCTGAAAAGAAACAAACTGAAAATCACATAATAAGCTTCAGGCTACTTATTGGTTGGTTCCACTACAACAAAATGACCCTATTACAACGGTGGAAAACAGTTGTAAAAGACCTTTTACAACGGTGGAGCAACCGTCGTCTATTAAGAAGTTGTAATAGAGTAAAATCTTTTACAACGGTTTTGCACCGTTGCAACACGGTTGTGAAATGTATATTTTACAACTGTTTTCCACCGTTGTAATAAAAGCTATTACAACTTTTTTACACCGTTGAAGTAAAAGCTATTACAACTGTTATGCACAGTTGTGACTGTTGAATATCACAATATTATTTTTGTTTGATTATACATTACATCTCATATAGAAATAAATATTTATAGTGAATAAAATGTTACTGCATAGAATTTGATACTCAAACGAATATTTTATTTCAATATTAGAAATAGTACAACTTTCTGACCTCTTACAGCTTACTACATAATACAGTCAATTACATATACATTCTTCACCATAGACTGATACACTCAATTACATACGCACTTCAATATAAATATACATACACATTGTGCACACACCGAGTTTTTTTACGCTTCAACATCCTGTCTAGTCGCCTGTATACCAATCACAAAATTTCTCAGTAAACTAAAACAAAAAAATATTTAATTCAAATAAGGATGAAAAATCTAATTGTGTATTATGTGATTCATTAATGCCAATATCCCATACTAAGCATAAACCAACAAAATTGAAAAAAACATGATATCACAGGTCACCTGGTTAGTTTTTTGCCAAAGAAGAATCGCCATCGACCCCCTGGTCCAGTTTTCGACATGCGAACGAAATCAGTTTGTTTTCTTAACTTTCTTTTCTGATTTCTGAAATGATAACGTTTGCCTTCCTAAATATACTTGCCAAGTATATGTTAGAAGAGTGTATTGTAAACATATCAAACATTTAAGAAAAAGACAAAATCAGGTATAAGAGAAAATGATACTCTCAAACACTTTCAAACCTGGGAGAAGATCTTGAAATGTTACAGTTTTATATGTCGAATCCAAAATGGATTGTATTTTATACCTTCCACCTGCAATTTTTCCAAATACAACATGAAATTCAAATCAAGAAAAACCATTGCAGACTATATACATGTGTTATTAGCATCATGGTTAGCTTTGGAAGGTGTCGTTTTTAAATTGCACATGCATACATGTTCAACACGATAAACTGATGCAGGGGCGGAGCCATAGTAGGGGCGTAGCGCCGCTCGCGAGTCGAAGCCCCGCCACGGATGAAGTTGAGTTAGAAACACATACGCATTTCAAGTGAACAATTCTAGAAACAACATACCAATCTTTATATCTTATATCTGTATGACTTTTTTAGATAATACTGATACATTTTGAGGCATAATGATTGTTCTGATTAATAAACAATTCTAGAAAATTATTACAGCGGTACTTATATATACTGACATCGCAAGAGACTTACATATATAGTTTCTTATGGTAACTTATGGTAACAATTCTAGAAAATTATTACTGTCTCCATTATTCAAGAAGAAAGGCGCATAAACCCTACAATTAAATGAAGACAACTTAGCCCAAAATCAAACCGAATCATGCACACATACAAATCAAAATAAGACACAGAACAAAGGAAAACTCTAGGCAACATAGTCGACTAGCAATCTGAAGATTCGATCATAAACCAATTCTGCAATCCAAGTTTACCGATGTAGACAGACATAATCACACAGACAAAACCGAATTTTGCTAACGAAACCACATGATAATGGATTAATGCTATTCAATGTACCAAACACAAGAACCACACTAACACCCAAGTCAAAACACTCACAGCACAAATGACATCCAAGCTCCAACCAAGCCAAACAAACAAACCAACAAAAGCCACCACAATCACAATACCTTAAAGTCCAACAGTGATGCTCCAGTACAATGAAGATATTCACTACATCTGGCACACGGGAATAAATTTAATCACAGTAAATTCCAAGCTCAATACGGAGTGGAAACAGCCTATCTTTCGGAGAGAGGCCAAGCAACACTAAACAAAAGAGGATTAGAGAATGAACTAAGGATTAGCGTAAGTGACGAAGTTGCGACATCAGTCTAGAAATCGAAAAAGGACGGAACACGGTTTGCAGAAGATGGACTTGGGAAGGCGCAATTAGGGTTAGCTGTGGATGGTATAGGCAGAGCAAAGCAGGAAGGAGAACATTTGGAAACGTGAGATGAAGTCCGAAGATGATACAATTCAGATCAGAAATAGGAATTGCCAGATCTGAAGGAGGATTAGTGAGCTACTTAAACCACAGCCGCAAAAATTGGGGAAGGGAAAGCGGTCAAAGAATCTGATGGAAGGAGAGATGGATCTGAAGGAAGGTGAAAGAGCTGTATTGAGATGAATTGTATCTGGCGGCGGAAAGGGGTTACGGAGGGGTTATTTTCGTTTTGGTCAAGAAGATAAATTTGAGTTTTATCGGGGAGTGATAACAAAAGAGCGGACACGTGACTGAAAGCATGGAGGGAAAATATTTTAGAATTAAAGCCAAAACAATTCAAAAGGCGGAAATTGGAGCCAAACAATTCAAGCAGGCGGGAACGTAGATTTGTGGACCTAACATTAAAACTTGATTTATAAGAAAGTTGACCCTTTTAGATACATATGAAAATGATAATATGCGGCTTAATGTTTGCTTCTTCTTTTTCAATTTAAAGTTTTTTAACATTTTAGAATTTTATGAAATTTTGAATATAATTGCTAAATACTAAAAAATAGTCTTAATTATTGGTTATTACTTCTTAATTATTGGTTGTTACTTCTTAATTATTTAATAGTAATAATCAAATATAAAATAATAAATATTAACTGCTGAATATTAAATATCAGCTACTATATAAAAAAATTCAATAATAACAAATAATTAATTTTTAAATAGTAACTATTTAATAATTATTATATTAGTTATTTAATAGTAATTTTTTACTTTTAAAAGCTTATGTTAATATTAAGTAATAAATTAGCTAGTTAACATACATTAGCTATTAAAAAAATTACTGCTTATTAACTATTAATTATTTAATAATAATTGGCAAATGTTATTGATTTCCAAGTTTATTATTAAATATCAATATAATTAGTTATTAAATATAGATATTATAAACATGAAGTTTGCACTAGGCATCTCTATTACAACCAATAAAATGAAAAGTTGTGATATATATGTTTATTACAACAGTGATTATTTCACAGTTGTAAAAAACATTTATTACAACAATGCGTTTTGCACAATTGTTAAAAAGCATTTATTACAACTGTGCTTTACGCACCGTTGTAAAATTAAAGTTGTAATATGGTGTTTTTGTTGTAGTGTTCGGTCATCTCTTCGAATATTGCATTCAAATTTTCGTCGCTGAACAAATTCCCATCATAGTCTTCGAAGAAATCATCTAACTTCAGGTCAGTGTTATCGGACAATCTCTCAGTGTTATTTGTCTCGATATTCTTCGATTTATGGTATTCTTCGATTGTTTTCTTCGACGATCTACAAGTCCGTGACCAGTGACCAGTACGCCCGCATCTGTACAAATGTCCTCATAATGCTTCTTATTTTCAGCAGCTGAATTATTGCTATTTTCAGGCTCATTTTTCGTTTGCTGCTTAAAATTAGTGGTTTTGTTAACTCTAAATCCACTATAACCACCTCTGCTGGGGTTGTATCCACGTCCACGTCCTCTACCTCTTCCTCTTCCTCTGCCTCTGCCACGACCTCTTCCGGAGTGGGCAAACTTAGCATTAACTTCAGGTAATGCAGCTGAACCAGTTGGTCTTGAGGAGTGGTTTTTAAGAAGTAGTTCATTGTTTTGTTCAGTAATCAACAAACATTCAATCAATTCAGAATATTTTGTAAAATGACGTTCTCGATATTGCTGCTGCAGGAGCACATTCGAGGCATGAAATTTTGAGAAGGTCTTCTCTAACATTTGTGCGTCATCTACCTTCTCTCCATATAATTTCAGTTTAGAAGTTATTCTAAACATAGCGGAATTGTATTCCCTTACGGTTTTAAAGTCTTGAAACCTCAGGTTCAGCCATTCTTGTCTCGTATTTGGAAGTATGACCGTCTTCTGGTGGTCATATCGCTCCTTCAGGGAGTTTTATAGGTGGAGAGGGTCCTTTTCAGTTAAATATTCTGATTTTAAATCATCGTGGATGTGGCGTCTTAAAAATATCAGAGCCTTTGCTTTGTCCTGCTGGGACATATTGTTACCATTTTTAATGGCGTTCTCTAATCACTGAGATTGCAAGTGGATCTCGGCGTCTAGGATCCATGACAAATAATTGTCTCCGGAAATGTCCAATTCTTTAAATTCAAGCTTAGCAATGTTTGACATTTTGCGAACTACACATAAAATATATTGCATTAAATAAATTGTACGATCATAATAAAAAGAATACGATGATAAAATAAATAATAAATTACTGAGGACATGGTATCATTATTTTCAGATCACAAATCACGTAAGAACCAAGATAAAATTAAAATTAAAATGAACATTATTCACACGGAAAGTCTTCATTTAAGCTCAACACCACAGAGAAATATGTACTTAGCAGCGAACATAAACATCATCAAATAATGATAAATATATGTACTGAAAAATAATAGACAAATCCAAATGGTAATAGATTATCAATCTCGTAAGCTCCCATGAAGGACGACAGCATTTATGATACATAGGCATATAATTCCAAGGAGTTTACAACAAAAATTAAAGTTTGCAGCCTTTGCTGAAAAAAAATGCAAACGCATGATGGCATGATGTGAAGACAAGCATGTTGCATGCATTCTCTTATTTCAGAACAGTAAGAGCAAGAAAAATAAAATAGAACAATAAAGTGATATATGTCAATCAACATGATCTTTATACAACACTTCACTGTACATGTACCGCATAAAGTTTCATGCTACAGATTCTATTTCTAAAAGTAAAACAATGTACCTTGGATTGAAAAAGGTGAAGTGACAGAAAAAAAATGCTTTGGGTATGCTTAAAATTGCACTTTTTCGATGAGGGAGAACGATGAAAATACTTGTTGTGTGGAAGAAAATCAGCAGGTAGTACTTATAAAGGAAAAATAACTATCCCGGAGTATTTGTAGACCCAGTATAAGTAGGTAAGATAACGGCTAAAAATAGGATCGATTACACTAGAGAAACAGTAATATTTGGTACCAAGAGAAATGGTACACCGATTACAAGTTTCAGACCTTTTCAAAACAAATGGAACACATATTTGAACTTAAAAATAATAAAAAATCATGCTGATAACGTGTTATAAAATAAAAGAAGAACATAAGAAATGAGAGAGAGCAGACATTTTTATTCATTCGGATGTCATTACAACATACACAAGCTCTCTATTTATAGGCTTAACATGTCTCATCAATTACAATATTGTCCCTTGCATTAAGCGTATTTGTAACAACCCGTATTTTCAATAACCTGTAATAATGTAAATCGAGGCAGAATTTAATTATAAAAGGTGAATCAAGGGATACGGGCTATACCATTGCGTTCGTCTCGGAAAAATACGCGAAATAGAGTCCGAGTTTTCGAAAATCGGAGTCCGTATGACCCAGTTAGGGCCCATTGAAGTTTTCAGAAAAATCCTAAGTAAAAACAGATTTAAATTTTAAATTAAAAATCAAGGGTTAGGGCAAACTGGCGCAGGCGGGAAAAACTCCCGCCAGGACCCGCATGTCGACAGGCATGTCGACAGGGCCCCTAGGGTGTCGACAGCCCTGTCGACAGCCCTGTCGACAGGGGGTGCCCGGGTTGTTTGGCCTGGTGCACCATTTCTGATTTGGGCTTGGTTGTGTGGCTTGGTTCTAGAGAGTTCCGAGATCTGATGGACCTAATTCAACCTAGGGTTAATCCTAAGGCTAATATCACTCTAATCTTCTATAAATAAGACCCTAACCTACCCTAAATCACTCATTACTCACTCTAGCAACCAAACTATGTCAATTTGAAATCTCAAATGGCCTCCACCTAAGAACCCTAGCCTCCACCCTCTTCAAAAATCATTTCTATTAAGATTTTGATGTTCATACCAGCTTTTCTAAGTTGTATGAATGATCATTAGCTTGCATACATCATCAAGTTGCAAGCTTTATTTGCTAAGCTAGAGTTTTTGGGATTTTTGTTAAGGGTGTTTATTATTGGAGCTTTGTTTTGGGTTTTTATGCTTGCATAAGAGGGCTTCTCAATCTTTATTAGTAGATTTGAGTCTTCATAATATTTGTAAGCCCTCTTACCTTCATTTTAGAAACTCTAAAGTTAATATGTGATGAAAGTTGGGATTTATGCATGTTTAATAAGTTATGCATGCTTATGCGAGTTCACTATGCTATGTTATGCATGTTTAATAAGCTATGCATGTTTATGCAAGTTCACCATGCTATGTTGTGCATGTTTAATAAGTTATGCATGTTTATGCAAGTTCACTATGCTATGTTACATAAGTTTAACAAGTTATGCATGCTTGTGCAAGTTCACTATGCTATGTTACATATGTTTAATAAGTTATGCATGCTTATGCAAGTTCACTATGCCATGATTTGCAAGTTTAACAAGTTATGCATGTTTATGCAAGTTCACTATGCCATGATTTGCAAGTTTAACAAGTTATGCATGTTTATGCAAGTTCACTATGCTAAGTTATGCAAGTCCAACATGTTATGCATGTTTATTATGATATGTAAGATTCATCATGTATGTTGTGCCAAGTTCCCTCTTTCTACCCTTTATGCGTTACGACGAATATGTAAGCGATAGAATGACGTTGGGGGTTTTTGGGTAAAACATAAAATACACGAAAATATAAGATTGGGAATTTACCTATTAAGTTAGGTCTACCCCTTGGGAATTTACCTATTAAGTTAGGTCTACCCAAGTATTTGTTAAACTTGTAATTATGTTTGGAAAATAAAGTGGACATGACACTTAGAAAACATAAGTGTGGCCAACTCGAGGTTGGGTTGAGTTTGTAGCGTAAACCTACCCGGAACCAACCGGCTTAACTAGTTGCTACAAACAATAGGACCCAATGTGAGAAGTTGGTCATGTGTACCTGGGACCCGAGGTTAGACCAAGTTGTGGTGTAAAGCTACCCGGACCCGCCCGGCTTAACTAGTAACCACAACAAAGTCTAATGTGAGAGGTTAAGGCACAATTAAGTTAATTAATGCCTCATGATTAGGGTTAAGTCATGGCCCACTAATACTTAACCAATTTGGGGGATCGAGGGATTGAAATGGAGTTAAGTTGTGAACTGTCAGTTACACTTAACTAATTTAATCCATGATTAGTGAGGGGTTAAACCACACTTAACCCTCTTAGAAAACCCTAGCAACGTGGTCTGCTCCAGCAGTAATCCCAGTTTGGTATCATTCACAACCCTAGAGGCTAGGCTAGGGCGGGGCACGATTACTGAGCGGATGTAACCGACCAAAGCGGAGGCCGAGTGGTACAGCGGTGCGGGTCCAGGCGGGCTACGGACGTGCACGTAGTCCGGTATTGGACAAACTCGAGGCATGGGTACCAGTAGGTCTGGGCTGTGCATTATTGCATAAGTGTCCGGGGTTGACACCCGAGGGCTTGATACACCCGAAGGTGGGCCCAGCACAGTCAGACTACATCCATATGTGGGCCGTATGGACACCAACACTTGACGTGTAGGTTTATAGGGAGCCGATCGACTAGACCGTTGGGCTGGACCTTGTATTAAGGTCACTTCATGTTATTGGGCCAAAGTTTGGGCTGAGGGATCAATGCCTGTTATGCTAGTTTGCTAGTACGCTATGGTGCAAAAACTTAATCTTCCCTATGTGATGACACCTTTATCTATTGCCAGTATGTTCATCTCAGTTTCCATCATGATGTTAACTTTATTAGTTTATAGACTGATCGTAGTAGGGCTTACCAGTCTTTTTGACTGACCTGTTTTCTTTCGCTTCTTTTCTTCCGTTTCCCCCCCAGGTTCTCAGGGAGGGAACAGTGGTGCTTAGCTTGGATCGCTTGCTTGTTCGCTGGATAGCTCATGTATGTCTGGACATTGAGCTCGCTATGGTTTATCACTTTTATTTTTGGGGATAGCACTATGTATTTCAGTATTTCTGTTTATGTTGTACTAGACATATTTATCTTGGCAGATGACTTTATGATGTACTAGACTTGTTTTGAGATGGTTTGAGATATTCCACTGTTTTATTCTCACTTACTCTGTTTTATATATATATATATATATATATATATATATTTATGTTCCTGTTCTGCCTTGATATATCATTATGCATGCTTACCCAGTTCTAACGCCCCCCAGAAGCTAGTGCCCCCGAAAGAGTGACCCTAGCAGAGGTGGGGTGTTACAAATTTGGTATCAGAGCATATGGTTTACAAGAAAGAACAAAAAGTTTTTTTTATGACTTTTGAAAAGCTATTTTCAAAACAAGTATAAAGTATTTTCCAAAGAAAAGTCTAGTATTTTAAAAAGGCTATTCCCCAAAAGCCATTAGCGTTATCCTTCGTTCCCTTGACCTAATCTTATCTTATCTCTCGTTTCAGTATGGCTGAGAATCTTGCCATCCCGGATGGAGTAAACGTACCACTCTGGTATAGGAGGCTTTTAGAAGCTAGGGCGGTAGCTGGCCCCGCAAACCCTACTCCCACTCCTCCTCCTGTGGTTGAGAATCCTCCCCCTAATGTCCCTCCTCCGGTAGTTCCTGCTCCTCCTCCTCCAGTTGCTGAGGCTCCTCTTCCTCCTCCTCCCCCTCAGCATCCTCAGGTTGAGTTCACAAAGGTTTGTAAAGACTTCAAGGCAATGGGAGGCAAGAATTTCCTAGGCACGGAATCTTTTGTTGAAGCTAGGAATTGGCTGAAAGACACGGAGGACTTGTTTGCTATCTTTGGGATTGATGATGAGAGGAAGATCTTATTGACAGTGTGGCTTTTGAAGGACGAAGCAGCCTATTGGTGGGAGGTCGCCAATGGGACGAGGCCCGTTGAGACTTGGGCCGATTTGAGGGCTAGATTTGTGGCCAAGTTTCTATCTACTGCTGAGGCGAATTTACCAATGGAGAAGTTCATTTCATTAAAGCAAGGCGATATGACTGTCAAGGAGTATGTGAATAAGTTTAATCAGCTGGCCCGCTTTGGTCTAGATATGGTGAACACTCCTGAGAAGAAGGCTCTTCGATTCGCCAGGGGGTTGAATGAGCCACTGCAGGGCTTGGCAATGTCACATATTCCGCATGGGGCTACTTTCGAAAGTTTGGTTGATATGGCTCTGCTTCAGGGAGATGGAAAGAAAGAAGTCAAGTCGAGTGATACTCAAGCAAAGAAGACTGATACTCAGGGTAAAGGCAATCAGGGTGGTCAAAGCAGTCAGGGGAATCAGAGCAAGAACAAGAAGGGGAACAACAACAAAGGCAAGGGAAAGTGCCATTACTGTGGCGTGCCTGGACACTTTGCTAAGGATTGTAGGAAGAAAAAAAGGAAGCTTAGTGGTGGATGTTATTCCTGTGGTGAGACTGGACACTTCAGCAAGGAATGCCCAAAGAAGAAAGGACAGGCTGGACCTTCAGGAGGGCAAGTTCATGCTCTCAATACCGCTCCAGTTCCCGATCGAGGTAGTGTTTCTATCGAGAATCTTGTTTATGTTTCTGATCTTCCAGTTCGTACCTTGTTTGATTCTGGTGCATCACATAGTTTTATTTCATCTGATCTTGTTGATAGCTTGCACCTGAGTACTAGCTTAGTGGATGATCCCGTTTGTGTTTTGAATCCCATTGGGGGTTCTGCTCATCTATCTATGATATGTGAGGATCTGAGGATCTCTATACTCAGTGTACAGTTCTTGTGTAGTGCGTATGTTCTTGGTTTCAGGGGATACGGATTGATATTGGGTATGGATTGGCTGTCCAGATATGGAGCCATTCTTGATTGTGAGCATAGGGTTGTGAGGCTTGTGACTCGCCTTGGCAACACCTTAGAGATTTCATGCAATCCGAAGGATCCCGTCATGTTGTGCTATCTTGAATCTCTAGACTCTCCAGAGGAAACCCTTCAGTCTGTAAGGGTGGTCCGGGATTATCCAGATGTTTTTGAAGAAGTTAAGGGGTTGCCCCCTAAACGAGAGATTGATTTTCGCATTTATCTGGTGGATAATGCTAAGCCTGTTTCTTTGCCCGTTCGGCACATGGCTCCGCGTGAGAGACGGGAGCTGAGTAAACAAGTAAAGGAGTTGCTTGAGAAGAACTTCATCAGACGAAGTATATCCGAATGGGGAGCGCCTGTGGTGTTTGCTACTAAGGCAGATGGTTCTCTTCGACTTTGTGCGGGCTATCGAGAGTTGAATAAGCTGACTAAGAAGAACAGACACCCGTTACCGAGGATCGACGATCTCTTTGACCAGCTTGTCGGTGCTTCTGTTTTCTCTCAGCTTGATCTTGCTACCGGATTTCATCAGCTCAGAGTGGCTGAAGATAGTATAGACAAGACTGCATTCAGAACTCCAGATGGATTCTTTGAATGGCTTGTTATGTCGTTCGGCTTAACGAATGCACCCGCGTATTTCGTGGACTTGATGAGTAGGGTGTTTCGGGAGTTCTTGAATAAGTTTGTCGTGGTCTTCGTAGATGATATTCTGATTTTCTCTAAGGATGAAGAAGAGCACGCAAGGCATCTTGTAGAGGTGATGGATAAACTTAGAGCGCATCAATTAAAGGCCAAGTTCTCCAAGTGTCACTTTTGGAGAAGGGAAGTTAGATTCCTTGGGCATATCGTATCCAAGCAAGGCTTGGCGGTGGATCCCGCTAAGGTGGTTGCAGTTCAGGATTGGAAGACTCCAAGGAATGCAACCGAAGTCAGAAGTTTTCTAGGTCTTGCGGGTTTTTACCGGAAGTTCATCAAGGACTTCGCGAAGATATCCGCTCCTCTTACTAAGTTGACGAAGAAGAACTTAGTTTTTGCTTGGGATATGGATTGTGAGCTTTCCTTTCAGAGACTCAAGAGAGCCCTTACCTCAGCACCGGTTCTGGCTTTACCCGATGGTGGTAAGATGTTTACCGTGTACACTGATGCTTGTGGCACGGGATTGGGCGCCGTTCTGATGCAAGAAGGCAGAGTTATATGTTTTGGTGGGAGGCAACTTAAGGTGCATGAGAAGAATTATCCCACCCATGATCTAGAGCTGGCAGCGATAGTATATGCGCTCAAGGCTTGGCGTCATTATCTTCTGGGAGAGAGATTTGAGCTGTATACTGATCATAAGTCTTTAAAGTATCTCTTTTCGCAGAAGGATCTGAACTTGAGGCAGCAGAGGTGGATGGAATTCTTGGCGTCCTACGATTTTGATATAGCCTATACCCCTGGCAAGGGGAATGTTGTAGCGGATGCGTTGAGTAGAAAAAGGTTGACACTAAGTCCTCTATTTGTTGAGATGAAGAATTTAGAGTTCTTGGCAACCTTTGATTTCTCTTTGGCGGTTGAGTCGATGACCGGTTCTCTAGCATCTCTTGAGCTCAGGCCTACCCTTCTGGATCAAGTTGGGGCTTCGCAGAAGGAAGACCCTCAGATAACTGAGATCATGGATAAGCTGGCGCGAGGAGAGACGTCTAGTCACCTCACTCGATATTCCGTTGATGACCAGGGTTGGCTGAGGAGGGATGGAAGGTTATGTGTTCCCAGGATAGAAGAGTTAGTGAGGAAAGTTCTAGAGGAAGCGCATCGCTCTAAGTTGACTACACATCCAGGCGGGGACAAGATGTATAAAGATATGAAGCGTATTTTCTTTTGGCCTGGGATGAAGAAGGATGTGGCGGAGTTTGTCTCTAGATGTACCATTTGCCAACAAGTTAAAGCTGAATCAAAGAAGCCCGATGGGCTATTGCATCCTCTAGACGTTCCACTTTGGAAGTGGGAGAGTATCTCCATGGACTTTATTGATGGGCTTCCAAGGTCAAGAAAAGGGAATACGAGTATTTGGGTTATCGTAGATAGACTTACCAAGAGTGCTCATTTCATTCCGGTAAAAAGCAAAAGGACCGCATCTGGACTAGCATCAGTATATCTTCGTGAGATAGTACGACTTCATGGAGTCCCTTCTAGCATTGTCAGTGACCGTGACCCAATCTTTACAAGTCAGTTCTGGAATAGCTTGCAAGAGGCTATGGGCACGAGGTTGAATCTAAGTACTGCTTATCACCCACAGACGGATGGTCAAACCGAGAGGGTGAATAGAGTACTCGAGGATCTGTTGAGACTTTGCATTTTGGATTTTGGTGGTACTTGGGAAGACCACCTTCCTCTTGTTGAGTTTGCTTATAATAACAGTTATCAGGCAAGCATAGGGATGGCACCATTTGAGGCTTTATATGGGAGGCCGTGCAAGTCGCCTACATGTTGGTGGGAGACTACCGATAAGCTTATACTTGGGCCTGATATGATTAGAGATACATCCGAGAAGGTCGAGTTGATTAGAAGACGGATGAAAGCGGCCCAAGACCGACAGAAATCCTATGCTGATAAGCGAAGATCTGATTTGGAGTTTGATGTTGGAGACATGGTTTTCGTGAAGGTTTCTCCTTTGCGGAATGTGGTCCGATTTGGAGCTGTTGGGAAGTTAGCACCGAGATTTGTTGGACCCTTCCCTATCATAGAGAGAATTGGGAAGATGGCTTATAAAGTGCAATTGCCCGAGAAGCTGTCCGGAGTGCATAATGTTTTTCATGTCTCGCATCTCCGGAAGTGTTTGCATGAGTCAGCAGAGATTGTGGAGCCAAGTGTTCTGGAAGATGTGGAAGTGGAGAAAGAAGCTACCTTGAGGAGAGCCCCGATTCATATCTTGGGGACAGAGACCAAGAAGCTAAGGAATCGTGAGGTCAAATTGGTGAAGGTTCAATGGAGTGAAGCCGAAGAAGACGCAACTTGGGAAACCGAGGAGAAGATGCGTAGGCTTTATCCATTCCTTTTTGAGGGTACACTCTCAATCTCTTTCCTTTTGTTAGCATATCTTTCTCTTTGCTACCCATATTTATCTAGTTTATCGTGTTAATCTTGTCATGAGAACCTTAGGTAGAAACCCTTTGGATGAAACATGTGTTTGAAACATGTTATGCTTGGTGGTTGCAAGTGGTTGCAAGTGTTTGCAAGTGGTTGCTCGTGGATGCATTATACACGATTAGGCACTAGATCGGCTCGCACACCCCTCATATTGCATGCGCATGAGTGTTTATGCTTATTCATGGATGAAAATTGTGTGTTATCACATGGATGTTGCATATGGGTGTATGTTATGTGCGCGCATGTAGATATTATACATTACGTTAGGAATTTGCATACATATGGATACATTTCACTAACATCTTTTGCATTGATCTTTGCATTAGATAAGTACATATACACACACCTCTGCATATGTTCATCCATCATTTAGAATCTTGTAAGGACAATGATTGCTCGTGGATGATGCTTTGAGTAGATGGATGATTGGATGGTAGGATACGTTCTTCCTAACTTGAAGATTTCGGGGACGAAATCCTTTAAGGAGGGGAGAATGTAACAACCCGTATTTTCAATAACCTGTAATAATGTAAATCGAGGCAGAATTTAATTATAAAAGGTGAATCAAGGGATACGGGCTATACCATTGCGTTCGTCTCGGAAAAATACGCGAAATAGAGTCTGAGTTTTCGAAAATCGGAGTCCGTATGACCCAGTTAGGGCCCATTGAAGTTTTCAGAAAAATCCTAAGTAAAAACAGATTTAAATTTTAAATTAAAAATCAAGGGTTAGGGCAAACTGGCGCAAGCGGGAAAAACTCCCGCCAGGACCCGCATGTCGACAGGCATGTCGACAGGGCCCCTAGGGTGTCGACAGCCCTGTCGACAGGGGGTGCCCGGGTTGTTTGGCCTAGTGCACCATTTCTGATTTGGGCTTGGTTGTGTGGCTTGGTTCTAGAGAGTTCCGAGATCTGATGGACCTAATTCAACCTAGGGTTAATCCTAAGGCTAATATCACTCTAATCTTCTATAAATAAGACCCTAACCTACCCTAAATCACTCATTATTCACTCTAGCAACCAAACTATGTCAATTTGAAATCTCAAATGGCCTCCACCTAAGAACCCTAGCCTCCACCCTCTTCAAAAATCATTTCTATTAAGATTTTGATGTTCATACAAGCTTTTCTAAGTTGTATGAATGATCATTAGCTTGCATACATCATCAAGTTGCAAGCTTTATTTGCTAAGCTAGAGTTTTTGGGATTTTTGTTAAGGGTGTTTCTTATTGGAGCTTTGTTTTGGGTTTTTATGCTTGCATAAGAGGGCTTCTCAATCTTTATTAGTAGATTTGAGTCTTCATAATATTTGTAAGCCCTCTTACCTTCATTTTAGAAACTCTAAAGTTAATATATGATGAAAGTTGGGATTTATGCATGTTTAATAAGTTATGCATGCTTATGCGAGTTCACTATGCTATGTTATGCATGTTTAATAAGCTATGCATGTTTATGCAAGTTCACCATGCTATGTTGTGCATGTTTAATAAGTTATGCATGTTTATGCAAGTTCACTATGCTATGTTACATAAGTTTAACAAGTTATGCATGCTTGTGCAAGTTCACTATGCTATGTTACATATGTTTAATAAGTATGATTTGCAAGTTTAACAAGTTATGCATGTTTATGCAAGTTCACTATGCCATGATTTGCAAGTTTAACAAGTTATGCATGTTTATGCAAGTTCACTATGCTAAGTTATGCAAGTCCAACATGTTATGCATGTTTATTATGATATGTAAGATTCATCATGTATGTTGTGCCAAGTTCCCTCTTTCTACCCTTTATGCGTTACGACGAATATGTAAGCGATAGAATGACGTTGGGGGTTTTTGGGTAAAACATAAAATACATGAAAATATAAGATTGGGAATTTACCTATTAAGTTAGGTCTACCCCTTGGGAATTTACCTATTAAGTTAGGTCTACCCAAGTATTTGTTAAACTTGTAATTATGTTTGGAAAATAAAGTGGACATGACACTTAGAAAACATAAGTGTGGCCAACTCGAGGTTGGGTTGAGTTTGTAGCGTAAACCTACCCGGAACCAACCGGCTTAACTAGTTGCTACAAACAATAGGACCCAATGTGAGAAGTTGGTCATGTGTACCTGGGACCCGAGGTTAGACCAAGTTGTGGTGTAAAGCTACCCGGACCCGCCCGGCTTAACTAGTAACCACAACAAAGTCTAATGTGAGAGGTTAAGGCACAATTAAGTTAATTAATGCCTCATGATTAGGGTTAAGTCATGGCCCACTAATACTTAACCAATTTGGGGGATCGAGGGATTGAAATGGAGTTAAGTTGTGAACTGTCAGTTACACTTAACTAATTTAATCCATGATTAGTGAGGGGTTAAACCACACTTAACCCTCTTAGAAAACCCTAGCAACATGGTCTGTTCCAGCAGTAATCCCAGTTTGGTATCATTCACAACCCTAGAGGCTAGGCTAGGGCGGGGCACGATTACTGAGCGGATGTAACCGACCAAAGCGGAGGCCGAGTGGTACAGCGGTGCGGGTCCAGGCGGGCTACGGACGTGCACGTAGTCCGGTATTGGACAAACTCGAGGCACGGGTACCAGTAGGACTGGGCTGTGCATTATTGCTTAAGTGTCCGGGGTTGACACCCGAGGGCTTGATACACCCGAAGGTGGGCCCAGCACAGTCAGACTACATCCATATGTGGGCCGTATGGACACCAACACTTGACGTGTAGGTTTATAGGGAGCCGATCGACTAGACCGTTGGGCTGGACCTTGTATTAAGGTCACTTCATGTTATTGGGCCAAAGTTTGGGCTGAGGGATCAATGCCTGTTATGCTAGTTTGCTAGTACGCTATGGTGCAAAAACTTAATCTTCCCTATGTGATGACACCTTTATCTATTGCCAGTATGTTCATCTCAGTTTCCATCATGATGTTAACTTTATTAGTTTATAGACTGATCGTAGTAGGGCTTACCAGTCTTTTTGACTGACCTGTTTTCTTTCGCTTCTTTTCTTCCGTTTCCCCCCCCCCTCCAGGTTCTCAGGGAGGGAACAGTGGTGCTTAGCTTGGATCGCTTGCTTGTTCGCTGGATAGCTCATGTATGTCTGGACATTGAGCTCGCTATGGTTTATCACTTTTATTTTTGGGGATAGCACTATGTATTTCAGTATTTCTGTTTATGTTGTACTAGACATATTTATCTTGGCAGATGACTTTATGATGTACTAGACTTGTTTTGAGATAGTTTGAGATATTCCGCTGTTTTATTCTCACTTACTCTGTTTTATATATATATATTTATGTTCCTGTTCTGCCTTGATATATCATTATGCATGCTTACCCAGTTCTAACGCCCCCCAGAAGCTAGTGCCCCCGAAAGAGTGACCCTAGCAGAGGTGGGGTGTTACAGTATTCACCCTTAAAGACATATATATTACAACAAAAAAACTCTTCTTCTGCACTAAATAAAAAGGGACTAACCTAATATACTGATTTGAATAATATATACCGTCCCTACTATGTAGTACACGCGCAGACCTATCTTTGAACTGACCACCTCAAAACGTGTACACATATACGTGTAGTAGTTTGTTCACACTACTTTAAGGTAGTGTGAACAAAACACTACTTTTAATTGATTGAAATCAGAGGGACCTAAACGAGCCCCCCTGATTTCCACCAATTAAATCCGGTGTTTTGTTCACACTACCTTAAATAGTGTGAACAAACTCGAACTCCACATCTACCCTAACCACGACATACATTCTGTAATGAAAACTCCAGCTGAGACCTGTCTATTCCTTCATTGTTGAGATTCATATAAAAAGAGAATGTAGCCAAAGAGAATACATACGTACACAATATATACAACACATGAAAATTGTACCCCTATGAGTGCAGCTACCCTATACATTTGCTCTACCTTTTCTACTTCTCTGCATAGCGAATTGAAATGCGCTTACGTAGCCTAATTTGTACCCTCATGTAACCCCATATTGTCACACACAACTACCCTATCCTCCTGTTTTTGGCCTGCCATTTCTTTTCTATCTTTTTCTTCACTTGAATTAACATTGTCCACCCTATTTGTATCCAAACCTCACGCCACATGTATACACTTTCACCATTAAGTAAAAACATACAGCTACATTACCCTTTCCTTTCGCATTAAGAAATACACATGCATGGATCAAGTTACGGCAACGCAGCAAACCCAGTGCATAAATCAATCACGGTGAAAAATGAAAGAAGACAGCAGTCCATCTATGATATATGAGAACAACTACCCTGTTTTAATCAAAAAATGATCAAACACCAAATACGATGCTCTAAAGAGTGCATCGCCCGTTCAGTGGCAAGGTGCTAAGAAAGCACGTTTCCAAATTAGGGGAGAGGCTCCATAAAAAGCATGTATGAAGAAATGTGAGACCGCAATTCGCAAAAAACAAAGCAATAAGAGAGAGGAACACACAATTTTTAGAGTGGTTCGGTCAAACGTGACCTACGTCCACTATGCAAACATTTTCCATTATCACTTTCATGATTCCAAGTACAATGCCATACAAATCTCCCTCAATTTACAATGAATCTCTCATTTCTCCCTCTTTGATGTGAATCACACTTGAATTAGCTAGTGGATCGGTTAGATCTCCCCAAGTATTGATTGAAATGGATGAAAAGCCTTCAATGCTTCACTTTAGAGGTAGATCTCTTCGATTCCATAGCACTTTGATAGTAGATCCAAGTTTCTAGAGAGAATTCAATGGAGACTTGTGTTGCTTAAGTGGAGCTTGAATGGATTTCCATGGATGAAGCTTGAGAATGCCTTCGAGAAATGATTTTAGCAGCCCTCCGGGGTGTTGGAATCCTCCCCCCTTAAGTGTGGAGAAAGGGGGGTATTTATAGTTGGAGATAAGGGGTAGTGGTACACTTGTAATTTGAGGTGTATAGTTGGCGCTTGGTTGGCGATGGGTTGATGCTCGGTTAGCATCAAATAGGAGTTGAAGCGGTCAACTTTTGGAGCGTCTATCATTTGGAGCGAGCAGCATTTGGACCGAGCAGTATTTGGAGCGATCAATGCGTATGAGCAGGAATGAACGACCAGAAAGTACAGGCGGCTCTATGCATACCATGAGCGACCAGATTGTATTGTAACCATGACGTTTTATTTTATTACATCTTTCCCCCTTTTTTCTTCTAGTGTATGGGATCCAATATTACTATTTTTCCATCCCTTTATTTCTTCTTGCTCGCTCCAGCTAGTCCTTTCTTGCTCCATGCTCGACCGCGTCCTTAGGATGAAGGCTGCTCCGCTTTTTGCCCTTGGAACCGACCAGCCCTGGAGCTTGGTCGACCAGTGACTGGAGCCTTGACCGACCAGCTCCGGAGGCTTAAACCGACCAGCTCTGGATCTTAGACCGACCAGCTGTAGGCTGCTACTAGACCAACTCTGTGGAAGGTTTGCTCGACCACGCAGTATGTGAGAGTGATGATGCTCGAGCCATCAGGTTTGTGGTGACCAATCCCTCTCTCGAGTGATGCTTCAGCCATTGAATTTACGGTGACCGACCAGGTGGAGGATGTTTGAACCGACCAGGTTGGTGAGCTTGTACTGTTCGACAAAATGCTCAAGTGAGTTTTCTTGGTAGTTAACAGTAGTTAACATTTGCCCCTCGAAGCTTGTATTTTTTGCTTGCGAGAAATGCGTGCTTCGAAAAGAGCGTTGCTATCATGGTCTGCGTTGGAATTCGGTCGTAGCATTTTGTTTGCTATAGCAAATCTTGCTTTGACTCGCTGATTCTAGACGATCCAAGTTTGAACTTTTTGACTGGACTTTGTGCTTCGTAACACCTATTCTGTAATGAAGACAAGAACTTGCATGAGTTTGGACTTATACGTTGTTATTGATCGTCCACATCAATAACAGGTTAGTTAATCATTAATGAATGATGTACAATAAATTGAATGTCATATCTACGCCGAACTGCTTTATTTAACAGCTGTGATTTGTCAAACGCTGTTTGCATAGACATGGTATTCGAGTTTGAATTCACAATGGCGCTTGAGTTCTGAATTGCAGATTTCAAGTTACGCCTTTGCTATGAATTACGTGATCTCATATGCTGGTTTACGTTTTATGAGACGTGTACCTGATCGGATCAATACTTTGCTTTGTGCTTCTGATGCCAAGGCGATTGTGGCCGTTGGATGGATCAGAATTTTGTATTTAACTGATTAATTTGGACTTCTACGTGGAGAATCATTGTATCTTTCTGCCTTTGCTTGAAAAGGTCTTATGTAAGGTGCCCCCGCCAGGGGAGGACTTTGGGTTTGATGCCCCCGCTAGGGGAGGACTTGGGATTTGATGCCTCCGCTAGGGGAGGACTTTATGTTGGATGCCCCCGCTAGAGGAGGACTTGGGATTTGATGCCTCCGCTAGGGGAGGACTTTATGTTGGATGCCCCCGCTAGAGGAGGACTTGGGATTTGATGCCCCCGCATGGGGAGGACGTTCATCGTTGCTCTCACGAAGAGGGGCTAGACTTTTTTATGCCCCCGCATGGGGAGGTCTTTCGCCGTTGCTCTCACGAAGAGGGGCTAGACTTTTTTATGCCCCCGCATGGGGAGGTCTTTCGCCGTTGCTCTCACGAAGAGAGGCTAGACTTTTTTATGCTCCCGCATGGGGAGGTCTTTCGCCGTTGCTCTCACGAAGAGGGGCTAGACCTTTTTTATGCCCCCGCATGGGGAGGTCTTTCGCCGTTGCTCTCACGAAGAGAGGCTAGACTTTTTTATGCCCCCGCATGGGGAGGTCTTTCGCCGTTGCTCTCACAAAGAGGGGCTAGACTTTTTTACGCCCCCGCATGGGGAGGTCTTTCGCCGTTGCTCTCACGAAGCGAGGCTAGACTTTTTTGTGCCCCCGCATGGGAGGTCTTATATTTGAATCTGTGGGACAGACGCCAGTTCCTTTACTGGATGCTTTGGCATGGCAAACGATCTCAATTTAGGAATCTGGGCCATAAGTAGTCGCTTGTTCCTTCATGGGTTGTTCAACTTAGTGAGTCACCTCGATGTATCGTGTGGTCAACGCTTGCGGGACCTCGCTAAGGAAGCTGCGACTTATGAAGTCGGCTATTCCGCTATGGGTCCTCGACCTGGTGAGCCCTCTTGATGTATCGGGTGATCCATGCTTGTGAATTGCACCACATCAGGAGACAGGGACTTAATCAAGCTGTCAGGGATCTGCCCTTTTTTCTGTGAAGCTTGGAACCCATGAGGTAGACTTTAACAGTCGTGTTGGATGTGCTTAGTTGTGATAAGCAATTGCAACCGGATTGAGAAGTCGTGCTCTTTTGGGATTTGCGGGGTTTGCGTCATTCCGTGGAGCGAACATTGGCCTTGTACTGGAAGCACTTGATCATGGCAAGTGTTCATGATTGAGCGCAAGTTGTCCCTTGGAACTTACAACCTGCGGCGTTGATTTTAGATATGCTTGTTGACCTCTCCACCGTCTCATCTTTGGCCATCCCTTCTAACCACCCTTCAAGATGGTGTTTTTATGATCGCACTTAGATGTGTTGACACTTTGTGCATCCCATGCTTGAATAAGTGTTGTGGAGTTCGCCATAGTGCATCGGGTTTCGAGGAAGCGAGCATTTGTCCTATAACCTGTAATAGAGAATCGTCTTTTAGCAAGTCATGAATTAACGAAGATCTTGTAAGTAAGAGATTCACACAAGTATGCAGGACTTTATCCATAGAGATATTGTTCAGTACAATCCTTATGCAATATTACAAGTTTTTTACAAGAAGTTCTGAATGTAATAGAAAGCAAGATGTAAAGTAAAGCAAGTAACAAAGCAGTAAGTAAGGAAAGGCGATGATGACCGCTTATTTCGAGTTGTTGAAATGAGATTCCCATCAGCCCTCAGTTGATGATTGGCCTGTTATTGGGTTGACCCAAGAGAGAGCCTTGCCCCTGAGGAATCTGAGCGGCGTTTGAGGATTGTAGATTCTTGATGTACTGTTGTAGTTTGCCATTCTGAATCATTTCCTCAATTATGCTTTGGAGAATTCTGCATTCATTTGTATCATGACCCGGTAGCTTGTGGAGTCGATAGTACTTTCCAGAGTCCAGAGTTTTCTGTGTAACCTTGAACTTTGGTGGCTCCGGATAGTGCTCGGTATCCTTGGTGGCAAGGAAAATGTTTTATATGGTATCATTCAGAGGAGTGAGTTCAGATGGGTTGTAGAAGCGAAACTTCTTGTTTGCCTTGCTGTTTTTCCCATCATTGGCTCGTTTCTGCCCCTGGATATCGTGCTGATTAAGCTGGATGTCAGTGCTTTTGGGAGGATCAACAGTCTGATGAAGCACAGGATGATCTCCCACTCTCGTATACTCCTCGGCTTTCTTCTGGAACTTTTCCAGCGTGTTCGGCTCCTTCATTTTGATCCATCGACCGAATTCGCTATTCTTGTCTATAGCGCCGATTAGAGATGCTAAGATCATGCGGGGGTCAGGATTCCCTACTTCAGTTAAAGCAGTATTGAACCTCTTGAGGAAAGCTTTAACTGACTCTCCAGGATTCTGCTTCATTGATGTGAGGGAGATGACATCCTTAGCTTTTGTGGATTGCAACCTGAAATGCTCTTTGAACTTATGAGTCAAATCATCAAAGCGATCGATGGATTTGGGCGGGAGCCTTGTAAACCATAGCGATGTGACGCTTTCTAGATAGAGCGGGAAGCACAAGCACTTAATCTCATCCGTCGCTTTAGCCACATTCATGTGCCACTCATATCTGTATAGGAAGTGATTTGGATCAGCAGTCCCATCGTATGGAGGCAAGGTGGGATGTGCGAACTTCTTCGGAAGCTCAGCTTTGCGAATTTTCTTGGTGAATGGGTTTCTGCTCGGAGAAAAATCCCATTCCCTTTCGTTGTCTTTGCGGGTTAGGCCGTCTTTCATCATCCGCTTTACCACGTCCTCGATGTCCCCTTTTGAGTAGTGTCTCTTGGGAGAGCGGACCTCGATTTCCTTTCCGGATGCTCGATCGCGGTTAGAGTATATGGGTCCTTTTCCTTCAGCAAGGGAAGGTGCTCCCCTTTCAGGACTTGCGACTCGCCGGGCATCTCGATTGGAAACGCTTTTGGCTTTCAGCTTGGAAGCATGAATGTCGGCTCCGTTGAACCCTTCAATGTTATTATTGCAATAATGATCGAAAGTTGATGAACTTATGTTTCCCTCAAGGTTGACATGAGCCTTTTGAGGAGGAGCGTGATTGGCTTGAGCGTTTAAAAGAGCGCTCACTTTATCCATCAAAGTTTGATTAGTATCCACAAGAGTTTTGTTAGCATCCAACAAGGCTTTGTTGGAAGCTTCCATCCGTTGGTGTAGATTAGCGACAACGACGTCTAGCTCGGCCCTTGTTACTCCCGCTCCGGTTATGGAATTTTGACCGATCTCGAAGTGGTTGGTAAGAGGTGTAGCTTCGTTGTTAGCAACATTGTTGACGTCGTCGTTGTTGTCGTTTTCTCCAACGGTTTTACTTGCGGTTTTCTTGGACTTAGCCATTATCTCGGACATGGATTTGACTTTGGAAGATAGCTCGTCGATTGGCCCAGATCTGAGATTTGCGAGATCTATGGTTGAAGCAAGCCTGGATCTTACATGCAAAGGTCTTAACCTTGTCGAGTTTGGGAGAAGTGCGAATGCGGCCCCATGGTGGGCGCCTAATGTTTTAATCAAAAAATGATCAAACATCAAATACGATGCTCTAAAGAGTGCGTCGCCCGTTCAGTGGCAAGGTGCTAAGAAAGCACGTTTCCAAATTAGGGGAGAGGCACCATAAAAAGCATGTATGAAGAAATGTGAGACCGCAATTCGCAAAAAACAAAGCAATAAGAGAGAGGAACACACAATTTTTAGAGTGGTTCGGTCAAACGTGACCTACGTCCACTATGCAAACATTTTCCATTATCACTTTCATGATTCCAAGTACAATGCCATACAAATCTCCCTCAATTTACAATGAATCTCTCATTTCTCCCTCTTTGATGTGAATCGCACTTGAATTAGCTAGTGGATCGGTTAGATCTCCCCAAGTATTGATTGAAATGGATGAAAAGCCTTCAATGCTTCACTTTAGAGGTAGATCTCTTCGATTCCATAGCACTTTGATAGTAGATCCAAGTTTCTAGAGAGAATTCAATGGAGACTTGTGTTGCTTAAGTGGAGCTTGAATGGATTTCCATGGATGAAGCTTGAGAATACCTTCGAGAAATGATTTTAGCAGCCCTCCGGGGTGTTGGAATCTTCCCCCTTAAGTGTGGAGAAAGGGGGTATTTATAGTTGGAGATAAGGGGTAGTGGTACACTTGTAATTTGAGGTGTATAGTTGGCGCTTGGTTGGCGATGGGTTGACACTCGGTTGGCATCAAATAGGAGTTGGAGCGATCAACTTTTGGAGCGTCTATCATTTAGAGCGAGCAGCATTTAGACCGAGCAGTATTTGGAGCGATCAATGCGAATGAGCAGGAATGAACGACCAGAAAGTACAGGCGGCTATATGCATACAATGAGCGACCAGATTGTATTGTAACCATGACGTTTTATTTTATTACATCTCTCTCCCTTTTGTCTTCTAGTGTATGGGATCCAATATTACTATTTTTCCATCCCTTTATTTCTTCTTGCTCGCTCCAGCTAGTCCTTTCTTGCTCCATGCTCGACCGCGTTCTTAGGATGAAGGCTGCTCCGCTTTTTGCCCTTGGAACCGACCAGCCCTGGAGCTTGGTCGACCAGTGACTGGAGCCTTGACCGACCAGCTCCGGAGGCTTAAACCGACCAGCTCTGGATCTTAGACCGACCAGCTGTAGGCTGCTACTAGACCAACTCTGTGGAAGGTTTGCTCGACCACGTAGTATGTGAGAGCGATGATGCTCGAGCCGTCAGGTTTGTGGTGACCAATCCCTCTCTCGAGTGATGCTTCAGCCATTGAATTTACGGTGACCGACCAGGTGGAGGATGTTTGAACCGACCAGGTTGGTGAGCTTGTACAGTTCGACAAAATGCTCAAGTGAGTTTTCTTGGTAGTTAACAGTAGTTAACATACCCTATATAGCTGCCTGTACCATTAAAACTTGCCCCTCACATAATTTCTTCTATATATACATCTCCAGATTCCTTTTTATTTTTGCAAAATATAAACAGAGCGAAACCAAACATTTTCTTTGCCGAAAACAAACCTTCCGATCTAAGAAAAATGTCCAAACCTCTGCACCTCATATTCTACATCAAAGGACAATGCCTGCAAAACAAATTAATATAAACTAAACTCTCCGCGTTCGGTTCAAGTGCGGAAGGCATGTGCAGATTAATTAAGGTGGCGGCATCCGCTCTTTGGTAACTACTATCCATTTTTTATTTTTTTTGGACTGCGAAAAGAAAAATGGTGGGAATCTAAGGACGGTGGAGAATCATAAAGGGTGGTGGAGCGTTGGGCTTCGTTGGTGGCAGAGCGCGACAGCATCAGGAGGATCCATGCGGGGTATTTGATTTGAAGGAAGCTCGGCATTCTCTTAAAAATGGAAAAAAAGAGAACGGAACTGTACGTGTTGGGGAGAGGAGAATATGGAGGGAGTCGGTTTGCAAAGTTGAAGTTGCATGCTTCCAGTGGAGAAGGGAAGTGGAAACAAACTGGGTATATGCGCATGGGAAGATGTGTGTGGGTTTTGCATTATATGTATGTGTGGAGGGAGGGAGGGAGGGAGAGGGAGAGAGAGAGAGAGAGAGAGAGAGAGAGAGAGAGAGAGAGAGAGAGAGAGAGAGAGACATGGGGATGGATGGAATGAATAAAGAAAAATGGTAAAGGAATGAAAAATGTGGTAGTTGGAGTATGGGGATGGAATGGTAGCAGGAAATCAACGTTGGGGAAGGCTTTTGGAATTAGGCCTCACGTTATGAGAGGAAGGAAAAAAAAAAGTGAGCAGAACGAAAACAAAAGGTGGAATGGGGGAGTCGGGGTACCTGCAACATGGTGGAAGGCATGCACAAATGTACAAAGTCATGTGTACTGTGGGAAGGGTAAATCACGAAGCTGAACGGTGTGTTGGATGTGTGACAATGCCTTCCAACGTGGCAGTGCATGTACATGGAAATGTTGGGTTAGTTTGAGCAGTTATGTAGTTTTATTAAAAAAAAAAAGAGAAAAAGAAACAAACAAACTGAAGAAAATAAATCAAAATGGGCGCGCAACAAAGAGCATCAGTTTAAATCGGAAGATGAAAACGGGCATACAGTCTGTAGCAGGAAAATGTAAGAGAAGGCGAGCAGGATCGTGGGGAGAAATATCAACGATGGACTGTCATTTTCTGGAATTGGGCTTGGGCCTCCATAAAGAAAAAAAAAATATACAAATGTAAAAGTGGAAAAGAACATGGTGTAATCGACGGTGGAAGAGCAGTTTGAGAAGCAAACGATGATAAATCGGTGGGCTGAAGAGGTTATGGCCGATGGAGAAATAGGGTAAGACCAGTTACATTTTATAATAAAATATAAGTAATTTTGAAAATAAATAGTATAAACTTTGATAAATCGGTGGGCTGAAGAGATATGGCTGATGGAGAAATAGGGTAAGACCAGTGAAATTTTATAATAAAATCTAAGTAATTTTGAAAATAAATAGTATAAACTTAGGGGATTGTTAAAGGGACTCCACTTTTGGTTAAGGGGAGGACAATTTTAAGGGGACTCCACTTTTAAAAAAAAATTGTTAAGGGAGGGTTTGATTTTTTTTATTTTAGAATAAACATGGACTAAACTGCCCCTTATCACAACATACAATTCAGTATCGTTCTTTTTATATTTCGTGCTGATTTGCATACAGACGAATATAATTTCTTATCATTTCCAAGGCGCAAAAACATTTGCATCTAAATTAATGTTCCAATTATACATACTCGATCACATCTTCATTAATATTTAAGTATTTTAAATTGAACCATCGAATTACAAAATGATATTCATTAACTTACCTGATCTGATATCTTCTGATCACCCACACAACTTTTTTATGTCTCCATTATGTTAACTATATCCCATTTTTTATTCCATTAATTTGTGTCGTTATTTAGGATTTAGCTTTTAAACTTTACATTAAATAAGATTATGGGGTTAATATTGGAGTTTTTAATTAAATGTTTAAGGGAGGGCTAATTTTTTTGATCCTCCCCTTAACAATTGAACAATAATTTAGACTTTGTCCTCCCCTTAACTAAAAGTGGAGTCCCTTTAACAATCCCCTAAACTTATTAAAATAATATATTTACCGTCCGTTAACAGAATCGAACATGGTTCATCACATTGGGGACATATGGTCGCAAGCTGTATTGTGGAGCTGGTGCGATCAACATTGGGAGAAAACAGAATTTTTAATTAAATTAAACGCAAGTTTAATTTAATTAAAACAAGCAGTTAATCGACAAGATAATCGAATGTGAGTTTACTCACTCAGTTCCCCACTTATATTCATATAAGTCGGGTTTTAAATATTTGTGTGCTTTGTTCGGTAATGGTTGAATGATTTGATGATTGTTTTAATATATACTGATATAACTGATTTAAATTAAACATTCGTTTGATTTAATCAAACCAAATCGTTATTTTTAATGATTTTGTCCAATGGAGGTAACTTACCTTATCGGTTACGTTTAAAAAAAAATAAACGTTTAAAACTAAATTGGATGTTTGAATGATTGTTAGTTGATTGTTACTAGTTGAATTAATTATTCATGTCGTATTGAATACAGGGAAGAACAGGTTGGAGGAATCCAACTGGATTCCTCATATTTATTGTTTATTTTCATGTTATATCACATGTACTGTTTAATAACATGATTAGATGATGGATTGATTATTGATTACCATTGAACCTTTAATATTAACCAATGAGAGATATTGGTTGAGAAATTGACAGTAGATGGCCTAAATTATAATAGTTTTATGAAGACTGATTTACCGTTGGGTGAATCGTTAGAAATAAAGTTATAAAATTTATTTTATAACTGAATATAGAATTTAAAATATATTGTTTAAAATGAAGTTTTTTTTTTAAATATACCGTGTGCGACGCACACACATATATTGATTTTTTTGACCACAAATACCATTTTTGTATCAAAAATATACCATGTGCGACGCACACACATATATTGATTGTTTTAACCACAAATACCATTTTTATACTGGAAATATACCGTGTGCGGGGCACGTGCCTCAGCTAGATTGTTAAATGATTTATAAAACAAATTCTTATATTAATAAGATGGATAAGCAGGTGAACAAAGACTAATGTAACGATTAGTAACTGAGATTAATTGTTTTAAGTAATAATTAAAAAGGAATTATATTATTATTTAATTAACAGTAATCGAAGTAAATGGGATAATTTAAATTAAGTATATTATAAACAAGTAAAAAGAGTTAGAGTTGATCAATGAGTTAATCATGTTTAGACTTGACAAAGTCAACTGTTTAACGGATTTTGATTATTAAATTAAACTAGTTTGTGCTGATTAATTTAATGAAATATTAAATAAATAGTTGTTTAATTTAATAAGAATTAAAATGTAAATGGGATATTTATTCCAATCAATGTTAAAGTAAATTAATAATAATATAAAGGCATTACTTCTTAAATGAAGTTCATTTAATTTAGTAATCGAAATTTAAAAATAAAATATAATTGAATTCCAAAGCGAGTCTATGAACGGATTTGTATTTGAACCAAGCTTGGTGAATTGAAATATAAAGCAATTTTAAGCAAACGCGATAAGCTTAAAATAAATAGTTGAATTAAGTGAAGTGGTATTTGTTGGTATTAGAATGAATAAGGGTTTTTGAATTACAATTCATATTTATCTAAAGATAAGAATGTTGTTGATCAAGATCTGAAAGGTAATTAAAATACCCCAACTTGAACGACATTAGTATTATCGGAGGATGATATGAGTTGTAATGATAAATATGTTAAAAGCGATTTATTATGAGAAATAATAATGCAACGTTATTCCAAGTATTTGAGGATAGATATAATGAGATTTCATTATAAAGGAAATAAAAGAATTTGGGAAAAATATATATAGATATTTCCAAAATAACGGAAGTAAGAAGGGCTTGAGAAGATGAAATGATATTTCCATTGTAAAAGGAACAAAAGAAGATTTCATAACGATTACGAGTGATAAATGTTGAATTGACTTTCCGATAATAGATAATAAGAAATGTCATAGCAAATGATTCGAAGTGATAATTAGATAGTAATCTGGGTATGAATATGAAAAAAAATTCTAAGCATTTAAAAGAAATGATTTGAGATTATTTGTATGATAAAATAAAAAGTGATTACTATGTTGAAAGATTTAAAATCTTTAATTAATCATTCATTAATTGTTTTCAATAAAAAGGCTAAGTGATACTGTGTACTCAACCAGTAGATCCATTTCATTTTTGTTTATTTGATAGTTAAATAACCGACTATTAAATCTTGCCCTTACGATTGTTCGTACGGAAAGGCCGAGATTGAATTTATATTCGAAAACCCTTCCAACCAATAAATACGAATACGTGGAAGATACAAATCGAGCTTGAGAAATTGAAGACCGTGGATCTTCATAAACGGAAGAACTATTGTTAAATATCTCTGGCTGATCCGTAGAGTTGACAATGATTCAGTCGTAATTGAAATTTACGGATCTAAAGGACTGCTTGCTATTGATTCTTGGGGTGATACCCATATAGAATGTGGTAGGAGGGTGCCTTCGGTTCATCCTGTTCTTGGATGACTTGTATGGATGAATGTTTGACAAAGTATTTCCAAAAGTTCACGTACATTGATTTCTACAAACGTACTTATGTTGGTAGTGGAGGAATTCGTTCTTTTTGCTTAAACACCCAGAGTATTTTTGTGGATGTCAATTAGTGATATCTGGCGGATCTGACGATGTGCCATTCAAAGTGAATGGAGACATGCTATGCTGAAGAATACATTTAGCTTCTAGCATCATCAACTGGGAAATGGTATAAAATCGGGTAGGTCACATGGCTATGTGCGTCGCACCCATCAAAAGGGTATATCATTACCTGATCCTGAGAAATCAAATGCCTTCGGTTGTCCATTTTTATTTATGTATGTATGATATCGGTTCGGTTGGCTGGCCCCCAACCATGGTAATGATATATTCGGTACTCTCAAGCGAAGTGAGGGGCCGGTCATGTTTAGCCTGGGTTGCAAGATGTTCTTGTTAAACCCCAATGTATTCATCTCCGGAGATACATTGTCGAGAAGGTGGTCCCATACCTTGCCAGGAAATCCATTCTCCAATAAGAGCCATGGTTTTGATTGTATACTGTATAAATGGATCGTGAGATGCAAGCGTTCTGCTAGATTGATATTTACTTGTATTTAGACACTATCATAATATCAGAATAATATTGTTTTCAAAAATATTTTCGGTTATCGTAAGTTAAAAACCGTTCGTATTTATGTGTGGATTTGGTCTTATGATTATCTTTTCTTTCGAAAAGATTTTGACATTAAAATCAAGTTGTGTGATTCCTTTAAACTTAGTGTGTTTTTCTCAATCTGGTTCACCAGACTGACCCTGTGTTTGTAATGCTCGGGTTAGACCGGGCTGTACAGGTTCAGGTTATTGGTTGTTATAAAGAGGCGAGATGGAGGAGTTCAGATGTATGATATGATATATTCTGATGTGTGATTGTATATAAGGATAGATTATTATAACCATCCAGATGTGTTATGTACTCTGATGATTGTAAGTATATTTAAAAGCTCTCTGTAAAGATTTATTTCTATATTATATTTTGTTCCGCTGCGATGTGAGATTTTGTGTTGTGTTGGTTCTTCTTCTTATTCTTCTATTCTATATTTCTTTCTTTCTTTCTTATCTCACCCTCTGACTTCTTTCTATTAATGATCCAGTATTTCCGATGCTTGAATCGTCGACAGGTTGTTTGGTGTCGATTTTCGTGGTCGAATATTTGCTGGGCCATTACAGTGGTATCAGATAATTGGTTAGTAATAACCTTGGCTCTGTGGTGTAACTCAATAGAGATGGAGTTAGAAATGCTCTAGATTGAGTTGGTGTGTATATATATGAGAGAACGTATTTGTAAATTTTATCTACAATATTTTGTGTTGTGTTGTTGATCGGTTCAAGTGTCAGGAAAGTGTATTGGACTGACAGTTAACGCAATATTGTTTTTTTTAAAAGGGGAAATGAAATAATTTTCCCCAACTACATATTTGTATAGAAAGAAATAATTATATCAAATTTTTTATATTGGTTTCTTGGATTGGTTTAATAGGAATTCAAATGGGATCGTAATGGTTTAATATAACAAGCAGAATTTGAGAATTAATTTTTTTAAGTTGGAATTAAATGATTCAGATTATAAATCAAAGCTAAGTTAAATGAAGATCAAAAGATGAAAAATTGAATAAATTACAAATGAAAGTAGAATATTTTGGTTGTGTTGACTGTTTATTGTTTGGTTATTGGGTGATATATAGGTTAGATAATAAAATTCATCAACGGAAATGAATTGAAAACTCGAAGGATAAATTTCAGTATAATGAACTTGAATGGAATCAAATATGACATGAAACTAGATGAGCTAACCCTATAACAGTTATTAGCATTATATATTGAGTTAGTGCAGAATGGAAGACGAAGAGTGGTTAGTTGTTGTGCTATGTGATTAGAATATTGATTGCCCGACAAATAGGTAAACCTCAATTATATTTATTTTTGTGATTGATTTTATACCCCTGAGTTGGGTCGCCATTTGGCTTTGTTTCTTTTGATCGATGTGAGGCCTGGAGTGGCAGCTATAGCTGTTTGGATCGAATAGTACACAGAAGGTGCTGGAAATTTTTCGAAAATTTCTAAGACTCAGAATATTTTGATAATATTATATAATAATTATTTTGTAAATAATTGGGTTTGGAACACTCTTCTTAACTTAGTAATTTCGAGGACGAAATTCTATTAAGTGGGAAAGATTGTAACGACCCGGATTTTTTCGACTATTTGAATTCGAATATTTAAATCTATTTTGAATATTAATTTTGAATTATTTATAGATTTTTATATTGAATTCATTAATTAAACGACGACTGAACTTTTATATTTATATTTAATATAAAACGAACTCGAAATGGTGCGGTAGTTTGTAATATTCAGTCTTGAACTTCAATTGATTATACAAAATCCATTTTAAGCCGGAGTTCTGTGAAATAAGTAACGTTGAAATCTAATTGTTTATAATTTTCTAATGAAAGAGAAAAATCGAAATTTTACCGTATATATTGTAAGTTATGTCCAAATCAAATTTTAAAATAGTCTCTCTGAAAATCGTATATTTATTATAACGTCATCTATTAAATCTAATAGGAAATTTAATGTAATTTGAATATCGTTTAACTCGAAAGTGTCAACGTTTCAGCTATTTAAATAATAATAGAAAATATTTTTATTTTTATTTTTAAAAAAAGAAGTTGAAACCAATGGCAACTACGTATAATAGCAATGACAACAAAGGTATATATTTTTACTAGCGATGCACATTTAATGCAACACATGACTATAAACGAATATAAATATATGAATATGTTATCACTTGATGAAACGGGATGTACCATGATGACTTAACCATCCGTATGCATACATTACAAGGTGTTGGCCTTGCAATGCAACATGTCGGATCTCCAGAATACATAATTTCTCTTAGAAAAGGGTTAAACCATGATGACAGACGCTAGTGACTCTGTTTTCATAAATTAATCAACATTTGATTGTCTTCTAGAAGGTATATGAACTTATATGGCAGTGCATGTTTACAAGACAAACAATTTGATGGGTTTGTACATTGAGAATATGTGTATGACCATCCATAAATTGTTATTTAAAGGATGTATGATTACGAGAATAAGACATTGTTCATATTGGAACATTTTAATTCTACCAAGTAAGGAAAAACAAGTGGTTAGTTTAAATATTAATAAAAAAAAAAAAAAAACTCTTCTTCTTCACTAAGGAAAAAGGACTAACCTACTGTATCGATTTGAATAATATACACAGCCCCTACTATGTAGTACACGCGTAGACCTGTCTTTGAACTGACCACCTCAAAACGTGTACACATCTACCCTACCCACGACATACATTCTATAATGAAAACTCCAGCTGAGACCTATCTATTCCTTCATTGTTGAGATTCATATAAAAAGAAAATGTTGCCAAAGAGAATACATACGTACACAATACATACAGCACATGAAAATTGTACCCCTATGAGTGCAGCTACCCTATACATTTGCTCTACTTTTTCTACTTCTCTGCATAGCCAATTGAAATGCTCTCACGTAGCCTAATTTGTACCCTCACGTAACCCCATATTGTCACACACAACTACCCCATCCTTCAGTTTTGGCATACCATTTCTTTTCTATCTTTTTCATCACTTGAATTAACATTATCCACCCTATTTGTATCCAAACCTCACGCCACCTGTATACGCTTCACCATTAAGTAAAAACATACAACTACATTACCCGTTCCTTCCCCATTAAGAAATACACATGCATGGATCAAGTTATGACAACGCAGCAAACCCAGTACATAAATCAATCACGGTGACAAATGAAAGAAGACAGTAGTCCAGCTATGACATATGAGAACAGCTACCCTATATAGCTACCTGTACCATTAAAACTTGCCCCTGACGTAATTTCTTCTATATACACATCTCCAGGCTCCTTCTTACATTTGCAAAATATAAACAGAGTGAAACAAAACTTTTTCTCTCCTGAAACCAAACCTTCCGATCTAAGAAAAATTTCCGAACCACTGCACCTCATATTCTACAGCAAAGGACAATATCTTCAAAACAAATTAATATAAACTAAACTCTCCGCTCTCAGTTCAAATGCGGATGGCATGTGCAGATTAATTAAGGAGGCTGCGTTCATTCTTTGGTACTACAAGAAGCAGATGAAATAGCGACGGCAATAAACCGACGCTAGCCGTCGCTAGCCGTCGCTATTTGCCGTCGCTATAATTCTCGTCGCCAACAGTTGTAGCAACGGCGAGAACGACGGCTTCGTCGCTAACTTACCAACGGCTAGCGACGTCAAGTGGACACGTGTCATCTTACGTTTCAAGTAGTTAGGTTGACCAATAGGCCGTCGCTAGCCGTCGCTATCCGTTGCAAAAAAAACGTTGTAAGCCGTCGCTACCCGTCGCTCAATATTGACCAAAAGACCGTCGCTAGCCGTCGCTTTATCTGAAACCAAAAAACTGCAGTACACAGCAATTCCTTTCCACAATCATTCAATCCAAAAACCAATATCACACCACTATTATCTCACTACTTCATCGATACTCATCAACAACCAAACCATCATAACCACACAATCATCAAATACATAAAAAAAAGCAAAAATAAAAAACCATCATCACATAAAACCGTTCAAACATATCATATAAGTCATGCACATGTCCAAACACTTCATACCTCCGTCCACAAACCGTCATACACATGTCCAAACACATCATATAACATCGTACGTACATTTAACATAAAAAAAAACCAAGTATATGAACATACCAGAGTCAAGTCAACATAAGCACCTACAGTACGAACTAATTCCCGCCACCCTGATCCTCGTTCTCTTCTTCTTCCGATTCCTCGTTCACGTCTTCCTCTCGATATACAGCGGAATCATCTCCCTCTACTCCCTCTCCCGGCATAAAGCCATGCTCCTGAAAGTAAATCGCGATGAGCTCGTCGATTTCCTGTTGCATCTGGCCTTTTCGCCAGTCCATCAACTCGTTCATCTGCTCTTGCATCCGCGCTATAGTCGCCTCCTCCATCGACCGCTTATAAGCACGCTGAACGGCCTGTAAAATAAATAATTTCACATTAAAGTTATATAAACAAATTTTTACTACTTAGTGTTAAACTTTTTCCATTAACTCGTATTCTTGTTTTACATATTTATAAATCATCGTGAATGTAGTAATTTACGTCTAAAAAAAGTCTTACCTCCTGCTTGTCAAAACCGTATCGTCTTCCTCCTGATTGCCAAAAGCCTCTCTTGTAGTGGTAACTGCTGTCCAATTTTTATTTTAATTTTTTTTTAGTACGAAAAGAAAAAATGGTGGGAATCTGAGGACGGTGAAGAATCAGAAAGGGTAGCGGAGCATTGGGCTTCGTTGGTGGCAGAGCACGGCAACATCAGGAGGATCAGTGCGGGGTATTTGATTTGAAGGAAGCTCAGCATTCTCTTAAAAACGAAAAAAAAAGAGAACGAAACTGTACGTGTTGGGTAGAGGAGAATATGTGGTTTGCAAAGTGGAAGTTGCATGCTTCCCGTGGAGAAGGGAAGTGGAAACAAACTAAGGACATGTGCATGGGAAGATGTGTGTGGGTTTGCAGTATATGTATGAAACCAAGTACCCAAAAAAAAAAAAAAAATGAGACTTGGTAGAACAACATATGGGGATATGGAATCGAATGAACAACGTATGGGGATGGATAGAATGAATAAAGAAAAATGGTAAAGGAATGAAATGTGGTAGTTGGAGTATGGGGATGGAATGGTAGCAGGAAAGCAACGTTTAGGAAGGCTTTTGGGCCTCATGTTGTGAGAGGAAAGGAAAAAAAAAAAAAAAAAAAAAAAATAAAAGTGAGCAGAACGAAAAGAAAAGGTTGAATGGGGGAGTCGGGGTACATGCAGCATGGTGGAAGGCACGCACAAATGTACAAAGTCATGTGTATTGTGGGAAGGGTAAATCATGAAGCTGAACAGTGTGTAGGATGTGTGGCAATGCCTTCCAACATGGCAGGTGCATGTACATGGAAATGTTGGGTTAGTTTGAGCAATTATGTAGTTTTATAAAAAAAAGAGAAAGAAAAAAAAAAACAAATAAACTGAAGAAAATAAATCAAAATGGGCGCACAACAAAGAACATCAGCTTAAATCGGAAGATGAAAACGGGCATACAGTCTGTAGCAGGAAAATGTAAGAGAAGACGAGCAGGATCGTGGGGAGAAATATCAACGGTAGACTGTCATTTTCTGGAATTGGGCTTGGGCCTCCATAAAGAAAAACATATACAAGCGTAAAAGTGGAAAAGAACATAGTGTAATCAATGGTGGAAGAGCAGTTTGAGAAGCGAACGATGATAAAACAGTGGGCCGAAGAGGCTATGGCCGATGGAGAAATAGGGTAAGACCAGCTATATTTTATAATAAAATCTAAGTAATTTTGAAAATAAATATTATAACTTATTAAAATAATATATTTACCATCCGTTTACAGAATCGAACACGGTTCGTCACGTTGGGGACATATGGTCGCAAGCTGTATTGTAGAGCTGGTGCGGTCAACATTTGGAGCAACCAGAATTTTTAATTAAATTAAACGCAAGTTTAATTCAATTAAAAACAAGCGGTTAATCGACGAAATAATCCAAGATGAGTTTAACTCACTCAGTTCCCCACTTATATTTATATAAGTCGGGTTTTAAATATTTGTGTGCTTTGTTCGGTAATGGTTGAATGATTTGATGGTTGTTTGCATATATACTGATATAACTGATTTAAATTGAACATTCGTTTAATTTAATTAAACCAAATCGTTATTTTTAATGATTTTGTCCAATGGAGGTAACTTACCTTATTGGTCACGTTTATAAAAATTATAAACATTTAAAATTGAATTGGATGTTCGAATGGTTGTTAGTTGATCGTTACCAGTTGAATTAATTATTCATGTCGCACTGAATACAAGGAAGAACAGGTTGGAGGAATCCAACCGGATTCCTCAAATATATTGTTTACTTTCAAGTTATATCACATGTAATTTTTAATAACCTGATTGGATGATGGATTAATTATTGATTACCGTTGAACCCTAGATATTAACCAATGAGCGATATTGGTTGAGAAATTGACAGTAGATGACCCAAATTATAATAGTTTTATAAAGATTGATTTACTTTTAAGTGAATCGTTAAAAATGAAGTTATAAAATTTATTATATAACTGAATATAGAATTTCAAGTATATTGTTTAAAATGAAGTTTTTAAAAAGAGAAATATACCGTGTGCGACGCACACACAAATACCATTTTTGTATCAAAAATATACCGTGTTCGACGCACAGACATATATTGATTGTTTTAATCACAAATACCATTTTTGTATCAAAAATATACCATGTGCGATGCACACACATTTATTGATTGTTTTAACCACAAATACAATTTTTGTATCGAAAATATACCGTGTGCGAAGCACGTGCCTCAGCTAGATTGTTAAATGATTTATAAAACAAATTATTATATTAATAAGATGGATAAGAAGATGAACAAGGACTAATGTAACAATTAGTAACTGAGATTAATTGTTTTATGTAACAATTAAAATGTGATTATTTTATTATTTAATTAACAATCATCGAAGTAAATGGGAAATTTTAAATTAAGTATATTATAAATAAAACAAAGAGATAGTGTTGATCAACGAGTTAATCATGTTTAGAGTTGACAAAGTCAACTGTTTAACGGAGCTTGATTATTAAATTAAATTAGTTTGTGCCGATTAATTTAATGAAATATTAAATAAATAGTTGTTTAATTTAATAAGAATTAAAAAGCAAATTGGATATTTATTCCCGTCAATGATAGAGTAAATTAATAATAATTTAAAGGCATTACTTTTTAAATGAAGTTCATTTAAATAAGTAATTGAAGTTTAAAAATGAAATAGAATTGAATTCCAAAGCGAATTTATGAACGGATTTGTATTTGAACCAAGTTTGGTGAACTGAAATATAAAGCAATTTTAAGCGAATACGGTAAGCTTAAAATAAATGGTTGAATTAAGTGAAGTGGTATTTTTTGGTATTAGAATGAATAAGGGTTTTTGAATTACAATTCATATTTATCTAAAGATAAGAATGTTGTTGATCAAAGTCTGAGAGGTAATTAAAATACCCCAACTTGAACGACATCAGGATTATCGGAGTTGTAATGATAAATATGTTAAAAGCGATTTATTATGAGAAATAATAATGCAACGTTATTTCAAGTATTTGAGGGTAGATATAATTAGATTTCATTATAAAGGAAATAAAAGAATTTGGGAAAAATATATATAGATATTTCCAAAATAATGGAAGTAAGAAGGGCTCGAGAAGATGAAATGATATTTACATTGTAAAAGGAACAAAAGAAGATTTCATAATGATTACGAGCGATAAATGTTGAATCGACTTTCCGATAATAGATAATAAGAAATGTTGTAGCAAATGATTCGAAGTGATAATTAAATAGTAATCTGGGTATGATTATAAAATACTTTTCTAAGTATTTAAAGAAATGATTTGAGACTATTAGTATATTAAAATAAGAAGTGATTACTATATTGAAAGATATAAAAGCTTTAATTAATCATTAATTAATTGTTCTCCATAAAAAGGCCAAATGATACTGTGTACTCAACCAGTAGATCCATTTCATTTTTGTTTATTTGATAGTTAAATAACCGACTATCAAATATTGCCCATACGATTGTTGGTACGGAAAGACCGGGATCGAATTTATATTCGATAACCCTTCCGGCCAATAAATACGAATACGTGGAAGATACAAATCGAGCTCGAGAAATTGAAGACAGTGGATCTTCATAAATGAAAGAACTATTGTTAAATATGTGACGGTCCCAAAATCCGAGGGGCGGTATTAAGGATAATCATTGGAATATAACACATTAATCATCATAGCAGAGTACAGATAATAGCAAAAACAATAAATAGAATAATTTTACATGGATATGACAGCGGAATCACAACATATAACAACATCAGAATAGCACAGCGTAGGATATAACTTAGTAAATAAAGCGAAGTGATCAGTCATCATCGCCAGAGGCGGAATACATACATGCAGTGAGACATAATAAGGGTATCAGTCTACATGGCCGAAGGCGGTACATATACATATAATAAGAAGTACGGAAAGTAAATCAGTCTGCATCGCCCGAGGCGGAATCATAATATAAGTACAGTAATGGCGGAAAAAGTCAAAGTCGTCTCTGTGAAGTCAGCCTCGCCATGAGCCAAAAATGCACTCTATGCAACAGTGCAGAGCCAAAAACAACCTGTCACCTGTGAACTAGGCTGCTCGTGTGAAAATAAGGGCACCCGCGTTTGCAAAGTGAAACAAACAACGAGTCAGTCATGGGGACTGGTATGAGAAATCTATTTAACAGTTAAACAACAGTGATAGCAAATCATAGGACCACGTCACTTTCGCGGAACGAGTTTACTCCAGTGATTGCTAGTGCATTTAAAACAAAATAAATTCTTTTAAAACAACGCAATGCTTTTTGAAAGAATGAAGCCATTATAAGACTCAAGTCCCATCATACAATGCAATGCAAGCCGGAGAATAGAGTTTTACCTTATAATGGCCAAATATGCTTGATACGTATAAAGCAAAATCATTTGATATTATTACTAGTGCATATATGTTTCAAAAGCGAATAACATCATAAATATCAATCATAGGCGACATGAGCATCCCATGCCACTATGTCGCCATATATAAGTTACAATCGAATCCGTTATTTCGTATTGGAAATTGGATTTCCGTCATGAGTCGAGGCAAGGGGCAAGCTCCTCTCCGCTTCGAGACATTCTAGCAAACGTCTCAGGACTACGCACTCTGGGCAACCCTGGATCGGCTGGGCCGGTCCTCTCTTACGTTTGAGGATTGGCAATTCCTGAACACACGCTTCCCGGTCCTTACAGACCTATAATCGAGGCGCCTCGCATTCCAACAACCACATAGGTGAAAAATGGATATAAATGTCAGGGCTGGTAAGTCACTGACACCACTATAGCTAGAAAGAATCGTCGTGCTCTCCCAGCGGTCCGTATCCCGTTTTTAGTCATACCGAGGTGTGAGGCTCGCGAATCTACGAAATACACAAAGTTAGGCCACGTAGACCGTGCTTTGATCATCTTCCACAAGACTTTGCTTTGCAACAGAAGCCTTGATCACAGCATCTTGGCATACCACATGGGCAGTCCACTCCATACGATTGATTTCCATCGATATATAACCTCTAAGCTCGTACGTCTCAGAGAAGGGCGTTAAGCAAAAGAATAAATTCTCCGCCGCCAAACAGATATATATTTAACAAAGATCAATCAGTATAGAACAAAATCCAATGTCAGACACACATTCCATTTACAAGTCCGTTCTGGGTCTGAACGAAACCGGAGGCGTCAAATTCCTCGTATATCCGTCCATTCAACACATACGTTTAGACGGCTACTACTTCCGTCCCTTTCTGATAGCTACTCCGGTCAGGAACCTCAGTAGCGCCCATCCAACCGATACGAAGATCGTCAGTCTTGAATCGTCTTTGCATTTTCCAATTTGAATCGCTCGATAAATTATTTGAAATGAGGGTTAGCTCGGCCTTTTCAAATAATTCACGTCATTAGAATTTAAATCGATTCTTTCTATGGTTATATTATTCGACATCCATCTTTCAGTTCTTTAGTGTTACTTTCGTGTCAAGCACATACAACCATCAAATATCAAACAATTCAAGCCCAATTGGTTTATTTGCAATCTATGTTGCTTATAATATTTTATAACGATTTTTCGCCATTTTTATTTATTTAAAATGGCCATATTTAATTAAACGACGTCTCAGGTCGTGCCGTGGCACTGGCGCTGTTTTTCCTCTAATTTGTTTTACACTTATCGGAAAATCTAACCGTTGGATTTCTACAAAGTCTATATCAGTGGGAATATATTCCCAAAGCGAACCCAACGGTTCCAGTTTCGTGAAAATCCGACGGTCGGATCTCCCACACTAGTCGTTTGAAGTTACGGTTTCAAAATTCGAACTGCAGCGTCGTTATTCGATTTAATTTAATTGTATTTATATTTATATATATATATATATAAACGATTCTGGCGCTGTTTTTCTTCAGATTTGAATTAAACATTCCGGACAATCCAACCGTTGGATTTTTACAAGGTTGGTGCCGTTGGGGAGATATTTCCAAGGCGAACCCAGCGGTTGCGGTTTCGGGGAAATCCGATGGTCGGATTTCTCGCACTAATCGTTTCAAATTACGATTCCGAAACACGAACTGCACGACTTCGATTCCTTTTAATTATATTTATATTTATATATATAAATATAGTTCATTCTATACTTCTAACTATAGCTCATTCTATATTTTCAACTTCGTTTTCACTTCAATTATTTCACAAACGCCTTAATATTTCGAAAAATTTCGCCATAACCTCCTTTGTACGGGGAGGGGTTTGGAAATTTATTGGGCCGTGTTAGGTACCCAATAAATCCTAAAAAGCATTCACATATTTATAGTGATATATTCTGGTGTTTACAGGGGAGCATGTATAGATAATCACTCCAGAGAATAATTTCTCGTCACCCCGTTTCCGTGTGGAAATAAATAGCCCATGTGCCGTATCTAATAACTAGAGCGACGTGATTATTGTCAACTCCAGACCCGTGTGGGGTTTTTATTAATCTGGCGATTTATCTTTATATTTTCTTCTAGTCCATATCAGTCATCAGTTCAACCTGTAGTATATAGTCATCGCCATACAAGCCTCTCGCTCGTATGGTAAATCTTCCACCTTGTCACACAAGCTCCGATTGCTTATGTGGAATATGATGAAGTATGCCTATCGTCAAGAAGTATGCCATGTAGTGTAGTTCAAAATTAATTGTTACTATCCTGTGGCGACGTTTATTATTTCACACAGAATAACCAGCACTCCGCATCCAATGGCATTCACAGGAGTTGATATAAAAATAAAATTTCGCAGCCAACTCATCAAGGCTTACCTATTTGTCGGGCACGCAAATAATTTCTTTACTCTACAGCTAATCCATTTTTCCTGTTCAACACATGTATATATATGCAGAACCAGGCTAATAATAATATTTCTAGCAAACTATTATTTATTTCAACATGTGTGTATTTTTATCAAAGCATATACATGATAAAAGAAATATTTTTATCGTCAAAAATATTTATTCAACACGTGAATGTTTTTAACACTTCATATTCACAACAAAGGTGTAGTTTTTATTGTCTATTCATTTTATTTTAAAACATGATAACATCCAACACATGAATTTCAACTCGACGAACAAATTGCAACTCAACACATGAATATTTTATATAGTTTGTATATATATATATAAAAAGGTGATTTTTATCGCTAAAGCTATTTGTTTAAATCCAAATAATATTCAACACATGAATTTCAACTCAACGAATGAATTGCAACTCAACACATGAATATTCTATATAGTTTGTATATATATAAAAATGTGATTTTTATCGCTAAAGCTATTTGTTTAAATTCAAATAATATTCAACACATGAATTTCAACTCGACGAATGAATTGCAACTCAACACATGAATATTCTATGTAGTTTGTATATATATAAAAATGTGATTTTTATCGCTAAAGCTATTTGTTTAAATTCAAATAATATTCAACACATGAATTTCAACTCAACGAATTAATTGCAACTCAGCACATGAATATTCTATATAGTTTGTATATATATAAAAATGTGATTTTTATCGCTAAAGCTATTTGTTTAAATTCAAATAATATTCAACACATGAATTTCAACTCAACGAATGAATTGCAAATCAACACATGAATATTCTATATAGTTTGTATATATATAAAAATGTGATTTTTATCGCTAAAGCTATTTGTTTAAATTCAAATAATATTCAACACATGAATTTCAACTCAACGAATGAATTGCAACTCAACACATGAATATTCTATATAGTTTGTATATATAAAAAATGTGATTTTTACCGCTAAAGCTATTTGTTTAAATTCAAATAATATTCAACACATGAATTTCAACTCAACGAATGAACTGCAACTCAACACATGCATATTCGCTACAACATATGTAATTTATTTCAACGAATGAAAATTATTCTAACACATGAATATTTCAGAAAATTTCGGCAGCATAACGGCAGGGTAGTTAAAACCGGGACCGTCCCTAGTACGGCTCCTCGCTCTACCTTAAAACCTCGCGGTTTTTGACAATGGGGATCATGCATCTAGTTCGCACGCAGGCGGCATGTTTTATTTTCAATTCCACAATCCTATTCTAATTTGTTTCAACCACAAGAGGGTATTTCCAACCACAAAGGTATTTTTCAACCACAATATCAACCATAAACAATTATTTCCAACCATTCATCATACCATATAATATCACGTCAATCACAAGCAATAAATATCGTCCATGGTCTGTGGACGAGGGGAGTATATATATAATATAATAATTCACTTGCATTTCATCACAATTCAAAGCATATATGTTTCATTCAACGCTTGTATAATTTATACATCGCTAATATAACTTATACAACACATGTACATGAGGTATACAATGCGTATATAATTTACACTTCGCTTATATAATTTATACAACGCGATTTTATTCACACAAATAGTTTAGATTCCTCACATTGGTTATTGCAGTGCTAAAAATCGTAGGAAGGTCAGAAAAATCCGCGGCTTCTTCTTGTAACAACCCGGAAAATCTGGGCCAGTTTAAATTTTTTATTTTGGCAATTATAGCGAGTTTTGATTATTTAAAATGAATTATTTTAAATAAAATCGACGAGAAATTTATTTTAAATAGAATTCGAACGAATATATTCATATACGTCGTCGTTAGAATATAAATATTTATATATAATTATAAATAGAATTGAAAATGGCGCGGTAGTTCGATAATTTGATTTCATACTTCAATTGAATGTACCGGGTGCAAAACAATCCGGATTTTAGTGAAACAAAAAATAATGGAATCTAATTGATGATATCTTTCCAACGAAGTTAACAAACTGAGATTTCACTTTGGAAATGATAAGATATGTCCAGTTGAAAATTCAGAATAGTCGCTGTGGAATTATATATATTTTATATAATATAAGGCCCTTAAAAATAGCAATTTTGCAAACGACCTCGGATTTCGACGAAACCAGTTTTGTTAGGTCCGTGATGTCGAATTATTGCTAGATTCCAAATTTCATAATTTTTCGAATCAATATGTGAGCGTGGCAAAGGAAAACGTGTTTTGACCATTTCAGTTGATTTTAATCGACTGGAAATTGGTCATTTTTCCAACGGTCTCAGAATTCGACGAAACTAGTTTTGTTAGGACCGTATCGTCAATACGAAACTAGAAAATATTTTTCTGCAATTTATAGAGTTAGTATGTGACCCCGGTAATTGGAAATGTACGTTTAAAATTCAATATAGCGATTTAAGTGTAAATTTAACAGAAACTTATTCAAACAGTCGAATCAGCCTACGTGGCATATCCCATTGTGTTCGGAATGGGGGTAAAACGCTATGGGCGACAGGCGGTGGGCCTCGTTCCGAGGTCGTATGAAAAAGTCATCTTTAGGGTGAATTAAATAATTAAATAATTAAATTAAATAAATAAAAAAAAAACGTTCTCTCCCCCATTTACCCCCTGGCCCCCCCGATGTATCAGGAGATCATTCAAGAGAAAAAAAAAAAAAGAAGAGAACGAGAAGGACGGAGGGGCGGAGCGGCCTCCTCCACCGCCGCTGCCACCGCTGAAGGCGGCGCCCTCCGCCAGGCCCTCTCTCCTCCCCCTCGCGACTCTTTCCTCCTCCCTCCTCCACGCGAGGACAGCGAGCGCCCCCCCCCCCGAACCCTAGAACCGCCCGACGCGAGCTCCTCCGACCAGGCCCCTCGCGTCAGCCCCCCTTGAAAGCAGCAACGAAGGTGACAAAAAGGCGAAACGACGAAGACTTCTGCAAAAGAAGAGCCGTGGAGCTAGGATAGCTATATGTGAGAATTTCTCACCTTTCAAATTTTATTTCTAGTTATATATATATATACTAGGATGCAGACGGTGCTTATTAGAAGCACCCGACACCCGTCCACATACCATGGACTTGTTTGTTTGGTTGTGTAGTTGGTTAGATTATTTGATTTGGATTTGATGGGTTGGTTGAATTGGAAATTGATTAGATTGATGTGTGAATGGCGTGGGCCTTCACTAGACCGGGGATAAGGCTAGGCCTCGTCCCGTTTCTAGTATCGTGCCGTTATGCCGCCGAAATTTTCTAAAATATGTTAGAAAATAAAAATATCATTTTATTGTGTAAATGAATTGAATAGAAATTCATAGGTTGAAATAAAATGTTTTATCGTTAAAAATATAATTTTTAACGTGAATGTGAATAAATAAATATTCATTTACAAACCTGACGGTTTGTTTATGTACACCTATTTGAAGGACATTGATTGGGTCGATAAATTTCACACATCGCCCAACTGCACAAATAAAATATGTGTTTGATTGTTTGAAACCCCACACGGGTGTTGGGATGAAATTTGAAGTTCACTCATCCTGATTGATTGAATATGTCGATCGGTTGATTGACAGACTGTTTTAAGCATTGGATATCTATATTTGATGCTTATACAGTGTAGTGCACTTTGGTTGATGGTTGATTATTTTTCCATGCTATTATATACATGTGTTGTATGAAAATCCATATAATTAACTTTATATGGTAATTGATTGGGCCTCATTCCAATCGTGAAAATAAAGAATATTTTGATAATAGGAAATATTTGAAATAGAATATTTGAAAATAGAAATATGTGAAGCCGTGATGATTAGATTGACGCCATTTTGACGTGAACGATATTTATATCGATTTTAAAACGATTTCGAAATGAATTGAATTGAAAACGATTTCGAAATGAAATGAATTGAAAACGAATTCAAATTGAATTGAAAACGATTTCGAAATGAATTGAATTGAAAGCGATTTCGAAATGAATTGAATTGAAAACGATTTCGAAATGAATTGAATTGAAAACGAATTCAAATTGAATTGAAAGCGAATTGAAATGAATTCAAATTGAATTGAAATTTGAATCGAATAGAAATGAATTTTGAAACGAATTTATAAAGAAGAATTCAATTTTAATTTGAATTGAAAAGGAAGTTGAAATTGCTTTTGAAACGAATTTAAAACTATTTATATAATTCGTTTTAAATAGAAATCGACGAAGTATATATTATATATATTATATATATAATATAATGGCCTGAATAGAACGCGCCGCGCCGCGGCAGTTCGTGAATTTCGACCATTTATTTCAAACGGACATTGCGGGAGATCCGACCGTCGGATTCTCCTAAAACCGGAACCGTTGGGTTCGTATCGAAAAGAGCTTTCTAACGAATATTAGAAATTTGAAATCTAACGGTTGGATTTGGAGATACGTCCAAATCAAATTCGAAAAAGGTCGCTGTAAGTGCAGTTCGATGGCCATTGTTGGAAATCGACTGTACGGGCCTTGATAAAATTATTAAAAATAGTAATAATTTGTGTAAAATCATAAGAAATGATTTGGGAAGAATTGGGATGAAAAACTCCATATTTGAAAAGATAAAAATAGATTTTTATCGAATTGAACTAGTTTTGAACTAGAATTATAATTCTATTTATTTTTAAATAAATAAATTGAATTTAAAAAGGGTTTTAAAAATAACCAAAATTTCCAATGATTGCATTGGAGTCGATTTGAATCGAAATTGTCTTCGGAATATTTCGATGTTGGAATTCGTGATTATACAGGTGTTGTTATGGAAATTTGAAAGATATATATATTTATATCGTTATTTCCAATACGACATTTGTTAGTCGTAGAATTTGATATTGAATATAAGCCGATATATTTTCTATTCAGAGCCTTGTATTGAATATCGAATGTGATTTGGGTTTGTCGTGAATGGTGTCTTCACTAACACTGTTCTTGAACCCAGTTGAGAAAAGATTAAATCTTTTTATTTAGATTTAATGAAGTGTACCAATTAAATAATATTTAATTGGAATTGAATTGATATTGATTTTTGGGTTTATCGTGAACAGTGTTTTAAATAACACTTGTTCTTTAACCCGATAATTAATGAATGTGATTTGGGTTTGTCGTGAATGGTGTCTTCACTAACACTGTTCTTGAACCCAGTTGAGAAAAGATTAAATCTTTTTATTTAGATTTAATGAAGTGTACCAATTAAATAATATTTAATTGGAATTGAATTGATATTGATTTTTGGGTTTATCGTGAACAGTGTTTTAAATAACACTTGTTCTTTAACCCGATAATTAATGAATGTGATTTGGGTTTGTCGTGAATGGTGTCTTCACTAACACTGTTCTTGAACCCAGTTGAGAAAAGATTAAATCTTTTTATTTAGATTTAATGAAGTGTACCAATTAAATAATATTTAATTGGAATTGAATTGATATTGATTTTTGGGTTTATCGTGAACAGTGTTTTAAATAACACTTGTTCTTTAACCCGATAATTAATGAATGTGATTTGGGTTTGTCGTGAATGGTGTCTTCACTAACACTGTTCTTGAACCCAGTTGAGAAAAGATTAAATCTTTTTATTTAGATTTAATGAAGTGTACCAATTAAATAATATTTAATTGGAATTGAATGGATATTGATTTTTGGGTTTATCGTGAACAGTGTTTTAAATAACACTTGTTCTTTAACCCGATAATTAATGGGATGTGACTTTGGGTTTATCGTGAACCGTGTTTTAAATGACACTGATTCTTTAACCCAGTCACAGATTAAAACTAAGTGGAGTTTTAATGAATCTTTAATTAGATTGAAAAGATCGAGAATGGAGTATCACCAGTTTTGCTCCAGGCGATAGTTAAATCTTTAATTAGATTTGAACGTGAAATTTAGAAACTAACTGTCGGTTAGCTAAGTAGAATGGTTTTCTGGATATTGATCTGATGTTGGTTTCGGCCTTCGGGGTTAATATTTGGGGAATTATTCTCTTGATTAATTTACGGTTAATGACTAATGAGTTGGAATGAGGCGTATGTTGTGTTTGTGTAACACTTTTATAATATATACGCGAGTTATTCGGAAAGACCGGGTTTATCCCATTCTGAATAACTGATACGACGATAAGTCGAAGATGAAGACGATGGTCGAAGACCGGAGGTCTTCACGTCGTTTGGGTGATAACTGATGATCTTGATTGGGCTGTACACCCAAGAAGATGGAAACAGTTAGTGATCGTCCAGACGTACTTGGAGATCGATGGATATGCGGGGTACTAGGTGCCTCCGGTTTCGTTCAGACCCAGAACGGACTTGTAAATGGACTGTGTGTCTGACATCGGATTTCGTTCTGTGTGACTGATATCGGTTGCATAGGATGGTTTGCCTGTGTGGCATGCTAAGATGCAAATGATCAAGGCTTCTGTTGAAAAGCAAAGTCTTGTGGTGATGATCAAAGCACGGCCTTTGTGGCGTAGCTTTGTGTAACGTTTCCTTCGCGTGTTTCACACCCGGTATGAACCAAAAACGGGAGAGGACATCAGGGAGGACTTGCGTTTCTTTCTAGCTAGAAGTGGCGTCAGTGGTTTTACACGCCCTGACGAGTTTGACTTATGTGGTTGTTGCTGTTGCGAGGCGCCTCGGTTATATCGGTTTCGGCCGAATGCATTCTGGTCGGCTGACGGACCAGACTTACGCCCCAAAGGGCGGAGAGACGTATTGTTCAGGCATAATAATCCACATCGGTGGACCGGCCCTGACGATCTAAAGGGTTGATGCGTTCTGATCCTGAGACATGGGCTAGATTGTCTCGAATCGGTTGAGGACTATCTTTTGCCTCGGTTCATAGACGGAAATCCAATTTCCAAATACGTGACATTTGCGGTTTTATTTGTAAACCTATACATGGCGACATAGTGGCATGGGACGCTCATGTCGTCTATGATTGATACTTATGATTTGAAGTTGTTTTATACACTATGCACTTATTATAGTATCAAATGATTTGTTTTAAACGTATCAAGCATTCTTTGGCTGTTATAAGGGAAAACCCTATCCCCCGGCTTGCGTTTGCATTGTGTGATAGGACCTGGGTCTTATAACAGCTTCATTTTACTTTATTTAGCATTGCGCTAGTTGTTTGATGCACTGGTATTCTTGGGAGAAAACCCGTTCCGTGTTATACGGCGTGGTCCCTTGATTTACCTAATGATTTAAAATAAAGATTAACTGTTTTAGTTCTCACACCAGTCACATGACTGACCTGGAGTTTATTGTTTTAACCTAAACTCTGGGTGCCCCTATTTTGACACGGGCAGCTAGTAGTTTTGGTTTTGCAGATTTATATTCACAGGATCCTGGTTTACAGCTGGAACGATATCCAGAAAGCTTTGTATCCGTATATCTCTTCTAGTTGTGTATTGTATTATTTTCCGCTGCTATGTATTTAAATGTAATTTAAATCTCTGATATTTCTGTGTTATATTTATTCATTTATACTCTGTATATTCTTGTAATCTGATGCACTGTTGTAATATATAGTGAAATGTTCTTCTGTATGTGTTCTGTTTTGTCCTGTTCTCAAACGATAGGGCGTTTTGAACGGCCTGGATCGGTTTAGCGACTGGTTCGGACCGAGCGAAATTCCTTGGCGTCACAGTTGGTATCAGAGCTTTGGTTTACAAAGCTCAGAGAACAAGGCACATTAGAACCATACGAAAGAATTCATCAGATATTGGATTAGCAATATCCAATGGAATGACTCGTTAGAGATAGGATCAGTAGTATCCTAGAACGAGTGTGAAGAGTAAATTTTTAAAATAAAAGTGAAAACAAATTTTTGTTTTGAAAATTTAAATCAATTATTCGTATCTGGTTATTTATTTATATTGATGTGGACAATCCAGTATATATAGATTTTGCGTATACGTCTGATCCGCGTGTATTCGAAGTTTTAATATATTGGATAGATATAGAATCACACTCTAGTCGCCCGGAGAAGGTACTGATGATAGCACGTGCATCATCAGTATTTATGTTCGTGTTTCGAAGGTGTGATTTTCTATATATTTCCATTGGACTGGTGTGAGAACCAAAACTAATATAGTTAGAACACTTTGTTGTGAATTGGCATCAAAAACACGCTTTTAGTATATGTATCAAAATTATGAATTTGAACTTTAAATTCACAAATTGATTGATGTTTGTGTTGTTTGTTTATTTGTTGGCTAATTTTGAACTATTATGCCTAATTGAATCAAATATTGAATTGTATTGAAAATTGGTCGCATCTGCTTGCATATACATGTATATCATTGAACAGGTCATAGCAAGGAGGCTAGAGCCAGAGAATAAAATTTGTTTGCCCGACAAATAGGTACATGTTTACTACATAATTTCCTGTTTTGTTTGGGTGATGATGATTTTGTGAGCCTATTGGCTAGCCGCTTGGCTTTTTCTTTTTCTTTTTGAGATCTGAAGGACCGGGGAAGCTATTTGAAATTCCCCGATGCTCCCGGTGCAGGGGAGGTTATGGCGAAATTTTTCAAAAATTTAGGGTGTTAGCCAAATTTTTGAAATTTTAGAAAATTCTCAGAAACTGAAAGGTTAGAGAATGGAAGCCTGATCGAGCGTAGAGTTGATTAATCAAACCACTTTCGACTTTGTTCCTTTTCGGGGACGAAAAGTTTTAAGTGGGGGAGATTGTAACAACCCGGAAAATCTGGGCCAGTTTAAAATTTTTATTTTGGCAATTATAGCGAGTTTTGATTATTTAAAATGAATTATTTTAAATAAAATCGACGAGAAATTTATTTTAAATAGAATTCGAACGAATATATTCATATACGTCGTCGTTAGAATATAAATATTTATATATAATTATAAATAGAATTGAAAATGGCGCGGTAGTTCGATAATTTGATTTCAAACTTCAATTGAATGTACCGGGTGCAAAACAATCCGGATTTTAGTGAAACAAAAAATAATGGAATCTAATTGATGATATCTTTCCAACGAAGTTAACAAACTGAGATTTCACTTTGGAAATGATAAGATATGTCCAGTTGAAAATTCAGAATAGTCGCTGTGGAATTATATATATTTTATATAATATAAGGCCCTTAAAAATAGCAATTTTGCAAACGACCTCGGATTTCGACGAAACCAGTTTTGTTAGGTCCGTGATGTCGAATTATTGCTAGATTCCAAATTTCATAATTTTTCGAATCAATATGTGAGCGTGGCAAAGGAAAACGTGTTTTGACCATTTCAGTTGATTTTAATCGACTGGAAATTGGTCATTTTTCCAACGGTCTCAGAATTCGACGAAACTAGTTTTGTTAGGACCGTATCGTCAATACGAAACTAGAAAATATTTTTCTGCAATTTATAGAGTTAGTATGTGACCCCGGTAATTGGAAATGTACGTTTAAAATTCAATATAGCGATTTAAGTGTAAATTTAACAGAAAATTATTCAAACAGTCGAATCAGCCTACGTGGCATATCCCATTGTGTTCGGAATGGGGGTAAAACGCTATGGGCGACAGGCGGTGGGCCTCGTTCCGAGGTCGTATGAAAAAGTCATCTTTAGGGTGAATTAAATAATTAAATAATTAAATTAAATAAAAAAAAAAGAAAACGTTCTCTCCCCCATTTACCCCCTGGCCCCCCCGATGTATCAGGAGATCATTCAAGAGAAAAAAAAAAAAAAAAAAAAGAAGAGAACGAGAAGGACGGAGGGGCGGAGCGGCCTCCTCCACCGCCGCTGCCACCGCTGAAGGCGGCGCCCTCCGCCAGGCCCTCTCTCCTCCCCCTCGCGACTCTTTCCTCCTCCCTCCTCCACGCGAGGACAGCGAGCGCCCCCCCGAACCCTAGAACCGCCCGACGCGAGCTCCTCCGACCAGGCGAGCTCCTCCGACCAGGCCCCTCGCGTCAGCCCCCCTTGAAAGCAGCAACGAAGGTGACAAAAAGGCGAAACGACGAAGACTTCTGCAAAAGAAGAGCCGTGGAGCTAGGATAGCTATATGTGAGAATTTCTCACCTTTCAAATTTTATTTCTAGTTATATATATATACTAGGATGCAGACGGTGCTTATTAGAAGCACCCGACACCCGTCCACATACCATGGACTTGTTTGTTTGGTTGTGTAGTTGGTTAGATTATTTGATTTGGATTTGATGGGTTGGTTGAATTGGAAATTGATTAGATTGATGTGTGAATGGCGTGGGCCTTCACTAGACCGGGGATAAGGCTAGGCCTCGTCCCGTTTCTAGTATCGTGCCGTTATGCCGCCGAAATTTTCTAAAATATGTTAGAAAATAAAAATATCATTTTATTGTGTAAATGAATTGAATAGAAATTCATAGGTTGAAATAAAATGTTTTATCGTTAAAAATATAATTTTTAACGTGAATGTGAATAAATAAATATTCATTTACAAACCTGACGGTTTGTTTATGTACACCTATTTGAAGGACATTGATTGGGTCGATAAATTTCACACATCGCCCAACTGCACAAATAAAATATGTGTTTGATTGTTTGAAACCCCACACGGGTGTTGGGATGAAATTTGAAGTTCACTCATCCTGATTGATTGAATATGTCGATCGGTTGATTGACAGACTGTTTTAAGCATTGGATATCTATATTTGATGCTTATACAGTGTAGTGCACTTTGGTTGATGGTTGATTATTTTTCCATGCTATTATATACATGTGTTGTATGAAAATCCATATAATTAACTTTATATGGTAATTGATTGGGCCTCATTCCAATCGTGAAAATAAAGAATATTTTGATAATAGGAAATATTTGAAATAGAATATTTGAAAATAGAAATATGTGAAGCCGTGATGATTAGATTGACGCCATTTTGACGTGAACGATATTTATATCGATTTTAAAACGATTTCGAAATGAATTGAATTGAAAACGATTTCGAAATGAAATGAATTGAAAACGAATTCAAATTGAATTGAAAACGATTTCGAAATGAATTGAATTGAAAGCGATTTCGAAATGAATTGAATTGAAAACGATTTCGAAATGAATTGAATTGAAAACGAATTCAAATTGAATTGAAAGCGAATTGAAATGAATTCAAATTGAATTGAAATTTGAATCGAATAGAAATGAATTTTGAAACGAATTTATAAAGAAGAATTCAATTTTAATTTGAATTGAAAAGGAAGTTGAAATTGCTTTTGAAACGAATTTAAAACTATTTATATAATTCGTTTTAAATAGAAATCGACGAAGTATATATTATATATATTATATATATAATATAATGGCCTGAATAGAACGCGCCGCGCCGCGGCAGTTCGTGAATTTCGACCATTTATTTCAAACGGACATTGCGGGAGATCCGACCGTCGGATTCTCCTAAAACCGGAACCGTTGGGTTCGTATCGAAAAGAGCTTTCTAACGAATATTAGAAATTTGAAATCTAACGGTTGGATTTGGAGATACGTCCAAATCAAATTCGAAAAAGGTCGCTGTAAGTGCAGTTCGATGGCCATTGTTGGAAATCGACTGTACGGGCCTTGATAAAATTATTAAAAATAGTAATAATTTGTGTAAAATCATAAGAAATGATTTGGGAAGAATTGGGATGAAAAACTCCATATTTGAAAAGATAAAAATAGATTTTTATCGAATTGAACTAGTTTTGAACTAGAATTATAATTCTATTTATTTTTAAATAAATAAATTGAATTTAAAAAGGGTTTTAAAAATAACCAAAATTTCCAATGATTGCATTGGAGTCGATTTGAATCGAAATTGTCTTCGGAATATTTCGATGTTGGAATTCGTGATTATACAGGTGTTGTTATGGAAATTTGAAAGATATATATATTTATATCGTTATTTCCAATACGACATTTGTTAGTCGTAGAATTTGATATTGAATATAAGCCGATATATTTTCTATTCAGAGCCTTGTATTGAATATCGAATGTGATTTGGGTTTGTCGTGAATGGTGTCTTCACTAACACTGTTCTTGAACCCAGTTGAGAAAAGATTAAATCTTTTTATTTAGATTTAATGAAGTGTACCAATTAAATAATATTTAATTGGAATTGAATTGATATTGATTTTTGGGTTTATCGTGAACAGTGTTTTAAATAACACTTGTTCTTTAACCCGATAATTAATGAATGTGATTTGGGTTTGTCGTGAATGGTGTCTTCACTAACACTGTTCTTGAACCCAGTTGAGAAAAGATTAAATCTTTTTATTTAGATTTAATGAAGTGTACCAATTAAATAATATTTAATTGGAATTGAATTGATATTGATTTTTGGGTTTATCGTGAACAGTGTTTTAAATAACACTTGTTCTTTAACCCGATAATTAATGAATGTGATTTGGGTTTGTCGTGAATGGTGTCTTCACTAACACTGTTCTTGAACCCAGTTGAGAAAAGATTAAATCTTTTTATTTAGATTTAATGAAGTGTACCAATTAAATAATATTTAATTGGAATTGAATTGATATTGATTTTTGGGTTTATCGTGAACAGTGTTTTAAATAACACTTGTTCTTTAACCCGATAATTAATGAATGTGATTTGGGTTTGTCGTGAATGGTGTCTTCACTAACACTGTTCTTGAACCCAGTTGAGAAAAGATTAAATCTTTTTATTTAGATTTAATGAAGTGTACCAATTAAATAATATTTAATTGGAATTGAATGGATATTGATTTTTGGGTTTATCGTGAACAGTGTTTTAAATAACACTTGTTCTTTAACCCGATAATTAATGGGATGTGACTTTGGGTTTATCGTGAACCGTGTTTTAAATGACACTGATTCTTTAACCCAGTCACAGATTAAAACTAAGTGGAGTTTTAATGAATCTTTAATTAGATTGAAAAGATCGAGAATGGAGTATCACCAGTTTTGCTCCAGGCGATAGTTAAATCTTTAATTAGATTTGAACGTGAAATTTAGAAACTAACTGTCGGTTAGCTAAGTAGAATGGTTTTCTGGATATTGATCTGATGTTGGTTTCGGCCTTCGGGGTTAATATTTGGGGAATTATTCTCTTGATTAATTTACGGTTAATGACTAATGAGTTGGAATGAGGCGTATGTTGTGTTTGTGTAACACTTTTATAATATATACGCGAGTTATTCGGAAAGACCGGGTTTATCCCATTCTGAATAACTGATACGACGATAAGTCGAAGATGAAGACGATGGTCGAAGACTGGAGGTCTTCACGTCGTTTGGGTGATAACTGATGATCTTGATTGGGCTGTACACCCAAGAAGATGGAAACAGTTAGTGATCGTCCAGACGTACTTGGAGATCGATGGATATGCGGGGTACTAGGTGCCTCCGGTTTCGTTCAGACCCAGAACGGACTTGTAAATGGACTGTGTGTCTGACATCGGATTTCGTTCTGTGTGACTGATATCGGTTGCATAGGATGGTTTGCCTGTGTGGCATGCTAAGATGCAAATGATCAAGGCTTCTGTTGAAAAGCAAAGTCTTGTGGTGATGATCAAAGCACGGCCTTTGTGGCGTAGCTTTGTGTAACGTTTCCTTCGCGTGTTTCACACCCGGTATGAACCAAAAACGGGAGAGGACATCAGGGAGGACTTGCGTTTCTTTCTAGCTAGAAGTGGCGTCAGTGGTTTTACACGCCCTGACGAGTTTGACTTATGTGGTTGTTGCTGTTGCGAGGCGCCTCGGTTATATCGGTTTCGGCCGAATGCATTCTGGTCGGCTGACGGACCAGACTTACGCCCCAAAGGGCGGAGAGACGTATTGTTCAGGCATAATAATCCACATCGGTGGACCGGCCCTGACGATCTAAAGGGTTGATGCGTTCTGATCCTGAGACATGGGCTAGATTGTCTCGAATCGGTTGAGGACTATCTTTTGCCTCGGTTCATAGACGGAAATCCAATTTCCAAATACGTGACATTTGCGGTTTTATTTGTAAACCTATACATGGCGACATAGTGGCATGGGACGCTCATGTCGTCTATGATTGATACTTATGATTTGAAGTTGTTTTATACACTATGCACTTATTATAGTATCAAATGATTTGTTTTAAACGTATCAAGCATTCTTTGGCTGTTATAAGGGAAAACCCTATCCCCCGGCTTGCGTTTGCATTGTGTGATAGGACCTGGGTCTTATAACAGCTTCATTTTTCTTTATTTAGCATTGCGCTAGTTGTTTGATGCACTGGTATTCTTGGGAGAAAACCCGTTCCGTGTTATACGGCGTGGTCCCTTGATTTACCTAATGATTTAAAATAAAGATTAACTGTTTTAGTTCTCACACCAGTCACATGACTGACCTGGAGTTTATTGTTTTAACCTAAACTCTGGGTGCCCCTATTTTGACACGGGCAGCTAGTAGTTTTGGTTTTGCAGATTTATATTCACAGGATCCTGGTTTACAGCTGGAACGATATCCGGAAAGCTTTGTATCCGTATATCTCTTCTAGTTGTGTATTGTATTATTTTCTGCTGCTATGTATTTAAATGTAATTTAAATCTCTGATATTTCTGTGTTATATTTATTCTTTTATACTCTGTATATTCTTGTAATCTGATGCACTGTTGTAATATATAGTGAAATGTTCTTCTGTATGTGTTCTGTTTTGTCCTGTTCTCAAACGATAGGGCGTTTTGAACGGCCTGGATCGGTTTAGCGACTGGTTCGGACCGAGCGAAATTCCTTGGCGTCACACTTCTAGAATGTAGAGAGCCTCCTTGCAGTCACGGTGTCTCCTGTTTCATCGAATTTCGTTAACACACTAAAAAGATATGATTTTTCAAAGTTTTGCAACACTTAAAAGTGTTATTTTCATTTCAGAAATTTATATCAGAAAGGTTTTTAAAGCTTTAAAACTAGGTCTTGATTTTTAAGCCAAACCGTACCTCGTTGCTTCGATCAGACCACACGGCGTCAGAGGGTTACGAACCACCTTCCAATCGACGGTGGTGGCGATGAACTCGGTGGCTCCTGTGAGTCGCGGCGGCGTCCCAAAGGGGGCGACTTCCTCCTCGAAATTCAGCGCGTACAGTCGATGGTTCGAGGCGAGGCTTGGTCGGATTTATAGAGGAGGCGGAGGCGATCAGAATCCTCAACTGGAGGTGGCGGCGAAACTGACTGTGGTGGCGGCAAAATCGACGAGAAGCTTCGAACTTCGTGCGTCGTCCAAATCGCTGGCGGCTAGGGTTTCTTTTCGATTTTTTTTAAAAGAAAAAATCCTATTGGTCGGAGCTATATAGTAAATTTTAAATAGTGTTTTCACAAACGGACTCGAAATCAAACCCAACGACTGTCGCCCCTAGCTAAATACCCCCATTCCGGACACAATGGGATATGTTTTGTTGACCAATTCGACTGTTACAGTCAGTTATTTTCCAAATTAAAATATAAAACATTCGATATTTAATTTGAACGTACATTTCAATTTTCCAGGGCCACAAACTGAATCGAAAAATTCCAGAAAAAGAAATCTAGCTTTGTTTTGACGATACGGTCTTAACAAAACCAGTTTCGTCGAATTCTGAGCTCGTTTGAAAAACGGCCATTTTTAGGTCGACCATTTTAACAGAAATTGACCAATCACATTTTCTTTTGCCCCGCTCACATACTAGCTTCAAAAATTATGAAATTTGAAACATAGCAATAATTTGACATCCCGGACCTAACAAAAGTGGTTTCGTCGAATTCCGAGGTCGTATGCAAAATATCAATTTTCAAGGGCTATATATGCTATATAGCGACCTTTCTGAAAATTCATTTGGCCATAACTTTTGATTTTCGTTATGAAATTTCGATTTTTCGGATTCGTTAGAAAGGTATTCATAAACAGATTTAAATATTTTCAGTTTCGCTAAAATCTGTTATATTTTCCACCCGACACAGCCAGACAAAGTTTGTATTCTAAATTTCAAACTGCAATACTATACCCAATTCTATATTTTATTGAAATAGGCTATTTCAACAATTCAAATTCTTTGGTAATAACCTAATTTAAAAATTTTAAATTGGTTCACATTTTCCGGGTTATTACAATCTCCCTAACTTAAAACTTTTCGTCCTCGAAAAGGAGATAACAGCTAAGTAGGAAATAAAATGTAAATGCAAAGTATTGTAAAGGTACCTTGCACCGGAGTTAGTCAGAGATGTCCACTCTGCATTTTGGATAGGCTTGTTTAATGCTTTCCTCAGTCTCCCAAGTACAGTCTCTAGGATTACTACTCCACTGCACTTTGACTAGATGAATCTTTTTCCTCCTCAGCTCTCTAGTTTCCTTGCCAACTATCTTTAATGGCTCTCTTCTAAGTGATAATTCTGGAGTTATGTTAATATCCTGTTGCGCTGCTTCTTCCACAACAAGATCTGGATCATGAACATGTTTTCTGAGTTGAGACACGTGGAACACATCATGTACACCAGGCAACCAATCAGGTAATGAAACCCTATATGCAAGAGTTCCAATTCGTTCAAGTATAGGAAAGGGACCAATAAATCTCGGTGCCAACTTCCCAGTCTTGCCAAATCTGATTACTCACCGCATTGGAGAAACTCTTAAATAAACATAATCGCCAACGGCAAACGATATATCCCTTCTTCTCGCATCAGCATAACTTTTCTGTCGGCTCTGTGCGGTTTTCAATCGCTTCTTAATGAAATCGACTTTATCCGATGCTTCTCGAATCATATCGGGTCCTAACACAAGTCTGTTGCCAGGTTCTACCCAACATGCGGGAGATCTGCACGGTCTACCGTATAATGCTTCAAATGGGGACATTCCCAGACTTGCTTGATAGCTATTGTTGTAAGATAATTCGGCTAAATGTAAGTGATCTTCCCATGAGCCTCCAAAATCAATAACGCAAGCCCGTAGTAAATCTTCTAGAATTCTATTCCCCCGCTCAGTTTGGCCATCTGTCTGTGGGTGGTAAGCGGTGCTTAGATTCAATTTGGATCCCAATTCTGTCTGGAATGCTTTCCAGAATATGCTAGTAAACAGGGGATCTCTATCACTGACTATATTGAGCGGCACTCCATGTAGTTTAACTATTTCTTTGAAGTAAATCTGTGCTAGACTTTGAGCCGTTCTGTTGGATCGGACAGGTATGAAATGGGCAGTCTTCGTGAAGCGATCTATGATTACCCATATACTGTCGTTTCCTTTCTTAGTTCGAGGCAAGCCATCGATGAAATCCATCGAAATTTGGTCCCACTTCCATCCTGGAATTTCTAATGGTTGTAATAGTCCAGCCAATTTCTGCTGATCGCTCTTAACTAGCTGACAAGTGGGGCATCTACTAACATATAATGAAATGTCTCTTTTCATTGCCTTCCACCAAAAGGTGCGTTTGATATCGTTATACATTTTGCTCACACCTGGATGGATACTTAATTTAGACTTGTGGCACTCATCAAGTATTTCTCTTCTGAGCTCAGGAATTCCAGGCACACAAATTCGCCCTCGTAATCTTAAGACCCCTTGGCTATCAAGGCTAAAATCTGAGGGTTTTCCTTCCTGGATCCGCTGGCTAATCCTTTTAATGAATTCATCGTCTTTCTGTAGAATAGTAATCTTATCTTCGAAGGAAGAAGTAATGATAAAACTGGCGATGATTTCATTCTTTCTGCTGAGAGCATCTGCGACAACATTGGCTTTCCCTGGAGTGTATAGAATTTCAAAATCGTATGCTGCAAGGAATTCTAACCAACGCTGTTGTCTCAAATTTAGATCTTTCTAAGTGAATAGATATTTCAAGGATTGATGATCAATAAATAGTTCGAACTTCTAGCCCAGTAAATAATGCCTCCAGATTCTTAAAGCAAACACGATAGCTAATAACTCAAGATAATGAGTTGCATAGTTTCTTTCATGCGGCTTCAGCTGACGGCTGGCATACGCGACCACTTGGCCTTTTTGCATCAATACTGCGCCTAGCCCTCTAATAGAAGCGTCTGTCCATACAGTCAAGTCTTGGTTGCCTTCTATAATTGTCAATACTGGAGCGGTTGTCAACTTCAGTTTCAGCTCCTGGAAAGCTTCTTCACATTCGGGAGTCCATTTGAATTTCTCATGCTTCTTTGTAAGCTTTGTCAATACACCAGATATCTTTGAAAAATCCTGAATGAATTTCCGATAGTAGCTAGCCAATCCAAGGAAACTTCGAACTTCTGTGGGGGTAGTGGGTTGTTTCCAGTTCTGAATCACTGTAATTTTGCTTGGATCTACAGCAATCCCTTCTTTTGATACGACATGGCCTAGGAACTTAACTTCATCCTGCCAGAAGACACACTTCGAAAATTTAGCTTTCAAGACATTTCTCCTTAGAATTATCAACACTTGTTTTAAATGTTTTGCATGCTCGCCTTCCGACTTGGAGTAGATTAAAATGTCATCGATGAAGACTAGAAAAAATTTATTCAATACACCACGGAACACTCTGTTCATAAGATCGACGAAGTATGTAACAGATCGACGAAGTATGCCGGAGCGTTACACAAGCCGAACGACAATACTAACCATTCGTAGAATAAATCGGGACCCCTGAAGGCTGTCAAAGGAACACAGTCTTCAGCTATACGTAATTGGTGGAAACCTGTAGCTAGGTCCATTCTGGAGAATACCATTGCTCCATTTAATTGATCTAACAGATCATCTATACGTGGCAAGGGATATTTGTTCTTCAGTGTCTGCTTATTGAGTTCTCGGTAATCAACACAAAGTCTTAGAGTACCGTCTGATTTCGAGACAAATACTACTGCTGCTCCCCAAGCTGAAAAGCTCGGTCTGATCAGACCTTTCCAAAGCAATTCTCGGGTTTGACTACCTAACTCTTCTTTTTCTTTCGGGGCCATTCTTCTAATTGGATGTACTACTGGTCGGGCATTAGGAATTAGATCTATTCTAAATTCAATTTCCCTTTGCGGCGGTAAGTTTTCTACTTCTTCAAACACATCCGCGTAGTTTTTCACGACCGGTATCTTCTCTATTGAAGGGGGAGTAACTTCTAAAGAAGACCAAAATTCTGTTCTATTAATTTCGGAGCCATGGCATGGTATAGTGATATGCCCAAATATTGTTTTAACTTTCACGATTCTCTCGGCACATCTAACTTCGGCCTTATATTTTGTCAACCAGTCCAGCCCCAGTATAATATCAAATTCGGAAAGGTCCATGACAATCGAATCAAAAGGAAATCGGTATCGAGAAAAGGAAATAGGTAATCGACAATATATACTGAGACTAACAGAACCTCCTATCGGGTTTCGAACTTTAATTGGTTCTTCAAGCTTTCTTCGTTTCAATTTTAACTTGTGAACAATGTTACCAGAAATGAAGCTACGTGATGCACCAGTATCAAAAAGTACAGAAATAGGAATATTTTTAATGGTAAGGGTACCTCCCAAAACATCGGGTTTACCTGATCCATCGGTGGTAGCTGGCGGGGTCTTCCCGTCATACACATGAGCCACTTGTGCATTCTGCTTCAGAGGATAGTTTCTTATGTAGTGCCCTTTCTTATGGCAGTTGTAGCATTCGGCTGAGTCATTTGCCTTTGGTTTCCTCGGGGCTTTGCATACATTAGAAAAATGACCTGGCTTCCCGCAGTTGTAGCAATTTCCTTTGGGGATCTTTCCAGGTTTCTGAGTAGCGGCCGCGGTAATGCTAGACTCGGGTTGATCTGCTGAAGCCTTGCGCTTATTTCCAGCTTGGCTTTTGGCGCGGTCTTGGCTAGTGTGCGTTTCATCCATATCTTCATAATTGCAAGCCATTTCCACCAATTCTGAGAAGGAGAGTTTGATGTTGCTCATAGCTCTGTCATGGTACTTGCGCTTTAGCCCAAATATGAATCTCTTGTTCTTTGCTTTGTTAGTCATAATAAGCTCTGGAGCATAGCGCGGCAACTGGGTGAATTTATTCAGGTAATCTTGAATAGAGAGATCTCCTTGCTAGAGATTAGCAAACTGCTCTCGCATCCTCTCTAAAGCCTGCTCAGGTACAAACTTCTCATTGAACATAGTTTTGAATTGCTCCAAAGTTCTGACAGTACCTGCTGCATCTTCTGAGCTAATGGCATCCCACCACAACTCTGCTTCCTCCTGAAGGAGCCAAATACCAAGTCGTGCTTTGTTGTTGGTTCCCATACCCATGCCTTCAAAGATTTTCTCACAGGTCTTCAACCAAGCTATAGCCTCGGTCACTGTACCAGTGCCAGTAAAGGGTTTTTCCCCAAGGTTCCTATACCTCTTCGCTACTTTGTCTAGCTCAAAGTCCTCACGTGCTGGTGGCTGAACAATAGGGCCTTCCACAACTACGGGGATATTCCCCCGTCCTCCTGCTGCTCCTGCTCGGCCCCCACGGCCTCCTCTAGCTGCTGCTGCTCGTGTAGCCATCTAAGAGAGTACTGTATAAGCAAGGAAAGAGTCAAGCTCACAGATTTGATAATTTTCATATATGATAAAGCAAGGGAATATAAGGAAAGGAAATGATGATGTACTGATCAAATTGTTTTGCTAATCTGCTTAGCTCATTCTAGGACATTGCTAATCCTATCTCTAATAAGCTACTCGCATTAGAACACTACTGATTCTATTCTGACGAGGTGCTTAATGTGTTAGATCCCGGACTTAAGATTAACCAAAGCTCTGATACCAACTGTGACGATCCCAAAATCCGAGGGGCGGTATTATGGATAATCATTGGAATATAACACATTAATCATCATAGCAGAGTACAGATAATAGCAAAAACAATAAATAGAATAATTTTACATGGATATGACAGCGGAATCACAACATGTAACAGCATCAGAATAGCACAGCGTAGGATATAACTTAGTAAATAAAGCGAAGTGATCATTCATCATCGCCAGAGGCGGAATACATACATGCAGTGAGACATAATAAGGGTATTAGTCTACATCGCCGAAGGCGGTACATATACATACAATAAGAAGTACGGAAAGTAAATCAGTCTGCATCACCCGAGGCGGAATCATAATATAAGTACAGTAATGGCGGAAAAAGTCAAAGTCGTCTCTGTGAAGTCAGCCTCGCCATGAGCCAAAAATGCACTCTATGCAACAGTGCATAGCCAAAAACAACCTGTCACCTGTGAACTAGGCTGCCCGTGTGAAAATAAGGGCACCCGCGTTTGCAAAGTGAAACAAACAACGAGTCAGTCATGGGGACTGGTATGAGAAATCTATTTAACAATTAAACAACAGTGATAGCAAATCATAGGACCACGCCACTTTCGCGGAACGGGTTTACTCCAGTGATTGCTAGTGCATTTAAAACAAAATAAATTCTTTTAAAACAACGCAATGCTTTTTGAAAGAATGAAGCCATTATAAGACTCAAGTCCCATCATACAATGCAACGCAAGCCGGGGGATAGAGTTTTACCTTATAATGGCCAAATATGCTTGATACGTATAAAGCAAAATCATTTGATATTATTACTAGTGCATATATGTTTCAAAAGCGAATAGCATCATAAATATCAATCATAGGCGACATGAGCGTCCCATGCCACTATGTCGCCATATATAAGTTACAATCGAATCCATTATTTCGCATTGGAAATTGGATTTCCATCATGAGTCGAGGCAAGGGGCAAGCTCCTCTCCGCTTCGAGACATTCTAGCAAACGTCTCAGGACTACGCACTCTGGGCAACCATGGATCGGCTGGGCCGGTCCTCTCTTACGTTTGAGGATTGGCAATTCCTGAACACACGCTTCCCGGCCCTTACAGACCTATAATCGAGGCGCCTCGCATTCCAACAACCACATAGGTGAAAAATAGATATAAATGTTAGGGCTGGTAAGTCACTGACACCACCATAGCTAGAAAGAAACGTCGTGCTATCCCAGCGGTCCGTATCCCGTTTTTACTCATACCGAGGTGTGAGGCTCGCGAATCTACGAAATACACAAAGCTAGGCCACGTAGACCGTGCTTTGATCATCTTCCACAAGACTATGCTTTGCAACAGAAGCCTTGATCACAGCATCTTGGCATGCCACATAAGCAGTCCACTCCATACGATTGATTTCCATCGATATATAACCTCTAAGCTCGTACGTCTCAGAGAAGGGCGTTAAGCAAAAGAATAAATTCTCCATCGCCAAACAAATATATATTTAATAGAGATCAATCAGTATAGAACAAAATCCAATGTCAGACACACATTCCATTTACAAGTCCGCTCTGGGTCTGAACGAAACCGGAGGCGTCAAATTCCTCGTATATCCGTCCAATCAACACATACGTTTAGACGGCTACTACTTCCGTCCCTTTCCGGTAGCTACTCCGGTCTGGAACCTCAGTAGCGCCCATCCAACCGATACGAAGATCGTCGGTCTTGAATCGTCTTTGCATTTCCAATTTGAATCGCTCGATAAATTATTTGAAATGAGGGTTAGCTCGGCCTTTTCAAATAATTCACGTCATTAGAATTTAAATCGATTCTTTCTATGGTTATATTATTCGACATCCATCTTTCAGTTCTTTAGTGTTACTTTCGTGTCAAGCCCATACAACCATCAAATATCAAACAATCCAAGCCCAATTGGTTTATTTGCAATCTATGTTGCTTATAATATTTTATAACGTTTTTTCGCCATTTTTATTTATTTAAAATGGCCATATTTAATTAAACGACGTCTCAGGTCGTGCCGTGGCACTGGCGCCGTTTTTCCTCTAATTTGTTTTACACTTATCGGAAAATCTAACCGTTGGATTTCTACAAAGTCTATATCAGTGGGAAGATATTCCCAAAGCGAACCCAACGGTTCCAGTTTCGTGAAAATCCGACGGTTGGATCTCCCACACTAGTCGTTTGAAGTTACGGTTTCAAAATTCGAACTGCAGCGTCGTTATTCGATTTAATTTAATTATATATATATATATATTTATATATATATATATATAAACGATTCTGGCGCTGTTTTTCTTCAGATTTGAATTAAACATTCCGGACAATCCAACCGTTGGATTTTTACAAGGTTGGTGCCGTTGGGGAGATATTTCCAAGGCGAACCCAGCGGTTGGGGTTTCGGGGAAATCCGATGGTCGGGTTTCTCGCACTAATCGTTTCAAATTACGATTCCGAAACACGAACTATACGGCTTCGATTCCTTTTAATTATATTTATATTTATATATATAAATATAGTTCATTCTATACTTCTAACTATAGCTCATTCTATATTTTCAACTTCGTTTTCACTTCAATTATTTCACTAACGCCTTAATATTTCGAAAAATTTCGCCATAACCTCCTTTGTACGGGGAGGGGTTTGGAAATTTATTGGGCCGTGTTAGGTACCCAATAAATCCTAAAAAGCATTCACATATATATAGTGATATATTCTAGTGTTTACGGGGGAGCATGTATAGATAATCACTCCAGAGAATAATTTCTCGTCACCCCGTTTCCGTGTGGAAATAAATAGCCCATGTGTCGTATCTAATAACTAGAGCGACGTGATTATTGTCAACTCCAGACCCGTGTGGGGTTTTTATTAATATGGCGATTTATCTTTATATTTTCTATAGTCCATATCAGTCATCAGTTCAACCTGTAGTATATAGTCATCGCCATACAAGCCTCTCGCTCGTATGGTAAATCTTCCACCTCGTCACACAAGCTCCGAATGCTTATGTGGAATATGATGAAGTATGCCTATCGTCAAGATGTATGCCATGTAGTGTAGTTCAAAATTAATTGTTACTATCCTATGGCGACGTTTATTATTTCACACAGAATAACCAGCACTCCGCATCCAATGGCATTCACAGGAGTTGATATAAAAATAAAATTGCGCAGCCAACTCATCAAGGCTTACCTATTTGTCGGGCACGCAAATAATTTCTTTACTCTATAGCTAATCCATTTTTCCTGTTCAACACATGTATATATATGCAGAACCAGGGTAATAATAATATTTCTAGCAAACTATTATTTATTTCAACACGTGTGTGTTTTTATCAAAGCATATACATGATAAAAGAAATATTTTTATCGTCAAAAATATTTATTCAACACGTGAATGCTTTTAACACATCATATTCACAACAAAGGTGTAGTTTTTATTGTCTATTCATTTTATTTTAAAACACGATAACATCCAACACATGAATTTCAACTCGACGAACGAATTGCAACTCAATACATGAATATTCTATATAGTTTGTATATATATAAAAATGTGATTTTTATCGCTAGAGCTATTTGTTTGAATTAAAATAATATTCAACACATGAATTTCAACTCAACGAATGAATTGCAACTCAACACATGAATATTCTATATAGTTTGTATATATATAAAAATGTGATTTTTATCGCTAAAGCTATTTGTTTAAATTCAAATAATATTCAACACATGAATTTCAACTCAACGAATGAATTGCAACTCAACACATGAATATTCTATATAGTTTGTATATATATAAAAATGTGATTTTTATCGCTAAAGCTATTTGTTTAAATTCAAATAATATTCAACACATGAATTTCAACTCAACGAATGAATTGCAACTCAACACATGAATATTCTATATAGTTTGTATATATATAAAAATGTGATTTTTATCGCTAAAGCTATTTGTTTAAATTCAAATAATATTCAACACATGAATTTCAACTCAACGAATGAATTGCAACTCAACACATGAATATTCTATATAGTTTGTATATATATAAAAATGTGATTTTTATTGCTAAAGCTATTTGTTTAAATTCAAATAATATTCAACACATGAATTTCAACTCAACGAATGAATTGCAACTCAACACATGAATATTCTATATAGTTTGTATATATATAAAAATGTGATTTTTATCGCTAAAGCTATTTGTTTAAATTCAAATAATATTCAACACATGAATTTCAACTCAACGAATGAATTGCAACTCAACACATGAATATTCGCTACAACATATGTAATTTATTTCAACAAATGAAAATTATTCTAACACATGAATATTTCAGAAAATTTCGGCAGCATAACGACAGGGTAGTTAAAACCGGGACCGTCCCTAGTATGGCTCCTCGCTCTACCTTAAAACCTCGCGGTTTTGACAATAGGGATCATGCATCTAGTTCGCACGCAGGCGGCATGTTTTATTTTCAATTCCACAATCCTATTCTAATTTGTTTCAACCACAAGAGGGTATTTCCAAACACAAAGGTATTTTTCAACCACAATATCAACCACAAACAATTATTTCCAACCATTCGTCATACCATATAATATCACGTCAATCACAAGCAATAAATATCGTCCATGGTCTGTGGACGAGGGGAGTATATATATATAATATAATAATTCACTTGCATTTCATCACAATTCAAAGCATATATGTTTCATTCAACGCTTGTATAATTTATACATCGCTAATATAACTTATACAACACATGTACATGAGGTATACAATGCGTATATAATTTACACTTCGCTTATATAATTTATACAACGCGATTTTATTCACACAAATAGTTTAGATTCCTCACATTGGTTATTGCAGTGCTAAAAATCGTAGGAAGGTCAGAAAAATCCGCGGCTTCTTCTAGAATGTAGAGAGCCTCCTTGCGGTCACGGTGTCTCCTGTTTCATCGAATTTCGTTAACACACTAAAAAGATATGATTTTTAAAAGTTTTGCAACACTTAAAAGTGTTATTTTCATTTCAGAAATTTATATCAGAAAGGTTTTTAAAGCTTCAAAACTAGGTCTTGATTTTTAAGCCAAACCGTACCTCGTTGCTTCGATCAGACCACACGGCGTCAGAGGGCTACGAACCACCTTCCGATCGACGGTGGTGGCGATGAACTCGGTGGCTCCTGTGAGTCGCGGCGGCGTTCCAAAGGGGGCGACTTCCTCCTCGAAATTCAGCGCGTACAGTCGATGGTTTGAGGCGAGGCTTGGTCGGATTTATAGAGGAGGCGGAGGCGATCAGAATCCTCAACTGGAGGTGGCGGCGAAACTGACTGTGGCGGCGGCAAAATCGACGAGAAGCTTCGAGCTTCGTGCATCGTCCAAATCGCTGGCGGCTAGGGTTTCTTTTCGAATTTTTTTTTTAAAAGAAAAAATCCTATTGGTCGGAGCTATATAGTAAATTTTAAATAGTGTTTTCACAAACGGACTCGAAATCAAACCCAACGACTGTCGCCCCTAGCTAAATACCCCCATTCCGGACACAATGGGATATGTTTTGTTGGCCAATTCGACTGTTATAGTCAGTTATTTTCCAAATTAAAATATAAAACATTCGATATTTAATTTGAACGTACATTTCAATTTGCCAGGGCCACAAACTGAATCGAAAAATTCCAGAAAAATAAATCTAGCTTTGTTTTGATGATACGGTCTTAACAAAACCAGTTTCGTCGAATTCTGAGCTCGTTTGAAAAACGGTCATTTTTAGGTCGACCCATTTTAACAGAAATTGACCAATCACATTTTCTTTTGCCCCGCTCACATACTAGCTTCAAAAATTATGAAATTTGAAACTTAGCAATAATTTGACATCCCGGACCCAACAAAAGTGGTTTCGTCGAATTCCGAGGTCGTATGCAAAATATCAATTTTCAAGGGCTATATATGCTATATAGCGACCTTTCTGAAAATTCATTTGGCCATAACTTTTGATTTCCGTTATGAAATTTCAATTTTTTGGATTTGTTAGAAAGGTATTCATAAACAGATTTAAATATTTTCAGTTTCGCTAAAATCCGTTATATTTTCCACCCGGTACAGTCACACAAAGTTTGTATTCAAAATTTCAAACTGCAATACTATACCCAATTCTATATTTTATTGAAATAGGCTATTTCAACAATTCAAATTCTTTGGTAATAACCTAATTTAAAAAATTTAAATTGGTTCACATTTTCTGGGTTATTACAAAATATCTCTGGCTGATCCATAGAGTTGACAATGATTCTGTCGTAATTGAAATTTACGGATTTGAAGGACTGCTCGCTACTGATTCTTGGGGTGATACCTTTATAGAATGTGGTAGGACGGTACCTTCGGTTCATCCTGTTCCTGGATGACTTGTGTGGATGAATGTCCGACAAAGTATTTCCAAAAGTTCACGTACATTGATTTCTACAAACGTACTTATGTTGGTGGCGGTGGAATTCGTTCTTTTTTGCTTAAACACCCAGAGTATTTTTGTAGACGTCAATTAGTGATATCTGACGGATCTGACGGTGTGACATTCAAAGTGAATGGAGACATTCTATGTTGAAGAATACGTTAAACTTCTAGCCTCATCAACCAGGAAATGGTATAAAATCGGGTAGGTCGCATGGCTATGTGGGTCGCACCCATAAAAAGGGTATATCATTACCTGATCTGGAGAAATCAAATGCCTTCGGTTGTCCCTTTTTATTTATGTATGTGCGCTATCGGTTTGGTTGGCTGGCCCGCAACCGTGGTAATGATATATTCGGTACTCTTAAGCGAAGTGAGGGGCCAGTCATGTTTAGCATGCGTTGCAATATGTTCTTGTTGAACCTCAATGTATTCATCTCTGGAGATACATTGTCGAGAAGGTGTTCCCATACCTTGCCAGGAAATCCATTCTCCATTAACTGCCATGGTTTTGATTGTATACTATATAAGTGGAGCGTGAGATGCAAGCGTTCTCCTAGATTGATATTTACTTTTATTTAGACACTATCATAATATCAGAATAATATTGTTTTCAAAAATGCTTTCATTTATCGTAAGGTAAAAACCATCCGTATTTATGTGTGGATTTGGTCTGATGATTATCTTTTCTTTCGAAAAGATTTTGACGTTAAAATCAAGTTGTGTGATTCCTTTAAACTTAGTGTGTTTTTCTCACTCTGATTCACCAGACAACCCGGTGTTTGTAATGCTCGGGTTAGACCGGGTTGTACAGGTTCAGGTTATTGGTTGTTATGAAGAGACGAGATAGATGAGGTCAGACGTATGGTATGATATATTCCACTATCTGATTGTTTATGAGGACAGATTATTATAACTGTCAAGATGTGTTATGTACTCTGATGATTGTAAGTATTTTTAAAAGCTCTCAGTAATGATTTATTTCTATATTATATTTTGTTCCGCTGCGTTTTGAGATTTTTTGTTGTGTTGGTTCTTCTTCTTATTCTTCTATTCTACATTTCTTTCTTTCTTATCTCACCTCTGACTTCTTTCTATTAATTATCCAGTATTTCCGATGCTTAAATAATCGATAGGTTGTTTGGTGTTGATTTTCAGGTCGAAAATCTCCTGGGCCATTACATATGAAGACGGTGCAACACCGGCGATCTTCACATCGAATGGATTACTACTGATGCCCTGGATCGGTTAGCTCCCAGGAGGGGTTACAGTGGTAGTAGTACAAACATATTTGTTGATTGTCCGGATGTGCGAGGGCCTCTCTCCTGTATTGGACATCTGGGACGAGGAATAAGTTGCCTTTGGTTTCGCTCAGACCCAGATGAGCTAGTAAATGGATGTGTGTCTGACATTGGATTTCGTTCTGTGTTGATTGATCTCTATTAAACATATATCTGTTTGGTGGCGGAGAATAAATTCTCTTGCTTAACACCCTTCTCTAAGACGTACGAGCTTAGAGGTTATATATTGATAGACATCAGTTACATGGTGTGGAATGTCAATGTGGCATGCCGAGATGCAAGTGATCAAGGCTTTTTTTGAAAAGCAGAGCCTTGTGGTTGATGATCAAAGCACGGCTTTAAATAGCATAGCTTTGTGTATAGCGTTAATTCGCGAGCCTCACACCCCGGTATGAACCAAAAACAGGAGAGGACTGCAGGGAGGACATGCGTTTCTTTCTAGCTAGGAGTGGTGTCATGGTATGTAGCCCAGACATTTTTTACTTATGTGCATGATGGAAAGCGAGGCGCCTCCGATATATCGGTCACTACGGGGCCGATGGATGATATGGTCGAAATACTGACCAGATTTACGCCCCATAGGGTGGGAAAACGTATTGTTCAGAAATTACCAATCCTCAAATATAAGATAGGACCGGCCTTGAAGATCCAAGGTGCAGTTGCGACTGGTCCTAAGGCTCGGGCTAGAGAGTCTCGAATTCGGTAAGGATGATCCCTTGCCTTGGTTCATGATGGGAATTCAACTTCTAATATGACATTGTGCGGTTTTTATTGTAAACTTATATTAATGGTATAGTGGCATGGGATGCTCATGTCGTCCATGATCGATACTGTAACACCCCGTATTTCTGTTAACACTAAAGTTGCTAATATAATAATAAATGTGTAAAGGGCAGATGTATCTAATGTGCATACAAGAATAATAATAAATGTGTAAAGGGGAGATGTATCTAATGTGCATACAAGAATAATAATAAATGTGTAAAGGGGAGATGTATCTAATGTGCATACAAGAATAATAATAAATGTGTAAAGGGAAGATGTATCTAATGTGTACGTATTTATATGGATTGAAAAATAATAGTAAATGTACATTAAGAAAGAAATGGTGAACATAATTGACTTCTCTTTACAACGGACGGTTCTGGTTAACCCTAGCTTCATCGATGGCTCAAATTAACTTGCAACTCTATAAAAAGACCCGAGGTCTCAAACAAAAAATTCACAAAAAAAAAAGAATAAGAATTGGAGCCACCATGCTGTCTGCTGAGAACAAGAGGGAGCCTCCACTTAAAAGAGACGAACAACATAGCGAATACAAACTAAAAGATTAAAAAGCAACAACAAATTAGAATCAAAGCAACGTCTTCCCAAAGGAAAGCTTTGCAAATTCAGAATTTCAGAACTCAGAAAACAAGACCGTCTATGATTATAAGTTTAGCAACATTTTTAGAATGCGAATTAATATGAATATCATGTGTTGCGATGAAATGATAATAGTACGATACTCGTTATGTTATTAATATACGTTTGTGATTTGATTCTATTATCATGTTGAATTGAGAATAATTAGGTATGATGTTTATTATGTTTTATAATATTAATCTATGCCAGTGACTTGATTCTATTATCATGTTAAATTTTGGATTATTGGATTAGATTATTTGTATAAGCATGGACTTGGATTGTAACATCTTATGAGAATTGTGTAGTTTATTATGCAAGTTTATGTAGTGAAGTTATGCGACCAATTGTCAAATCTATATGTTCATGTTTATGCAAGACTTATGCCATGTTCATACTTATCATATGTTGGGATTAATTTGCAAGTATGTTTAAATCAATGTTACTAATTAACACACGTGTATGTTGATTAGCCTATGTTGCTAACTCACATATACGTATGTTGATTTGCCTATGTTGCAAATTAACATATGTATATGGATTAGTTCATATTGCTAATTCTCATGTATGTTGTTAATATAGCCTATGTTAAAAACACATATATGTTGAGTTAGCCTATAACTGCAAGTTCATACCTATGACATTATAATGTTTATGTTAGTCTTTTTGCAAGTTTGTACATATGACATTATAATGTTCATGTTAGTTATTTTGCAAGTTCACCCCTAAAGTGTTCATGTTAGTTATTTTGCAAGTACACCCTATTATGTTCATATTGGTTATGCCATCAATACCAAAGTTATACACTTGTCATGTTTATGCTAATTTATGCCAATTTGGATATATTAAATTAGGCTAAGTTTTTAGCCTAATACTTTACACCAAATATCATGCGAACGTAAATTAGGCTGAGATGGTTAGCCTAATATTGGACGGCATAACGTTGTGTTAAAATGATAATTTTAGGAAAACTTGCCATAAATTGGTCATTAATCACACAAGTGATTTATGGCATAAAAAGTAATTAATTACCTTAATTAATGAGATTAATTGGAAATGAATGTGACAGTAATTTGAATTTGAATAATTTACATAATTAAAATGTAAATTAGAAAATACGAATGCGCTTAACCCTAGGTTGGATTAAGTTGTGACGTAAACCTGCCCGGACCCGCCCAGCTGTCCAGTTGTCACAACAATAGCTATCCAATGTGAGAGGTTAAGGCTTGGCGCCCAATAAAGACCTGAGGTTAAACTGAGTTGTGGCGTAAGACTGCCCGGACCCAATCGGCATACAGGCAGCCACAAAAATATCTGTCTAATTTGAGAGTTTGGTGCTCTAATAAGACAATTAGAGCTGAGTTAGGATTGATAGGGTTAAGTCAATTTAATAAATACTTAACCAAATTCAACATGTTAAATAATTTGGATGGGTGGGGGTTAGGTTCATTCAGACACTTAACCGCTTAACATGTTTGACTAGAAAACCTAGTAACGGGGACCCGTTTCAGCAGTAACCCAATTAGGCATCATGGTACCCTGAACTAGGCAAGGTGGGGCACGATTACTGGGCTGATTGTAAGCGGTCAAAAGCGACGGCGGTTGGTGCACAGTGTGGGTTCAAACAGAGTGCGGGCGTGCACACACTCTGGAGCAGACAAGTCAGGGCACTGGAGCATCAGTAGTATACCCTATGCATGCTAGAATTGTGTTGGGGCCACCACCATGGGACTTGATACACCCCATGGTGGGACCAGCATAGGTATCTACCATATACGGCCGTAGGACACATGTGAATATACGAGTAGGACCCGATCTTTTAAAGAAAGAGAAAGGGATCACTTCACCCCAATCACGGGGTGCCTGTTGGTATAAGAATTAGTAGGTGCAGAGATAGAGATTTAAAATAGGGTACGAAGGGATGTTCGTTTTAGGCCACCTTATCTAGTTCTAGGATAGTCTATTATCCTGATATCGTCCTGTTCTCACTTTATGCAAGTCATGATCTTTTTATTATTAACATTCTAGGAATATAGCTAGACTTACCAGACTTATGTCTGACCCATTTTCCTTTCGTCTTCTTTTCTTCCATGTCCCCCCCCCAGGTCCACAGGGAGGAAACACCGCAGCTTAGTCAGTTTTTCATCCATCTTGAAGAGAGAGAATGTATTGCTTGGATTTCTTTCATTTGGACCATGGCTTTGGATATCATTTATGGGGATTATGCATCTTTATTTATGTTTCATGCTTCTTTAACTTTTAAAATCAAGACAGTATTATGGTTGTAATAATTGGAAATTTGTTTTGAGACGATGTTGGAAATGTTCTGTATGAACACGTATTTACGATAATAAAAGTCTGTTGGTTTTTCCGCTGCTTATTTATATGTGTTTATATCTGTCTTGTGTTTTATCTGTGTCTTTTACTTATAAACCTCCACCAAAATTAAGGCATTCCCTTTGTGAGTGACCTTAACGGAGGTGGGGTGTTTCACTTGGTATCAGAGCATAGGTTTACCAGACCAGATAAAAAGTTTTTGAAACTATATTCAAATTAAAATTTAAAGAAGCATTTTTCAAGAAAAAGAATTGTTTTATAGTTTTAGAAAGGCATAATCCCCCAAAGCCATGTGAATTATCTATCCTTCGTTTTGAATCTTTCCTTTTTCGTTTCAGCATGTCGGGAGAATTTAACCTTCCAGAAGGTGTGACTGTACCTGGTTGGTTTAGAAGGTACTTGGAAGTTAGGGCCAATAAGGCGGGCCCAGCGAATCTTCCTCCACCAGCTGCAGCAATTCCTCCTCCTCCTCCCCCAGTTGCTGAAATTCCCCCTCCTCCTCCTCCTCCTCCGAGAGGAAATGCTTTTGCCAAGACTTGTAGAGATTTTAAAGCTATGGGTGGGAAAGACTTTCATGGAACCGAGTCCTTCATAGCAGCCAGGAACTGGCTGAAAAAGACCAAAGATCTTTTCGTTATCTTCGAGGTAGAAGACAGGCAGAAGGTAAGACTGGCAGTGTGGTTGCTCAAAGGAGAGGCTTCTTACTGGTGGGAAGTCACCAATGCAGAAAGACCAGTAGAAACGTGGGAAGATTTTAGATTTAGATTTGAGCTGAAATTCCTTTCAGAAGATGAGAGAAGTCTTCAAATGGAGAGGTTCCTATCCCTTAAGCAAGGATGTATGACCGTCAAAGAGTACGTCAACTAGTTTGATCAGTTGGCTAGGTTTGGACTGGACCTAGTCAACACCCAACACAAGAAGGCTCTCTGCTTTGTTAAGGGACTGAATGAGCCGCTTCATAGCCTGGCCATGACCCATATACCTATGGAAGCTACATATGAAAGGCTGGTACAGATGGAGTTACTACATGAGGAGGATAAAGGCAAGAAGGAGACAAAGGCGGAAGGGTCTCAGGGAAAGAAAGAAGCTTTACAGCCTAAGAAAACAGACTTTAAGAAGGGCGGGAAAAACAACAAAGCTCGCGAAACAAGAAAGTGTAATTTCTGTGGTGTGGTTGGAAATGTGGTGAAAGACTGCAGGAAGAAGAAGGCAAAGATGAATGGTGGCTGCTTTCATTGTGGAGAAACATGACACATAGCTAAGGACTGCCCTAAGAGGCAAGGGCAGGCGCAGAAAGCTGCATCCACTTCGGGTGGACAAGTTCATGCACTGGAGGCACCTCCTCTGCAACAGCGAGGTAGAAATACTTCTATAGAAAGTGTAGTTTATCTTTATGATCACCCAGTTCGCACTTTATTTGATTCTGGTGCATCACACTCCTTTATTTCATCTTCTTTAGTAGAATCTCTGCACCTAGAAACTAGTATGGTAGAGGATCCCTTGGTTGTCTCCAATCCAATTGGAGTCCCAGCTCATTTGTCAATGATCTGTATGAATTTGAAAATCTCTATTCTAAGTGTAGAATTTAGATGTTGTACCTTTGTTTTGGGCTTCTCGGGGTATGGATTGATTTTGGGCATGGACTGGCTGTCCAGTAATGGTGCCATCCTTGATTGTGAGAAAAGAGTGGTTAGGCTCTTAACCTAACTCGGTAACACTCTGGAAATTACTTGTTATCCCTCGAATGTGGTTATGCTTAGTTATCTTGAATCGCTTGACGCTTCTGTTGAGAATTTGCAGTCAGTTAAGGTGGTCCGAGAATATTCGGATGTCTTTGACGAGGTGAAGGGCTAACCTCCGAAACGGTAAATAGACTTCCGCATCTATCTTGTTGACAATGCAAAGCCCGTTGCTTTTCCTGTTACGCACATGGCTCCTAGGGAAAGGAAAGAGCTCAGTAAGCAGATTAAAGAGATTTTAGAAAAGGGGTTCATTAGGTGGAGCATTTCAGAATGGGGCGCTCCAGTGGTGTTCGCTACAAAGGCGGATGGTTCACTCCGTCTATGTGTTGACTATAGGGAGCTAAACAAGCTGACTAAAAAGAATAGGCACCCTCTCCCCAGAATTGACGATTTGTTTGACCAGCTTGTAGGAGCGTCGGTTTTCTCCCAACTTGATTTGGCGACCGGATTTCATCAGCTAAGGGTAGCTGATGATAGCATCGATAAGACAGCTTTCAGAACCCCAGACGGATTCTTTGAGTGGCTTGTCATGCCTTTTGGCTTGACAAACGCACCCGCTTACTTCGTGGACCTAATGAGTAGGGTGTTCAGAGATTTCCTCAATAAATTCGTGGTGGTCTTCGTAGACGATATTTTGATCTTCTCAAAAAATGAGGAAGAGCATGCTCAGCACCTAAAGGCAATAATGGAGACTCTTAGAACACATCAGTTAAAAGATAAATTCTCCAAGTGCCACTTTTGGAGAGAAGAAGTGAGATTTCTTGGGCATATAGTGTCCAAAGAGGGGTTAGCTGTAGATCCCGCAAAAGTAGTAGCGGTGCAAGATGGGAAGGCACCAAGGAATGCAACCGAGGTCCGAAGCTTCCTCGGGCTTTTAGGCTTTTATCGGAAGTTCATCAGAGATTTTGCAAAAATCTTAGCTCCTCTTACAAGTCTAACAAAGAAGAATCTAGTTTTTTCTTGGGATTTGGATTGCGAGTTTGCTTTCCAACGCTTAAAAAGGGCTCTTACAACAGCCCTAGTTCTGACCTTGCCGGATGGAAGCAAAATGTTTACAATATACACGGATGCATGCGAGACAGGACTAGGCGCTGTCCTAATGCAAGAAGGAAGGGTAGTAGCTTATGGAAGAAGACAGTTGAAAGTTCATGAAAGGAACTACCCAACCCACGACCTTGAGTTGGCCGCCATCGTCTTTGCGCTTAAGTCTTGGCGCCACTATCTCCTAGGTGAGAAATTTGAACTGTATACTGACCATAAATCTTTGAAGTATCTCTTCTCGCAGAAGAACCTTAACTTAAGGCAACAAAGCTGGATGGAGTTTCTTGCCTCGTATGATTTCGAGATTTCCTACACTCCTGGCAAGGGCAACGTAGTCGCAGATGCCTTGAGTAGAAAGAAGCTAACGTTGAGCCCGCTATTTGTTGAAAGGCGAAGCCTAGAGTTTATAGCCAGTTTTGACTTTAGGCCCTCCTATGATTTTGTACCCGGTTTGTTAGCATCACTAGAAGTGCGGCCCACTCTCTTAGACTCAATAGGGACCGCACAACGAGAAGACCCTCAAATTGTAGAAGTGGTTGATAAGCTCGTTAGGGGTGAGACTTCTAGTCACCTCGATAGATACACCATCGACGACAAAGGGTGGTTAAGACGGGATGGAAGACTATGCGTCCCACATGCAAAGGAGTTGGTGAAGAAAGTTCTTGAGGAGGCACATCATTCCAAGATGACAATACATCCAGGCGGGGACAAAATGTACAAGGACTTAAAGAGTTTTTTCTTTTGGAGTGGCATGAAGAAGGACGTGGCAGATTTTGTTTCTAAGTGCATGATTTGCAAACAAGTCAAGGTGGAGCAGAAGAAGCCTGGCGGTCTGCTCCATCCTCTAGAGGTCCCACAGTGGAAGTGGGATAGCATTTCAATGGACTTCATTGATGGGATGCCTAGGTCTAGAAGAGGCAACACTAGCATTTGGGTAATAGTGGATAGGCTTACTAAAAGCGCCCACTTTTTACCTGTCAAGATTAGAAGGACTGCCTCGTCTCTAGCATCTCTTTATCTTAAGGAGATAGTTCGACTCCATGGAATACCTTCCAGCATTATTAGCGACAGAGATCCTATCTTCACAAGCGAGTTTTGGCGGAGTCTGCAAGAAGCTGTAGGCACACAGTTATGTTTGAGCACGGCCTATCACCCCCAAACCGATGGTCAGACAGAAAGGGTGAACAGGATTTTGGAAGACCTTTTGAGACTTTGCGTCCTTGACTTTGGAGGGACTTGGGAGGACCATCTTCCTTTGGTGGAATTTGCCTACAACAACAGCTACCAGGCCACCATCGGAATGGCGCCCTTCGAAGCTTTATATGGAAGACCGTGCTGATCGCCCACTTGTTGGTGGGAGTCTACAGACAAGCTCATACTTGGACCAGATATGATCCGAGAGACTTCAGAGAAAGTAGACTTAATACGGAGAAGAATGAAGACAACCCAAGACAAAAATCCTACGCAGACAAGAGAAGGACCTACCTTGAATTTGAGGTTGGGGACAGGGTTTTTCTTAAGGTATCTCCTTTAAGGAACGTCGTTCGCTTTGGATCCACAGGGAAGCTAGCACCAAGATTTGTAGGGCCGTTTCCTATCATCGAGAAGATTGGGAAGATGGCCTACAGGTTAGAGTTACCCAAGAGACTGGCCGGAGTTCACAACGTCTTTCATTTTTCTCACCTCCGGAAGTATCTACATGAGTCAGCGGAAGTGGTCGAGCCAAACATTCTAGAAGAAGCTGAAGTAGAACCACTGTTCAAATCTCGCAAATATCGCCCGAGATCTCCTCCGAGATCTCATTTTGGGCTCCTTCCGAAACGAAACAGCAAATATCACTTTAAATCTCCTTTCGAATTTATCGCCCGAGATATTGCAATATCAAACGATATATCGACCGAGACGAAATACTGAAATATCATCCAAGATCTTAGTTTTTTTGGTTAAAATTTAAATTTGTGCCTGAATTAGAACTATAATTAGAAAACTCAAATCTAGCCATATCAATCTTTTGTTATTTTTCATTTTGCGTGTTAAATGACTATATTGTATTTTTGTATATGCTTTATAATGCTTATGATTTTCATATTCGTCTTTTTACATACATGTTACTTATGAAATTATGTATTTTACGGTCTATTTATGCTATTTTTTAAAAATGTTTTGGAGCCTTTTAATGTTTCCTGTCTAACAATCTTCCTGTTTAAAGTATATTACGATTTAGAGTATGAACGATCTTTTGCAAAATAAATAATAATAAAGTTATTTTGCGTTTTAAATTTAAGTTACTTTGTTTTTGATAACATTCATAAAAATCATTTTGTTAAAATATCATTTTTAACATATCATGTATCCCGAGATTGTTCCGATATGAATTTTCAGACCCGAGATGAAAATCCGAGACGAACTCCCGAGTTGGACTCATCTCGTCCGAGATCTCCCCCGATACGAGACCGAGTCTATAAAATCCTCGAGACGAAACGCGACCGATATCCGAGATTTAAAACCTTGAGTAGAACGCGAAGCAACTGTGAGGAAAGTTCCAACTCGCATCTTAGGAACTGAAATGAAAAAGCTACGCAACCGCGAGGTCAAACTTGTCAAAGTTCAGTGGAGCGACGCCGAGGAAGACGCGACTTAGGAAACTGAGGATAGATTACGCGCAGCCTACCCTTTTCCTTTTTAGGGTACATTTTTGATCTCTCTTTTTCCTTAAAGTCATGTTAGTATCTATCTTTTTAGGTATATCTCCCCGACCTTACCCTTTATCCTTAGGTGGAAACCCCTTTGGATGTAAACATGTAATTGAAACATGTTATGGATGATGGTTGCAAGTGGTTGCAAATGTTTGCTAGTGGTTGCTCGTGGATGCATATACACACATAATCTAGGGTTTTAGATCGGCTCAGTCACTTCATATTGCATATGCATATATGTGTTTATGTTTGTATATGGTTGAAGCTTAATATGTTGTCATATGGATGTCGCATTTGTTTGAATGATTGCGCACTTATGTAGAGTTATGAATAGGAAAAAGTTTGCATACATAATGGATTCATGACACTTACATAATATTCATTAAGCAGGTTAACTGAATCAGTAGACCGCCTAAATTTTGCATTAGATAAGGACATGTACACACACGATGCATATGATCATGAAGCATTAGAAGTATTTTAAGGATAATGGACACTCGTGTTTGATGATTGAGTAGATTGACATTTGGATGGAAGGATATATGTTCTCCTAGACTTGGAGATTTCCGGGACGAAATCCTTTAAGGAGGGGAGAATGTAACACCCCGTATTTCTGTTAACACTAAAGTTGCTAATATAATAATAAATGTGTAAAGGGGAGATGTATCTAATGTGCATACAAGAATAATAATAAATGTGTAAAGGGGAGATGTATCTAATGTGCATACAAGAATAATAATAAATGTGTAAAGGGGAGATGTATCTAATGCGTACGTATTTATATGGATTGACAAATGATAGTAAATGTACATTAAGAAAGAAATGGTGAACATAATTGATTATCTTTACAACGGACGGCTATGGTTAACCCTAGCTTCATCGACGGCTCAAATTAACTTGCAACTCTATAAAAAGACCCGAGGTCTCAAACTAAAAATTCACAACAAAAAAAAGAATAAGAATTGGAGCCACCATGCTGTCTGCAGAGAACTAGAGGGAGCCTCCACTTGAAAGAGACGAACAACATAGCGAATACAAACTAAAAGACTAAAAAGCAACAACAAATTAGAATCAAAGCAACGTCTTCCCAAAGGAAAGCTTTGCAAATTCAGAATTTCAGAACTCAGAAAACATGACCATCTACGATTGTAAGTTTAGCTACATTTTTAGAATGTGAATTAATATGAATATCATGTGTTGCGATGAAATGATAATAGTACAATACTCGTTATGTTATTAATATACGTTTGTGATTTGATTCTATTATCATGTTGAATTGAGAATTATTAAGTATGATGTTTATTATGTTTTATAATATTAATCTATGCCAGTGACTTGATTCTATTATCATGTTAAATTTGGTATTATTGGATTAGATTATTTGTATAAGCATGGACTTGGATTGTAACATCTTATGAGAATTGTGTAGTTTATTATGCAAGTTTATGTAGTGAAGTTATGCGACCAATTGTCAAATCTATATGTTCATGTTTATGCAAGACTTATGCCATGTTCATACTTATCATATGTTGGGATTAATTTGCAAGTATGTTTAAATCAATGTTACTAATTAACACACGTGTATGTTGATTAGCCTATGTTGCTAACTCACATATACGTATGTTGATTTGCCTATGTTGCAAATTAACATATGTATATGGATTAGTTCATATTGCTAATTCTCATGTATGTTGTTAATATAGCCTATGTTAAAAACACATATATGTTGAGTTAGCCTATAACTGCAAGTTCATACCTATGACATTATAATGTTTATGTTAGTCTTTTTGCAAGTTTGTACATATGACATTATAATGTTCATGTTAGTTATTTTGCAAGTTCACCCCTAAAGTGTTCATGTTAGTTATTTTGCAAGTACACCCTATTATGTTCATATTGGTTATGCCATCAATACCAAAGTTATACACTTGTCATGTTTATGCTAATTTATGCCAATTTGGATATATTAAATTAGGCTAAGTTTTTAGCCTAATACTTTACACCAAAAATCATGCGAACGTAAATTAAGCTGAGATGGTTAGCCTAATATTGGACGGGGTAACGTTGGGTTAAAATGATAATTTTAGGAAAACTTGCCATAAATTGGTCATTAATCACACAACTGATTTATGGCATAAAAAGGCATTAATTACCTTAATTAATGAGATTAATTGGAAATGAATGTGACAGTAATTTGAATTTGAATAATTTACATAATTAAAATGTAAATTAGAAAATACGAACGCGCTTAACCCGAGGTTGGATTGAGTTGTGACGTAAACCTGCCCGGACCCATCCGACTGTCCAGTTGTCACAACAATAGCTATCCAATGTAAGAGGTTAAGGCATGGGGCCCAAAAAAGACCCGAGGTTAAATTGAGTTGTGGCTTAAGACTGCCCGGACCCAACCGGCATACAGGCAGCCACAACAATATATGTCTAATCTGAGAGGTTGGTGCTCTAATAAGACAATTAGAGCTGAGTTAGGACTGATAGGGTTAAGTCAATTTAATAAATACTTAACCAAATTCAACATGTTAAATAATTTGGATGGGTGGGGGTTAGGTTCATTCAGACACTTAACCACTTAACATGTTTGACTAGAAAACCTAGTAACGGGGACCCGTTTCAGCAGTAACCCAATTAGGTATCATGGTACCCTGAACAAGGCAGGGTGGGGCACGATTACTGGGTTGATTGTAAGCGGTCAAAAGCGACATTGGTTGGTGCACAGTGTGGGTTCTAACAGAGTGCGGGCGTGCACACACTCTGGAGCAGACAAGTCAGGGCACTGAAGCATCAGTAGTATACCCTATGCATACTAGAATTGTGTCGGGGCCGCCACCATGGGACTTGATACACCCCATGGTGGGACCAGCATAGGTATCTACCATATAGGGCCGTAGGACACATGTGAATATACGAGTAGGAGCCAATCCTTTAAAGAAAGAGAAAGGGATCACTTCACCCCAATCACGGTGTGCCTGTTGGTATAAGAATTAGTAGGTGCAGAGATAGAGATTTAAAATAGGGTGCGAAGAGATGTTCGTTTTAGGACACCTTATCTAGTTCTAGGATAGTTTATTATCCTGATATCGTCCTGTTCTCACTTTATGCAAGTCATGATCTTTTTATTATTAACATTATAGGAATATATCTAGACTTACCAGACTTATGTCTGACCCATTTTCCTTTCGTCTTCTTTTCTTCCGTTCCCCCCCAGGTCCACAGCTTAGTCAGTTTTTCATCCATCTTGAAAAGAGAGAATGTATTGCTTGGATTTCTTTCATTTGGACCATGGCTTTGGATATCATTTATGGGGATTATGCAGCTTTATTTATGTTTCATGCTTCTTTAAATTTTAAAATCAAGAAAATATTATGGTTGTAATAATTGGAAGTTTGTTTTGAGGCAATGTTGGAAATGTTCTATATGAACACGTATTTATGATAATAAAAGTCTGTTGGTTTTTCCGCTGCTTATTTATATGTGTTTATATCTGTCTTGTGTTTTATCTGTGTCTTTTACTTATAAACCTCCACCAAAATTAAGGCATTCCCTTTGTGAGTGACCTTAACGGAGGTGGGGTGTTTCAGATACATTACTGTTGAAATTGTTTTTGAAACATATATGCACTAGTAATAATATCAAATGATTTTGATTTATACGTATCAAGCATATTTTGGCCATTATAAGGTAAAAATCTATCCTCCGGCTTGCGTCGCATTGTGTGATGGGACCTGAGTCTTATAATGTCTTCATTTTTTTGAAAATCATTGCGTTGTTTAAATGATTTACTTGTTTTATGCGCTAGCAATCCAATGGAGTAAACCCGTTCCGCGTTAGCGGCGTGGTCCTGTGATTAGCCTTATTATCAAATAAGTTAAGTAGATTTCTCATACCAGTCCCATGACTGACTCATAGTTTGTTTCACTTTGTAAACTCGGGCGCCCTTATTTCTACATGGACATCCTTGTATTCAGGTTTTAGTAGGCTCAATCTGGATAGCTATGGAGCTGAGGATGGGTTCTATCATTTCTATTAGGCTGTTCAGACTTGATTATGTAAATTATGTTTGATTTCACTGTATACATTTTATATTATGCTAAAACAGTATTATGTGCTAAGTATGATCCTGTTATACTGTGTAACTCTAATGTTTATATTATTTCTAGTGTAATTTAGTGTACATTATCTGTTGTAATGATATTTCTGTTCTGCTGTTGTGGTTTATGTGTTATATTCCAATGATTATCCTTACTTCTGTGGCACGGAGTTTTGGGGTCATCACAGTTTGGTATCAGAGCTATGGTTAATCTTAGCTCTGGAATATAACATAGTAACAAACTCATCATAAATAGAATCAGTAGTATTTTGAGATGAATAACTCATTATAGATAGGATCGGTAATGTCCTATAATGAGTATAGAAGAATAAAATACACTCCCATAGATGCATTTATACTAAAATATATGTCTTTATGATTTACAATATCTTTTTTGGTTGCCTGACTCTTTGTCTGCTCTTTGCAGACATAGTAGAAAATGAGTGGCAGAAGCAGAAGAAGTAATTCTATGGTTCAGCAATCTAATGAGCCAATCGTGCTCCCGCAGACAGAACTAGATCTAGAAGCTCCAGTAAAGAAGTATAGAAAGATGTGTGGAGTACAATTCTCAGGCAAAGAATCTACTATTCAAACACAAGAGTGGATGCGTTCTTCTGAGAGAATTTTTGTAGGTTTAAAGCTAAGAGATGATCAGAAAAGATTACTGGCATCTTGGGCACTCAAAGACGAAGCTTTAATCTAGTGGGAAACTATTACTATGGATAATCTAGAAGGTAATATTACCTGGGATAGATTTAAAGAAATTTTCAGAGAAAGATTTATTCCTCCAGAAGCAACTGAGCAGCTATACGACGAGTTCTACAATCTGAAACAAGAAGACATGGCCATTCGGGAGTACCAGAATAAATTCAATGAACTTTCTCGTTTTGTCCCACAGCTAATTCAAGATCCTTTAAGGAAGAATCTAAGGTTTATTAATGGACATCAAAGAAAATACAAAAGTAGAGTAACTGCACATGTTAATCTTCCTTTTTCTAAGATGATAGAAATGGCTTGCCGCTATGGGAATCTTGATAAGAAGATGTTTCAGAAAATGAAGAGGAAGGCAGTTATAGCAAAAAAAGGATGTTTGAAACTGATATCCCTGAGACAAGTACAAAAACTAAGGAAATTTAGAAGCCTAAAACTAGTAAGGAAGAACCGTTAACGACTGCCTCATGCTTTAATTGTAATAAGAAAGGACATTTATTGGTAAATCGCAGATCTTTAAAGAAACGAAGAAAGAATGGATTTAAATCCAAGAAGAAGTTTCAGGGGACCAGGGAATGCGATCTTTCCCATAAGTCTGGTCATATAAAGCGAGATTGTTGGCTTTTAAAAACTGCCACGGTGGCTTAAGTCAGTAACACGACAGATGTTGCAACACCCTCAGCTAGTAGGGAAAGGCTAGATGTTTCGGAGGGCACGCTCACCGTCAACAATATTCCTGTTACAGTATTATTTGATACGGGTGCATCACAAAGCTTTGTCTCAAACAATACGGTTAAGAAACTGAAGCTAAAACTAAGGAATCTTAAAGAATCGATTAGAGTTCATAATCTGATAGGAGTTTCTCTTGTTCTATTTTATATTGTAGAATGCCCGTTTCTAATTCTTATTACTAGTTTTTCTTTGATTTAATTATGATGGATCTTTCTGAATTTGATATCATTCTTGGGCTGGATTGGTTAACCAAACATGAAGACGAAGTTAAATGTGCAATAAGAGTTGTTAAAGTTAAAATGAAGCTTGGAAATATAGTCATACCATGTGTAGGCTCGGATTCAGATAGAAAAGAATTTTGGGCTACTCTGGAAGTTACTACCACTTTAATCAAAAATATTCCTAGCGTTAAAAACTATGCGGATGTGTTTGATGAAGTTGGTAGCTTACCCCCGCGAAGAGAAATTTATTTCAAGATCAATCTAGTTCCAAATGCAAGGCCAGTAGTGCATGCTATTTGGAGAATGACCTTAAAAAGAAAGAAGGATTGGGCGACAAACTCGACAATTGCTATGGAAAGGTCTGATCAGGCCTAGTTTTCCGAATTGGGGAGCAGCTGTGGTGTTTGTTCCAAAGTCAGACGGTACTCCCAGATATGTGTGGATTATCGTGACCTCAATAATTAGACATTGAAAAATAAATATCCATTGCCCCGTATAGATGATTTATTGGATCTTTTGAATGAAGCGAAAGTGTTTTCAAGGACGGACCTAGCTACAGGTTTCTATCAACTTAGTATTGTCGAAGAATGTGTTCCTTTGACAGCATTCAGTTGTCCAGACTTATTCTATGAGTTGTTAGTAATGTCGTTCGGCTAATGTAACACTCCAGCTTATTTTGTTGATCTAATGAACAAAGTATTCAGAGAAGTCTTGAATAAATATGTATTGGTTTTCATTGATGATATATTGATTTTCTCTAAGTCAGCTAGCGAGCATGCAAAACATTTAGAACAAGTTTTGGAAATTCTCAGAAAGAACGTTTTAAAAGCCAAATTTTCCAAATGTATATTCTGGCCAGAAGAAGTGAAGTTTCTTGGTCATGTCGTATCAAAGGTAGGAATTTCAGTTGATCCAAGTAAAATTATAGCTAATCAAGATTGGAAGCAGCCTAGTACACCCACAAAAGTCAGGATTTTTCTAGGATTGGCTAGTTATAATTGGAAATTCGTTCGATATTTTTCGAAGACATCTAGTTCATTAATGAAGCTTACAAAGAAGCACGCGAGATTTAATTGGAATCTAGAAAGTGAGGCAGCTTTCCAAGAGCTAAAATTAAGGTTAACCACTGCTCTAATGTTAACTATTATTGATGGAAATCAGGATTTGATAGTTTATACAGATACTTCTCTTGAAGGAGTAGGTGCGGTATTGATGGAAAGAGGCCAAGTAGTTTCTTATGCTAGCCATCAGTTGATGCCGCATGAAAGGAGATATGCTACTCATGATCTTGAGGTTTTAGCCATCATATTTGCTTTGAAAATCTGGATGCACTATTTATTGGGTGAGAAATTCTAATTACACACTGACCATAAGTCATTGAAGTATTTGTTCACAAAGAAGGATTTAAATTTTAGACAGCATCTTTGGCTAGAGTTTCTTGCAGTGTACGATTTAGATATTTTGTATACTTCGGGGAAAGCCAATGTTGTGGCGGATGCGTTTAGCAGGAAGAATGTAATCATCGCCAATCTTATCATTATGCCTTTATTGATTGAAAAGATCTCTGATCTTCAGAAAGACGATGAATTTATTCAAAGAATTAGCCAGCGAATTCAAGAAGGTAAAGCTTTAGATTTTCAGCTGGATAGTAAAGGGGTTCTGAGGTTGCAAGGGAGAATTTGTGTTCTAGAAGTTCTAGAATTCAGAAGAGAGGTACTGGATGAGTGTCACAAATCTAAGCTCAGTATCCATCCCGGTGTGAGTAAGATGTATAACGACCTCAAATGAACATTCTGGTGGAAGTCGTTGAAAAGAGACATCTCTATATATGTTAGCCGGTGTTCCACCTGTCAACAGGTCAAGAGCGATCAACAGAAACTCGCCGGATTGTTACAACCGTTGAAGATTCCAGATTGGAAATGGGATCAAATATCCATGGATTTCATATATGGTTTTCCCAGAACCAAGAAAGGAAATGACAGTATATGGGTGATCGTAGATCGTTTCACGAAGACCGCTCATTTTGTTCTTGTCAAATCGACTAGAACAGTTCAAAGTCTAGCGTAGATTTATTTCAAAGAAATCATTAGACTACATGGATTGCCCAGCAGTATTGTCAGTGATAGAGATCTGATCTTCGCTGCTAAATTCTGGGAAGTATTTCAAACAGAATTAGGAACAAAGCTGAAACTTAGCACTGCATATCATCCTCAGATAGACGGCCAAACTGAGAGGGTGAATCGTATATTAGAAGATTTATTGTAGGCTTGTATTCTTGACTTTGGCGGATCGTGGGAAGATCACTTGTATTTGGTTGAGTTCTCATATAATAACAGCTACCAAGCGAGCTTGGGAATGTCACCATTCAAAGCATTGTATGGTCGACCATGTAGATCTTCTACATGTTGGGCAGAACCTGGCAATCGACTAGTATTGGGTCACGACATGATTCGAGAAGCTTCAGATAAAGTCGATTTCATTAAGAAGTGACTGCAAACAGCTCAGAGCCGACAGAAGAGTTATGCAGATTCAAGAAGAAGAGATTTAGCATTTGGTATTGGTGATTATATATATTTGAGAGTTTCTCCGATGAGAGGAGTAGTCCGATTCGGGAAAACAGGGAAGTTGGCACCTAGATTTATTGGTCCATTTCCTATACTTCAAAGGATTGGAACTCTTGCTTATAGGGTTCAATTGCAATGACTAGTTGCCAGGAGAACATGATGTATTTCACGTATCTCAACTTCGAAAGCGTGTACATGATCCAGATTTGATTGTAGAAGAAGCAGCGCCACAAGATTTGGATATTACTCCAAAATTAGCAGTAAGAAGTGAGCCACTGAAAATTATTGGCAAAGAAACCAAGGTTTTGAGAAACAAGAAGGTTCATTTAGTTAAAGTGCAGTGGAGCGGAGATCCTAGAGACTGTGCATGGGAAACAGAGGATAGCACTAAATAGGCTTATCCCAAATGTAGAGTTGACATCTTTGATTAGCTCTGGTGCAAGGTATATTTACAATATATTCTATTTCCGTTTTGTTTCCTACTTTATTATTTTTTCCTTTTTGGGGATGAAAAGTTAAAAGTGGGGGAGATGTAACAACCCGGAAAATCAGAACCAATTTAAAATTTTTATATTAGCAATTTTAATGAATTTTGAATATTTAAAATGATTTATTTTAAATAATAACGATTTAAAATTTATTTAAATTGAAGTTAGAACGTATATATTTATTTTCATTATACAACGGGCCTGAAATGGCGCGGTAGTTTGAAAATTCGATTTCAAATTTCAAATGAATGTACAGGATTCAAAATAAATTGGATTTCAGTAAAACTAGAAATTTTGAATTTGTTTAATAATATCTTTCTAACGAATGAGAAAAATCCAGATTTCATAACGGGAATTAAAAGTTATGTCCAGTTGAAAATTTAAAAAAGTTGCTATGGAATTTAACATAATATATAGCCCTTAAAAATGGCCATTACAAACGACCTCCGTTTTCGACGAAATCACTTTGGTTCGATCCGAAATATCAATTTATTACTGGGTTTAAAATTCCATAATTTTTGGAATTAAGGTGTGAGCATGGTAAATTAAAACGCATTTGGTAATTTCAGTTTGAATTGGATTGACAAGAAAATGACCATTTTTCAAACGGTCTCCAAATTCGACAAAAATAATTTTGTTAGGACCGTATCGTCCAAACATAGCTGGATTAATTTTCGGGAATTTTTGGAATAAGTATATGGCCCCGGCAAATTAAAACGTATGTTATAATCTAATATTGAATGTTTTATATTTTAATTTGAAGAATAACCGACTGAAACAGTCGAATGGGCTTACGAAAAATATTACATTGTGTTTAGAATGGGGGTATTTAGCTAGTGGTGACAGCCGTTGGGTTTGTTTTGGAATTCGTATGGAGAAACATATATTTTTGGAATATATATATATAGGCCAATCATATTTTTCCATTCATTAATTCCATTTTCCAGAAAAATAAAAAAAACCAGTAACCCTCGCGATGAATGACGGAAGGAGCTGATTTCTTCTCTCCTTGATCTCTCTAAATCCACTAAATAAAATCGAACGATCCTTTAGAGGATTTTGTAGAGATTTCTCCCAGCTTCAAATCCATACTAGATTCACCTCCTATCGTGGTGTATTTCTCGAGAATCACACTTCCGAAGTCGACGCGTTCCAAGCTCTGCCGAGCCTCCATCCTGCCGTCGATCTGGATGCAAGTTGATCGGCTTCATACTACATGGATTGCACGAAAAATTAAAACGTAGTTTTGAATCAAAACTGAAAGGTACGGTTTATATATTTCAAACTGTTTACAACTTTTAAAAGTGTTGCGAAATTGAATTTAATTATAAAAATCATATCTTTTTCATATTTTGTCGAAATCCAGTAAAACAAGAGACATTGAGACTGTGACATCGCACGCTACATTCTAGAAGAGACCGAAGAACTTTTAAAGCTACCATCAAATTAGAAGGAATGGAACCCAATGTGAGCAATCTAAATTCAAAAATAAATGAATAAAAATATATAGGTTGCAGACGGGGCTTAGTAGCTCCTGACACTATCGTCCACAGACCATGGATGATTTGTTTGACTGTATTGTGGTGTGAAATTGGTTGTTATTGTAAATGGTTGATTCTGGTTACAACAAACTCGATGTGTTTGTTGTGAATTCATTATATTGTGAAAATGAATTGTAATATGGAAATGAAAGTATTGTAATTCTGCAAGGCCTAGGATAACAGAGGATCCGTGCTGGACACGGTGTCGGTGCTACCTACCCTGCCGTTGTAATGCCGAAATTTTCTGAAATGTACTATATAAAATAGTTGATATTTGAAATAAATTGTTTGAACAATAAATATCACATTTTTATTGTATGTATGAAGTGTATAAAATATTCATGTTTGAAATAAATTGTTTGAACAATAAAATTCACATTTTTATTGTATGTATGAAGTATATAAAATATTCATGATTGAAATAAATTGTTTAAACAATAAAAATCACATTTCTATTGTATGTATGAATTATTTAAATATTCATGTTTGAAATAAATTGTTTGAACAATAAAAATCACATTTTTATTGTATGTATGAAGTATATAAAATATTCATATGTGGAATAAATTGTTTGAACAATAAAAATATCATTTTTATCATATATATGAAGCATTAAAAATAGTCATGAGTTGAAATATATTTTTGTTTGCCAAAAATATTATTTTTATCACGTATATAATGTGTTAAAATGACTGTTATTGAAATAAATATTTGTTTGCTATAAATATTATTTTTAACATGTATATGAGCTAAATAAAATAGTCATGAGTTGAAATATATTTTTGTTCGCTAAGAATATAATTTTTATCATGTATGGAAAGTAATAAAAATGGTCATGAGTTGAAATTTATTTTTGTTCGCCAAAAATATTATTTTTAACATACTAATGAAGTGATAAAAATAATTTTGTGTTGAAATATATTTTTATTAGTTAAAAATATTATTTTTATCATATGTATGAAGTATTAAAAATAACCATGGGTTGAAATAAATGTTTGTTCATTAGAAGTATTATTTTTATCATGTATATGAAGTGTTAAAAATAACCTTGTATGGAAATAATTATTTGTTCGCTAACAAAAAATATTAATTTTAGCGTAGATATGCATGTATATACGTATGCTGAACAGCAACATGGATTAACTGTTGAGTAAAGAATTTATTTGTGTGCCCGACAAATAGGTAAGCCTTAATGAGTTGACTGCGCAATTTTATTTATTATATATACTCCTGTGAATGTCATTGGATGCGACATGCTGGTTGTTCTATGTGAGAATATAAACAACACCATAGAATAGCAACAATTAATTTTGAACTACATTGCATGGCATACTTCGTGAAGATGACATACTCTATCACATACCACATAAGCATTTGGGGCTTATGCGACGAGGTTGGAATTACCATACAAGCAAGACGCTCGTATGGCGATGACGGCATTTTAGGTTGAACTGAAGACGAACTATTGATGTCATAACATATCATATTCCATATAAGCATTTGGAGCTTATGTGACGAGGTTGGGTTTACCACACGGGCAAGACGCTCGTATGGCGATGACTGAATTACAGGTTGAAATGGGGACTGATATGGAATAAATAAATTATAACGGTAAATTTTCAGATTTAATAAAAACCCCACATGGGTCTGGTGTTGACAATAATCACGTCTCTCTAGTTATTAAATACGACACATGGATTATTTATTTTCCAACAATGGACAAGGTGACGAGAATTTATTCTCTGGAGTTATGATTTTTACGCATTCCCTTGAGGATAGAATAAGTCACTAAAAATTATGTATGCTTGTTCTGGATTTGTTGGGTGCCTAATACAGCCTAATAAATTTCCAAACCCCTCTCCGTACAAAGGAGGTTATGGTGAAATTTTTCGAAATTTAAAGGCGTTAGCCGAACTTTTGAAGTGAAAATGGTTTGGAAATCGTCGAATGTATTATATATGTATATATTAAAATAAAAGGAATAACGACGTTGTAGTTCGCGTTTTGAAATCGTAATTTTAAAATGATTACTATAGGAGATCCGACCGTCGGATTTTCCCGAAACCGGAACCATTGGGTTCGCTTTGGAAAGATCTTTCCAACGATATAAAATTTGTTAGGATCCACAGTTAGATTTTGTGAAATGTTAAATTCAAATTTGAATGATAGCAGCGCCAGTGCCATCGAATGACCTGAAACATCGTTCGATGAAAATGGACTATTTTTGTATATATAAAAATAGTGAAAAATCGTTATAAAATATTATAAACGATATGGAATGGAAATAAACCAATTTTACTTGGTTTATTGGATATTCGGATGGTTAGATATATTTGACATGGAATTATTATATTGGATTGAAACGTGAATGTCGAATAGTTTAACCGTGGAAAAGAAACGATTTGAATTCTATGTATATGTGAATTATTTGAAAAGACCGAGTTAATTTTCATTTCAAATAATTGATCAATGATTAAAAGTCGAAGGTATGAAAACGGTGCAACATAGGCGATCTTCACATCGAATGGATTACTACTGATGCCCTGGATCGGTTAGCTCCCAAGAGGGGTTACAATGGTAGTAGTCCGGACGTATTTGTTGATTGTCTGAATGTGCGAGGGCCTCTCTCCTGTATTGGACATACGGGACAAGGAATTTCATTCAAACCTAGAACGAACTAGTTAATGGATGTGTGTTTGACATTGGATTTCATTCTGTGTTGATTGATCTCTATTAAATATATATCTGTTTGGTGCTGGAGAATTTATTCTCTTGCTTAACACCCTTCTCTAAGACATACGAGCTTAGAGGTTATATATTGATAGACATCAGTCGCATGGCGTGGAATGTCAATGTGGCATGCTGAAATGCAAGTGATCAAGGCTTTTGTTGAAAAGCAGAGCCTTGTGGTTGATGATCAAAGCACGGCTTTAAATAGCATAGCTTTGTGTATAGCGTTTATTTGCGAGCCTCACACCCCGGTACGAACCAAAAACGGGAGAGGACTGCAGGGACGACATGTGCTTCTTTCTAGCTAGGAGTGGTGTCATGGTATGGAGCCCAGACATTTTTTACTTATGTGGATGATGGAAAGCGAGGCGCCTCGGATATATCGATCACTATGGGGCCGATGGATGATATGGTCGACATACTGACCAGATTTACACCTCATAGGGTGGGGAAACGTATTGTTTAGTAATTATCAATCCTCAAACGAAAGATAGGACCGGCTCTGAAGATCCAAGGTGCAGTTGCGACGGATCCTGAGGCTCGGGCTAGAGAGTCTCGAATTCGGTAAGGACGATCCCTTGCCTTGGTTCATGATGGAAATCCAACTTCCAATACGATATTATGCGGTTTTGATTGTAAACCTATATTGGCTGCATAGTGGCATGGGACGCTCATGTCGTCTATGATTGATGCATTATGATTAAAATTGTTTTTGAAACATATATGCACTAGTAATAATATCAAATTATTTTGATTTATACGTATTAAGCATATTTTGGCCATTATAAGGTAAAACTCTATCCTCCGGCTTGCGTTGCATTGTGTGATGGGACCTGAGTTTTATAATGGCTTCATTTTTGTGAAAAGCATTGCGTTGTTTAAATGATTTACTTGTTTTATGCACTGACAATCCAATGGCGTAAACCCGTTCCGTGTTAGCGGCGTGGTCCTGCGATTAGCCTTATTATCAAATAAGTTAAGTAGATTTCTCATACTAGTCCCATGACTGACTCGTAGTTTGTTTCACTTTGCAAACTCTGGTGCCCTTATTTCTACACGGGAATCCTTATATTCAGGTTTTGGCAGGCTCATTTTGGATAGCTATGGAGCTGAGGATAGATTCTATCATTTCTATTAGGTTGTTCGGACTTGATTATGTATATTATGTTTTATTCAACTTTAGACATTTTATATAATGTTAAAACAGTATTACGTACTAAGTATGATCCTGTTATACTGTATAACTCTGATGTTGATATTATTTCCAGTGTAATTTCATGTACATTATCTGGTGTAATGATATTTCTGTGCTGCTATGGTTTTTGTGTTATATTCCTATGATTTTTCTTGCTTCCGTGTCATGGAGGTTTGGGGTCATCACAGTTTTAAATCTTATAAATTGTTTAAATTGAATATAAGGCTTCGACTCAAATTTTAAGTACTGAATTTGAATCGATTTGAATTAATATATATGTTTTGGTTTAAATTGAAACATAAGATTTCGATTTGAATTATCTAAACTAGATTTGAACCTAAGTGATCGGGTTTTTGAACTTAATTGAATCCATGTAAAGAAAAATAAGATTATACGAATTGTTAAATTTATAAATAACGATTTGAAATCGTATGACATGAATATACTTTGTTTAATTTGAAATGCAACTTTTGACTTGAATAGTATATAGTTTGAACTCGAACCAAATGTTGAAATTTTGCATTGACGTAAAGCAAATCGTTGAATAGTTTGAAATCTGGATTTTGCGAATACTAATCAAACTAAAATATTCTCGAAGTTAAATATTTAGTATCGATTTTAATGGAAACTGAGAACTTTAAGGTATGATAAATATAAGTCGATCTTAGATTATAATTCGTTATGCGAATTCTTTTGAAAGTTATAATCAAAGTTAGATATTTAATTTTGATTTGATTTCGAATTCGAATATGGGATTTCGTATAAACTATTTTATAAAGTGAATTATAAAATAACGGCCACGGTGTGGAAAATGTAAATGATTGTTTGTTAAAGAGACAGGGATCGGCTATGTTCATACTCTCTACAAATACTGAAAACCACTTTAACTACTATGTACGCGGTGGAGTTTCAGAATGAAGGGAATGATTTGGCGAACGACTCCATTTTCTATTTCATATTAATTACGAGACCCTGACTACCTTGAGTCAGCTTGATGTGACTAAAACGGGAGCTACACATGGACCAAGTGAGGTCATACCCTTATCGATCACATTCTTCGATTTTATCCTATTATTGTTGAGATTCGATTTGGGCCCTTTTGATTACAGGAATGTGTATCGAGGTAGGCAGTAGTAGCTGCTATGCGTTACCACCAGTCCGGCTATGCAAACGGTGAATCCGTCCTGACATTCCTTATGTGCCTTGTAACATGCCTTATACGAGCCCACTATGACTTTGTTTTGTACTGTTTTATATGGAGTGCCATCTAATTGCCCTCCAGTTCACGGAGGAATTACGATACTATATATAGTACAGGAATATATAAACGGTATAAGGTTAATCATTGTAACACCCCATGTTCATTAATGTCACTCACAACAGGAATGCATTAACTTCAGTGGAGCGTCATAAGTGTATAGAACAGATAAATTACAAAACAGACAAAATTTTAAACAGCGAAAAAAATATAAACTTTACTTCATTGATAAAACAACAGCTTGGTAAAACAGCTTGTACAAAGCTTTGTTTTCCAACACCCAAACACCCTTACCTATTACAACAAAGCATTTGTCTTGTTTAACAAAATAAAGAAGCAAAAAATAACAATGATATTCCCCAATAAAGCATGAGCCAGGCATAGAAGTGGAAAAGAGAATCCAAAGCAATACATTGTCTGTCTTCGAGCTTGGATAGAAAACTGAGCTAAGTGGTGATATTCCCTCCCTGTGAACCTGGGAAGGGGGGACGGAAGAAAAGAAGGCGAAAGAAAACGGGTCAGACATAAGTCTGGTAAGTCCAGTGATTATTTAGCATGTAAACAGGTAAAAGGATCATGACATGAATAAACTGAATACCAGATATAACCATGATGGTAAGCATAGAAAGACAACAAATGATGATCGTTATATATGAAAAGGTAAGATATACTGAATGCGCTTTGGTTCTTTCTCTGATTTCCTATTTTCTCTGCACCAACTAACCAGTGTCCTAACTAGTGTCTTTTATAGAATGATCTGTATCCCTTACTAGTGTCCCAAGTAGTATCCTGTGAAAAAGGATCTGTATCCCCTACTAGTGTCCCAACTAGTATCCTGTGTTATATAATAAGGTGATCCCAACCCCGCAATTGTGGTAGCCTTCGGGTGTACATATAGTATAAGGATCATACCTCAATCAGCCTAATTGCCATGAAGATGTTAGATGCACCCTTACTACCCTATCGATCGGCTCCCTACTTGTATTGATTTTCCTTGTGTATGTGTCAATCGGCCCTCTCTTGCATGTAGATACCCTGTGCTGGTCCCACCATAAGGTGTATCAATCCCTATGATAGCAAGCCGACACGATTCAAGATGCACAGCGTATACTACTGATGCCCAGTGCCTGCTTTCCACTCCGGAGCACGTGCATGCCCATAGTCTGTTAGAACTACACTACTGCACCCCCTTCGGCTATTTTGATCAATTATAATCAGCCCAGTAATCGTGCCCCACCCAGCCTAGTTCAGGGTACTGTTATACATCTATGTGGGTTATTGTTGAAATGGGTCCTCGTTACTAGGGTTTCCTACTGGTTAAGTTTGTGGGCCTATATAGACAAATATTACCCACCTACACGAGATGTAATTAACCCTCCCACTGATTCAAACATGTTTATTTAACGGTTAAGTTTGTGGGCCTATATATACTAATATTACCCACCTACCCAAAGTTTACTTAACCCTCCTACTTATCATGTCAATCTGTATTATTGGTTAAGCTTGCCTTAACCCTATCCACTTTGTTCACGTAATATTGGTTAAGTGTTGTCCATTCATGTTAACTTAACCTCCCCACACATCATGTTGTATTGGTTAAATGTTTCCTATTAACTTAACCCTGTTCATTCATCGTGTTATATTGGTTAAGTGTTTCCCCTTAACTTAACCCCACTCGTTCATCATGTTATAACGGTTAATTGTTCTAAATTTACTTAACCCCACCTTTTTGTCTAATTAACATCTTATAACGGTTAAGTGTTCTAAATTTACATAACCCCACCTTCTTGTCTAATTAACATGTTATAATGGTTAAGTGTTCTAAATTTACTTAACCCTACCTTCTTGTCTAATTAACATGTTGTAACGGTTAAGTGTTCTAAATTTACTGAACACCACCTTCTTGTCTGATTAACATGTTATAATGGTTAAGTGTTCTAAATTTACTTAACCCCACATTCTTATCTAATTAACATGTTATAACGATTAAGTGTTCTAAATTTACTTAACCCCACCTTCTTGTCTAATTAACATGTTATAACGGTTAAGTGTTCTAAATTTACTTACCCCCACCCTCTTGTCTAATTAACATGTTATAACGGTTAAGTGTTCTAAATTTACTTAACACCACATTCTTGTCTGATTAACATGTTATAACGGTTAAGTGTTCTAAATTTACTTAACCCTACCTTCTTAGCCTGCATGTTCCTTAGCTTTAGTTCATTCATTAAAGCACCAACCCCTCACATTAGATCTATATTGTTGCGGTTGCTAGATGTGCCAGTCGGTTCCGGGCAGTCTTACATCACAACTCAATCTAACCTCGGGTTCTTTTGGGCTTAATGCGCTAACCTCTCACATTATATCTATATTGTTATGGTTGCTTGATGTGCCGGGTGGTTCCTGGCAGTCTTACACCGTAACTCAATCGAACATCGAGTTAGGCATATTCGTCTTTTACTTAATTTACATATTTACCCTTCATATTTATATGTAAATTATCCACAACTATTGTCATTCAAGTCATGCCCCATTTACCCTCTAAATCTTGTTCATAATTTTTAGGTATATAAATTATACCATTTCATGCTACTAATCATTTACATGATTATGAGCCAAATTATGCCAATAATATGTAATTTATTGTTTTTTCCCAACGTTACCCCCGTTATGTGTTCGCAGAATTCACATAGAACGTTAGGCTTGCAACTTAGCCTAACTCATAAACAAAAGAGAAAAGAAAGGAGCATGTACCATTCCAATAACATAAAATAATATGGATCTAACTAGACATGCGTCATATAAATTTGGCATAGAACAATGAACTTTCATTTTAGATCCAATTAACATGAATCTTAAGCATATGAACGGGTACTTACATAGAATTACACAAATCCAATTAGGCATGTAAATGTGAACTTGCATTTGATTTGGATCAAATTAACATAGATCTAAACATATGAGAATGTAGATCTAAACATATAGGCATATACGACTTACCCTAAAAACTTGCGTGTAACATAACATGAAAGAATCACCAAATTTATATACAACATGATAGGTTCATCGCTAAATTAATATTCAACTTGATAGGTTCATCACCAATTTAAAATACCACAAGATAAGTCCAATAAACCACAATAGTCTCATAGGCATGTATGATAGAATTGTCACAAGAATAGACATAAATCAGCATCACCATTATTTTTCAACTAGGCACAGTTCTAGTTTCGCTTTACTACAAATCATGACTTTTATTTGTTCACATCTAAAGAATAATTGAACTTACAAACAAAAGAAAAATCTTGTTTTTTGGGATCGGTTTTCTGAAACTGAAAAGCTATCCCTTGATGTAGACTACGGTTCTCTAATTTTAATTTGATTCGCAGCTTCTAACTTGCTTTCTAATTGGAGAAGAATGATAGCTATGCTAGGTTGACCATGGACAGCATAACGGGTCCTTGGAATGAAATTGTGTGGTTTAGGGTTGAGGGTTGGGGTTGTTTATATAGAAGTTTAAATTAATGTGAGCTGTCAGATCAACCCAGGAGTAATCAGGGCCATTAAGATCAAAGAGAGCCCCCCAAAAATCACCACATATGCCATAATGACTCAGGAATCGTCACTGGAACAGGATCTCGGAAGAGGTCTACCACCCTTAAGGGGGGTCGACACCTTTGTCGACCCCCCTTAAGAGGGGTCGACACCGTTTGAGCGGGATCTTTCCCGCTTACTCGTCTTTGACTTATTTTGGTTCTAGAGATGATTTTGTGTATATGTATATACTTCCTTGCGCGTACACAAACTTCTACGGCTTATAACTTCTTCATACGTTGTCCGATTTACGCAAACTCGGATTCTATCCCAAGCAGAATTTCGAGACGAACGCAATGGTGTAAACCATTTCCTTTAATTCCCAACTTTAAAATTAATTATTCTTTAGTTTGTTACTTTAATATTCACAGGAAATACGGGGTGTTTTACATTCTCCCCTCCTTTAAAGGATTTCGTCCCCGAAATCTCCAAGTCAAGGAGAATGTATCCTAACATCCAACATCCATTTACTCAACCATTCAATCACAGGCGTCCATTGTCCTTAAAAAGATTTCTAATGCTTTCATGATCATATACATAGTGTGTGTACATGTCCTTATCTAATGCAAAATCAGGCGGTTTACTGGTTCTATTGACCTCCTTAATGCGAATTATTTCAGTGCTATGAGTCCATCATGCATGCAATTACTCCTAATCATATTTTATAACTTCTACATGATTGCCCAATCATTCATACAAATGCAACATCCATATGATAACGCATCATGTTTCAATCCATATACAAATACATATATGCATATGCAACATGAAAGTGACTGAGCCGATCTAGTGCATAACGTGTGTATATGCATCCACGAGCAACCACTAGCAAACACTTGCATCCACTTGCATCCACCAAACATAACATGTCTCAAACACATGATTACATCCATTGGATTCAACCTAAGGATCGAGGATATGACCGAGAGGATATATTTAAAAGATAAAGACTAGCATGCAAATAAACTTTACAGAAAAAGAGGAATCAAGGATATACCCTCAAAAAGGGTATGGTGCGCATATCTAGTCTTTAGTCTTCTAAGTCGCATCTTCTTGAGCTTCACTCCATTGTGCTCTAACTATCTTAACTTATCTATTGGGTCAACTATCTGAGAGTCTTTAAAATCAAAGTTTGATATTTATTCTGAACTTTTCCTTTTTATATCTAAATGGCGCCTAGCCCCGTGCCGCATGCATCTGTGTATACCGTAAACCTTTTACTACCGTAAGGTAAAAATCAAAACTGGGGCCGTTGTAAGAGCCCTCTTCGCTTGTTGGAAAGCGACATCACAACCAATATCCCGAGCAAAGGTTAGATTCTTCTTCGTCAATCTTGTAAGGGGGGCTAATACCTTTGCAAAGTCCTTAATGAACTTCCTATATTAGCCCGCTAGTCCTAGAAAACTTCTTACTTCCGCTGTGTTCTTAGGAATCTTCCAATCTTGGATTCCCACCATGTTTTTCAGGATCCACTGCTATCTCTTCCTTAGAGACCACGTGTCTTAAGAACCTCACCTCTTTCCTCCAAAAATGACATTTTGGAGAACTTAGCTTTGAGTTGATGTGCTGGGGGCGTATCCGAGACTTCCCCTTAGATGCAAAGCATGTTCTTCCTCGTTCTTAGAGGAAACCAAAATATCATCTATGCACAAGCGAAGTGAATCGTCCATTGTAACGAAAGCGACTGGAGCACCCTATTCAGAAATACTTCGCCTTATGAACCCTTTTTTCAAGTAACCCTTTTACTTGTTTACTGAGCCCTTCCTTTCCCTTGGATTTATGTGTCGTACGGGTAATGCAACTGGCTTGGCATTATCAACTAGATATATGCGGAAGTCTATCTTGCCTTTTAGGGGACAAACCCCTAACCTAATCAAAAACATCTGCGTACTCATGGACTACTCCAACAAATTGCAAATCGTTGATAGATGCATCAAGTGATTCTAGGTAAATCTCGAGGGTATTCCCGAGGCAAGCCGAAAGTCTAACTACCCTCCTTTCACAATTACTAGCTATCCAATCCATGCCTAGAATCAACCCATAGCGCATGAAACCAAAAACATAAGCATTACACTTAGACTCAATACTTAATATATCTATTCTCAAATACTTACAAACCAAAGATAAATGAGCCGAACCACCAATTGGATTTGAGACAATAATGGGATCTTCTACTATACAAGCACTAAGGTGCAGAGACTCAACTATCGAAGCAGATATAAACGAATGCGAAGCACTAAAATCAAAAAGAGTACTAACAGGATGATAAAAAATAAAAGATAAACTTTTTCAACAGAAATTTTACTACCTCTCTCTCAGGTACGCTGGCAGTGAGAGCATGCCCTTGCCCTCCTGAAAATCCTGTCCTTTGTTCTTGCCCTTGTCCTCAGTTATATGACCCGTTGTACCATAATAACGACACTTCCTCTTGTCTTAGATTTTTCTATTCTTTCCTCCTTCATGAGCCAAGTCCATATCCATTAGTTTCTCATCCTTGGGTTGTGTTCCTTAGTCAAACTCCCTTATTCTCATCTTTGCCATTCTTTGTGCAACTTTGTTGACAAGTCTCTTGAAAGCTGCCTCCATCGCACAGAAAACCCTACAAAGCTTGAAAGAAAATTAGCCGTAGATTAAAGTACTGCGACTAGAGAGGGAAGTTATGCATTTCTTCGCCCTTTGACAGGTGTCGTAGTCTCATCAAGCCTACGGAACCATGCCGCGATGTGGTTACCTCCGAGAAAGTCAGGAGCCCCAGAGACTCAGTAAAGAAGGAAAACAAGGATTCAAACAGAGAATCAAAAGATAGTGCATATGGCTTTGGGGAATATGCCTTTAAAACAAAACTTTTCTTTAGAAAATGCTTCTTTTAAAACCGTCTTGAAAATAATTTTTTTTTCAAATCTTTTATCTGATCCGGTAACCTTCAGCTCTGATGCCAAGTGTAACACCCCACGTTCATTAATATCACACACAAAGGGAATACATTAACTTCAGTGAAGCATCATAAGTGTATAGATCAGATAAATTACAAAACAAACAAAAATTTTAAACAGCGGAGAAAATATAAAACTTTACTTCATTGATAAAACAACAGCTTGTACAAAGATTTGTTTTCCAACACCAAAACACCCTTACCTATTACAACAAAGCATCTGTCTTGTTTAACAAAATAAAGAAGCATAAAATAATAATGTTATTCCCCAATAAAGCATGAGCCAGCCATAGCAGTGGAAAAGAGAGTCCAAAGCAATACATCGTCTATCTTCGAGCTTGGAAAGAAAACTGAGCTAAGTGGTGAGATTCCCTCCCTGTGAACCTAGGGGGAACGGAAGAAAAGAAGGCAAAAGAAAACGGGTCGTAAGTCCAGTGATTATTTAGCATGTAAACAGGAAAAAGGATCATGACATGAATAAACTGTATACCAGACATAACCATGATGATAAGCATAGCAAGACAATAAATGATAATTGTTATATATGATGAGGTAAGATATACTGAATGCGCTTCAGTTCTTTCTTTGATTTCCTATTTTCTCTGCACCAACTAACCAGTATCCTAACTAGTGTCTCTTATAGAATTATCCGTATCCCCTACAAGTGTCCCAACTAGTACCCTACGAAAAAGGATCTGTAACACAGGATACTAGTGTCCTAACTAGTATCCTGTGTTATATAATAAGGTGATTCCAACCCTGCAATTGTGGTAGCCTTCAGGTGTACATATAGTATGAGGATCTTAACTCAATCAGCCTAAATGCCATTAAGATGTTAGATGTACCCTTACTACCCTATCGATCGGCTCCCTACTTGTATTAATTTTCCTTGTCTCTGTGTCAATCGTCCCTCTCTTGCGTGTAGATACCCTGTGCTAGTCCCACCATAAGGTGTATCAATCCCTACGATAGCAACCCGACATGATTCAAGATGCATAGAGTATACTACTGATGCCCAGTGCCTGCTTTTCCACTCCGAAGCACATGCACACCCATACTCCGTAGCAACTACACTAATGTACCCCCTGCCACAATTTTGACCGCTTATAATCAACCCTGTAATCGTGCCCTATCCTGCCTAGTTCAGGGTACCGTGATACATCTATATGGGTTACTGTTGAAATGGGTCCCCGTTACTAGGGTTTCCTACTGGTTAAGTTTGTGGGTCTATATATACAAATATTACCCACCTACACGAGATGTACTTAACCCTCCCACTGATTCAAACATGTTTATTTAACGGTTAAGTTTGTGGGTCTATATTTACTAATATTACCTACCTACCCAAAGTTTACTTAACCCTCCTACTTATCAATTCAATCTGTATTATTGGTTAAGCTTGCCTTAACCCTATCCACTTTGTTCATGTAATATTGATTAAGTGTTGTCCATTCATGTTAACTTAACCTCCCCATACATCATGTTGTATTGGTTAAGTGTTTCCTATTAACTTAACCATGTTCATTCATCATGTTATATTGGTTAAGTGTTTCCCCTTAACTTAACCCCACTCGTTCATCATGTTATAATGGTTAAGTGTTCTAAATTTACTTAACCCTACCTTCTTGTCTAATTAACATGTTATAACGGTTAAGTGTTCTAAATTTACTTAACCCCACCTTCTTGTCTAATTAGCATGTTATAACGGTTAAGTGTTCTAAATTTACTTAACCCCAACTTCTTGTCTGATTAACATGTTATAACAGTTAAGTGTTCTAAATTCACTTAACCCCACCTTCTTGTCTAATTAACATGTTAGAACGGTTAAGTGTTCTAAATTTACTTAACCCCACCTTCTTGTCTAATTAACATGTTATAACGGTTAAGTGTTCTAAATTTACTTAACCCCACCTTCTTGTCAAATTTACATGTTATAACGGTTAAGTGCTCTAAATTTACTTAACACCACCTTCTTGTCTGATTAACATGTTATAACGGTTAAGTGTTCTAAATTTACTTAACCCTACCTTCTTAGACTGCATGTTCCTTAGCTTTAATTCATTCATTAAAGCACCAACCTCTCACATTAGATCTATATTGTTGCAGTTGCTGGATGTGTCGGTCGGTTCCGGGCAGTCTTACACTGCAACTCAATCTAACCTCGGGTTCTTTTGGGCTTCATGCGCTAACCTCTCACATTAGATCTATATAGTTACGGTTGCTGGATGTGCTGGGCGGTTCTTGGCAGTCTTACACCGTAACTCAATCTAACCTCGGGTTAGGCATATTCATCTTTTACTTAATTTACATATTTACCCTTCATATTTATATGTATATTATCCACAATTATTGTCATTCAAGTCATGCCCCATTTACCCTCTAAATCTTGTTCATAATTTTTAGGTATATAAATTATACCATTTCATGCTACTAATTATTTACATGATTATGAGCCAAACTATGCCAGTAATATGTAATTTAATGTTTTTTCCCAACTTTACCCCCGTTATACATTCGCATAATTCACATAGAACGTTCGGCTTGCAACTTAGCCTAACTCATAAACGAAAGGGAAAAGAAAGGAGCATGTACCATTCCAACAACATAAAATAATATGGATCGAACTAAACATGTGTCATATAAATTTGGCATAGAACAATGAACTTGCATTTTAGATCCAATTAACATGATTCTTAAGCGTATGAACGGGTACTTAGATAGAATTATACAAATCCAATTAAGCATGTAAATGTGAACTTGCATTTGAGTTGGATTAATTAACATAGATCAAAACATATGAGAATGTAGATCTAAACATATAGGCATATATGACTTAGCCTAAAAACTTGCATGTAACATAACATGAAAGAATCACCAAACTTATATGCAACATGATAGGTTCATCTCTAAATTAATATTCAACATGATAGGTTCATTACCAATTTAACATACCACATGATAAGTCCAATAAACCACAATAGTCTCATAGGAATATATGATAGAATTGTCACAAGAATGGACATAAATCAGCATCACCATTATCTTACAACTAGGCACAGTTCTAGTTTCGCTTTATTACAAATCATGACTTTTATTTGTTCACATCTAAAGAATAACTGAACTTACAAACAAAAGAAAAATCTTGTTTTCTGGGATCTGTTTTCTGAAACTGAAAAGCTATCCCTTGATGTAGACTATTGGTTCTCTAATTTTAATTGGATTCGTAGCTTCTAACTTGCCTTCAAATTGGAGAAGAATGGTGGCTATGCTAGGTTGACCATGGACAGCATAACGGCCCCTTGGAATAAAATTGTGTGGTTTAGGGTTGAGGGTTGGGGTTGTTTATATAGAAGTTTAAATTAATGTGAGCCGTCAAATCAACCTAGGAGTAATCAAGGCCATTAAGATCAAAGAGAGCCAACCAAAAATCGCCACATATGCCCTAATGACTCAGAAATGACTCAGGAATCATCACTTGAATAGGATCTCGAAAGGGGTCTACCCCCTTAAGGGGGGTCGACACCATTTGAGTGGGATCTTTCCCGCTCACTCGTCTTTGACTTATTTTGGTTCTGGAGATGATTTTGTGTATATGTATGTACTTCCTTGCGCGTATACAAATTTCTACGGCTTATAACTTCTTCATACATTGTCCGGTTTATGCAAACTCAGACTCTATCCCAAGCAGAATTCCGAGACGAACGCAATGGCGTAACCCATTTCCCTTAATTCCCACTTTTAAAATTAAGTATTCTTTAATTCGTTACTTTAATATTCACAGGAAATACGGGGTGTTACAATCATGGTAATCCCACTTACACTATTTTGATATTTTTACTTTACTGATAGACAATATTGTATATAGCGTATTATTCTATATAGTATTAGTTTTACGGATCCTTAGAGGATGGTGATCCCAAACATCCTTTAAGTTACTGATTGCATTTCATCGAACATTTCATTTGAGTTGATTTACTTCCATAAGAATGTTAGTCCTGATCCGAGTTTTTTTTTGGCATTATTGCTTGGGTCATATCTATTAACACAGTTTCAAGATTCATCCTTGGAGTTTGGAGCTCAGATTGGATTTTTTGCTCATCTACATCTACTTGTTGATCTGTTGTTCCAGTCATTCAGTTACTTCTATTATTCTGTTTCAGTTTGTTATCAATTATTTATTGTTTAAGACTTCCACTGTAGTAATTATGTAAACTCTGATGTAAAATTTATTTAGTAGCTTTATGAACTACTATTGTATTATATATTTTTCTGCTGCGAGATATTATATTGCTCTGTATCTGTGTCTATGATCTGTGATCCCGTGACTTATTCTATTTACCCCAGAATCTAATAACAATCTTTTGTTTTGGACGTTTTGAGTTGACACGTTTTGTCGATTCGGCACGGTCAAAATGACGGGTCGTTACAGGAATGTACCTGACGCTAGGCATCCAAAAGGTGTAGAAAATATTTTTTCCACGCAGTTTTTACCGATGCCAAAAAAGGCGTCACTATGGCATCGATAAATTGTTTTTCGACGCCATACCGACGCCATTTTGGAGTCGAAAAATCAGTTTCCTCTTGTAGTGTGTTCTGAAAAGATGCACACAAGTATGGAACTAATCTGATTAGATGCACATAAGTACGCAACTGTTCTGAATAGATGCACATAAGTGTGCAACTGTTCTGAATAGATGGATACAAGTATGGAACTAATCTGATTAGATGCACACGAATGTGCAACTGTTAGAATAGATGCACACAAGTGTGCAACTGTTCTGTATAGATGCACACAAGTGTGCAACTGTTCTGAATAATAACCTACAATCATGCAAGAATTCTTAATAACAACATACAAGCTTGCAATTATTCTCAGTAACAGCATACAAACTTGCAATTATTCTTAATAACAGCATACAACTATGCAAGTATTCTAATTAATAGCATACAATCATGCAAGAATTCTTAACAATAGCCTGCAAGCTTGCAATTTTTCTTACTAACAGCATGCAAGTATTCTTATTAATAGCACACAATCATGCAATAATTCTGAACAGCAACATACTAGCAAACAATAATTCTTATTAACAGCGTACAATCATGCAAGAATTCTTAGTAATAGAATACAATCGTTCAATAATTGTTTATAAAAGCATAGTAGCATGCAATAATTCTTAATAACAGCATAAAAGCATGCAAACTATTTCGTTTACTCTTATTATAATCTATAATATGCATAGATTATAAGTTGTGGGGGATGAAAGAATGAATTCAGAGTTATACCTTCGTTCTCGTCAATTCGTGTAAAATGACGATGAAAACAACAACGATTTTGCAGATTTTTATACGATTGAGACTAAATTAATGATAATCGGCTGTCGATTTCTAATTTTTTCCGTTGATCAAGTGATGTAGTAGAAGGATTTGATGAATGAAATGATGAAGATTCACGAGTTAAGGCTTTTGACGAGTCGTAGGGTTAAAATTGGAATTTGTTTAGCCGCGTTTCGAATCTAGGGACGTAATTTGTAATGTTTGTACGGTCGTACTTTTATTTAATTTTGAAACTTAATGAAGATGTTAGCCTAATGCACTCAAAAGTGAAAATTAGTCTCACATCCGTAAAATTAAACTTAATATTAAATTATTGAATTTCAATATATTTACTTTCAAATCAATTTTTAAAGTTCACTAACCGTATTTTAACTTCTATGAAAATATAAAGTAAAAGTAGAATTCATTTTCAATTATTTTTAAGTGTGGATTCAATATTTAACCATTTAAAAATCCACTTATACACACACACACACACACACACACACACATATATATATATATATATATATATATATATATATATATATATTAAAAATTCTTATTTTTAAATTGACTAAAATTCAGGTCATTACAACATTCAAATGAATCTACGTGGAAACTTAGGAACTCAATCAGTACCGAAGGCTAGCATGGAGGGAGCCCACAACATGTAAGTCAGGAAAATGTTGCATATTCCATGAACTTGATGAGTATGATAGAAATGATTGTAGGCGTTTAAATGATATCGCTAAAGAACATGAGCAATTGATAGCTGGAACTGTATGTCAGAACTCAGACTATGGTGGCGGAATGAGGGTATCTGCCATCTGCACAAAATTAGAGTGGATCTCGCTTAATGAAAAGAATCATCATCGACTAATGGCATGAAAACAGTAATAACTCATACAAAAACATGGCTAAGTCGCTTACACCAATACAAAATTGAGGACGGTCCTTAGGCATGCTCCGAGGTGATAGTAAACAGTTTGCAAATTTACAGTTTTCCTTATAAAAAAATTCAATTTTAATAATCCAATAAAGTGCGTGAATTTGAAAACTTGATATTTTATCACTTCAATTATTCAATGATCGTCAAGTATGGTATATGCTTGGCAAGAGGTAGGCTGCTTCGCTGGACAGTGATATGTGCAAACTACTCGGTTGATGATTGTGGATCATGCTTGACAAAGTTTCAAAGAGACCATCGTTGTCAAGCATGAATTATGCTTGACAAGGGTCAATGCTCTTGACCAAAAAGCAATAGGATCAGCCTACTCGATCATTTTATATAGATTATTCTCAGCAAATGTCCAGAGCGACAACAGTCATTGAGTATAGATCATGCTCAGCAAAGGTCTGAAGGGAACATGGTCATCGAGTACGGATTATGTTTGGAAGTGGTCTAGAGAGACCATGATAGTCAAGTACCGATTATGCTTGACAATGGTCTTGACACTAGAACATGGCGAGTTATTTGGTTCCACTGACAACTGATTTGATAAAAAATTAAAGTGTCACTTAAAATTAAGGATAACTATCACTTTTATATTATGCCAGCACCACCAAAATATCACTAAAAGTATAAACCTCCATAAATAAATAAATTAGAATTGTTAAAAGATTTAAAGTAAGAGAACCACGTCTCTTGATTCCATCAACTCATACAAAAATAACAAAACTTGAAATCAGGCCAAGATATCTCAATTTTTGTATTTCTTCTTTTACCATAATTTTGAGAACTAGAATAGGCTTGAAAATTACCACACACTCTCCTGATCCAACACAAAATGCAACTTCTCCATATAGAGCTACACGTAAAGGAAAACCCACGACATTTGCAGTCAGGAAAAGCAAACGAATACAAAATCAAAGAAACAATGCAGTAGTAATCAAACCACCACATATGCCGAAAGCCACTATATTTTCTCAGTCGTCAGCAATAGATTTAATGCCATCCCTTGACTCTTGGTGCTTCTTCAAGCTCATAAACATTCGCATGACCAAATGACTATCGAACCCAGCATTGCGTTCTTCACTCTCTGCAACACGATCTACTCCAATGGCTTCTGCAGCTTCTTTAAGAGAACGAGTTCGGCCTACAAGTTCATTGGCCATGTCCTTTACATCATACGTTTCATCACTCAAAAGGGACCTTTTCTTTTCCAAGAACTCTTTTAATGTTTCAGGATAACAGTTTAATTCGCTCATAAAGTGCTTAATCAAATACCCAAAATCGCACAAGGTCGTAAATGAAACCCATGATCTAACCTTCTGCAAAAATCCATGGTGAATCATAATATCGCAGAATATTTCAATATCAACGCCCTCCCTTTGATTTACTTCAAAATCTACACCATGTAGATCTAACACGTCAAGTGATGCTTCACATAGTGTTTTGGGGCAGTAGTGGGAATCAGACATGCTGAAATGAAAGAGCCAGATGGAGGGATTCCCTTCAATAACTGGGAGTTGTTGATTTGAATTAAAGAGAGTCATGCCAAGTTGAATCATTGGGTGGTTTCCAATCTGAAGCTTCAAGAAATCATAAGCAACTCCAGGATTTGTCTGGGTATATTCTCTCAAAATTTTTGCTGTGCTATGCAGAAGGTACTTGCCTCTAATCGAAGCAAAAGAATAGCTTTCAACGTAGTCTTTTATGTGATCGCATTCAGTGATCAGGTTTGATGCCCATACATTTCTAACCTTGATCTTTTGTCCATTTTCTCCTGCCATTGTTTCAATTCAATAAAAGAGCGAGATGTTTGTGAACAAAGAGGAAGGAGCGGTATATTGGGTACTGGATGTTTATGAAAAATAAAGGATAGATCACCTAATTGCCAGTTATATAGTGATTGGGTTTCAATTAATTAGGGTTTGAAGTGAGATTTGAGATAACTGACCAGGTAATCAAGTTCTTGAATGCAGTTAAGGTACGGCTTTAGGAAACTAAACTGTAGAGTTGTACACATTTGTTTTAGTGTGTTTTTTATGTTTCTTGGGTTTTATTCCTTAATGGGCTTTGGCCTATGTTTGAATGGCTTCGGCCTGTTTTGAGATTGATATGTAAAACTGTTTCGTGCTTGTAAAAACACAATTCTGAAATAATAGAAAAAGTGTTTTCTTCTCAGATCTGTTTCTCATCATGGTATCGGAGCAGGCGATTCTGCTGGCGATGGCGAATCTGCTGGCGTTTCTTCTTCAAATCTTCTCGTAATCTTCTTTCTCGCAACCCTAGATCCTCTTTCAACCCTAGAATCAGCTCTACTCAACTGAAATGGTGAATTCGAACTCAGATTCAACTGGAACAGAAGCTAATTTTCAATCGAATCAGGGAGTGAATTTTAATGATCCTTATTTTCTCTCAAATTCGGATCATCCAGGTATGCAACTTGGAAACAATACTTTAACTGGATCGAATTATATCAATTGGACAAGAACTGTTAAGATGGCTTTAATTGCAAGAAATAAACTCCAATTTGTTGATGGAACCTTACCTTTACCATCTATTAATTCACCTGATTATCAAAAATGGATTAGAAACGATTATATGGTAATGTCTTGGATTCTTAATTCGATGGATAAGGTTTTATCTGAGAGTTTTATGTTTGTTGACTCTTCTGCACAATTATGGAAGGAATTGGCAGAGAGATTTGGTCAAACGACAACACCAAGAATTTTTGAGTTACATCAGAGTTTAACCTCTACTCGTCAAAATGATCTTACTATTGTTGATTATTATTCTCGTCTTAAAGGGGTGTGGGATCAACTACAGATGCTTGAAGGGTTTCCTGATTGTAGTTGTGGAATATTAAGAAACTGTTCTTGTGGAATTTTAAAGAAAATTCTTGAAAATGATCAGAGAAACAAATTAATGCAGCTTCTTTCTGGACTCACAAGCGATTATGATCAGGCTAAAACAAACATTTTAAGCTCAGATCCACTTCCTACAGTTCACAAAGCTTATTATATCTTGCAACAAGTGGAGCATCAGAATAAACTGGGTGATAAGAGCAATGAAAAACCAGAAATGAATGCTTTTAATGCTGTTAGGAATTTGCCTAAGCAAAATGTTCAAGGAACTTTTAGAGAAAGTAAGAAACAAAAGAGTGAGTATTTTTGTGATCTATGTAAAAAGAAAGGGCATTCAACTGAAAAATGCTTCAAAGTCATTGGGTATCCTGACTGGTGGATTAAAGATGGTACTGGAAGAGGAAAAGTGGTTCAGAAAAATGTTAACATGAGTAATACTTCTGCAAATCAAGGAATTCTTGGAAGCAAGCCAAATCCTGCTGAAGCTTCATCTGCAGCTATGAATTCTGCAATTTCTCAAAATGGACAGTTTGATCCAGTTTTGGTTACAAATTTCTACAATGAGGTGATGAAGATGATGCAAAACTCCAATTCTTTTAACAGTGTTGAAGATAATCCTTTGGCAGCTTGCATTAATCATGCAGGTAATAGTTATTCAACTATTATTCACAACAGTCTTCAACAAAAATCATGGATAGTTGATAGTGGTGCTTCTGATCATATGACATCTGATTTAACACTTTTTGCTTCAATAAAAAAAGTAGAAAAACCTATACAAGTATCTTTGCCTGATGGTTCTAGAATTCATGTTACTCATAGTGGAACTGTGAATTTAAATTCAAATTTGCAACTACACAATGTTTTATACATTCCTACTTTTAAAAATAATCTTTTATCTGTAGGAAAATTTCTTGATCAAAATAATATAGTTGCAAATTTTACTAAATCTTCTTGTGTTTTCCAGGACCTTGACTCAAAGCATCTACAAGCTGTTGGATCAAGAGTTTTTGGTCTTTACAGAATTTCTTTTCCATCTATGTTCAATAATTCCTCTGTATCTTCTTCTTTGTTTCTTAATAATTGTTCTCTTGCTTCTATTAACAACACTATAACTTCTTGTAATAAGCCTGGCATAGAAATTTTACATGCTAGGCTAGGGCATCCTTCTTTTAGCAAGATGAAACATTTTCAAAAATTTGTATCAGGCAAAGTACTTAATATAGATTTTACTTGTGAAGCATGTGTGTTAGGAAAACATCATAAACTCCCATTTCATCAGTCTGATTTTTATGCTGAAAATCCTTTTGATCTTGTTCATGTTGATTTGTGGGGTAAATATCATAGACCAGCTCTTTGTGGAGAGACTTATTTTTTAACAATTTTGGATGATCATACAAGAAATACTTGGACATATTTGTTACATTCAAAAGTTCAGGTTGTTTCTACAATTGCTGCTTTTATTGAATATGTGTTTACTCAGTTTAACAAGAAAATTAAGGTGTTTAGATCAGATAATGGGACTGAGATTATTCAAGCATCTTTCTTTCAATTATTTGCTTCCAAAGGCATTGTTCATCAAAAGTCTATACCAGGTAATCCTCAGCAGAATGGAAGGGTAGAAAGAAAACACAGGCATTTGCTTGAGACTGCAAGGACAATCAGAATTCATTCAGGTTTGCCTTATAAATTTTGGGGAGAATGTCTTCTGGTTGCCACTTCTCTTATAAATATTATGCCAAGTTCTATTTTACACTGGAAAACACCATATGAATTATTAATGCATAAACCTCCTGATTATCATTTTCTGAGAGTTATTGGGTGTTTATGTTTTTCATTTCAAAAGTTGCATGACAAGTTTGCAGAGAGAGCTAAGAGGTGTGTTTTAATTGGTTATCCTCATGGACAAAAGGGGTATAAGCTCTATGATTTGGATACTCACAAAGTTGTGTTTAGTAGAGATGTTCATTTTGTAGAAAATGTGTATCCTTTCAAGACAACATCAGCAATTCTTCCAGTTCAGACTCAAACACAGCAAGATATAATGCTTGTTAATCCAGCTTTAGACCAAAGTATTCCTTCAAATATTTGTCATGAACCCTCTCAACAACCTGCATCTCCTTCAAATACACTATCAACTCCTATTGCACAGTCTTCTCCAGATAATGATTCTTCAAATTCAGATCATGTTTCTACTCCTCATATTCTACCATTAAGAACATCTTCCAGGATTTCTCAGTTGCCAAAGAAATATAGTGATTTTGTTGTGGGAAAGTTGCCTTCAAAACAAGTTAATAATTCAGAGATAAAAAATATTTTTTCTTCAAATATTTTCTTTGATCCTTTACCTGTTCAGCTTGATTCAGATGATTTGCATAGCATTTCAAATGTTCTTTCTTCATTTGAACCATCCTCTTATAAACAAGCAAAAAGTATTCCTGAATGGGTTGAAGCAATGAACAGAGAACTAGAAGCTTTAGAGAAAAATGATACATGGGATTTAGTTACTCTTCCTCCTGGTAAGAAACCCATAGCCTCTAAATGGGTTTTTAAAACAAAATTCAAAGCTGATGGTCAAATAGATAAATGTAAAGCTAGAGTGGTTGCAAGGGGAGACAAGCAAATTTCTGGAAAAGACTACAAGCATACATTCAGCCCAGTTGCAAAATTCACTACAGTAAGAGTGGTAATGGCTTTAGCTGCTGCAAAGGATTGGGATATTCAACAATTGGATATAAATAATGCCTTCCTACATGGATATCTTCAAGAAGAAGTGTATATGACACCTCCTGCTGGATATGTTAGAGCTGCTTCAGATCAAGTTTGCAAGTTAAAAAAGTCTATTTATGGACTGAAACAAGCTTCTAGATGCTGGAATCAGGAACTAAGTAAGTTTTTAATCAATTTTGGTTTTGTTCAATCCAAGCAAGACTATTCTATGTTTACTCTGAAGAAAGATAGTCATTTTACTGTTTTAGTAGCTTATGTTGATGATTTACTTCTTACTAGAAATGATCCTTCCATAATTTCTGAATTGAAGAATCTTTTACATAAAGCATTTACCATTAAGGATTTGGGAAGGATTAAATATTTTTTGGGAATTGAAGTGTCAAGGTCAGCTTCAGGAATTTTTCTAAACCAAAGAAAATACATTATGGATTTGTTACGGGATCATCATATGGAAGAATGTAAAACTGTTTCTTTTCCTATGGCAAAAGGTTTGAAATTGAGTTCTTATGAAGGTGATGTTTTATCAGATCCCGAAATATATAGAAGAATAATTGGAAAATTACTTTATTTGAATTTAACAAGACCTGATATATCATATTCAGTGCAGCAGCTAAGCCAGTTTCTTCAAACACCCAGGATTCCTCATCTTGATGCAGCATTTTATGTTCTAAAGTATCTCAAAGGTACTATAAATATGGGTTTATGTTTTCCTTCTAAAACTGATTCAGTTTTGAATGCTTGTTGTGATGCTGATTGGGGCATGTGTGATGATACTGGAAGGTCTTTATCTGGTTATTGTGTTTTCTTTGGTAATGCTTTGATTTCTTGGAAAACAAAGAAGCAAAAAGTGGTTTCTAAAAGCAGCACTGAAGCTGAGTATAGGTGTATGAGTTACACTACTGGAGAGCTAGTTTGGATTGAGAGATTATTAGCAGATTTGGGTATTGAAGTTCCCACACCGATTACATTACACTGTGACAATTTGTCTGCTATGTATATTGCACAGGACCCTTGTTTCCACGAGAAGACAAAGCACTTGAGGACCAAGCATCAAAAGTTGGATGTGCATTTTGTTAGAGAGAAGGTGCAGTCAGGTTTCATTGCAACCAAGTATGTAAAATCTGTTTTGCAAATTGCTGATATTATGACTAAACCTTTAGCTGGTGACCAACATAGAAGCTTGGTTTGTAAACTTGGTATGGTTTCTCAGTTTTTGTTTCAAGATTGTCCTTTGAATGGGGTCAATCTTGAGGGGGGGGGGGTGTAGAGTTGTACACATTTGTTTTAGTGTGTTTTTTATGTTTCTTGGGTTTTATTCCTTAATGGGCTTTGGCCTATGTTTGAATGGCTTCGGCCTGTTTTGAGATTGATATGTAAAACTGTTTCGTGCTTGTAAAAACACAATTCTGAAATAATAGAAAAAGTGTTTTCTTCTCAGATCTGTTTCTCATCATAAACATATTTCAATAAAACACGCTATGACTTCAATGCGTAACGTACTGACTATTGTACTTGTTTTTCTTGAGCCTCCCTATTTTGCACCATCGGCTAGTCTGTGCTTTCATCCGGTAGACTGTCTTTGAATATTTGTCTTTCCTTCTTCTCTCACGTGTGATAAATATATTTGCATATAAACGGCTTGTAATAAAAGGGCTAGCCAATAGTGCTAAATAGGAAGGCCTGCGACTGCGGTTGCTTGCTCCAAGTTTAGCCAGTTATGAAGTACAATAAATATGACACATGATCGGCTTAAACAAGGAAAAGTCATGCATGAAGTTTGGGTGTTTTCATGATAGCCATGTGTTTGAAAAGTGGAGGAAATAGAAATTGTAATAGAGTATAGATGAGTTGTATTATTTCTTTCAATAGTTCATGGACTATACAAGGATATATATTTATTGTGGTGCCAAGGACACCCCAAAATACTCTTCCTAATACCGTAAATAAAAAAATAAAACTCATTAAATTTTATATGCTTCCTAATACCCCATTAGCTCTCCATTCTATTCTCTTACTCAACCAGTATTTGCCGAATTAATCACGTAGTAAACCATAATCTGAAAATCATAATCAAGAATATCGCTATCTACTTCATCTTTCCCACGAAAAAATTTAAATTCTTACCGTTTGAAGCCATAATCTCTCACTTTCTCTTCTAGTTTGCTTAATTCAAACCTTACTCACGACTTTTTTATATTTAGGCACGCATTCTTCTTTCTTGCATTGTTGTGGCGTCGTTATCATCAATCGATTGAATGAAGAACTAAGGTTTCGTAATTGAATGAAAGAGAAACGAATAAGAGACGAGAGAAAAATAAGGTAACAGTGATGTGGTAGCCCCTTTTTTTCGTATGGTATTAAGAAGAGTGTAATAATAATTCTTGTAGTATTTTTTAGAAGCGATATTAGGAAGAGTATTTTGGGGTGCCCTTAGCACCACACTATATTTATACACAGATTTGATAACGGGCTTCGGCCCACATATGTAAACATATGAATCCATGTAACAATATAACAGTTGCTTTAATTCGCCTAATACAACAAAATAAGTGTACTGCAACTTTGATTTTACAACTACACAAATTGACAGTTGTAACAAGAATTTTTTAACAACTAATTATTTTCAATACTTGTAACAATGATACTATAACAACTTCATCTATAAAGCAGTTGCAATATGTGTCTACGACAACTGTCTTTTTTGCCTCTTTGTAAATGTTCAGTTAATAACAACTACATGTTGAAACTGTCTCTTCCAAAAGGGAAATATCACTTTTTGGATTAATACAAAAATTAAGTTCCCTCCCTAACATTTTCTTGGCTGCTCAATTTACAAAATTTCCTAAACCCAAAACTGCGTTGAGCTATCCGCTTTGCCATCCACGAAGCTAATCTCGTTCTCCACCATTGAACTCACCGTTACAATGAAGCTGAGCCGCTCGCCGTCGTCCATGAAGCTGGACTGCTCAACGTCGTTCACAAAGCTAATCCACCAGGTCGTCAGTGTCGTCGACCAAACTCGTAAACCCTAGCTAGTTACTCTCCACCAAATTGCACTCTGGTTTAAAAACCCTAACCCTAATTCTCTCCAAAACGATAAAAGGCGACACTCCATCTACTTTTTTGGCCATTGTCGTTGATATAGGTATGGCATTATAGATAAGCACATATTATATTTTTTTTCTCTTTCAGCTGCCTCATGCCAGTGTGCTAGTAATGGTGACGTAATATAGAAGAGAACATTTTGTGTTATATTGATTAGTTTAGATCTGGTTTATTGTGAATCTGATCGAGTCTTCTAGAGTTTAAGTTATGCATGACTTGTCATTTTGAGGAACTTTTTCAAATATAAATAGATTTAACAGCACTCTTATATTCATATATTTTGACATGATGCTCTAAAGAGTTGATACTTTGACGCTCAGCTTTCTAGTTGTTCAAACAATAGTGATTCCTAAACGCTTATGTGATACATTTCAGCAATGTTTTGAATACGCTCATTATGGAAAAATAAGTGGAAGGGATCACCAAATTCATACCATTTCACAATTAATAATTAAATCAAGAAAATATTAATAGATTATCAAACTTGATTTCTTACTACATCAAGCGTATATGGTGAGAAGAAATTTAGGTGTAGTACAACTATGTGTTCTTAGTCGTAGAGCGGAGGAAAAAGCGGAATACAACATTGCAGGTTCATATAGCAGGGATATTGGGGATTTTTTCTGTTTGAGACTATTGGAGAAAGTTGATTGTCGTATTTCAGACTTTAAGGATCTATATAATAGATTATTTCAGACAATAGTTCAACCCAGCAGGTACAAACGGGTTATCTATGTGTCGACTTTTAGGATTCAATAAAGCCTTGGAACAAAGTAATCAGATTCAAAATTTATACGACTTTGATCCGACCAAGAACACTTTGATTTTGATTCTGATGATGTAAGAAAATAATTAGAATGAAGAGGAGAAAAGAATATCAAATCTGCAATGTTTTTGAAATATGTAACACCTTGGAAGAGTTACAATTGCACAACGTTTGAAATGCTTTTCGAGTATTGCAGATTGTTGGAGGAAGAAGATGGTAGAAAAAGTGATTTGAAACACTTTCTGGGCGTCAGTATTTATAACCAGTGGAGGGATATACCTCTTCATGAACTGATATGACTGTTTGCAACAGTTATTTCCATTTCAGTTCAAAACATCGCATACTTTTATTTATAATGTTCGAAAACATTACAAATTTCAACCATCGCGTTCGGGTCTGGGTTCTTAATGAGCTGAATTCGTCTCGTTACAGTATAAAATATTGGTCTAAAAATATTCTTATTGAATCCGAAACCCGTACCCAGCCCGATTCGATTTGGATGGAATGCGGCGGCGGCATGGGCGTATATGGTAAAGATCCATAGTCTCCCTCCTCACAACAAAGCAAACATGTGAGAGCCCTGAGGCCCCAACAGACTTGTCACAATGCCCCTTAAGTACCATGAAGCATTTTTTTTCACTTTCTTGATGTGAGATTAATTCTCACACCCTTCCTTCTTCCTTTCTTGCTTCTCTCTTCAAAAACAAACCCAAATAAGAAAACAAGTTTTGAGAATTTCACAACAATCTCCACTAGTTTTCAAAATAAAGTAATAAATAAAGTGGACGGCTGAATCACTAGTGTTACTTCCTACATATCTGTAACAACCCATGATTTGGACAATTAGTGGTTGTTTAATTAGAAGCTCGAAAATAAGAATTTCTGCAAATGATGGAATTTGGCTACGAAACTTTAATGTTGCGTTCGTCTCGGAATTCGAGTCAACTTTCATGTTTGGAGTTTCATAAACCGAGTCTGTATGAAAAAGTTACGGATGAAATACGAAAACGGACCGAAAATAAATAAAACAGAATAAATTATATATAGTAATATATAATTGCCTAGCCACCTCACTGCCAGGTCGACCAAGCGGTCGACCAGGGCGATCGACCAGGACGGTCGACCGACTGTCTACTGCTGGCTGCGATCGCTTGGTCGAGTCGGGCAGTGGCGACTAGGGATTTGTCATATAAAATTTTATAACGAATGGACGGGTATTAACAAAAATGATCTGGCGGTCCAAGGCCATTTTCACTCTTATAAATAAAGGGGTAGAGCCTCATTCTTTTTCTATATAAATCTGCAGAGGCAGCGGAGCTCTGCCATTTTTCTCTCTCTCGAACCAAAATTCTAAAATATATTCATGCATATCAAATCAAATCCAATTCATATGAAATTGAGAGGGCAAGCAGATCTAATGGAAAAGAATGTAATTTGATGCTCAAGATAGATTTCTTCATTTTCTTTCCTTTTTCTTATATTTCTACAGATCTAGAATTTTCCTCTTTCTAAATAAGTTGTAGATTTATAAGAATTTGGGGATTGTAAGCCTAAAAAGGTTCAAAATTCATAAACTGGATGCTATAAGGCTAGTGGGAAATTTACTAATACATATATAATGATTTATCTATTTCGTTTGAATCCAATCTATGTTTTATGCCTATCAGATCTACTTATTTAAATAATTGTAAATTGTGGCAACCATCATATCTGATTATGAACATGTTTGAAATTGGCAAATGATAAGTTGTGATTATGTATAAACATGAATTGTAGAATTTTTATATATTTTCCCACATATTCCTACAAGTTATTTAATGAAATATGTTGTATAAGTTACATAGCACTGTGAATCTGGAAATCTGTCCCATTAAACATATAAATTTGTTGTAGTTATGTTCTAGATCTTTAGTTCATTACTGAAATATAAAATATGTTAATTTCGGTAAAAAGATGAAAATTGTGTATTATGTGATTTTAAGAATAAAAGAAATATTCCTTATTTACATTCAATATTGTTGGTTTTTGGCTTAAGCATTGTAAACTATGTCGTTTTCCTCATTTTTAAATAAAGAAGCATTATTTTAGAATCACAAGAACTACGGCAAAAATAATTAAAAAGAGAAAAGTGGTGTAAAGGTACATATTGAAATACATACAAGTTTTTGTATGTAATTTCCGTTGACTATTCCAAAATAAAATTACAATTTTTTTTTTGTGATTTAGGAATATGTCAATTCTGCAAAATAGGCATGATTTACAATGATTACGACTAACGGTCCTTGTGAGACTTGAAACCTTTTTAGCAAGATTGAATATAAAAAAGAAAAGCTTGGTTAATTGATTAGACCAAATCATTAATTTAAATTTAAGAATAAAAATAAAAATAATAACAACAACGTTTACCACACACAAACATAAAAAAATATACATATTATCGGTCCAAAGCAGCGTAAAACGGTAAATGTGCATTGTATCAAATGATTGAAGGTTTGAATTGTTGAATGGTATTCATTTATGGAACCATACATGTAAATTATATTCCATACTTAATAACTATATTTATGGTGACCATCGTAGCAATTAGTATAATTGATTTCTATAAATGAGACCATAAACAAATAATTAACATTTCTGACAAACGTTGAAAGATTGGATAAGGTACAATGGTGGAATTAAATGTAAATATAATCCATATTGAATTAATATATTTGTGGTGGCCATTTGTAGCAATCAATGTAATTAACTGCTATAAATAAGACCGCAAATTAATAAACAACCATTGTAACCAATATTTATTTGGGGAAAATGAATGTGATGGGAAAATGCTACAATTTCCAAAATCAATTAGGATAATTGTTTTGGACCCCAATTAAGAAATTTAAAAATAAAACCGCTTTTAGACACGGGGTTGAACTCAACTTGTGGTGTAAGCCTGCCCGGAACCAACAGGCAAATCCAACAAGCACAGGTAGTCAGTTTAATGTGAGGGGTCTAATGCACAAATATAAATGTACAATGGCACGAGATTAAGTTCACTTGTGGTAGAAGCCTGTCTGAAACCGACCGACAAATTCAGCATCCACAAGTAGTCAACTTAATGTGGGAGGCCTAGTGCATATATATATATATATACATCTGTGTGTGTGTGTGTGTGTATGTGTGTGTAACAATCAATAAACAAATAAACGATATAAAAGAATAAGAATAGAAATTGTCTGTTGGGGTACAACGAATAGATAACTTGAGACTGATAAATACTTACCTTAGGAAAATATGACCGTTAGAGTCGTAAAAGGGCAATAAAAAGAAATAGTGTCAAAAGGGGGATTAATGGGTATTGCTTGTCGTTTAATTAGGGGTGGGCATAAACCGCACCGCGATGTGGAAACCACCCAGACCGAACTGCAAAAACGGTGCAGAAAATTGCACCGGATTCACTCTCCAAATCAAACAGCCTAAACCGAACCGACTTGGAACAATACGGTTCGGTTGCGGTTTGAACTTTTATCACCATATTAAACCAAACCAAACCATAGCTACACCGACAATGTTATGATAAAAAAATTAACAAATTCCTATCTAACTTTTAATTTAATGATATATATTCTCTTTTCAACGTATGTTGTAGTTATATTAAATAAAGATAACACTATGTGTTTTAATCTTCATGTGACACAACGTTATACAATCGTAAATTTATTGTTGATGGAAGTAATTTTCTTTTTTCATATGTAATATGGGTTCAAACCAGACCGAACCAAACCAGACCGTATTAGATCGAAACCGAACCGTCTGAACGATTAGTATAATGGTTTGTATTTTTTATCAGCCTTTTGATGCAGTGCGGAAGCGGTTTGAGCTTCAAACCACACCGAATCGAACAGCACCGACCCCTGTGTTTAATTACTAAGTCCAAATTAGGGAAGAAAATAAATAAATACCCTTAAAAAAAGGAAAATAACCTTCGTTATTTATGTCAATAAAACTTATATTATAGCTGGACTTAGTAGGTTAATAATATAAGATATTATTAACCATATAAACTCGTGACACAAATAAATGGCGTATATATAATATTTCCGTATAAAGGAATTTAACGGGAATGACTTAATGACGTAGCCTGCTTTATCCCAAAAAGGAAAAGGTTTTAAGGGAAAATGGGGGACGAACTAATAACCTTCGCGTATAGTCCACTTCATGGGTCCTAGAAGTCTAAGAGATTAGGGTAACGAGTCCACCTGGGCATAGGTTTTTCAGTATAGGGGTCTTACATGGCAGGTGTGTGTTGGCCTACTCAAACTTGGAAATTAAAAGGGTCAGATATGGTCGCCTATCCTACGGGAGTATTCAGTGACTAAGGAGGTTATCTAATAAGGTCGGCTAGAAGGTATAATGAACGATAGAATACCTACTCTCACCTTATGCGGGGTAAGGTTTTATACGTGAATGACGGAAGCCTTAACTAGTAGGGCCCGTAGCTAGTGCCCCCTACTTTTATGTTAACATTTAATCTATTAACGAGGGTTAATAAGTGACCAATAGGTCCGCCTAGGGTTTTAAGTGATCAGGAAGAATCTGCCCTATCTATCATTGATAGTGTGGTGTTAAGTAATAAAGAATAGGGAATGAGGATATAGATAGAAACCCCAAAATTAAAGGTCCACTCTCGATATAATTGACCAGTTAAACTCCGGTATAAAGGCTTCACAAAAATGTATGTAAATGTCCTATCTCGGTAATATAATTTAGAAATACTACTTTGGGCTAAATAGTTAAGTCATGCGAAAACATCTACTAGGTTGGGCTAGAATCACTAACCTAGTTAGACATACAGCTTGGGTTGACCCAAAAGGAATATATTTGTGTTATAAACTGTGTTGTACATTTCTTAGTCACCAGAACTTGTTGTCCTGATCCCCTCCTCATTACAACCTCCAGGTTTCATAGAGAAAGTTGGGTTCTCAGAGATGTTTATGCTTGGCTTTTGGTTCTCGTTCTCTCTCATGCTCGGTATTGGCAAAGTGACTTACTTTGAAAAAGGTAGTTACTTGAGTTAATACTTGTTATCCTATTTTGTTTTCGCTATGAGTTATCTTTTTTCATACTCTGATTATGTTCATGCTCATTTGTTGCAGGCACCAAATATACACGCTCCATGCTTGGATGTGTTCAAATTTTTTTTTTTGTCAAAATTTTGGTGCAGAAAAGTGTGGAGTGTTACATTTGGTATCAGAGCTTAGGTTAAATGACCAAAGGAGTTAGTTAAATTAGGAATCGTGAGAGAACGTAATTCGAGTTTCTTTTCTACTTTCTTCGTCTTTCTTAGTTGACTTTACTTTATTTCGACTATAAAAATTAGTCGTGGGACTAATTATATACAATAGGATTTAAGCGACTAAGATTTGAAATATGTTGAGTTCGGGTTTCTAGCCAATTTTTTCTTACCCCACAGTACGTTGGCAGTCTTGCCGTAAAGAGCTTGAGTGTAATGACCCGCATTTTCAGAGATATAATAATTAATTAATTTAATTATTTATATAGTGGATTAGAGATTTAATGGTGGTTTAATTAAATCATATGGAATAATTAATTTAATTAAATAATTAAATAATATATTTAATTCAGAAATAACCAAAAATAGTGAATTGACAATATAATGTGAACTGGGAAATTCAAAATATTTAATTCAGTTTAAAGTTGAATTATAATAACGAATATATTATTTAAAGGAAGTTTGAACATATAATTATATTATAATTATAATCGAGCTTGAAATGGCATTGCAGTTCGTAAATTGGCGATTCGAACTTCAAACGAATATACATAAGCCATTTTAAATCGGATTTCTGTGAAACAAGAAATGTTAGGAGCTGGTGAAGTATATTTTTCTAGTAGAAGAGAAAAATTGGGATTTCGTCGCGTAATTTTTTACTTATGTCGAAATTAAATATTCAGAAAAACAGCGGTATATTCGTTCGTGGCCATAACGGTTATTTAAAAATATTTGAATATCGGTTTGAATTTATACAAGGTTCTTTTGAGACATAGTGATAATTTAATTTTGTAGAATTTTACTGTAATTTTTAATTAATTAAATACGCAACTTTTTATTTGGAGTGTTTTGCACCCTATATCAATATTTTTGGGTTTCACAATATGAGTTAACCTACCGATATTATTATATTTTTGGAATCGTGTCACTTTGCCCGACACGACGGTGTATTTATTTCTGTTCGTAGCAGCATGTATATGAACAGAATTATATAGCATAGAGTACGTTAAATTTAACAACTCAAAACAAAATATCCTAACATTTCACAAGGTCAAAGCAAGGCCACGTCTCCCTTCTTTTCTCAACCACCAGTTTTTCTTTGGCCTAAAAATAGAAATCGCGGCCCTCACAAACCCACAGAAGAATTCCCTCTAAAACCAATATAATACATTTTAATTCCCTTAACCCTAGCGCTTAGTTTCCTCGATCAAACTTGTGCCACCATTTATTATCTCAGCAAAACCAATTAGCCAAAACAACTTGCTTCTTCCTCTCAAATACCGAACACATATACATATGTATATATATAATTGTGATCTCTAAACCCAGAACATCAATCCAATATGATGGAAGCTGAGCGCCTTCATTTCAGTGAGCAAGGGAGCTCGACGCCGCGGTTGTTAGGCGGAGCAAGTTGAGATGAAAGAAGGAGCTTAGAACACAATGTGTTTGTGCGTTTTGGGTACTGAAGTGGAAGGGTGAAAACTGCAGTTGGGTGTGTACTCTTGTAGGGTTCGGTGCATACAAAGTTCGGAGAACTTCCTGTAGCCTGCGAAGAAAAGTCTGAACACGCAAGTGGATGGGAAGGTAAGGGTGTGGCACGGTCATTGAAGAACATGAGTTGGCATTAGCTATTAAGAAAGCACGCAGGTTTATTTTGAAGGAGCCATACGTGTGTTTGGGAGTTCGAAAAAATACCGTAGGAGGATTTGGTACAACAACAGTTCCGGTCTTATACTGGGAAGAATAGTATTTGCATGTGTTATGGGGAGTTGCCTGGAGCTCGCGTTTGAAGCAAGAGGAAGAAGAAACGATTCTAGGAGTGTAGGCTTTCTCGTTGGGCCTTATGTGTGTGAAAAAGACAAAAAAAGGATTGAACGTGGTTTGGCAAACAGAAGGGAAACCGTGGAAGGACATGTAGGCTCTGGTTTTGAAGTACAAAATTCATTGCTATGATTATTTCAGTTGTGAATTAAAAGATTGGTAAAAAGGGATATTGTGAAATGCGTGATTAACCAAGAGGGAAATGGAGTTGGAGTATCACGATAAGGGGGGAGGTGGTGAGTGAACAAAGCTTGAACTACAGTAAATATGTTGGTTGCTTTATGATTGAATGGCACACCGTAGTTCAACAAACAATGGAGTCGCGATTTTCTCTGGAAAGGAAGAAGGGTTGAGGCATAAAGAAAAGGTTGGGAAATGATTTACGAAATTTAATTATAAAATAAATAGTTAATGTCTATTTAAAATAACAATAATATGGATTTGCAATAATCATATCTCATGCATACGTTATCGGAAATTGACAAAACAAGACACGTTGGAATCGTATCGAAAAGTACTACACGATGGAACTGGTTGGGAGTGAACTGAAGATTGTTACAAATTATAGCGAAATAAATTGTCCATCTAAATCAAGCGATGGTTATTGTTATTAACGATGATCGTCCAATGTGAGTAAAACTCACCAATTCTGAACAGTTATATTTTTATAACATATTCTTAGAACAATTATCGGTTGATTGATGTGCGTGAACTGTTTGGATTTAACTGTAAATTTATTGGTTGAAAATATAGATAACGATACATATAAATCGCTAATCGAATATTGATTCTGTTTAACAGAATATTTTATATTCCTGTTGTTTAACATCTGTGATGCAGGGAAACAGGTTGGAGGGGTCCAATTGGACTCCTCAATATTTATAATACTGTTCTGTTCATATATTGTGTTATATGATGTGATATGAAATCTGTTGATGATTTTATATGTTTGAATGATACCGATCATTGTTATATGGTACGTTAAATACCATAAGAAATGTTGGGATGTAAAAAGGGGATTTTCAAAGTATATTTTGAAAATAAATTATTTATATAAAATCAATGGATTTTATATATAAATGGAAAAGGATATTTTTAAAGGGAAATTATGTGTAAAACAAACATAAAGGAAATATATTTGTAAAATAAATACAAAGGGAGATATTTGCAAAACAAATAGGAAGAGAAATATTTGTAAAACATTTACAAATAAAATATAAGAAAGGAATACTTGTAAAACATTTACAAATAGAATTTAAAAGGAAATATTTGTAGAACATTTACAAACAGATTAAATGGAAATATTTATGTATAGGAAATAAATAGATGTTATAAATGAGATATTTATTTAGAAAATAAATAGATAGATAAAATGGAAATATTTATTTATAGGAAATAAATAGAATGTTATAATCGAAGAAATATTTAGAAAATAAATAGACAGGTAAAAAGGAAATATTTATTGGTTAAATAAATAGAATTAAAAGGAATATTTATTTATTAATTAAATAGGATTAAATCGAAGAAATATTTAGAAACTGAATCAAAGATGGAAATCTGTTTTTAACAGTAAAAGGGAAAAGATTTATTTAAAGTAATATTAAATAGAAATCTGTTTTAACAGATAAACTGGGAAGATTAATTTATAAATAATATGTTATAAATTAAGTAAAATATTTATCATGGATAAATTGAATATATAAGTCAGGACTTATATAGAGAAGTAAGAATCGATTTCAACATCGATATTTGAAACTGAATATGGACGTAGAATTAACCAAAGGAGTTAATCAATGTGTTAATCAAAATGAGTTAGAGAAGATTATCGAGTTGTGATAATCAAGTTAAGATTACCAAGTTAAGATAATCAAGTTAAGATTACCAAGTTAAGATAATCGAGTTAAGTTATCGAATACCACTTATTCGAAGTAGAGTTATCAAATATAGTTATTTGATCTAGAGTTAGTCAAACATAGTTATTCAGGATGAGTTTCCATTTCTTACGACTGCTAGCGTAATTCGCAGGGCTGCAAATAGCCTACGGCGGTCAGATGTTTCCTGAGGGAATCAGGCGTAACCATTGTGATCGCTGCGATCTAGAGTCAAGCGAATGGAGTTAAATCGAATATTAGTTATTCGATAGGAGTTAATCGAGTTTAGATAATTGAGTTAATCGAGATAAGATAATCGAGTTAATTAAGTTAAGATAATCGAGTTAAGTAATCGAGTTGATCGAGTTGAGAATCAAGCTAAGTTAAATAAGTTGAGCTAATCGAGTGGGTCGAACCAAGTTAGTCGAGGCTAGTTAATCGAATCGAATTGGTCGAACCAAGTAAGTCGAGTCAATCGAGTCAAGTTAGTCGAGTCGAGTTAATCGAGTCGAGTTGAGTTAGTCGAGTTAAGTTCGTCGAGTCGAGTTAATCGAATATGGTTCGTCGAGTTGAGTTAATCGAATTATTTATTTGAAAGGAGTTAATCGATTATGGTTAAATCGAAAAGAGTTAATCAATGTTAGTTTAATTGAAAGGAGTTATCGATTGTAGTTTAATCGAAAGAAGTTAATCGATTATAGTTTAATCGAAAGGAGATTATCGAATATAGCGTATTCGAAAGAAAGAAATCGAATATAAGTTATTCGAAGTGAGTTAATCGAATATAAGTTATTTGAAGAGAGATAATCGAATATAGGTTATTCGAAGAAGAGTTAATCAAATAGATATTACTCGAAAGAGAGTTATACGTCGAATTCGATTATATCAAATTCGGGAAATACTTATACTTTCCGGTTTTTAAATCAAGAGAATATATTAAAGAATTAGTGTTTTTTTTAATTACTCGAATTAAGTAATAAATGGAAGTTATACATTGAAGTTAGATATTTTGAAAGTATGGATTATAATGTTATCGTTATAAACAATGTTTCAATAAAGAAGTGGATTCATAAATAGAATCCGAGAGTTCGTAAGGAAGTTTTGTTAAAAGATTAAAAGATAAACTTTGACTATTTTGAAGTTAAAATGTTGTTCAGTTAAGGTCTGAGAGGTAATTATACCCCAACTTGATTGACTTCCTTCTTAACTAAGGAATGGTAAGGTTTGATCATGGAGGAGTTTTGGAAATGTTTTCCAAACGAGAACCAGAAACGTTTTCTGATAATAGAAAATAAGAAATATTGAATATATGAAAACATGAGATAAGTAAATTAATGAACAAAAGAGATAATGTTAAATGATGATTGATTGATATAATTTCCACATGGAAATAATATCTTTGTTTGCACACCTGTTTTCCTTTGATAGTTAACTCACCGACTATCGAAGTTTGATCATTTTTAACGTTGTTAATATGGAGAGACCGGTTGGATTATTATCCAAAGAACCACTCTATATTGGCATAAGCGTTGCAAATCATATATGCCAAAGATAATTAAAGACGGAGTAAAGTGCAAGGGTTGTTGTATAAATCTTAGATAATAGTGCCTAAGATGGATATACTGAATAGTGCCTTCGGTTTGTCCAGTCCAAGGACAACTTGTATGGACGAAGGTCTGACAGAGTATATCTGATAGATTGCGTAAGTTGATTGTAACAACCCGTAAAATACGTCCCAGTTTGAAATTTTTATTTTGGCAATTTTAGCGAATTTTGATTATTTAAAATGAATTATTTTAAATAATATCGACGAGAAATTTATTTTGAATATAATTAGAACGTTTATATTATATACGTCGTCGTTAGAATATATAATAATTATATATAATTATAAATAGAATTAAAAATGGCGCGGTAGTTCGATAATTCGATTTCAAACTTCAATTGAATGTACCGGGTGCAGAACAATCCGGATTTTAGTGAAACCAAAAATAATGGGATCTAATTGATAATATCTTTCCAACGAATCCGAATAATCGAAATTTCATAGCGGGAATCAAAAGATATGTCCAGTTGAAAATTCTGAATAGTCGCTATGGAATTCAGGCCCTTAAAAATGGACATTTTGCAAACGACATCGGAATTCGACGAAACTAGTTTTGTTAGGACCGTATCGTCAATACGAAGCTAGAAAATATTTTTCTGGAATTTTTCTAGTTAGTATGTGACCCCGGTAATTTGAAATGTACGTTTAAAATTCAATATAGCGATTTAAATGTAAATTCAACGGAAACTGATCGAAACGGTCGATTCAGCTTGCGGTACATATCCCATTGTGTTCGGAATGGGGGTGAAACGCTATGGACGACGGGCGGTGGGCCTCGTTTAGAGGTCGAATGTAAAAAGTCAACGTTTTAGAAATTTAAATTATTAAAATAATTAACACCTCCCTTCTCTCCTTTATTTCCTCTGGCCCCCCCCCAACCTCTTCATTCCGATTTCATATCAGAAAAAAAAAAAAGGGGTTCGATCCACAAATTGCGCTCAGCCTCCGCTCCACCTCATCGTCGATCACCAAGGCGCCGCCGATCAGCTGCCCTCGTCCCTGGATGCTTTTGATTACCACCGCGATCGAGGCTACTGGTGGGGGGCTCGAGTTCGCTGATGCTCCCAGCGTCGGAGGAGGAAGGCGGAGGCTTTGACAAGGCGGGGTCGTATGAAGGGCCGACGACCCCTGGTGGCCGGCGAGGGAGATTTCTGAGGTCAGAACCCTGTCCGACGTTCTCCAGAAAAAAAAAGGGTAATCTTTTTCTATATTATTATTTTATTTTAATTGAAATAACCTAGCTAGTTTTAGAAAAGGTTTTAAAAATTAAAAACTGAATATTTTTAAAAGTATAAAACTGATTTTATTTTAGGTAATTAAAACTGATTTAGGTTTTAAAAATTAAAAACTGAAATTTTTAAAAGAGAAAAACTGTTTTTTTTGAAAAAAGATTTTAAAACTGAAATTTTTTATAAAGTATTAAAACAGATTTTTTTTAAAAAGATTAAAACAGATTTTATAAAGTATTAAAACAGGTTTTTTTTAAAAAGAATAAAAACTGAAATTTTTAGAAAAGATTTTAAAAATAAAACTGATTTTAAATAAAAAGTTAAAACAGATTTTAAATAAAAAGATAGAACTGATTTTATTTTTCAGTTTGGGAAAACTGATTTTTAAAAGATATAAAAACTGATTTCTTTAAGAAGTCAAAAGTAAAAATCATATTTTTATATTTTTAAAGCAATAAAAATTCGATTTTTATATATTGAATAGCGAGGTAAAAATTCGATTTTATATATATAGTGGCCTTGGGCAACAAAGGTGACAAAAAGGCGAAACGACGAAGACTTCTGCAGAAGAAGAGCCGTGGAGCTAGGATAGCTATATGTGAGAATTTCTCACCTTTCTATTTCTTTTCTAGTCATATATTTATACTAGGATGCAGACGGTGCTTAGTAGCACCCGACACAATCGTCCACAGACCATGGACTTGTTTGTTTGACTGTTTGGTGATTGATTGCGATATTGGTTTGAATGTGGTTTGTGGTGTGAAAAATCGAATCGATAAATTGGTTAGGATTAGACGTGCGCCGTTATAAGGCGTAGGAGTAAGGCTAGGTTAGACCCTTACTCCAAATTTTGTGGTTTGCAAAATGAAATTGATTCGATTGATGAGTGAATGGCGTGGGCCTTCACTAGACCGGGGATAAGGCGAGGCCTTGTCCCGTTTCTAGTATCGTGCCGTTATGCCGCCGAAATTTTCTAAAATAAGTTAGAAAAATAAAAATATCATTTTATTTAAAGAATGAATTGAATAGAAATTCATAGGTTGAAGTAAAATGTTTTATCGTTAAAAATATAATTTTTAACGTGAAGTGAATAAAATATTCATTTATAAACCGGACGGTTTGTTTATGTACACCTATTTGAATGACATTGATTGGGACGATAAATTTTACACATCGCCCAACAGCACAAATAAAATAGGTATTTGATTGTTTGAAAACCCCACACGGGTGTTGGGATGAAATATGGATTTCACTCATCCTGATTGATTAAATATGTCGATCGGTTGATTGACAGGCTGTTATAAGCTTTAGATATCTATATTTGATGCTTATACAGTGTAGTGCACTTTGGTTGATGGTTGATTATTTTCAATGCTATTATATACATGTGTTGTATGAAAATCCATATAATTAATTTTATATGGTAATTGATTGGGCCTCATTCCAGTTTTGAAAAAGAAATATTTGAAAAAGAAATATTTGAAAAAGAAATATTTGAAATAGAATATTTGAAAATAAAAGAATATATGAAGCCGTGTTGATTAGATTGACGCCATTTTGACGTGAACGATATTTATATCGATTTTATTCATTTTAAAATGAATATTGAAAAGTGATTTCGAAATCGACGATTTCGAAATAAATTGAATTGAAAACGATTTCGAAATGAAATGAGTTGAAAACGATTTCGAAATGAATTGAATTGAAAACGATTTCGAAATAAATTGAATTGAAAACGATTTCGAAATGAAATGAATTGAAAACGAATTCAAATTGAATTGAAAACGATTTCGAAATGAATTGAATTGAAAACGATTTCGAAATGAATTGAATTGAAAACGATTTCGAAATGAATTGAATTGAAAACGATTTCGAAATGAATTGAATTGAAAACGATTTCGAAACGAATTGAATTGAAAAACGAATTCAAATAGAATTGAAAGCGAATTGAAATGAATTCAAATTGAATTGAAATTTGAATTGAATAGAAATGAATTTTGAAACGAATTTATAAAGAAGAATTCAATTTTGCTTTGAATTGAAATGGAAGTTGAAATAGGTTTTGAAACGATTTTAAAACTATTTATATAATTCGTTTTGAATAGAGAATCGACGAAGTATATATTATATATATTATATATATAATATAATGGCCTGAATAGAACGCGCCGCGCCGCGGCAGTTCGTGAATTTCGACCATTTATTTCAAACGGACATTGCGGGAGATCCGACCGTCGGATTCTCCTAAAACCGGAACCGTTGGGTTCGTATCGAAAAGAGCTTTCTAACGAATATTAGAAATTTGAAATCTAACGGTTGGATTTGGAATTATGTCCAAATCAAATTCGAAAAAGGTCGCTGTAAGTGCAGTTCGATGGCCATTGTTGGAAATCGACTGTACGGGCCTTGATAAAATTATTAAAAATAGTAATAATTTGTGTAAAATCATAAGAAATGATTTAGAAAAGATTGGGATGAAAAACTCCATATTTGAAAAGATAAAAATAGATTTTTATCGAATTGAACTAGTTTTGAACTAGAATTATAATTCTATTTATTTTTAAATAAATAAATTGAATTTAAAAAGGGTTTTGAAAATAACCAAAATTTCCAATGATTGCATTGGAATGGATTTGAATCGAAATTGTCTTCGGAATATTTCGATGTTGGAATTCGTGCTTATACAGATGTTGTTACGGAAATTTGAAAGATATATATTTATATCGTTATTTCCAATACGACATTTGTTAGTCGTAAAATTCGATATTGAATATAAGCCGATATATTTTCTATTCAGAGCCTTGTATTGAATATCGAATGTGATTTGGGTTTGTCGTGAATGGTGTCTTCACTAACACTGTTCTTGAACCCAGTTGAGAAAAGATTAAATCTTTTCATTTAGATTTAATGAAGTGTACCAATTAAATAATATTTAATTGGAATTGAATTGATATTGATTTTTGGGTTTATCGTGAACAGTGTTTTAAATAACACTTGTTCTTTAACCCGATAATCAATGAATGTGATTTGGGTTTGTCGTGAATGGTGTCTTCACTAACACTGTTCTTGAACCCAGTTGAGAAAAGATTAAATCTTTTTATTTAGATTTAATGAAGTGTACCAATTAAATAATATTTAATTGGAATTGAATGAATATTGATTTTTGGGTTTATCGTGAACAGTGTTTTAAATAACACTTGTTCTTTAACCCGATAATCAATGAATGTGATTTGGGTTTGTCGTGAATGGTGTCTTCACTAACACTGTTCTTGAACCCAGTTGAGAAAAGATTAAATCTTTTTATTTAGATTTAATGAAGTGTACCAATTAAATAATATTTAATTGGAATTGAATGAATATTGATTTTTGGGTTTATCGTGAACAGTGTTTTAAATAACACTTGTTCTTTAACCCGATAATTAATGGGATGTGACTTTGGGTTTATCGTGAACCGTGTTTTAAATGACACTGATTCTTTAACCCAGTCACAGATTAAAACTAAGTGGAGTTTTAATGAATCTTTAATTAGATTGAAAAGATCGAGAATGGAGTATCACCAGTTTTGCTCCAGGCGATAGTTAAATCTTTAATTAGATTTGAACGTGAAATTTAGGAACTAACTGCCGGTTAGCCAAGCAGAATGGTTTTCTGGATATTGATCTGATGTTGGTTTCGGCCTTCGGGGTTAATATTTGGGGAATTATTCTCTTGATTAATTTACGGTTAGTGACTAATGAATTGGAATGAGGCGTATGTTGTGTTTGTGTAACACTTACTTAAAATATACGCGAGTTATTCGGAAAGACCGGGTTTATCCCATTCTGAATAACTGATACGACGATAAGTCGAAGATGAAGACGATGGTCGAAGACCGGAGGTCTTCACGTCGTTTGGGTGATAACTGATGATCTTGATTGGGCTGTACACCCAAGAAGATGGAAACAGTTAGTGATCGTCCAGACGTGCTTGGAGATCGATGGATATGCGGGGTACTAGGTGCCTCCGGTTTCGTTCAGACCCAGAACGGACTTGTAAATGGACTGTGTGTCTGACATCGGATTTCATTCTGTGTGACTGATATCGGTTGCATAGGATGGCTTGCCTGTGTGGCATGCTAAGATGCAAATGATCAAGGCTTCTGTTGAAAAGCAAAGTCTTGTGGTTGATGATCAAAGCACGGCCTTTGTGGCGTAGCTTTGTGTAACGTTTGATTCGCGAGTTTCACACCCGGTATGAATCAAAAACGGGAGACGGACCTCAGGGAGGACTTGCGTTTCTTTCTAGCTAGAAGTGGCGTCAGTGGTTTTACACGCCCTGACGAGTTTGACTTATGTGGTTGTTGCGGTTGCGAGGCGCCTCGGTTATATCGGTTTCGGCCGAATGCATTCTGGTCGGCTGACGGACCAGACTTACACCCCATAGGGTGGGGAGACGTATTGTTCAGGCATAATAATCCACTCCGTGTGGACCGGCCCTGACGATCCAAGGCTTGCCTGCGCGCTTGCCTGAGGGGCGGGCTAGAGCGTCTCGAATCGGTTGAGGATCTTGCCCCTAGCCTCGGTTCATAGATAGAAATCCAATTTCCAAATACGTGACTTTGCGATTTTATTTGTAATCCTATATATGGCGACATAGTGGGATGGGGCGCTTATGCCGCCTATGATTGATACTTATGATTTGAAGTTGTTTTATACACTATGCACTTATTATAGTATCAAATGATTTGTTTTAAACGTATCAAGCATTCTTTGGCTGTTATAAGGGAAAACCCTATCCTCGACTGCGTTGCATTGTGTGATGGGACCTGGGTCTTATAACAGCTTCATCTTTCTTTATTTAGCATTGCGCTGTTGGTTTTATGCACTGGTATTCTTGGGAGGAAACCCGTTCCGTGTTATACGGCGTGGTCCCTTGATTTACCTAGCTTTGAAAATAAAGATTAATAACTGTTTTAGTTCTCACACCAGTCACATGACTGACCTGGAGTTTATTGTTTTAACCTAAACTCTGGGTGCCCCTATTTTGACACGGGCAGCTAGTAGTTTTGGTTTTGCAGATTTATATTCACAGGATCCTGGTTTACAGCTGGAACGATATCCGGAAAGCTTTGTATCCGTATATCTACTTCTAGTTGTGTATTGTATTATTTTCCGCTGCTATGAATTTAAATGTAATTTAAATCTCTGATAATTCTGTGTATTATTCATTTTTACTCTGTATATTCTTGTAATCTGATGCATTGTTGTTATATACAATGAAATGTTCTTCTGTATGCGTTCTGTTGTGGCTTGTTCTCGAACTATCCGACGCTTTCCTTTACGGGGAAGTTGCGGGTTTTTACAGTTGGTATCAGAGCTTTGGTTTACAAAGCTCAGAGAACAAGGCACATTAGAACCATACGAAAGAATTCATCAGATATTGGATTAGTAATATCCAATTAGAATGACTCGTTAGAGATGGGATCAGTAGTATCCTAGAACGAGTGTGAAGAGTATGTTTTGAAAATGAAAACAAATTTTTGCTTTGAAAATCTAAATCACTTAATCGTATTTGATTATTTATTTATATTGATGTGGACAATCCAGTATATATAGATTTTGCGTATACGTCTGATCCGCGTATATTCGAAGTTTTAATATATTGGATAGATATAGAATCACACTCTAGTCGCCCGGAGATAATTTTGGTAATGCGGCCGCATTATCAATATTTATATTCGTGTTTCGAAGGTGTGATATCTATATATTTCCTATTGACTGGTGTGAGAACCAAAATTAGATAGGGCTTATTGTTGTGAATTGGCATCAAAAATCTGATTTTTGTATATGTATAAAATTATGAATTTGATAATCTAATTCACTAATTGATTGATGTTTGTGTTGTTTGTTTAATTGTTTGATGATTTTGAACCATTATGCCTAACTGAATCAAATATTGACTTGTATTGAAATTTGGTCGCATTTGCTTGCATATACTTGTATATCATTGAACAGGTCATAGCAAGGAGGCTAGAGCCAGAGAATAAAATTTGTTTGCCCGACAAATAGGTACATGTTTACTACATAATTTCCTGTTTTGTTTGGGTGATGATGATTTTGTGAGCCTATTGGCTAGCCGCTTGGCTTTTTCTTTTTCTTTTTGAAATCTGAAGGACCGGGGAAGCTATTTGAAATTCCCCGATGCTCCCATTGCAGGGGAGGTTATGGCGAAATTTTTCAAAAATTTAGGGTGTTAGCCAAATTTTTGAAAATTTGAAAATTCTCAGAAACTAAAGAGTTGGAGAATGGAAGCCAGATCGAACGTAGGGTTGATTAATCAAACCACTTTCGACTTTGTTCCTTTTCGGGGACGAAAAGTTTTAAGTGGGGGAGATTGTAACAACCCGTAAAATACGTCCCAGTTTGAAATTTTTATTTTGGCAATTTTAGCGAATTTTGATTATTTAAAATGAATTATTTTAAATAATATCGACGAGAAATTTATTTTGAATATAATTAGAACGTTTATATTATATACGTCGTCGTTAGAATATATAATAATTATATATAATTATAAATAGAATTAAAAATGGCGCGGTAGTTCGATAATTCGATTTCAAACTTCAATTGAATGTACCGGGTGCAGAACAATCCGGATTTTAGTGAAACCAAAAATAATGGGATCTAATTGATAATATCTTTCCAACGAATCCGAATAATCGAAATTTCATAGCGGGAATCAAAAGATATGTCCAGTTGAAAATTCTGAATAGTCGCTATGGAATTCAGGCCCTTAAAAATGGACATTTTGCAAACGACATCGGAATTCGACGAAACTAGTTTTGTTAGGACCGTATCGTCAATACGAAGCTAGAAAATATTTTTCTGGAATTTTTCTAGTTAGTATGTGACCCCGGTAATTTGAAATGTACGTTTAAAATTCAATATAGCGATTTAAATGTAAATTCAACGGAAACTGATCGAAACGGTCGATTCAGCTTGCGGTACATATCCCATTGTGTTCGGAATGGGGGTGAAACGCTATGGACGACGGGCGGTGGGCCTCGTTTAGAGGTCGAATGTAAAAAGTCAACGTTTTAGAAATTTAAATTATTAAAATAATTAACACCTCCCTTCTCTCCTTTATTTCCTCTGGCCCCCCCCCCCAACCTCTTCATTCCGATTTCATATCAGAAAAAAAAAAAAGGGGTTCGATCCACAAATTGCGCTCAGCCTCCGCTCCACCTCATCGTCGATCACCAAGGCGCCGCCGATCAGCTGCCCTCGTCCCTGGATGCTTTTGATTACCACCGCGATCGAGGCTACTGGTGGGGGGCTCGAGTTCGCTGATGCTCCCAGCGTCGGAGGAGGAAGGCGGAGGCTTTGACAAGGCGGGGTCGTATGAAGGGCCGACGACCCCTGGTGGCCGGCGAGGGAGATTTCTGAGGTCGGAACCCTGTCCGACGTTCTCCAGAAAAAAAAAGGGTAATCTTTTTCTATATTATTATTTTATTTTAATTGAAATAACCTAGCTAGTTTTAGAAAAGGTTTTAAAAATTAAAAACTGAATATTTTTAAAAGTATAAAACTGATTTTATTTTAGGTAATTAAAACTGATTTAGGTTTTAAAAATTAAAAACTGAAATTTTTAAAAGAGAAAAACTGTTTTTTTTGAAAAAAGATTTTAAAACTGAATTTTTTTATAAAGTATTAAAACAGATTTTTTTTAAAAAGATTAAAACAGATTTTATAAAGTATTAAAACAGGTTTTTTTTAAAAAGAATAAAAACTGAAATTTTTAGAAAAGATTTTAAAAATAAAACTGATTTTAAATAAAAAGTTAAAACAGATTTTAAATAAAAAGATAGAACTGATTTTATTTTTCAGTTTGGGAAAACTGATTTTTAAAAGATATAAAAACTGATTTCTTTAAGAAGTCAAAAGTAAAAATCATATTTTTATATTTTTAAAGCAATAAAAATTCGATTTTTATATATTGAATAGCGAGGTAAAAATTCGATTTTATATATATAGTGGCCTTGGGCAACAAAGGTGACAAAAAGGCGAAACGACGAAGACTTCTGCAGAAGAAGAGCCGTGGAGCTAGGATAGCTATATGTGAGAATTTCTCACCTTTCTATTTCTTTTCTAGTCATATATTTATACTAGGATGCAGACGGTGCTTAGTAGCACCCGACACAATCGTCCACAGACCATGGACTTGTTTGTTTGACTGTTTGGTGATTGATTGCGATATTGGTTTGAATGTGGTTTGTGGTGTGAAAAATCGAATCGATAAATTGGTTAGGATTAGACGTGCGCCGTTATAAGGCGTAGGAGTAAGGCTAGGTTAGACCCTTACTCCAAATTTTGTGGTTTGCAAAATGAAATTGATTCGATTGATGAGTGAATGGCGTGGGCCTTCACTAGACCGGGGATAAGGCGAGGCCTTGTCCCGTTTCTAGTATCGTGCCGTTATGCCGCCGAAATTTTCTAAAATAAGTTAGAAAAATAAAAATATCATTTTATTTAAAGAATGAATTGAATAGAAATTCATAGGTTGAAGTAAAATGTTTTATCGTTAAAAATATAATTTTTAACGTGAAGTGAATAAAATATTCATTTATAAACCGGACGGTTTGTTTATGTACACCTATTTGAATGACATTGATTGGGACGATAAATTTTACACATCGCCCAACAGCACAAATAAAATAGGTATTTGATTGTTTGAAAACCCCACACGGGTGTTGGGATGAAATATGGATTTCACTCATCCTGATTGATTAAATATGTCGATCGGTTGATTGACAGGCTGTTATAAGCTTTAGATATCTATATTTGATGCTTATACAGTGTAGTGCACTTTGGTTGATGGTTGATTATTTTCAATGCTATTATATACATGTGTTGTATGAAAATCCATATAATTAATTTTATATGGTAATTGATTGGGCCTCATTCCAGTTTTGAAAAAGAAATATTTGAAAAAGAAATATTTGAAAAAGAAATATTTGAAATAGAATATTTGAAAATAAAAGAATATATGAAGCCGTGTTGATTAGATTGACGCCATTTTGACGTGAACGATATTTATATCGATTTTATTCATTTTAAAATGAATATTGAAAAGTGATTTCGAAATCGACGATTTCGAAATAAATTGAATTGAAAACGATTTCGAAATGAAATGAGTTGAAAACGATTTCGAAATGAATTGAATTGAAAACGATTTCGAAATAAATTGAATTGAAAACGATTTCGAAATGAAATGAATTGAAAACGAATTCAAATTGAATTGAAAACGATTTCGAAATGAATTGAATTGAAAACGATTTCGAAATGAATTGAATTGAAAACGATTTCGAAATGAATTGAATTGAAAACGATTTCGAAATGAATTGAATTGAAAACGATTTCGAAACGAATTGAATTGAAAAACGAATTCAAATAGAATTGAAAGCGAATTGAAATGAATTCAAATTGAATTGAAATTTGAATTGAATAGAAATGAATTTTGAAACGAATTTATAAAGAAGAATTCAATTTTGCTTTGAATTGAAATGGAAGTTGAAATAGGTTTTGAAACGATTTTAAAACTATTTATATAATTCGTTTTGAATAGAGAATCGACGAAGTATATATTATATATATTATATATATAATATAATGGCCTGAATAGAACGCGCCGCGCCGCGGCAGTTCGTGAATTTCGACCATTTATTTCAAACGGACATTGCGGGAGATCCGACCGTCGGATTCTCCTAAAACCGGAACCGTTGGGTTCGTATCGAAAAGAGCTTTCTAACGAATATTAGAAATTTGAAATCTAACGGTTGGATTTGGAATTATGTCCAAATCAAATTCGAAAAAGGTCGCTGTAAGTGCAGTTCGATGGCCATTGTTGGAAATCGACTGTACGGGCCTTGATAAAATTATTAAAAATAGTAATAATTTGTGTAAAATCATAAGAAATGATTTAGAAAAGATTGGGATGAAAAACTCCATATTTGAAAAGATAAAAATAGATTTTTATCGAATTGAACTAGTTTTGAACTAGAATTATAATTCTATTTATTTTTAAATAAATAAATTGAATTTAAAAAGGGTTTTGAAAATAACCAAAATTTCCAATGATTGCATTGGAATGGATTTGAATCGAAATTGTCTTCGGAATATTTCGATGTTGGAATTCGTGCTTATACAGATGTTGTTACGGAAATTTGAAAGATATATATTTATATCGTTATTTCCAATACGACATTTGTTAGTCGTAAAATTCGATATTGAATATAAGCCGATATATTTTCTATTCAGAGCCTTGTATTGAATATCGAATGTGATTTGGGTTTGTCGTGAATGGTGTCTTCACTAACACTGTTCTTGAACCCAGTTGAGAAAAGATTAAATCTTTTCATTTAGATTTAATGAAGTGTACCAATTAAATAATATTTAATTGGAATTGAATTGATATTGATTTTTGGGTTTATCGTGAACAGTGTTTTAAATAACACTTGTTCTTTAACCCGATAATCAATGAATGTGATTTGGGTTTGTCGTGAATGGTGTCTTCACTAACACTGTTCTTGAACCCAGTTGAGAAAAGATTAAATCTTTTTATTTAGATTTAATGAAGTGTACCAATTAAATAATATTTAATTGGAATTGAATGAATATTGATTTTTGGGTTTATCGTGAACAGTGTTTTAAATAACACTTGTTCTTTAACCCGATAATCAATGAATGTGATTTGGGTTTGTCGTGAATGGTGTCTTCACTAACACTGTTCTTGAACCCAGTTGAGAAAAGATTAAATCTTTTTATTTAGATTTAATGAAGTGTACCAATTAAATAATATTTAATTGGAATTGAATGAATATTGATTTTTGGGTTTATCGTGAACAGTGTTTTAAATAACACTTGTTCTTTAACCCGATAATTAATGGGATGTGACTTTGGGTTTATCGTGAACCGTGTTTTAAATGACACTGATTCTTTAACCCAGTCACAGATTAAAACTAAGTGGAGTTTTAATGAATCTTTAATTAGATTGAAAAGATCGAGAATGGAGTATCACCAGTTTTGCTCCAGGCGATAGTTAAATCTTTAATTAGATTTGAACGTGAAATTTAGGAACTAACTGCCGGTTAGCCAAGCAGAATGGTTTTCTGGATATTGATCTGATGTTGGTTTCGGCCTTCGGGGTTAATATTTGGGGAATTATTCTCTTGATTAATTTACGGTTAGTGACTAATGAATTGGAATGAGGCATATGTTGTGTTTGTGTAACACTTACTTAAAATATACGCGAGTTATTCGGAAAGACCGGGTTTATCCCATTCTGAATAACTGATATGACGATAAGTCGAAGATGAAGACGATGGTCGAAGACCGGAGGTCTTCACGTCGTTTGGGTGATAACTGATGATCTTGATTGGGCTGTACACCCAAGAAGATGGAAACAGTTAGTGATCGTCCAGACGTGCTTGGAGATCGATGGATATGCGGGGTACTAGGTGCCTCCGGTTTCGTTCAGACCCAGAACGGACTTGTAAATGGACTGTGTGTCTGACATCGGATTTCATTCTGTGTGACTGATATCGGTTGCATAGGATGGCTTGCCTGTGTGGCATGCTAAGATGCAAATGATCAAGGCTTCTGTTGAAAAGCAAAGTCTTGTGGTTGATGATCAAAGCACGGCCTTTGTGGCGTAGCTTTGTGTAACGTTTGATTCGCGAGTTTCACACCCGGTATGAATCAAAAACGGGAGACGGACCTCAGGGAGGACTTGCGTTTCTTTCTAGCTAGAAGTGGCGTCAGTGGTTTTACACGCCCTGACGAGTTTGACTTATGTGGTTGTTGCGGTTGCGAGGCGCCTCGGTTATATCGGTTTCGGCCGAATGCATTCTGGTCGGCTGACGGACCAGACTTACACCCCATAGGGTGGGGAGACGTATTGTTCAGGCATAATAATCCACTCCTTGTGGACCGGCCCTGACGATCCAAGGCTTGCCTGCGCGCTTGCCTGAGGGGCGGGCTAGAGCGTCTCGAATCGGTTGAGGATCTTGCCCCTAGCCTCGGTTCATAGATGGAAATCCAATTTCCAAATACGTGACTTTGCGATTTTATTTGTAATCCTATATATGGCGACATAGTGGGATGGGGCGCTTATGCCGCCTATGATTGATACTTATGATTTGAAGTTGTTTTATACACTATGCACTTATTATAGTATCAAATGATTTGTTTTAAACGTATCAAGCATTCTTTGGCTGTTATAAGGGAAAACCCTATCCTCGACTGCGTTGCATTGTGTGATGGGACCTGGGTCTTATAACAGCTTCATCTTTCTTTATTTAGCATTGCGCTGTTGGTTTTATGCACTGGTATTCTTGGGAGGAAACCCGTTCCGTGTTATACGGCGTGGTCCCTTGATTTACCTAGCTTTGAAAATAAAGATTAATAACTGTTTTAGTTCTCACACCAGTCACATGACTGACCTGGAGTTTATTGTTTTAACCTAAACTCTGGGTGCCCCTATTTTGACACGGGCAGCTAGTAGTTTTGGTTTTGCAGATTTATATTCACAGGATCCTGGTTTACAGCTGGAACGATATCCGGAAAGCTTTGTATCCGTATATCTACTTCTAGTTGTGTATTGTATTATTTTCCGCTGCTATGAATTTAAATGTAATTTAAATCTCTGATAATTCTGTGTATTATTCATTTTTACTCTGTATATTCTTGTAATCTGATGCATTGTTGTTATATACAATGAAATGTTCTTCTGTATGCGTTCTGTTGTGGCTTGTTCTCGAACTATCCGACGCTTTCCTTTACGGGGAAGTTGCGGGTTTTTACAGTGATCTCTTCAAACGTATTCACATTTGGTGGCGGAGGAATTCGTTTCTCTTAGCTTATACCCGCGGTATTTTTGGGGAAATCAATTTGTGATTTGACGGGTATGACGATGTGGCATTCAAAGTGAATGAACGAGTAATCTGTTGAAAGATACGTTATGACCTCCAGCCTCACAAACGGGAAATGACAGAAATCGGGCAGGCAGCATGGCTATGTAGGTCGCACCTATTAGGGTGTATAATCACCTGATCTAGAGTTTCATTTACTTCAAAAAAAATATTGTTGATGCTGTCCCATTCGGGAAACGATTGCTGATCCCAACCGTTGGTGATATACATTCGATACACTCAAGCGAAATGAGTGGTCAGTCATGTGTGGTCGGGTTGCAAGATGTTCTTGTTGAACCCAGTGTATTCCTCTCTAGAGGTACACTAGCGAAAGGTGGTTCCATAACTTGTCATAGTTGGAAATCCATTACCCAATACGTGCTTGCGGTTTTGATTGTACACTATGTATGTAGAACGTGAGATGAAAGCGTTTCTGCTAGATGATTATTATATTGTGGTTGATAGACATTATTATAATATCAAAAGGTTTTTGATATAAAGACATTTTGGATTCTCATAAGGGAAAAACCCATTCCATTATACGGCGTGGTCTTATGAGATATCGTTTACTTGTTCGAATTGTTTTAAACTGTTTTACTCATACCAGTCCCATGACTGACCCGGAGTTTATTTTGTTTTGTATTCCCTAAACTCTTGGGTGCCTAAATTTGTACGGGCAGTCAAGTAGTCGGGATTTTACAGATACACTTGGAGAGCTTGGAGCAGGAGGCTTCAGGATTATATAGCTATTATTTATTTCCGTTGTTGTTGTAAGTGTTGTACTCTGAAATGTTATTGTATACATATACTGTTTGTATTTCAGAAGTTATGTTATATTTTATGCGTTCTGCTGTGAGATTCGTGTTTACTCTGATGATGGTGTTCTTCTTCTTCTATTCTATAAGTTCTATCTTATCTTTCCTCACCCTCTAATTTCTTTCATTAACTACCGGTATTTTTCGATGTTTGGTTAGTCGTCATTGAGTTTATGTCGATAACCAAAGTCGCTAAAAAACCGGGTCATTACAGTTGGTATCAGAGATTGGTTAAGTTATTACCTTGGCTCTGTGGCATGACTCGGTAGAGATGGGGTTAGTAATACCCTAGATTGAGTGTATATATACGAGTGAACGTATTTGTTATTTGATATAAAAATTTGTTTTATATTTAGTAGATTTATTGGTTGAGTTGTTTGTGGATTCTGGTCAATTGTGGGGCACCACAATATCGATAAGGGTTTCTAAACACTTGAATACGATGGGTCGACAGGATATGTATTGAAAAGAGGGTAAATGAAAATAATTTTGCCCAAAGTATATTTTGACATAAAAGTTTGATATTGGAATGATTATAATATAATGGATATATTGGTTGTGATTATAATCAGATAAGATTATAAAATGTGAAATGGTTATATATAACTAATCAGAATTCATATAAGTGAAGTATATGAAATTGAAATGAATTAAATCTGAATTTAAATCAGAATTGGAGTTAAAACCCTGGAAAATTGGAAAAGTGTTTGTAAATGAATCTGGATTAAGTATAAGGAAATTTTAAAATCCTGGGAGATTTCAAATTGTTTTACAGACATTGGAAGGATATTTTGAAATAAATTTCAAAGTGGAAATGTTGGAAATGTTTTTGAAAAGAGATATAGTATTGAACTCACTTCGATTACTGGGAAATAACTCTGATGATGACGGCCCCATCACCAGTGTTCTTTTTCGAGTTGTAAGTGACGGATTACTACCAAGGATTTTGTTTTTGAATTGTTTTGAGAAAAACAAAGCTGTTTAAAACTCCCAGAATTTGATTGTTTAATTTAAGACAAATTAAATAGGAATTTGGAAAAGCAAATTGGAATTAAAGTAAAACCAGTTAAGTTGAAATTGAATTGAAATAGATTGGTGTCAAGTAGAATTGGACTTGATTATAGATAATCTGATATTATATTCGACTGGTATGTTAAGAATTTGGAATCAAGAATTGGACTTTGATTTGAAATGAAATTCGACTTAGGTATAAGCGAATGGTTGGAATTGTGGATAAAAACAGATTGGAATTTGGTTGAGATAACATTGGTATATGTTGAATTGGCAACAGATGTGATATGCCCGACAAAAAGGTACAAGTTTATATTTGATATAAGCATGAGATTTATGAGCCGAATTGGCAAGCCGCTTGGCTGTTTGATTTTCTTTTGGTTTGGAGAAGGCCTAGAGAGGCGAGTTGTGGTTTTACCGATAGGGTGGTACAAAGGAGGTTATGGCGAAATTTTCCGAAAATTTAAAATGTTAGAAAATTTTCAGAATTTTTGAAAATTTTAGTTAGCTGGAAGGAATTAATATTTTAGTCGATAATAATTGGTTCAGAGAAACAAGAGATAAGGGGTAAATAAATAAACTTTTCCCAAATTGATAGGGTCGTCCAGTACCTTAGCAATTTCGCAGACGAAATTATTTTAAGGGGGAAAGACTGTAATGACCCGCATTTTCAGAGATATAATAATTAATTTATTTAATTATTTATATAGTGAATTAGAGATTTAATGGTGGTTTAATTAAATCATATGGAATAAATAATTTAATTAAATAATTAAATAATATATTTAATTCAGAAATAACTAGAAATAGTGAATTGACAATATAATGTGAACTGGGCAATTCAAAATATTTAATTCAATTTAAAGTTGAATTATGATAACGAATATATTATTCAAATGAAGATTGAACGTATAATTATATTATAATTATAATCGAGCTCGAAATGGCGTTGCAGTTCGTAAATTGGCGATTCGAACTTCAAACGAATATACATAAGCCGTTTTAAATCGGATTTTTGTGAAACAAAAAATGTTAGGAGCTGGTGAAGTACATTTTTCTAGTAGAAGAGAAAAATTGGGATTTCGTCGCGTAATTTTTTAGTTATGTCGAAATTAAATATTCAGAAAAACAGCGGTATATTCGTTCGTGGCCATAACGGTTATTTAAAAATATTTGAATATCAGTTTGAATTTATACAAGGTTCTTTTGAGACATAGTGATAATTTAATTTTTAGAATTTTACTGTAATTTTTAATTAATTAAATACGCAACTTTTTATTTGGAGTGTTTTGCACCCTATATCAATATTTTTGGGTTTCACAATATGAGTTAACCTACCGATATTATTATATTTTTGGAATCGTGTCACTTTGCCCGACACGACGGTGTATTTATTTCTGTTCGTAGCAGCTCGTATATGAACAGAATTATATAGCATAGAATACGTTAAATTTTACAACTTAAAACAAAATATCCTAACATTTCACAAGGTCAAAGAAAGGTCACGTCTCCCTCTTTTTCTCAACCACCAGTTTTTCTTTGGCCTAAAAACAGAAACCGCGGCCCAAACAAACCCATAGAAAATTCCCTCTAAAACCTATATAATACATTTTAATTCCCTTAACCCTAGCGCTTAGTTTCCTCGATCAAACTTGCGCCTCCATTTATTATCTCAGCAAAACCAATTAGCCAAAACAATTTACTTCTTCCTCTCATATACTGAACACACACATATATAATTGTGATCTCTAAACCCGGAACATCAATCCAATATGATGGAAGCTGGGCGCCTTTATTTCAGTGAGCAAGGGAGCTCGACGCCGCGGTTGTTAGGCGGAGCAAGTTGAGATGAAAGAAGGAGATTAGAACACAAAGTGCTTGTGCGTTTTGGTTACTGAAGTGGAAGGGTGAAAACTGTAGTTGGGTGAGTACTCTTATAGGGTTCGGTGCATACAAAGTTCGGAGAACTTCCTATAGCCTGCGAAGAAAAGTCTGAACACGCAAGTGGATGAGAAGGTAAGGGTGTGGCACAGTCATTGAAGAACAGGAGTTGGCGTTAGCTATCAAGAAAGCACGCAGGTTTATTTTGAAGGAGCCGTACGTGTGTTTGGGAGTTGGCAAAAATACAGTAGGAGGATTTGGTACAACAACAGTTCCGGTTTTATACTGGGAAGAAGAGTATTTGCGTGTGTTATGGGGAGTTTCCTGTAGCTCGCATTTGAAGCAAAAGGAAGAAGAAACTATTCTAGGAGTGTGGGCTTTCTCGTTGGGCTATATGTGTGTGAAAAAGACAAAAAAGGGATTGAACATGGTTTGGCAAACAGAAGGGAAACCCTGGAAGGACATGTAGGCTCTAGTTTTGACGTACAAAATTCATTGCTATGATTATTTCAGTTGTGAATTAAAAGATTGGTAAAAAGGGATATTGTGGAATGTGTGAATAACCAAGTAGGAAATGGAGTTGGAGTATCACGATAAGGGGGGAGGTGGTGAGTGAACAAAGCTTGAACTACAGTAAATATGGTGGTTGCTTTTATGATTGAATGGCACACCGTAGTTCAACAGACAATGGGGTCGCGATTTTCTCTGGAGAGGAAGAAGGGTTGAGGCATAAAGAAAAGGTTAGGAAATGATTTACGAAATTTAATTATAAAATAGATAGTTAATGACTATTTAAAATAATAATAATATGGATTTGTTATAATCATATCTCATGCATACATTATCGGAAATTGACAAAACATGACAAGTTGGAATCGTATCGAAAATTACTACACGATGGAACTGGTTGGGAGTGAATTGAAGATCGTTACAAATTATAGCGAAATAAATTTTCCGTCTGAATCAAGCAATGGTTATCGTTATTAACTATGATCGTCCAATGTGAGTAAAACTCACCAACTCTGAACAGTCATATCTTTATAACATATTCTTAGAACTGATAATTATCGGTTGATTGATGTGTGTGAACTGTTTGGATTTAACTGTTAATTTATTGGTTGAAAGTATAGATAACGATACATATAAATCGCTAATCGAATATTGATTCTGTTTAATAGAATATTTTATATTCGTGTTGTTTAACATCTGTGATGCATGGAAACAGGTTGGAGGGGTCCTACTGGACTCCTCAATATTTATAATACTGTTCTGTTTATATATTGTGTTATATGATGTGATATGAAATCTGTTGATGATTTTATATGTTTGAATGATACCAATTATTGTTATATGGTACGTTAAATACCATAAGAAATACTGGGATGTAAAAAGGGGATTTTCAAAGTATATTTTGAAAATAAATTATTTATATAAAATCAATGGATTTTATATATAAAAGGAAAAGGATTTTTTTAAAGGGAAATTATTTGTAAAACAAATATAAAGGAAATATATTTGTAAAACAAATACAAAGGAGGATATTTGCAAAACAAATAGGAAGAGAAATATTTGTAAAACATTTACAAATAAAATAGAAGAAAGGAATATTTATATAACATTTACAAATAGAATTTAAAAGGAAATATTTGTAAAACTTTTACAAATAGATTAAATGGAAATATTTATTTATAGGAAATAAATAGAATATTATAAATGAGATATTTATTTAGAAAATAAATAGATAGATAAAATAGAAATATTTATTTATAGGAAATAAATAGAATGTTATAATCGAAGAAATATTTAGAAAATAAATAGATAGATAAAAAGGAAATATTTATTGGTTAAATAAATAGAATTAAAAGGAATATTTATTTATTAAATAAATAGGATTAAATCGAAGAAATATTTAGAAAATGAATCGAAGATTGAAATCTGTTTTTAACAGTAAAAGGGAAAAGATTTATTTAAAGTAAAATTAAATTGAAATATGTTTTAACAGATAAATTGGGAAGATTAATTTATAAATAATATGTTATAAATTAAGTAAAATATTTATCATGGATAAATGGAATATATAAGTCAGGACTTATACAGAGAAGTAAGAATCGATTTCAACATCGATATTTGAAACTGAATATGGACGTAGAATTAACCAAAGGAGTTAATCAATATGTTAATCAAAATGAGTTAGAGAAGATTATCGAGTTATATAATCAAGTTAAGATTATCAAGTTAAGATAATCAAGTTAAGATTATCGAGTTAAGATAATCGAGTTAAGTTATCGAATACCACTTGAAGTAGAGTTATCAAATATAGTTATTTGAGCTAGAGTTAGTCAAACATAGTTATTCAGGATGAGTTGCCATTTCGAACGTCTGCTAGCGTATTCGCAGGGCTGTAAATAGCCTACGGCGGTCGGATGTTTCCTGAGGGAATCAGGCGTAACCATTGTGATCGCTGCGATCTAAAGTCAAACGAATGGAGTTAAATCGAATATTAGTTATTCGATAGGAGTTAATCGAGTTAAGATAATCGAGTTAATCGAGTTAAGATAATCGAGTTAATCGAGTTAAGATAATCGAGTTAATCGAGTTAAGATAATCGAGTGAATCGAGTTAAGTAATCGAGTTGAGAATTAAGTTAAGTTAAATAAGTTGAGTTAATCGAGTGGGTCGAACCAAGTTAGTTGAGCCTAGTTAATCGAATCGAATTGGTCAAACCAAGTAAGTCAAGTCCATCGAGTCGAGTTAGTCGAGTCGAGTTAATCGAGTCGAGTTAAGTTCGTCGAGTCGAGTTTATCGAATATGGTTCGTCGAGTTGAGTTAATCAAATTTAGTTATTTGAAAGGAGTTAATCGATTATGATTAAATCGAAAGGAGTTAATCGATGTTAGTTTAATCGAAAGGAGTTATCGATTGTAGTTTAATCGAAAGAAGTTAATCGATTATAGTTTAATCGAAAGGAGATTATCGAATATAGCGTATTCGAAAGAAAGAAATCGAATATAAGTTATTCGAAGTGAGTTAATCGAATATAAGTTGTTCGAAGAGAGATAATCAAATATAGGTTATTCAAAGAAGAGTTAATCAAATAGAGATTACTCGAAAGAGAGTTATACATCGAATTCGATTATATCGAATTCGGCAAAGTACTTATACTTTCCGGTTTTTAAATCAAGAAAATATATTAATGAATTAGTGTTTTTTTTTAATAATTTGAATTAAGTAATAAATGGAAGTTATACATTGAAGTTAGATATTTCGAAAGTAGGGATTATAACGTTATCGTTATAACCAATGTTTCAATAAAGAAGTGGATTCATAAATAGAATCCGAGAGTTCGTGAGGAAGTTTTGTTAAAAGATTAAAACATAAACTTTGACTATTTCGAAGTTAAAACGTTGTTCAGTTAAGGTCTGAGAGGTAATTATACCCCAAATTGATTGACTTCCTTCTTAACTAATGAATGGTAAGGTTTGATCGTGGAGGAGTTTTGGAAATGTTTTCCAAACGAGAATCAAAAATGTTTTCTGATAACAGAAAATAAGAAACGTTGAATATATGAAAACAGGAGATAAGTAAATTAATGAACGAAAGATGTAACAACCCGTATTTCGATAACATGATTAAAGACGAGAATCAAGGCAGAATTTAATTTTAAATTCTGAATCAAGTGAAACGGGCTATTCCATTGCGTTCGTCTCGGAAAAATACGCGAAATAGAGTCCGAGTTTTCGAAAATCGGAGTCCGTATGACCAAGATATGGCCTCGCGAAGTTTCACGAAAAATTCCCAAATTAAAGTATACTTAATTAAGTAAAATGGGTTGTGCAGAGAAATATATATATATATTGATATATATATATATATAATTGAAAATTAAATAAATAAATATGCAAAAATGTTCAAAACAGCGAATTAGGAGAGGGGAATAACCGAACCGACCGATTTTTGAGGTCGACCCGAGCCCGCTGGTTCGACTAGGGGTTAATCCAGGGTGTTTGGCTGTCAACCCGTGGGCCGATTCGCTCAAATGCAGATTTTGCATTTGGATGGTTCTCATGGTTCATCTTTAATCTAAAGGCCCTAGATGGTTCCTACACTTGACTTCTTCCCCAAGACATGCTTTGATGGCTTGGATTGAATCTAGGTTTAATCCTATGGCCTAAAACACTTGCCTAATCTATAAATAAGACCCTAACCTATCCTAAATCCTCATTATTCACTCATGTAACTAAACTATGCCAAAATTTCAAGTGATCATGGCCTCCACTCAAACCCTAGCCTCCACCCTCTTGTCATAAAATCTTATCTTCATTTCTAAGAGGGATTTCATGTTTTGTGAGTGTATGAGAGCTTCTACCTTCATATGAGAGTTTCTCAATATGATTTCAAGGCAAAGCTTCATCAAAGGTTGGGTTTTTAAGGGTTTTTCCTCTAGGGCTTTTGGAGTTTATCTTGATCTTGGGATTTTTGGTGTTAGCATGAGAGGCTTTGTCTCAATCTTTCTACCATATGTTGATTTGTGCCCTCAAAGCAAAGTAAGCCCTTCTCCTACTATTGGATATGAACTTTAAACTTAATATGACATGTGGTAAGTGGGTTTAAACATTAGTATGTAGCATGCTATCATCTTATGCAAGCTTATAAAGTCATTACCTTGGTCTTGTGGTCATAAAGCTTTGACCTTTATGTGGAAATGTTGCATTATGCAACATGAGAACCCTTATAACCTTCATGTCAACTTGCATATGAAGCCATAACCCTTATGTGAGGTCATATGCGAGTTACTTGTCATCATTCCATGTTGTTTATCACCATGATTCGCTTATGTGCCAAGTTTGGGTTTATGCATGTTTTTGAGGCTTAACAATGGTATATGCAAGCTAATGAACACATTTGTGCCTCATTTGCCACCATGATTAACTTGTGGCTTAATATCCATTTGTGTCGTGCCTTTGCCCAGTCCCTTCTTTTAATCCACTACGTTGTTGCGAACGTACATGCGAGTTTAAAAAGCGTTGGGTTCACATTATGGGAAAACATAATGACATGAATATGACTTGGGTAAATAGGTATAAACATGACAACATGTAACGTTAAATATGACATGTGTTTATACTTGAAAACATGACTTGAAATATAACATGAAAGTTGACATGTAAGTATGCATAAAAACATAAGCTTGGGAATTTACCTATTAAGTTAGGTCTACCCATTGGGAATTTACCTATTAAGTTAGGTCTACCCAATTGCTTGAAAACTTGACTATGAACACGACACTAGACTAAACATGAAAGTGGCCAACTCGAGGTTGGGTTGAGTTTGCAACGTAAAGCTACCCGGAACCGACCGGCCTAACTAGTAGTTGCAAACAATAGGACCCAATGTGAGAAGTTGGTCATTTTGTGCTTGGACCCGAGGTTAGACCAAGTTGTGGTGTAAAGCTACCCGGAACCGACCGGCTTAACTAGTAACCACAACAAAGTCTAATGTGAGAAGTTGAGGTGCATTAAGTAATTAATGCCACATGATAGGGTTAAGTTAATTTGATTAATGACTCTTAACCAAATATGACATGGATAAATGGGTTAAGTAAATTGATTAGGTTAATGATACCTAACAAAACATGACAAGGTTGGGTAGGTTAAGTAATTTGATTTGCCTAATGACACTTAACCATTTTTATACGACTAGTGGACGGGGATTAAGTTAACCAACACTTAATCAATCCAACATGATAAATTGGCAAGGTTAAGTAAGTTTTCTTAATGACACTTAACCAAAAGATACATTTAATGGATGGGGTTAAGTAATTAAGACTTAACTAATCTAAACACGGTAATTAGACGGGGTTAAGTAATTGACACTTAACTAATCTAACCACGATAATTAGATGGGGTTGAGTAATCCACACTTAACTAATCTAAACACGGTAATTTGATGGGGTTAAGTTAAACACTTAACTAATATAAACTTGGTAATTCAATGGGGTTAAGTAACCAATACTTAACCAACTTAACGTGATAATTTAATGGGGTTAAGCAACTTATACTTAACCAATTATACATGATGATTCGATGTGGTTAAGTGACTTAAACTTAACCAATCTAACTCGTTAATTTGATGTGGTTAAGTGACCTAAACTTAACCAATCTAACTCGTTAATTGGATGTGGTTAAGTGACCTATACTTAACCAATCTAACGTGAAAAGATGATAAGGCTAAGTCACGAATCACTTGAATACGCTTGACCAATTTGACTCGGTAATTTGACAAGGTCAAGTTAATTTATAGAATTAACCAATCTAAAATGAAAATTGGACGAGGTTAAGTTATAGATTGCTTAATATACTTAGCCAACTTGACACATGGTTTGTAGGGTTAAGTCTTAGACTTGGATACTTAGCCAATTTTGACATGGTTTGTAGACGGGCTAAGTTATGAACTTAAGTGACACTTAACCCATTAGATAAACCCTAATTCGGAGGATTAGGTAAATAACCATAGTTAACAAGGATTATGGAAATAAGGCTAAGTGGTAAACCTTAGTTAAGGGAAACTAAGTAATAATTCTTAGTCAAGGAAATTTGGACCATTTCTTAGATAGATTAGTAACCCGATACGTTAGGTCAACGTTTAAGTATGCGTGTAGGAGCAGGCTATCTGATTTAGATAAAGGCTCCAACGAACTGGGTAACGGAGCAGCGGCTTCGGGGAACGTGAGGATATTCTTGGGATCCCTCTGTGAGCTGCCAGGTCAATATACTAGGCTCACGAGAGGTTGAGGTATGCGGTAGAAGAACCAAGAATATGCCTTGGTTGCTATGCGAGCGACCTAAAGACTGGGGTGGATAGCAGTGAGTCGACGAATACATAAGGTGCCCGAGATAGCAAGTTCGTCGATCATCTACCATCTTGAGTCGAGCGTGTACGTACGGAAAGGCAGGGAACACCCAACAGACCATAATTGCTATCTAATTATGGGTGAGGTAGGCCGTAGGATGTGGGCTGGCCGGAGTGTAGTTCTCATGCAAGATTTTCTCTTGTGTTGCCTTTCACTAGTTGAGGGAGGGGTCTCGTGGGACCATAGCCACGTGTAGAAAAGCAGACCTTAGTATCTGCATCGGCAGATAAATCTAAAGCTCCCGACCGAGTCCTGTATTTCTTGTTTTGACCTGTGACAGGACTCGGATGGCACGATGTGATACATGTGCATACAGTTATAGAAAAACGATTCACGATGAATGCGTGGGAAAAAGGGCGCGGTTGAGGGTTAGCGTAATCCCTAGTGGCCTGGGTGGTTTAACCCAAACCGAAATACGAAAGCGTGCAATAGGTAAGCGTAATCCCTAGTGGTGCTAGGTGGCGTAAGTCCTAGTAGTTCAAACGATGATTCATATGGAAGAGCCTAGCTAGAACATGGGTGACAGTCCAAACGATTTCAAGGATAATACGACATGAGGAAGCCCGTACGAGGTACGGCAAAGGACTGAACTTATATACATGGAAAGGAACATATGATTTGAGTAACCTATATATGCGATATATTAGGTTGACATGGACCATTACACGACTTTGAGTAAGGGACATTCATGGTTAACACATAACAAGGCTGGGATACTAGTACGGAGGGTGCAGAGCAAATATACATGTTAGAACCAGGAAGAATATACGGAATAGATACCGTGGGATGTTAGACGGGGTAGATACCTTGGATAGTATACTTGATAGAAATCTGACGATGTGATACTTTGATTTATCATGACACCGTAGTTTATCATGATACCTTAGTTCAGTAGTTTATCCTGTTATTTTGATTTAGCTTATCTATCTTGTTATCATGCTCATGTTCATCTCAGTTTCTCATGTCAGTTAATTTTACTAGTTTCTATACTAATAGTAGATAGGGCTTACTCAGTCTTTTTGACTGACCCGTTTTGTTTCGCCTCTTTTTCTTCCGTTTCCCCCCCAGGTTACAGGGAGGAAACAATGCTGTTTAGTTCGGACTTCTTCTGCTTGAAGGTCATCATGGATGGCTTGGACTTCTCTTGGCTATGGCTACTTTACTGTTTTTACTTGGGGAATAATTTATTAAAAAGTCTTTATGCTTCTTTACTATTGCAAGACAGGTTTTGATGTACTCTGATGTAAAAGGCTTTAGACCTTATTTATTCATGTTATGAAAGTTTGATTTTACTTCCGCTATTTTATATGTTCTGTCTTGTGATATTTCTGTGCATGTTTACCAATAATGCCCCTCTAAAGCTAGTGCATTCCTTTGCGAGTGACCCTAGCGGAGGCGGGGTGTTACATTTGGTATCAGAGCAGAAGGTTACTAGACTGGGCAAAAGTTTTTAAAGACCTTCTGAAAACTATTTGAAAATCGTTTATAAAGAAGCATTTTTCAAGAAAATTTTCTTTTAAAAGAAAAAGGCTATTCCCCAAAGGCCATTAGCACTATCCTGGTTTCCTTGATTGAATCTCTTTTCCTTTCTTTCCTCCATCTGTAGTCACAGTGGTTTTAACTGCGACTAGTCTTTTCTATCTTCGAAAGTGCTTTCCATGCGATGGAGGTGGTTCTCGAGAGACCAGTGGCCGCGTTATAAGAAAGGATAGTGAGAAAGAGGATAAAGGATACGAGCTTAAGGATGAGCAACTTGTTGGCATGACTTAGTCCTCAAAGGAGGGAGAAAGATGAACAATAAAACCCATGACGAGAGAGTATCTTTGGCATGGTAAAACGGGGCGAATAGTTAAGTATCATGGGACAAGGACAAGATCATCGGGAGGGCAGTAGTATGCTCTCATTTCTAGGGTGCCTCGGAAGGAGGGTAACGATCTTGTTAAAGGTTTATCTTTTCTTCTCTATCATCCTGTCGGGACTTTGTTTTGATCACCGCATCTTTTAAGTCCGCTTCGATAGTTGAGTCTCTGCACCTTAGTACTAGCGTAGTAGAGAATCCCGTTTTTGTCTCAAGTCCTATTGGAAGATCGGTCCATTTACTCATGGCTTGTTTGGATTTGAGAATGTCTATATCAAGTGTTGAGCTTGGAAATAACGCTTATGTTTATAAGTTGCGGATGGATTCTAGGGGTAAAGCGGTTATCCAGTAAGGGATACCATTCTCGGTTTTAGAAAGAGGGTAGTTGGACTCTTGACTTGCCTTGGTGATACCCTCGAAGTCTCGTGTAACCCTTTTGGGTTCTGTCATGGCTAGTTACCTAGAATCCTATGATGCAGTTGTTGGTAATCCGTTTGAATAGAATTCGCCGCTAAGGCGGATGCTTCGTTTCGATTATGCATGAGTTATGGGAATTACCCTAGTAAGTGCGCAAGGTAACTTGTTTACTTTCAAGAGAAAGTTTTTCTACGTGGAATACCTTATGGTACAAGGTCCAGGATTCACTAGTGAATTTTGAGGGCTCGCATGGAATAATGTGTACGCAGTCCTGTTTGCGCCAAGTATTCTAGAAGGAGAATAAGTGCAAGTGGAACGAGAGGCGACAAAGAAATGAGTTCCAGCTCATGTTATGGAAACAGGAAATGAGAAGCTGCGAAATCGTGAAGTAAAAGGGGCGGTCAAGGCACGATGGAACTAAGCTCAAGGTAATGCGACTCAGGAGACTGAAGACTAAATACGTGCATGATATCTCTTTTGGGAATATATCCTCGATCCCTGTTTTTCTGTTGAGCTTGCTTGTAGGCTATCTTTTGTGGACATCCTCTCGGTCCTATTTTCTGTTACAAACCCCGTACGGAGTTTGTTTTGTTTATCTTCTCGACCCTATTTCAGGGAATCCTAGGTAGAACCCTATGGATGTAAACATGTATTTGAAACATGTTATGATTGATATGATTGCAAGTGGTTGCAAGTGGTTGCTCGTGGATGCGCGAATACACATTAGATACTAGCTCGACTCGGTCACATTTCATATTGCATATGCACGAGTATTTATACTTGTTTATGGATGAAATCGAATGTATTATCATGCGGTTGTTGCATATGAATGAATGATTGTGCACGCATATAGTATCTATATGACTAGGACTATTTGCATACATGTTGGATTCATGGCACTATACATATTTTGCACTAGAAAGATTATTCAGGCCTGATCATTAGCATTAGCTAAGGAGCATATACACACACGTTTTGCATATATTCATACAGCATTAGAAATCATCTAAGGACAATGGTTGCTTGTGGATGATGTTTTGAGTAGATGGATGATGGATGGTAGGATATGTTCTTCCTAACTTGGAGATTTCGGGGACGAAATCCTAAAAGGTGGGGAGAATGTAACAACCCGTATTTCGATAACATGATTAAAGACGAGAATCATGGCAGAATTTAATTTTAAATTCTGAATCAAGTGAAACGGGCTATTCCAGTGCGTTCATCTCGGAAAAATACGCGAAATAGAGTCCGAGTTTTCGAAAATCGGAGTCCGTATGACCAAGATATGGCCTCGCGAAGTTTCACGAAAAATTCCCAAATTAAAGTATACTTAATTAAGTAAAATGGGTTGCGCAGAGAAATATATATATATTGATATATATATATATATATATATAATTGAAAATTAAATAAATAAATATGCAAAAATGTTCAAAACAGCGAATTAGGAGAGGGGAATAACCGAACCGGCCGATTTTTGAGGTCGACCCGAGCCTGCTGGGTCAACTAGGGGTTAATCCAAGGTGTTTGGCTGTCAACCCGTGGGCCGATTCGCTCAAATGCAGATTTTGCATTTGGATGGTTCTCATGGTTCATCTTTAATCTAAAGGCCCTAGATGGTTCCTACACTTGACTTCTTCCCCAAGACATGCTTTGATGGCTTGGATTGAATCTAGGTTTAATCCTATGGCCTAAAACACTTGCCTAATCTATAAATAAGACCCTAACCTATCCTAAATCCTCATTATTCACTCATGTAACTAAACTATGCCAAAATTTCAAGTGATCATGGCCTCCACTCAAACCCTAGCCTCCACCCTCTTGTCATAAAATCTTATCTTCATTTCTAAGAGGGATTTCATGTTTTGTGAGTGTATGAGAGCTTCTACCTTCATATGAGAGCTTCTCAATATGATTTCAAGGCAAAGCTTCATCAAAGGTTGGGTTTTTAAGGGTTTTTCCTCTAGGGCTTTTGGAGTTTATCTTGATCTTGGGATTTTTGGTGTTAGCATGAGAGGCTTTGTCTCAATCTTTCTACCATATGTTGATTTGTGCCCTCAAAGCAAAGTAAGCCCTTCTCCTACTATTGGATATGAACTTTAAAGTTAATATGACATGTGGTAAGTGGGTTTAAACATTAGTATGTAGCATGCTATCATCTTATGCAAGCTTATAAAGTCATTACCTTGGTCTTGTGGTCATAAAGCTTTGACCTTTATGTGGAAATGTTGCATTATGCAACATGAGAACCCTTATAACCTTCATGTCAACTTGCATATGAAGCCATAACCCTTATGTGAGGTCATATGCAAGTTACTTGTCATCATTCCATGTTGTTTATCACCATGATTCGCTTATGTGCCAAGTTTGGGTTTATGCATGTTTTTGAGGCTTAACAATGGTATATGCAAGCTAATGAACACATTTGTGCCTCATTTGCCACCATGATTAACTTGTGGCTTAATATCCATTTGTGTCGTGCCTTTGCCAAGTCCCTTCTTTTAATCCACTACGTTGTTGCGAACGTACATGCGAGTTTAAAAAGCGTTGGGTTCACATTATGGGAAAACATAATGACATGAATATGACTTGGGTAAATAGGTATAAACATGACAACATGTAACGTTAAATATGACATGTGTCTATACTTGAAAACATGACTTGAAATATAACATGAAAGTTGACATGTAAGTATGCATAAAAACATAAGCTTGGGAATTTACCTATTAAGTTAGGTCTACCCATTGGGAATTTACCTATTAAGTTAGGTCTACCCAATTGCTTGAAAACTTGACTATGAACACGACACTAGACTAAACATGAAAGTGGCCAACTCGAGGTTGGGTTGAGTTTGCAACGTAAAGCTACCCGGAACCGACCGGCCTAACTAGTAGTTGCAAACAATAGGACCCAATGTGAGAAGTTGGTCATTTTGTGCTTGGACCCGAGGTTAGACCAAGTTGTGGTGTAAAGCTACCCGGAACCGACCGGCTTAACTAGTAACCACAACAAAGTCTAATGTGAGAAGTTGAGGTGCATTAAGTAATTAATGCCACATGATAGGGTTAAGTTAATTTGATTAATGACTCTTAACCAAATATGACATGGATAAATGGGTTAAGTAAATTGATTAGGCTAATGATACCTAACAAAACATGACAAGGTTGGGTAGGTTAAGTAATTTGATTTGCCTAATGACACTTAACCATTTTTATACGACTAGTGGACGGGGATTAAGTTAACCAACACTTAATCAATCCAACATGATAAATTGGCAAGGTTAAGTAAGTTTTCTTAATGACACTTAACCAAAAGATACAGTTAATGGATGGGGTTAAGTAATTAAGACTTAACTAATCTAAACACGGTAATTAGACGGGGTTAAGTAATTGACACTTAACTAATCTAACCACGATAATTAGATGGGGTTGAGTAATCCACACTTAACTAATCTAAACACGGTAATTTGATGGGGTTAAGTTAAACACTTAACTAATATAAACTTGGTAATTCAATGGGGTTAAGTAACCAATACTTAACCAACTTAACGTGATAATTTAATGGGGTTAAGCAACTTATACTTAACCAATTATACATGATGATTCGATGTGGTTAAGTGACTTAAACTTAACCAATCTAACTCGTTAATTTGATGTGGTTAAGTGACCTAAACTTAACCAATCTAACTCGTTAATTGGATGTGGTTAAGTGACCTATACTTAACCAATCTAACGTGAAAAGATGATAAGGCTAAGTCACGAATCACTTGAATACGCTTGACCAATTTGACTCGGTAATTTGACAAGGTCAAGTTAATTTATAGAATTAACCAATCTAAAATGATAATTAGACGAGGTTAAGTTATAGATTGCTTAATATACTTAGCCAACTTGACACATGGTTTGTAGGGTTAAGTCTTAGACTTGGATACTTAGCCAATTTTGACATGGTTTGTAGACGGGCTAAGTTATGAACTTAAGTGACACTTAACCCATTAGATAAACCCTAATTCGGAGGATTAGGTAAATAACCATAGTTAACAAGGATTATGGAAATAAGGCTAAGTGGTAAACCTTAGTTAAGGGAAACTAAGTAATAATTCTTAGTCAAGGAAATTTGGACCATTTCTTAGATAGATTAGTAACCCGATACGTTAGGTCAACGTTTAAGTATGCGTGTAGGAGCAGGCTATCTGATTTAGATAAAGGCTCCAACGAACTGGGTAACGGAGCAGCGGCTTCGGGGAACGTGAGGATATTCTTGGGATCCCTCTGTGAGCTGCCAGGTCAATATACTAGGCTCACGAGAGGTTGAGGTCTGCGGTAGAAGAACCAAGAATATGCCTTGGTTGCTATGCGAGCGACCTAAAGACTGGGGTGGATAGCAGTGAGTCGACGAATACATAAGGTGCCCGAGATAGCAAGTTCGTCGATCATCTACCATCTTGAGTCGAGCGTGTACGTACGGAAAGGCAGGGAACACCCAACAGACCATAATTGCTATCTAATTATGGGTGAGGTAGGTCGTAGGATGTGGGCTGGCCGGAGTGTAGTTCTCATGCAAGATTTTCTCTTGTGTTGCCTTTCACTAGTTGAGGGAGGGGTCTCGTGGGACCATAGCCACGTGTAGAAAAGCAGACCTTAGTATCTGCATCGGCAGATAAATCTAAAGCTCCCGACCGAGTCCTGTATTTCTTGTTTTGACCTGTGACAGGACTCGGATGGCACGATGTGATACATGTGCATACAGTTATAGAAAAACGATTCACGATGAATGCGTGGGAAAAAGGGCGCGGTTGAGGGTTAGCGTAATCCCTAGTGGCCTGGGTGGTTTAACCCAAACCGAAATACGAAAGCGTGCAATAGGTAAGCGTAATCCCTAGTGGTGCTAGGTGGCGTAAGTCCTAGTAGTTCAAACGATGATTCATATGGAAGAGCCTAGCTAGAACAAGGGTGTCAGTCCAAACGATTTCAAGGATAATACGACATGAGGAAGCCCGTACGAGGTACGGCAAAGGACTGAACTTATATACATGGAAAGGAACATATGATTTGAGTAACCTATATATGCGATATATTAGGTTGACATGGACCATTACACGACTTTGAGTAAGGGACATTCATGGTTAACACATAACAAGGCTGGGATACTAGTACGGAGGGTGCAGAGCAAATATACATGTTAGAACCAGGAAGAATATACGGAATAGATACCGTGGGATGTTAGACGGGGTAGATACCTTGGATAGTATACTTGATAGAAATCTGACGATGTGATACTTTGATTTATCATGACACCGTAGTTTATCATGATACCTTAGTTCAGTAGTTTATCCTGTTATTTTGATTTAGCTTATCTATCTTGTTATCATGCTCATGTTCATCTCAGTTTCTCATGTCAGTTAATTTTACTAGTTTCTATACTAATAGTAGATAGGGCTTACTCAGTCTTTTTGACTGACCCGTTTTGTTTCGCCTCTTTTTCTTCCGTTTCCCCCCAGGTTACAGGGAGGAAACAATGCTGTTTAGTTCGGACTTCTTCTGCTTGAAGGTCATCACGGATGGCTTGGACTTCTCTTGGCTATGGCTACTTTACTGTTTTTACTTGGGGAATAATTTATTAAAAAGTCTTTATGCTTCTTTACTATTGCAAGACAGGTTTTGATGTACTCTGATGTAAAAGGCTTTAGACCTTATTTATTCATGTTATGAAAGTTTGATTTTACTTCCGCTATTTTATATGTTCTGTCTTGTGATATTTCTGTGCATGTTTACCAATAATGCCCCTCTAAAGCTAGTGCATTCCTTTGCGAGTGACCCTAGCGGAGGCGGGGTGTTACAAAAGAGATAATGTTAAATGATGATTGATCGATATGATTTTCACTTGGAAATAATATCGTTGTTTGCACACCTGTTTTCCTTTGATAGTTAACTCACCTACTATCGAAGTTTGACCATTTTTAACGTTGTTAATATGGAGAGACCGGTGGATTATTATCCAATGAACCACTCTGTATTGGCATAAGCATTGCGAATCATATATGCCAAAGAAAATTGAAGACGGAGTAAAGTGCAAGGGCTGTTGTATAAATCTTAGATAACAGTGCCTAAGATGGATATATTGAATAGTTCCTTCGGTTTGTCCAGTCCCAGGACAACTTGTGTGGACGAAGGTCTGACAGAGTATATCTGATAGATTGCGTAAGTTGATCTCTACAAACGTATTCACGCTTGGTGCCGGAGGAATTCATTTCTCTTAGCTTATACCCATGGTATTTTTGGGGAAATCAATTTGTGATTTGACGGGTATGACGATGTGGCATTCAAAGCGAATGAACGAGTAATCTGTTGAAAGATACGTTATGACCTCCAGCCTCAAAACCGGGAAATGACAGAAATCGGGCAGGCAGCATGGCTATGTAGGTCGCACCTATTAGGGTGTATAATCACCCGATCTAGAGTTTTATTTACTTCTAAAAATCTATTGTTGATGCTGTCCCATTCGGAAACGGTTGCTGATCCCAAACGTTGGTGATATACATTCGATACACTCAAGCGAAATGAGTGGTCGGTCATGTGTGGACGGGTTGCAATATGTTCTTGTTGAACCCAGTGTATTCCTCTCTAGAGGTACACTAGCGAAAGGTGGTTCCATACCTTGTCATAGTTGGAAATCCACTACCCAATACGTGCTTGCGGTTTTGATTGTACACTATATATGTAGAACCTGAGATGAAAGCGTTTCTGCTAGATGATTTTTATATTGTGGTTGATAGACATCATTATAATATCAAAAAAAAATTGATATAAAGTTATTTTGGATTATCATAAGGGCAAAAACTGTTCCGTTATACGGCATGGTCTTATGAGATATCGTTTACTTGTTCGAACTGTTTTAAACTGTTTTACTCATACCAGTCCCATGACTGACCCGGAGTTTATTTTGTTTTGTTTTCCCTAAACTCTTGGGTGCCTAAATTTGTACGAGCAGTCAAGTAGTCGGGATTTTACCGATACATTTGGAGAGCTTGGAGCAGGAGGCTTCAGGATTATATAGTTATTATTTATTTCCGCTGTTGTTGTAAGTGTTGTACTCTGAAATGTTATTGTAAACATATATTGTTTGTATTTTAAAAGTTATGTTATATTTTATGCGTTCTGCTGTGAGATTCGTGTTTACTCTAATGATGATGTTCTTCTTCTTCTTCTATTCTATAAGTTCTATCTTATCTTTCCTCACCCTCTAATTTCTTTCATTAACTGCCGGTATTTTTCGATGTTTGGTTAGTCGTCATTGAGTTTATGTCGATAACCAAAGTCACTAAAAAATCGGGTCGTTACATTGAGGACGACATATGGTGGAGTCCGTTGATTGGAGTTTGGATGCTAGGAAAAAAGAAATCTAGCAACAATAGGGGTAGTCATCATTCCTGGTTAGGTTTCGTTGGTAGTTCCAGTTAAGACCATTACTCGATCCGAAACGGGGAAGAAGCCCATGTTAATATGTCGTATCCATTTCAGAAATATAATTACGAGATATATCCATTTGTTACGTTAAAATTTCTGAATCTACCTTTGTTGAAATATTCAATTGAGTTCTTGGCCGTATTTTCGAGGAAATTTATTTTAGAAACTATTTGAAAAATAAAAATGGATTTCAACGGTTTTGAAATACAGTTCCAGACAGTAATTTGTGAAGATATTGTTTTGAATTCTTAATCTATTCGTGTTTCAAAATTTTAGGGCTATTGTGTAATTTTTATAAATATAGTCTGATGGGCAGGAAAGATGGAGTTAGAAATGACAAGGAATATGCCACTAAACTTGGAAACAATAAATATCCATTCCCATTGATTTTTAGTATCCATTTTCCTATATATATTGGATAATTTATTGAAATTACCCAAAATTAACACTTAAGATTCTAAAGCTCTAACATTTTGAACACGAAAAGGTTTTCCAGTGTGAAATATAAACTGGAATATAAATAATAGTAATAATAAGAAGGCATTTATAAATACAAAACCATTAGTTTGTAAATAAATTACACTTTTGGAAAAGTTTTAAATTTTTCTTCGGAAAGGATAAGGAAATTACTTCATCCGGATTTTAGGTATTTGATTTCGTTAATCGTCTTTTGTTATCAGCTATGTAAGGGAAACATCCACTTTAATTTATATTACGGATTTCTAGCTAAATTATTTTTGAAATTCGCTCGTTCGCTGTGTAGTCGCAGCATCGTTTTTGAGATTATAAATCCTTGGAGTTAGTTCGGAATTTAACTACGATCTTTAAGTACCATGGTTATAAGGATAATTATTTGGATCTCTTTAAATCTGAAAAGATAATGCAGGACGATTAATATTTTAATCTGACCTAATAAGGTCAAGGTCCATCCCCTGTCCATAGCCTATTTGGTAGTTGACCGTTTAGTGCTATACTAGGACGGTCAATTAGTTAATGAGTTTTGCTACAACTTGGACTTAGAACTCAACCATAAAAGTTGCATCCAAATTACCCCTCAACTTCCTTTTTTCGTCCTTTCTTCCTTATATAGCCGAACCATATCTCTATCCTTCTTGTCTATCTTTTTCCTTGCCTCGCCTCCTCATTTTTCGCGCTTGTTTAGGCATTAGATCTTGCCTCGCTAATACTCTAAGATCTAATTCTTTTCCCTCTGACCATTTTGTGATCTATAACACCTAGTTGCACTATTTGATCTTACTCGCACTATTTAAGTCTCATCCTTGGGAAGAGATCATTTGGTTGGATCGGAATGAGAAAAAAGGACTTACTACTTTAGGGCTAAGAAAATTTGGCAAGGCAGTTGGGCTTGCAATGGCATATTGCTTTGAGATCTTAGAATAAGATTTGTGTCTGTGCTGCATCGACCTTTGCTATACCTTGTTCGAATAGGTTCTTTCGAAGATGATCGTCGTTTCAGAGATGAAGATTGAGTTATCTTTTGATGGTTTTTCTAACGAGAATCTCGATGAAATTTTTGTTGAACGCGGACTTGTATGGTCTTTTGTTTGATCGTATTTGGAGATTTTGCAACAAATCTCTTTTTCTTGATGTCGGTTTTTTGTGTTTGGGAATATATGTTTGAACGACCCATGTAGATGTGTTACCCATTTAGCACATCGTTCGATAAATGGGAAGTTAGGACTAGATTTGTCTCATGATATGAAATCAATCGTTTGCTTGATTGGTGGCATAACCATCACTTAGTGCCGCATCATATTCGATTCAGCTTGTGCTTTTGTGTGTTGTCTCATGGAGTTACTTTCTATAACTTCACCTGTCTACTTTGTCTTTAAACAATATTAGGTGGGTTTCCATGAGAAGCAGTTTTGTTGTGTTTCCTTTCTCCTCATAAATTCTCTCTTAGAAGATATGGTGACGTGGGAACCTCCAACAACTCCAACATTGTTTGTAACACGATATTGAGCATTTTTGCTACCATAATATGGTTAATTAAAAATCATAGAAACATGTTTGAGCTCCAGCCGCGAAGCAAGGCATCTCGTTGATTATAACCATTATTTTGGGAGTTTTGGTATTATTTTGTTGTTATCCCTTTCCAGCATCGGGTTCTTGTTTGTGGTGATTCGTGTTTGTAACTGTTAGTGTTGTTTAAATCGCATGACATAAGTTAATGTGATTACTATGTTAGGAGATGTTTATGTCATTCACGCGTGCCTATTTGAATGAAATCTCGTTTTTGTATCTAAACTAACAGTTTTCATAGAGCTGGGAAGAATAGAGTTATGTGTTGAATAAATTTTAGCAAAGGATCAATTTTGCGTTTTTTTAGTCATGGGTATGTAAATAAATAAATCACCATACCTTGTTAAAGCTAAAATTTGTTTTGGTCTTTTGTGTGTGATTTCAGTTTTCGCATTTTTGGCGTGACTGAGTTCCTTCTTCGCCAACATGTGACTTGAATCGTTTAAATTTCCGCAAAATACATTTTTGAAGTTTTTGGTAAATGCTATTTGAATATATTTTTTTAATCATTTTCTTTTTTTATAGGAAAGTGAAACGGTTTTGAAAAGAAAGTTTCAAAATAGACTTGACAAGTTTTCAAGCAGGAATTTATTTTTATGAAATTTTTTGATTCTAGGTCGCATGAATAGCATAAGAAAGATTTTTGGATGCTTTGTGTGCGCATTCTAGTTGTGCAGTAGGACTGATGATACGATAAAAACATTAATGATAACAAGAAAAAGGTTGTTTTACCCTTGGAAACAGTGCTTTCATACCTTGTCAACGATGCGCGAGAGTTATTAATTAACTCATTTTACATTTTAGATCTTGTTTCAAGCCTCCTTTACAGTCCATAGATGGAAATTTTTGGAGTATTTTGTGTAACTGAGGTGAAAATTCCATTGTAGGGCGGGAATTGGAAAAGTTGTGAGAAGGAAAAATGTTAAAAATCATAGCTCCTATTTCCTTTTTTCGGGTTAGGACAAATTAAATAGGAAACGAGTACATTGCGTGACGTTTTGGATGGTAAGGTTTGGATCCAAAATTGGTTGCTTCACACTTTTATTCGTAATTGTGTGAAAGGTATGGATGAAAAAGAAATTTTAAAATTTGCATTTATATAGAACTGCTAGTATATTTAGAATATTTTGCATCATGTTTTTAAATGTGTTAAAAAAAATCTCAACGTATACATATAGAGTGCCCGATTTAGAGTCAACTTGTATGCATATTATATGGTTTAAATGCATTAAGTACACCTTGCATGTATAAACATGTTGCAAAGTGAATGTACACAAATTGCTTGTGTAGGATAGGATAACTAGGTGTCGGAATGTCGGGACGAAATATCTCTTAAGGGGCGAAGAATGTAACAACCCGGAATTTTGACAAAAAATAGTTATTTAATTAGAAGCTCAAAAATAAGAAGTTTTGCAAACGATGAAATTTGGCCATGAAACTTTAACCATTGCGTTCGTCTCAGAATTTTGGTCAACTTTCTTGTTTGGAGTTTCACAAGCGGATTTAGTATGAAAAAGGTATGGACAAAATACGAAAACGGACGAAAAATAAATAAAATAGAATAAATTATATATAGTAAAATATAATTGTCTGGCCACCTCACTGTTAGCTCGACCAAGCGGTCGACTGGGGCTGTTGACTGCTGACTGCGACCGTTTGGTCGAGCCAGGCAATAGCAGTAAGGGGTTTTTCAGGTAAAATTTTATAATGGATGGACGGATATTAACAAAAACTGATTTGATGGGTCCAACGTCATTTCCACCCCTATAAATTAAGGGGTAGAGCTTCAATTTTTTCCATGTAAATCTACAGAGGTAGCGGAGCTTTGTCATTTTTCTCTCTCTCTAGACCTAAATTATAAAATAAAAATATATTCATACATATCAAATCAAATCCAATTCATATGAAATTGAGAGGGCAAGCAGATCTAATGGAAAAGAATGCAAATTGACGCTCAATAATAGATTTCTTCACTCTCTTCCCTTTTTCTTATATTTATACAGATCTAGAATTCTCCCCTTTCTATATAAATTATAGATTTATAAGAATTTGGGGATTGTAGGCCTAAAAAGATTCAAAATTCAAAAATTGTAAGCTATAAGGTGAGTGGGAAATTTACTAATACAGATATAATGATTTATCTATCTCGTTTGAATCAGTCTATGTTTTTTGCCTATCAGATTTGCTTATTTAAATGATTGTGCATTGTGGCAACAATCAGATCTGATTATGAACATGCTTGAATTGGCAAATGATAAGTTGTAATTATGTATAAACATGAATTGTAGGTTTTTTATATATTTTCCCACATATTCCTACAAGTTGTATAATGAAATATGTTGTATATGTTACATAGCACTGTGGATCTGGAAATCAGCCCTATTAAACATAAAATTGTTGTAGGTATGTTCTAGATCTTTAGTTCAGTGCTAAAATATGAAATATGTGAATTTGGGTAAAAAGATGAAAATTATGTATTATGTGATTTTAAGAATAAAATAAATATTCCTTGTTTACATTCAATATTGTTGGGTTTCTGGCATAAGCATCATAAATTTTGTTGTTTTCCTCATTTTTAAATAAAGAGGCTTTGTTCTAGAATCATAAGAAGTATGGAAAAAAGAATTAAAAAGAAAAAGGTGTTGCAAAGGTACATATAAAAATAAATACATGTTTTCGTTTGTAATTTGCATTGACTATTCCAAAATAAAATTACATTACATATATTTCTTGTGATGTGGGAATATGTCAATTCAACAAAATAGGCATGATTTACAATGATTACGGCTAACGGTCTTTGTGAGGCTTGAAACCTTTTTGGCAAGATTGAATATAAAAAGGAAATGTTTGGTTAATTGATTAGACCAAATCATTAATTTAAATTTAAGAATAAAAATAAAAATAAAAATAACTACGTTGATCGCACGCAAACATAAAAATAAGTATATACATATTATCCATCCAAATCAGCGTAAAATGGTAAAATATGCATTGTATTAAATGATTGAAGGTTTGAAATGTTGAATGGTAGTCATTTATGGAACCATACATGTAAATTATATTCTATGATTAATGAATATATTTATGGTGACCGTTGTAGCAATTAGTGTAATTAACTGCTACAAATGAGGCCATAAACAAATAACAGTTGTGACAAATGTTGAATGTTTGGATAAGGTTCAATGGTGGAATTATATGTAAATATAACCATATTGAACTAATATATGTGTGGTGACCATTTGTAGCAATTAATGTAATTAACTGCTATAAATAAGACCGCAAATTAATAAATAACCATTGTAATCAATATTGATTTAGGGAAAATGAATGTGATGGGAAAAATGGTTATAATTTCTAAAATCAGTTAGGATAATTGTTGTGGACCCTAATTATGAAATTTAAAAATAAAACCGTATTTAGACACGGGGTTAAACTCAACTTGTGGTGTAAACCTGCCTGGAGCCAACCGGCAAATCTAGCAACTAGGTAGTCAGTTTAATGTAAGCGGTCTAATGCATAAATATAAATGTACTATGGCACAAGCTTAATTTCACTTGTGGTAGAAGCCTGTCCGGAACTGACGGGAAAATTCAGCATCTACATGTAGTCAACTTAATGTGGGAGGCCTAGTGCACATATATGTATCCTTATATATATCAACCAATGAACAAATAAATAGAAACAAAAGAATAAGAGTAGAAATTGTCTATTGGGGTACAACAAATAGATAACTTGGGATAATAAATAGTTGCCATAGGAAAATATGACCGTTAGAGTCATAAAAGGGGAATAAAAAGGAAATAAAAAGAAATGTGTGTCAAAAAGGGCATTAATGGGTATTGATTGTCGTTTAAATACTAAGTCCAAACTAGGGAAGAAATCAAATAAATATCCTAGAAAAATGGGAATATAACCTTCCTTATTTATGTCAATAAAACTTATAAGTAAAAATATAGCCGGACTTAGTAGGTTAATAATGTAAAATATTATTAACCATATAAACCCATGACGCAAATAAATGGTGTACGTATAATATTTCCATATAAAGGAATTAAACGGGTTTGACTTAATAACGTAATCTAATTTATCCCAAAAAGGGGAAGGTTTTAAAAGAAAATGCGGGAAAAACTAATACCTTCGTGTATAGTCTGCTTCCTGGGTCCTAAAAGACTAAGAGACTAGGGTAAAGAGTCCACCTGGGCATAGGTTTTTCAGTATAGGGGTCTTAAATGGCAGGTGTGTGTTAGCCTACCCAAACCTGGATATTAACTGGGTCAGAAATAGCCGCCTATCCTATCGGAAGTAATAAGTGACTAAAGAGGTTATCTAATACGGTCAGCTAGAAGGTACAACGAACGATAGAATGCCTACTCACACCTTATGTGGGGTAAGGGTTTGTGCATGAATGACGGAAGCCTTAACTAGTAGGGCCCGTAGCTAGTGCCCCTAGTTTTATGTTAACATTTCATATATTATCGAGGGTTAATAAGTGATTAATAGGTCCGCCTAGGGTCTTAAGTGATCAGGAAGAATCCACCTTATCTATCATTGATAGCGAGGCATTAAGTAATAAAGAATAGGGAATGAGGATATAAATAGAAAACCTAAAATTTGGGGCCCAATCACGATATAATTAACCAGTTGAACTATGGTATAAAGGCTTTACAAAAATGTATGTAAATGTCCTATCTCGGTAATATAATTTCAAATACTACTTTGGGCTAAATTGTAAAGTCGTGCGTAAACATTTACTAGGTTAGGCTAGAATCACTAACTTAGTTAGGCAAATAGCTTGGGTTGAACCAAACAGAATATATGTGTTATAGACAGTGTTGTGCATTTCTTAGTCACTAGAACTTGTTGTCCTAACCCCCTCCTCATTGCAACCTCCAGGTTTCGAAGAGAAAGTCGGGTTCTCAGAGATGTTTATGCTCGGCTTTCGGTTCTCGTTCTCTCTCATGCTCGGTATTGGCAAAGTGACTTACTTTGAAGAAGGTAGTTACTTGAGTTAATACTTGTTATCCTATTTTGTTTTCGCTGTGAGTTTTCTTTTATCATACTCTGATTATGCTCATGCTCATTTGTTGCAGTTACCAGATATACACGCTCCATGGATGGATGTGTTCAAGTTTTGATTTTTGTCAAAATTTGGGTGCAGAAAAGTGTGGGGTGTTATGGTACCCAAGTTAGCGATAAAACTGGAACAACCACACATGTTTATTTCGTTAGTTAGAGTGTTCTGTATTGCTCAGCACGTTAATGGTCATGTGCTTTCCTGGTTAATGAGTCTACTTTAGAAAGCGGTCTTACTTTCTTAGGAAACAGCCTTATTTCCATACTCATAGAGGTAAGTCTCTTAAGTTGTTTCTACTATACACCTTTTTAAGGTTTCTAGACTTATTAATGATATTTATCCATCCTCTGTTCTTGCAGAATCCAACACTAAATATTATGGGGGTTATTGATTTAGTGTAACATAATCATTTTCTTAAATTATAGTTACCCATTGAACTTTTGTCTATCCTTTTCAAGATATAAGACGACTTTCTGTTAAGAATGATCAGTCTTCATTCACATACCTTAGTCTCATTTCTTTTGACTTTATGCAAACCATTGCCTTTGGAAGACCTTTTGTAAGTGGGTCAGCCAAGTTTTTCTTTGTTTCTATATAGTCAATAGTTATAATTCCACTTTTGAGTAATTGTCTTACCATTTGATGTCTTACACTCAAATGTCCAGACTTTCCATTATATGTCTTATTAGAGACATTATATGTCTCATTAGAGACGTTATATATTGTTGCCTGATTATCACAATTAATCAAGACTGTTGGAGATGGCTTATTCCAAAATGAAATTTCTATTAACAAATTCCTAAGCCATTCCGCTTCCTTACATGAAGCTGCTAATGCAATCAATTCTGATAACAGATATACAGGCTTCTTGGAAGCCCAAGACATAGCAGTGCCTCCTAATGTAAATATGCATCCAGTCGTGGACTTGGATTTGGACTCAACAATTTTCCAGGTTGCATCACTATATCCTTCTATTACAACAGGATATCTTTTATAAGATAAACCATAGTTGATAGTTCCTTTCAAATAAGCTAAACTCTGGAGATAGTTTCTTAGTATTCGAAACCTGGATTACTCGGAAATCGGCACAAAACACTTATAACATGTGTGATGTCTTGTCTAGTGCAATGCATGGCATACATAGGACTCCCAATAACACTAGAATACTCCAGTTGAGAAATGGTACTTCCAGTGTTATTTTCTAATTTGATACTTGGGCCTAAAGGAGTTGGTGTTGGTTTGTCACTATAATGACCATACTTCTTTAGGAACTTCTCAATGTAATGAGATTGAGTTAGTAGTAATTCCTACGCTGTAACAACCCCTAAAATCTGAACAAATTAAAAAAAATTTAATTTGGCTATTTTAGTGGATTTTAAATATTTAAAATAAATTATTTTAAATAATAACGCCGAAAAGTATGTTTGAATCGATGTTTGAAAATAAATATATTTATTTTAAATTATAACCAAGCCCTGAAATGGCGCGGTAGTTTCAAAATTTTGAATTCGAACTTTGACTGACTGTACCGGGTGCAAAAACGGATTTTAGTGAAACCAAAAATATTTAAATCTGTTTATGAATATCTTTCTAGCGAATCTGAAAAATCGAAGTTTCGTAGCGTGAATCAAAAGTTATGGCAAAATGAATTTTCAGAAAGGTCGCTATAGAATTTATATAACCCGTGAAAATAGACATTTTGCAAACGACCTCAGAATTCGATGAAACCAATTTTGTTGGATCCGGGATATCGAATTATCGCTAGGTTTCAAATTCAATAATTTTTGAAGTTAATATGTGAGCGTGGCGAGGGAAAATGTGTTTGGTTAATTTCAGTTAAATTGGATCGTCCAGAAAAGGGCCATTTTTCAAACGGCCTCGGAATTCGACGAAACTAGTTTTATTGGGATTGTATCTTCAAAACATAGCTAGATTTATTTTTCTGGAATTTTTGGGATCAGTATGTGGCCCCGGTAAATTGAAATGTACGTTCAAATTGAATATTGAATGTTTTCTATTTTAATTAGAAGAAAAATTGACTGAAACAGTCAAATGGGCCTAAGAAACATATCCAATTGTGTTTAGAATGGGGGTATTTAGCTATGGATGATAGTCGTTGGGTTTGGATTGGAGTTCATATGTGGAAGGGGGTATTTTCGGATTTTATAAATATATAAATAATGAAAATGAGCCAATCGCACTCATTCTCTCTCCCCGCCTTCTTCTCCGAAATATCTCCAGCCGACGACAAAAATCATTCAATCCTTTTTCTCCTCAATCATTCAACGAAATGGGGTGGCCCTTTGGGGGTTTTTGAAGATCAAAGTCCCCTCTTCAAATCCGCATAAGCCTTGCCCCTCCTCGTCGTGTCGTTTGCGAGATCCACCTCCACAAACTTCGGTCGTATCGACCTCAGTTCTGCTTCCCACGGTGGTTCGAACTCGACCCCACCACCCTCGCCAGAAGTGCCTCTCCACCCCTGACAGCGTGGCGTTGGCCGATCATCTTCAAGCTCCACCGTTTGCGCGCAAATTGGTGACCTAGTTTTGAATGAAATTTGAGAGGTACGGGTTTAACTATTTAAACTGATTTCCACACTCTAAAGCGTTGCAAACTTCTAAAAATCATATCTTTTTCATGTGTGAGCGAAATCCAGTGAAATAAGAGATAATGGACTCGTGCGGACGTCTTCTACATTCTAGAAGAGATCGGATATTTTTCTGAGCCTTCTACAATTTTTGGAGGAGTGGAACCCAATGTGAGATTTCTGAATTATAAACGATATGGAAATAATGATGTATAAATTATATAATCGACGTATGAGTTATAAAAGCGTTGTATACCTCATGTGTAAGCGTTGTATAAGTTGTATGTTCGATGTATAAGTTATATATGCATTGTAGAAATCATGTATTTGTTGAAATGAATTGAAATGATATTGAAATGAAATCGAAATATAGTTATATACGTGTATATATATATATATGCACTCCCCTCATCCACAGACCATGGACGATATATATTGGTTGTGATATTGATTGGATTATTGGTTGATGTGAAAATTTAGTGAATATCATGAATGGTTGATTTGAAATGATTGATTGTGGTTGAAATCCCAATAGGATTAGTATATGGGAAAATTCATTTGCGTACGAACTAGATATTGAAAATTCCCAGTGTTAAAAGCTGCGAGGCTTTAAGGTAGAGCAAGGAGCCGTACTAGGGACGGTGTCGGTTTTAACTACCCTGCCGTTATGCTGCCGAAATTTTCTGAAATATTCCGGTGTTTGATTTATACTCATGTGTTAAAATTAAATTCATGTGTTGAATAAAATCCGTGTGTTGAAATAAAATTCATATGTTGAAATTAAATTCATGTGTTGAATAGAAATTCATGTATTGAAATTAAATTCATGTGTTGAATGAAGTTTATGTATTGAATAAATTCTTTGAAAGATAAGAATAACATTTTTATCATACATATAGACTATATAAAATATTAGTGATTTAAATAAATTGTTTTAACACCAAAAATAACATTTTTACCTTATGTATAAACTATATAAAATAATCATGTTTTGAAATAAATTGTTTTACAACAAAAAAAATCACATTTTTATGATATATATATGAACTGTTAAAAATAGTGATGTGTTGAAATAAATAGCTGTTGGATAAAAATATCGTTTTTATCAAATGTATGAAATGAATATGGTTTTAGAATCAAAGAATGAATTATATATATATATATATAATTAAAATAAATCGAATAACGAAGCTGCAGTTCATGTTTTGAAACCGTGATTTCAAACGATTAGTGCGGGAGATCCGACCATCGGATTTTCCCGAAACCGAAATCGTTCGGTTCGCTTTGAAAATATCTTTCCAACGACACCAACTTTGTAAAGATCCAACGGTTGGATTGCCTGGAATGTTTAATCCAAATCTAAAGAAAAACAGCACCAGAATAGATTATATATATATAAATATAATTAAATTAAATTGAATAACGACACTGTAGTTCGTATTTTGAAATCGTAACTTCAAACGATTGTACCGGGAGATCCGACCATCGGATTTTCCCAAAATTGAAACCGTTGGATTCATTTTGAAAAGATCTTTCTAATGATATGAAATTTGTGAAGATCCAATGGTTAGATTTTCAGATGTGTGTAAATCAAATCTGAAGAAAAACAGCGCCACAGCCGCGTTATGGCCTGAAGCGTCGTTTGAATGAATTGGCTATTTTTAAATGAATAAAAATACCGATAAATCGTTATAAAATATTATAAACGACATGGAATGGAAATAAACCGAATTTACCCGGTTTATTGGATATTTGATGGTTGAATGTGTTTGGCGTGAAAATTACATTTAAGAACAGAAGTATTGATGTCGAATAATTTAACCCTTGAAATGAATTGATTTAAATTCTAAATATACGTGAATTATTTGAAAAGTCTGAGTTAAATCTCATTTCAAATAATTGATCGGCGATAAGAAGTCGGTGATGAAGATGGTGGTTGAAGACCGGAGATCTTCACATCGGTTGGATGATTACTGATGTCTTGATTGGAAGGCATCCCAAAATATAGATAATAAGTGGTGATCGTCCATACGTACTTGGAGATCGATGGATATGCGAGGTATAAGGTGCCTCCGGTTTCGTTCAGACCCAGAATGAACTTGTAAATAGACTGTGTGTCTGACATTGGATTTTATTTTGTGTTGATTGATCTCTATTAAATGTATATCTGTTTGGCGGCGGAGAATTTATTCTCTTGCTTAACGCCCTTCTCTGAGACGTACAAGCTCAGAGGTTATATATCGCATGGAGTGAACTGCCTGTGTGGCATGCCTAAGTGGCAAATGATCAAGGCTTTTGTTGAAAAGCAAAGTCTTATGGTTGATGATCAAAGCACCGCCTGTGTGGCATAGCTTTGTGTATGACATTGATTCGCGAGCCTCACACCCCGGTATGAACCAGAAACGGGAGAGGACATCAGGGAGGGCAAGTGTTTCCTTCTAGCTAAGGTGGTGTCAGTGACCTACCAGCCCTGACATCTATATTATTTTCACCTGTATGGTTGTTGCTGTTGCGAGGCGCCTCGGATATATCGGTGACTATGTGGAGCCGATGGAGTCATTTGGCTCATTTACGCCCCAAAGGGTGGGGAAACGCAGTGTTTAGGCATTTTAATCCACATCGGTGGACCAACCCTAACGATCCAAGGGCTCACATGTGTCTGGGTCTTGAGGCTCGGGCTAGAGAGTCTCGAGTTCGGTAGGGACTATCTTTTGTCTTGGTTCATGACGGAAATCCAATTTCCAAATACGACACCGTGCGGTTTTGATTGTATACCTATATATGGCGACATAGTGGTATGGAGCATTAATGCCATCTATGATTGATACTTATTATTGAAATTGTTTTTGAAACATATAAACACTAGTAATAATATCAAATGCTTTTGTTTTGTTCGTATCAAGCATATTTTGGTCATTATAAGGTAAAACTCTATCCTCCGGTTTGCGTTGCATTGTGTGATGGGAACTGAGTCTTATAATGGCTTCATTTTTATAAAAAACATTGCGATGTTTAAAAGGTTTACTTGTTTTAAAGCACTGGCAGTCCAATGGAGTAAACCCGTTCTGCGAAAGTGGTGTGGTCCTGTGATTAGCCATATTATAAAATTTGTTAATTAAATTTCTCATACCAGTCCCGTGACTGACTCGTAGTTTATTTCACTTGCAAACTCGGGTGCCCCTATTTCTACACGGGTAGCCTTGTATTCAGGTTTTAGCAGGCTCTTTCTGGATAGCTATGGAGCTTAAGATGGATTCTATCATTTATCTATTTTTATGCTGTTCGACTCCTGTTGTACATATTATGTTTTGATTCCACTGTAGACATTTATGTATAGCTGAACTGTATTTTGTACTAAGTACGATCCTGTATACTGTGTAACTCTGATGATTATGTTTATCCTGTGTATTATTTGTACATTATCTGGTGTATTTATTTATTTCTGTTCTGCTGTTATCTGTTTATGTGTTATATTCCAAAGATTACCCTTACCACCATCGTACGGGGGTTTGGGGTCGTCATATGTGGTATCAGAACTTTGGTTAAGCTTAGTTCTGGAATATAACATATTAACGAACTCGTCAGAGATAGAACCAGTAGTGTTCTAGGACGAATAACTCATTACAGATAGGATCGGCAATATCCTAGAATGAGTATAGCAGAATGAAATACACCTCGATAGACACATTTACATTAACGTATATGTCTCTATTCTTTAAAATACCTTTTCTGTTGGCCTAACACTTTGTCTGCTATTTGCAGACATTGAAAAATGAGTGGCAGAAACCGAAGAAGAAATTTTATGGTTTAACAATGTCAACTTTTTAATTATATAGTCTAATGATTTTAAAAGAGTATATGAATTAATCGGTATATTTTTGGAAAGTTAAAAACAAATTGATTGTTGTTTGTGTTGTGTGATTGTGAATTTGATTAATTAAATTGTTAGAATGATAGTTAATTTAATCAATAAGAGAAAGAAGTTAAATGTATGCAAGTGAATCAAGTGTTGAACTGATTTAAAAATAGATAGAAACATATGAATGTACATTATATATGTTTGAGCAGGTAAATGGATTAGCTGTTGAGTAAAGAATTTATTTGCGTGCCCGACAAATAGGTAAACCTTAATGAGTTGGATGTGCAATTTTATTATTATATCAACTCCTGTGAATGCCATTGGATGCGGAGTGCTGGTTGTTCTGTGTGTAATAATAAATGTCGCCATAGGATAGTAACAAATAATTTTGAACTACACTACATGGCATACTTCTTGAAGATAGGCATACTTCATCATATACCACATAAGCATTTGGAGCTTGTGTGACGAGGTTGAAGATTTACCATACGAGCGAGAGGCTTGTATGGTGATGACTATATATTACAGGTTGAACTGATGACAGATATGGACCATATAAAATGTAACGGTAAATTGCAAGATTAATAAAAAAGCCACACGGGTCTGGAGATGACAATAAACACATCTCTCTGGTCATTAAGGCACAAAAACCATTTATAGGGTGACGAGAATTTATTCTCTGGAGTTACGATGTATACACACTCCCCTGTGGACACCGGAATATATGACTATAAATATATGCATGCTTATTAGGATTTATTGGGCACCTAATACGGCCCAATAAATTTCCAAACCCCTCCCCGTACAAAGGAGGTTATGGCGAAATTTTTCAAAAACTTAGGGTGTTAGCCAAATTTTTGAAGAATTAGAAAATTCTTAGAAACTGAAAAGTTGGAGAATAGAAGCCAGAAGGAAAGTTGAGTTGGTTAATTAAACAACTTTCGACTTCGTTCCTTTTCGGGGACGAAAAGTTTTAAGTGGGGAGATTGTAACAACCCGGAAAATCAGAACCAATTTAAAATTTTCAATTTGGCTATTTTAGTGGATTTTAAATATTTAAAATAAATTATTTTAAATAATAACGCCGAAAAGATGTTTGAATCGATGTTTGAAAATAATTATATTTATTTTAAATTATAAACAAGGCCTGAAATGGCGCGGCAGTTTCAAAATTTTGAATTCGAATTTTGACTGACTGTACCGGGTGCAAATTAAAACGGATTTTAGTGAAACCAAAAATATTTAAATCTGTTTATGAATATCTTTCTAACAAATCTGAAAAATCAAAGTTTCGTAGCATGAATCAAAAGTTATGGCCAAATGAATTTTCAGAAAGGTCGCTATAGAATTTATATAGCCCGTGAAAATAAACATTTTGCAAACGACCTCAGAATTGGACGAAACCACTTTTGTTGGATCCGGGATGTCGAATTATCACTAGGTTTCTAATTCCATAACTTTTGAAGTTAATATGTGAGCGTGGCGAAGGAAAATGTGTTTGGTTAATTTCAGTTAAATTGGACCGACCAGAAAAGGGCCGTTTTTCAAACAGTCTCAGAATTCGACGAAACTAGTTTTGTTAGGACCGTATCGTCAAAACATAGCTAGATTTATTTTTCTGGAATTTTTGGGATCAGTATGTGGCCCCGGAAAATTGAAATGTACGTTCAAATTGAATATTGAATGTATTCTATTTTACTTTGATGAAAAACTGACTGAAACAGTCAAATGGGCCTACAAAACATATCCCATTGTGTTTGGAATAGGGGTATTTAGCTAGGGACGACAGTCGTTGGGTTTGGATTGGAGTTCATATGTGGAAGGGGGTATTTTCGGATTTTTTAAATATATAAATAAAAAAAATGAGCCAATCGCACTCATTCTCTCTCCCCGCCTTCTTCTCCGAAATATCTCGAGCCGACGGCGGAAATCGTTCAATCCTTCCTTCCTCTTTATCTCCTCAATCATTCAACGAAATGGAGTGGCCCTTTGAGGGTATTTGAAGATCGAAGTCCCCTCTTCAAATCCGTATAAGCCTTGCCCCTCCTCGTTTGCGCGCAATTTGCTGACCTAGTTTTGAACGAAATTTGAGAGGTACGAGTTTAACTATCTAAACTGATTTCCACACTCTAAAGAGTTGCAAAATTCTAAAAATCGTATCTTTTTCATATGTGATCGAAATCCAGTGAAACAAGAGACACTGGACTCATGCGGATGTCTTCTACATTCCAGAAGAGACCGGATATTTTGCTGAGTCTTCTACATTTCTGAATTATAAGCGTTGTACACCTCATGTATAAGCGTTGTATAAGTTGTATGTTCAATGTATAAGTTATATATGCATTGTAGAAATCATATATGCGTTGAAATGAATTGAAATAATATTGAAATGAAATCGAAATATAGTTATATACGTATATCTATATATATATATATATATATATGTACTCCCCTCGTCCACAGACCATGGACGATATATATTGGTTGTGATATTGTTTGGATTATTGGTTGATGTGAAAATTTGGTGAATATTGTAACAACCCGGAAATCCGAGCCAATTTAAAAATTTTATTTTGGCAATTTTAGTGAATTTTGAATATTTAAAATGAATTATTTTAAAGAATAACGACGAAAAATTTATTTTGAATAGAATTCGAACGTATATATTTATTCGAATCGTCATTAGAATATAAATATTTTATTTTAATTATAAAAGGAATTGAAAATGGCGCGGTAGTTCGATAATTCGATTTCAAAGTTCAAATGAATGTACCGAGTGCAAAATAAACCGGATTTTAGCGAAACCAAAAATATATGAATCTAATTGAGAATATCTTTCCAACGAATCCAAAAAATTGAAATTTCATAGCGGGAATCAAAAGATATGTCCAGTTGAAAATTCTGAATAGTCGCTACGGAATTCTGACCCTTAAAAATGGAAATTTTGCAAACGATCTCGGAATTCAGCGAAACCACTTTTGTTGGACCCATGATGTCAAGTTATTGCTAGATTTCAAATTTCATAATTTTTCGAATCAATATGTGAGCGTGGCAAAGGAAAACGCGTTTGACCAGTTTTAGTTGATTTTAATCGACTGGAAAATGGCCATTTTTCAAACGGTCTCAGAATTCAACGAAATTAGTTTTGTTAGGACCGTATCGTCAATACGAAGTTAGAAAATATTTTTCAGGAATTTTTAGAGATAGTATGTGGCCCCAGTAAATTGAAATGCGTGTTCAAAGTCAATATATAGAGTTATATTTTGATTTAAACGAAAACTGATCGAAACGGTCGAATTGGATTTCGATACATATCCCATTGTGTTCGAAATGGGGGTAATAAGCTATGGACGACAGGCGGTGGGTCTCGTTTTGAGGTCGAAATAAAAAGTTACTTTTTGAAAATAAATAAATTAAATATATATAAATATCTCATCCCCCTTTTTTCACTTTCACTTCAGTCAATATAAAAAAACGACGAAGGGGGGGGGAAGCGCGATTCGCCTCCGCCACCCTCCATCGACCGACCGCAACCCCCCAAGCCTCCGCTCCACCCTCTTCTCCCCCCCTCACTCCATCGAAGATCCCAGCCACCCAAAAGCCCCCCAAATCGACCGCAACACCACCCCACTGACCTCCGCACCACCTCACCGACCTCCGCACCACCCCCACCGACCTCCGCACCACCCCTTGAACCTCCAACAACCCTCGCATCTCCCAATATTAACTGTAAGTATTTTTCATATTTATTTTTCTATTTTCAGTTATCATTTCTTTTGTTTAAAAACTGATTTTTCTTTTGTTTAAACCTGGTTTTTCTTTTAAAAACAAACTTGATTTTTAAAGAAGTAAAAACTTGATTTTTAAAGAAGTAAAAACTTGATTTTTAAAGAAGTAAAAACTTGATTTTTAAAGAAAAAAACTTGATTTTTAAAGAAGTAAAAACTTGATTTTTAAAGAAGTAAAGATTTGATTTTTAAAGAAGTAAAAAGTTGATTTTTAACGAAGAAAAGTTGGATTTTTAATGAAGTAAAGATTTGATTTTTAGCAAAGTAAAAATATAATCTTTATTGTAAGAAGAACGATATAAAATATAATTTTTATTATGAAGTTAGCATTATAAAAATTTGATCTTTAGTAGTTTAAAAATACGATTTTTATATAGTAGAGATAGTAAAAATATAATTTTTATATGATGTAAAGGATAAAAATATAATTTTTATCTATATAGTAGCTGTGTAAAAAAATAATTTTTATCTATGTAGTAGCAGTATAAAAATGTGATTTTTATATACATAGCAATAACATAAAAATATGACTTTTATATATGTAGTGGCTACGGACAATGAAATTGACGAAAGGCGAGATCGGTGAAGATTTTCTACATAAGAAGAGTCGCGGCGTTTGGTTTAGCATATCGGTGAGAACTCCTCACTTTTAAATTTATTTTTAGTTAAAATATATACTAGGATGCAGACGGTGTTTAGTAGCATCCGACACCCATCGTCCACAGACCATGGACGGCTTGTATGCTTGTTTGTTTGATTTTAATGTGTAGTTGATTGTGTGATGTGATGTAAAATAAAATAAAATATTTATATAGTTAAAATATTTTATAGTTAAAAATAGATTTTTTAACGTGTATTTGAAATGAAATAAATATAAACAAATCGGACGATTTGTTTATATACACACTTTTGACTGATATTGATTGGGACGATAAACTTTACACATCGCCCAACTGCACTAATAAAATCTATGTTTGATTGTTTGAAAACCCCACACGGGTATTGGGGTGATATATGACATACACTAATCCCAATAATTAGTTGTATGTCGATCGATTGATTGACAGACTGTTATAAGCGTTAAATATTTATATTTGATGCTTATATAGTGTAGAACGCACTTTGGATGATGGTTGATGATTTATCATTGCTGTTATATACGTGTGTTGTAGAAAATCCATATAATTAACATTATATGGTAATTGATTGGGCCTCATTGCAGTTTTGAAAAAGAAATATTTGAATAGAAATATTTGAAAAAGAAATATTTAAAAAAGAAATATTTGAAATAGAAATATATGAAGCCGTGTTGATTAGATTGACGCCATTTTGATGCAAACAATATTTATATTGATTGTATTCGTTTTTATAATGAATATTGAAAAGTGATTTCAAAATCGAATATTTTGAAATGAAATTCAAATTGAAATTGAATAGAATTGAATTTGAATAGAAAATGAAATTCGAATTGAAATTGAATAGAATTGAATTCGAATTGAAATTGAATAGAAATGAATTCGAATTGAAATTGAATTGAAAATGAACTGAAACTGAATTAAAAATCAATTTGAACTGAAATCAATTTGTAACGACTTTAAAACGAATTTATAAGGAAAAATTCAGTTTTGATTTGAATCAGAAATGAAGTTGAACTCGTTTTGAAAACGAATTTAAAACGATTTATAAAATACGTTTTAAAAGGAAATCGACGAAATATATATAATATTATATATATATATAATGGCCTGAATAAAACGGGCCGCGCAGCGGTAGTTCGCGAATTTCGACCATTGACTTTGAATTGACGTTGCGGGAGATCCGACCGTCGGATTCTCCTAAAAGTGGAACCGTTGGGTTCGTATCGAAAAGAGATTTCTAACGAATATTAGAAATTAGAAATCTAATGGATGGATTTGCAATTATGTCCAAATCAAATTTGGAAAAGGTCGCTGTATGTGCAGTTCGATGGCCGTTGATGGAAATCGACTGTACGGGCCTTGATAAAATTATTAAAAATAGTAATAATTTGTGTAAAATCATAAGAAATGATTTGGGAAGAATTGGGATGAAAAACTTCATATTTGAAAAGATAGAAATAGATTTTTATCGAAATGAACTAGTTTTGAACTAGAATTATAATTCTATTTATTTTTAAATAAATAAATTGAATTTGAAAAGGGTTTTAAAAGTAACCAGAATTTCCAATAATTGAATGGGAATGGAGTTGAATCGAAATTGTCTTTGGAATATTTCGATGTTGGATTTCGTGATGATACAGGTATTGTTATGGGAATTTGAAAGATATATTTATATCGTTATTTCCAATACGATATTTGTTGGTCGTAGAATTTGATAATGAATGTAAGCCGATATATTTTCTATTCAGAGCCTTGTATTTAATATCAAACGTGATTTGGGTTTGTCGTGAATGGTGTCTTCATTAACACTGTTCTTAAGCCCAGTTGAGAAAAAGATTAAATCTTTTTATTTAGATTTAATGAAGTGTACCAATTAAATAATATTTAATTGGAATTGAATTGGTATTGATTTTTGAGTTTATCGTGAACAGTGTTTTAAATAACACTTGTTCTTTAACCCGATAATTAATGGAATGTGATTTTGGGTTTATCATGAACCGTGTTTTAAATGACACTGATTCTTTAACCCAGTTAAGGATTAAAACTAAGTGGAGTTTTAATGAATCTTTAATTAGATTGAAAAGACCGATAATGAAGTATCACCAGTTCTACTCCAGGCGATAGTTAAATCTTTAATTAGATTTGAACGTGGAATGGTAATTGAATTTTCCGATAACACCGTGGTGTTAGATATGAAGTATTACCAGTTTTACTTCATGGGATGAATAGGTTGGGATTGGGAAATATATGATTACTCCTGTGTGGTTCGCTAATCCTGACTAGTTTGAATTGATATTCAAAGAAGATTAAAGAATAAATTTAAAGAATTTATCTTTGATAAAATTAATGGGAACCTTTCCCAAACTATAAGAATATTTGAATAAAAGAATATTCTAAATTGGAATGAGGCGTATGTTATGGTTGTGTAAAACTTGTTTATTATATACGCGAGTTATTCAGAAAGACCGGGTTTATCCCATTCTGAATGACTGATTCGACGTGATGTCGAGGATGAAGACAGTGGTCGAAGACCGAAGGTCTTCACATCGTTTGGGTGATTACTGATGATCTTGATTGGGTTGTATACCCAAGAGGAGGGAATCAGTTAGTGATCATCCAGACATACTTGGAGATCGATGGATATGCGAGGTACAAGGTGCCTCCGGTTTCGTTCAGACCCAGAACGAACTTGTAAATGGACTGTGTGTCTGACATTGGATTTTATTCTGTGTGATTGATTTCTATTAAATATATATCTGTTTGGCGGCGGAGAATTTATTCTCTTGCTTAACGCCCTTCTCTGAGACGTACGAACTCAGAGGTTATATATTGATGGATATCAAACGCATGGAGTGAATTGCCTGTGTGGCATGCCTAAGTGGCAATATGATCAAGGCTTCTGTTGAAAAGCAGAGTCTTGTGGTTGATGATCAAAGCACGGCCTGTGTGGCATAGCTTTGTGTAGCGTTGATTCATGAGCCTCACACCCCGGTTGTGAACCAAAAACGGGAGAAGGATCCAGGGAGGGCATGCGTTTCTTTCTAGCTAGTGGTGGTGTCAGTGATTAAACTTGCTGATATTTATATACTTTTTACCTGTGTGGTTGTTTCTGTTGCGAGGCGCCTCGGATATATCGGTCGATCCGGGACCGATGGAGTCATTGGACTCATTTACGCCCCAAAGGGCGGGGAAACGCAGTGTTCAGGCATTTTAATCCACATCGGTGGACCGGCCCTGTGGCTCCTAAGGCTTGACAAAGTACTTGCCTGAGGCTCGGGCTAGAGAGTCTCGAATTCGGTAGAGGACTATCTTTTGCCTCGGTTCACAAATGGAAATCCAATTTCCAAATACGTGACTTTGCGGTTTTGATTGTAGAGCATAGTATGGCAACATAGTGGTATGGGGCACTTATGCCGTCTATGATTGATACTTATGATTTGAAGTTGTTTTATACACTATGCACTTATAATACTATCAAATGATTTGTTTTAAACGTACCAAGCATTCTTGGCTATTATAAGGTAAAAACCCTATCCTCCGGCTTGTGTTGCATTGTGTGATGGGACCTGGGTCTTTTAATAGGTTCATTGTTCTTTATTTAGCATTGCGTTGTTGTTTTATGCACGGGTGTTCTTGGGAGGAAACTCGTCCCGTGTTATACAGCGTAGTCCCTTGATTTACCTAACTTTAAAAATAAAGATTAATAACTGTTTTAGTTCTCACACCAGTCATATGACTGGCCTGGAGTTTATTGTTTTAACCTAAACTCTGGGTTCCCTTATTTTGGCACGGGCAGCTAGTAGTTTTGGTTTTGCAGATTTATATTCACAGGATCATGATTTACAGCTGGAACGATACTCGGAAAGCTCTGTATCCGTGTATTACTTCTAGTTATGTATTGTATTATTTTCCGTTGCGATGTATTTAAATGTAATTTGAATCTCTGATATTTTCTGTGTAGTATTTATTGATACTCTGTATATTCTTGTATTCTGATGGAATTGTTGTAACATACAATGAAATGTTCTTCCGTTTGCGTTCTATTTTGTCGTGTTCTCAAGATCATCCGGGCTTTCCTTACCGGGGAAGTTACGGGTCTTCTCAGTTGGTATCAGAGATTTGGTTTACAAAGCTCGAGAACAAGACACGTTAGAACCATACGAAAGAATTCATCAGATATTGGATTAGTAATATCCAATAAGAATGACTCGTTAGAGATAGGATCAGTAGTATCCTAGAATGAGTGTGAAGAGTATATTTTTAAAATGAAAACATCTTTTGTTTTGAAAATTTAAATCAATTATTCGTATTTGAATATTTATTTGTATTGATTCAGACAATCCAGTATATAAAGGTTTTGCGTATACGTCTGATCCGCGTGTATTTGAAATTTTAATATACTGGATGGATATAGAATTACACTCTAGTCGCCCGGGGGTGATTCTGATGATTGATATATCATCATCAGAATTTATATTTGAGTGACGAAAGTGGGATTTTTATATATTTCCAATTGACTGGTGTGAGAACCGAAATTAGATAGGGCCTATTGTTGTGATTTGGCATCAAAAATTTGATTTTTTGACTATATATCAAAATTATGAATTTGAAAAGCTAATCAACTAATTGATTGCTGATGGTGTTGTTTGATTATTGGTTGAGTAATTAAAATTTGAACCATATAGCCAGTTTGAATCAAATAATGAATTGTATTGAAAATTTGTCGCATTTGCATGCATATACATGTACTTACATTGAACAGGTCATAGCAAGGAGGCTAGAGCAGAAGAATAAAATTGTTTGCCCGACAAATAGGTACATGTTTACCATAATTTACTGTTTTGTTTGGGTGATGATGATTTTATAAGCCGATTGGCTAGCCGCTTGTCTTTTTCTTTTTCTTTTGGATTGAAGAAGGCCATGGGAGGCTATATGAAATACTCCGAAGTCCCCTTTGCAGGGGAGGTTATGGCGAAATTTTTCGGAAATTTAGGGTGTTACCAAATTTTGGAAAAATTTGAAAAGTTCTTAGAAATTGAAAGGTTGAAGAACTTAAGCCGTATTGAAAATAATGAAAGTTGAGTTTATTAGTTAAACAACTTTTGGCTTCGTTCCTTTTCGGGGACGAAAAGTTTTAAGTGGGGGAGATTGTAACAACCCGGAAATCCGAGCCAATTTAAAATTTTTATTTTGGCAATTTTAGTGAATTTTGAATATTTAAAATGAATTATTTTAAATAATAACGACGAAAAATTTATTTTGAATAGAATTCGAATGTATATATTTATTCGAATCGTCGTTAGAATATAATATTTTACTTTAATTTATAAAAGGAATTGAAAATGGCGCGGTAGTTCGATAATTCGATTTCAAAGTTCAAATGAATGTACCGGGTGAAAAATAAACCGGATTTTAGCAAAACCAAAAATATATGAATCTAATTGAGAATATCTTTCCAATGAATCCGAAAAATTGAAATTTCATAGTGGGAATCAAAAGATATGTCCAGTTGAAAATTCTGAATAGTCGTTATGGAATTATGGCCCTTAAAAATGGAAATTTTGCAAACGACTTCGGAATTCGACGAAACCACTTTTGTTGGACCCGTGATGTCAAGTTATTGCTAGATTTCAAATTTCATAATTTTTCAAATCAATATGTGAGCGTGGCAAAGGAAAACGAGTTTGACCAGTTTCAGTTGATTTTAATCAACTAGAAAATGCCATTTTTCAAATGGTCTCAGAATTCGACAAAATTAATTTTGTTAGGACCGTATCGTCAATACGAAGTTAGAAAATATTTTTTGGGAATTTTTAGAGATAGTATGTGGCCCCAGTAAATTGAAATGCACGTTCAAAGTCAATATATAGAGTTATATTTTGATTTAAACGAAAACTGCTCGAAACGGTCGAACTGGCTTTCGATACATATCCCATTGTGTTCGGAATGGGGGTAATTAGCTATGGACGACAGGCGGTGGGTCTCGTTTTGAGGTCGAAATAAAAGGTTGCTTTTTGAAAATAAATAAATTAAATATATATAAATGTCTCATTCCCCCTCCCCTTTTTCACTTTCACTTCAGTCGATATAAAAAAAACGACGAAGGGGGGAGGCGTGATTCGCAGCCGCCACCCGCATCGACCGACCGCAACCACCCTCCCCCCAGCCTCCGCTCCACCCTCTTCTCCCCTCCCCTCCCCCCCCTTCACTCCATCGAAGACCCCAGCCACCCAATTCGAACGTAGCCCCCCAAATCGACCGCAACACCACCCCACCGACCTCCGCACCACCCCATGAACCTCCAACAACCCTCGCGTCTCCCAATATTAACTGTAAGTATTTTTCATATTTATTTTTCTATTTTCAGTTATCATTTCTTTTGTTTAAAAACTGATTTTTCTTTTGTTTAAAAACTAATTTTTCCTTTAAAACAAACTTGATTTTTAAAGAATTAAAAACTTGATTTTTAAAGAAGTAAAGAGTTGATTTTTAAAGAAGTAAAAAGTTGATTTTTAACAAAGAAAAGTTGGATTTTTAATGAAGTAAAGATTTGATTTTTAGCAAAGTAAAAATATAATCTTTATTGTAAGAAGAACGATATAAAAATATAATTTTTATTATGAAGTTAGCATTATAAAAATTTGATCTTTATAGTATAAAAATACGATTTTTATATATCAGAGATAGTAAAAATATAATTTTTATATGATGTAAAGGATAAAAATATAATTTTTATCTATATAGTAGCGGTGTAAAAATATTATTTTTATCTATGTCGTAGCAGTATAAAAATGTGATTTTTATATACATAGCAACAATATAAAAATATGATTTTTATATATGTAGTGGCTACGGACAATGAAATTGATGAAATGCGAGATCGGTGAAGATTTTATACATTGGAAGAGTCGCGGCGTTTGGTTTAGCATATCGGTGAGAACTCCTCACTTTTAAATTTATTTTTAGTTAAAATATATACTAGGATGCAGAAGGTGTTTAGTACCACCCGACACCCGTCGTCCACAGACCATGGACGGCTTGTATGCTTGTTTGTTTGATTTTGATGTGCAGTTGATTGTGTGATGTGAAATGAAATAAAATATTTATATAGTTAAAATATTTTATAGTTGAAACTAGAATTTTTAACGTGTATTTGAAATGAAATAAGTATAAAAAAATCGGACGATTTATTTATATACACACATTTGACTGATATTGATTGGGGCGATAAATTTTACACATCGCCCAACTGCACAAATAAAATCTATGTTTGATTGTTTGAAAACCCCACATGGGTATTGGGGTGATATATGACATACACTAATCCCAATAATTAGTTGTATGTCGATCGATTGATTGACAGAATGTTATAAGCGTTAAATATTTATATTTGATGCTTATACAGTGTAGAACGCACTTTGGATGATGGTTGATGATTTATCGTTGCTGTTATATACGTGTGTTGTAGAAAATCCATATAATTAACATTATATGGTAATTGATTGGGACTCATTCCAGTTTTGAAAAAGAAATATTTGAAAAAGAAATATTTGAAAAAGAAATATTTGAAAATAGAAATATATGAATCCGTGTTGATTAGATTGACGCCATTTTGACGCAAACGATATTTATATTGATTATATTCGTTTTTATAACGAATATTGAAAAGTGATTTCAAAATCGAATATTTTGAAATGAAATTCAAATTGAAATTGAATAGAATTGAATTTGAATAGAAAATGAAATTCGAATTGAAATTGAATAGAATTGAATTCGAATTGAAATTGAATAGAAATGAATTCGAATTGAAATTGAATTGAATTGAAAACGAACTGAAACTGAATTAAAAATCGATTTGAATTGAAATCAATTTGAAATGAATTTAAAACGAATTTATAAGGAAAAATTCATTTTTGATTTGAATAAGAAATGAAGTTGAAATCGTTTTGAAAACGAATTTAAAACGATTTATAAAAAACGTTTTAAAAGGAAATCGACGAAATATATATAATGGCCTGAATAGAAAGCGCCGCGCCGCGGTAGTTCGCGAATTTCGACCATTGACTTTGAATTGACGTCGCGTGAGATCTGACCATCGGATTCTCCTAAAACTGGAACCGTTGCGTTCATATCTAAAAGAGCTTTCTAAGAATATTAGAAATTAGAAATCTAACGGTTGGATTTGGAATTATGTCCAAATCAAATTTGGAAAAGGTTGCTGTAAGTGTAGTTCGATGGCCGTTGATGGAAATCGACTGTACAGGCATTGATAAAATTATTAAAAATAGTAATAATTTGTGTAAAATCATAAGAAATGATTTGGGAAGAATTGGGATGAAAAACTCCATATTTGAAAAGATAGAAATAGATTTTTATCGAAATGAACTAGTTTTGAACTAGAATTATAATTCTATTTATTTTTAAATAAATAAATTGAATTTGAAAAGGGTTTTAAAAGTAACCAAAATTTCCAATAATTGAATGGGAATGGATTTGAATCGAAATTGTCTTTGGAATATTTCGATGTTGGATTTCGTGATGATACAGGTATTGTTATGGGAATTTGAAAGATATATTTATATCTTTATTTCCAATATGATATTTGTTGATCGTAGAATTTGATATTGAATATAAGCCGATATATTTTCTATTCAGAGCCTTGTATTTAATATCAAACATGATTTGGGTTTGTCGTGAATGGTGTCTTCATTAACACTGTTCTTAAGCCCAGTTGAGAAAAAGATTAAATCTTTTTATTTAGATTTAATGAAGTGTACCAATTAAATAATATTTAATTGGAATTGAATTGCTATTGATTTTTGGGTTTATCGTGAACAGTGTTTTAAATAACACTTGTTCTTTAACCCGATAATTAATGGAATGTAATTTTGGGTTTATCGTGAACCGTGTTTTAAATGACACTGATTCTTTAACCCAGTTAAGGACTAAAACTAAGTGGAGTTTTAATGAATCTTTAATTAGATTGAAAAGGCCGAGAATGGAGTATCACCAGTTCTACTCCAGGCGATAGTCAAATCTTTAATTAGATTTGAACGTGAAATGGTAATTGAATTTACCGATAACACTGTGGTGTTAGATATGAAGTATTACCAGTTTTACTTCATGGGATGAATAGGTTGGGATTGGGAAAAAAATGATTACTCCAGTGTAGTTCGCTACTCTCGACTAGTTTGAATTGATATTCAAAGAAGATTAAAGAATAAATTTAAAGAATTTATCTTTGATAAAATTAATGGGAACCTTTCCCAAAGTATAAGAATATTTGAATAAAAGATTATTCTGAATTGGAATGAGGCGTATGTTGTGGTTGTGTAACACTTGTTTGTTATATACGCGAGTTATTCAGAAAGACCGGGTTTATTCCATTCTGAATGACTAATTCGACGCAGTGTCGAGGATGAAGACGGTCGTCGAAGACCGGAGGTCTTCACATTGTTTGGGTGATTACTGATGATCTTAATTGGGTTGTACACCCAAGTGGAGGGAATCAGTTAGTGATCATCCAGACATACTTGGAGATCGATGGATATGCGAGGTACAAGGTGCCTCCGGTTTCGCTCAGACCCAGAACAAACTTGTAAATGGACTATATGTCTGACATTGGATTTTATTCTGTGTGATTGATTTTTATTAAATATATATCTGTTTGGCGGCGGAGAATTTATTCTCTTGCTTTACGCCCTTCTCTGAGACGTACGAGCTCAGGGGTTATATATTGATGGATATCAAACGCATGGAGTGAATTGCCTGTGTGGCAATATAATCAAGGCTTCTGTTGAAAAGCAGAGTCTTGTGATTGATGATCAAAGCACGGCCTGTGTGGCATAGCTTTCTGTAGCGTTGATTCGCGAGCCTTACACCCCGGTTGTGAACCAAAAACGGGAGAAGGATCCAGGGAGGGCATGCGTTTCTTTCTAGCTAGTGGTGGTGTCAGTGCTTAAACTGGCTGACATTTAAATACTTTTCACATGTGTGGTTGTTGCTGTTGCGAGGCACCTCGGATATATCGGTCGATCCGGGACCGATGGAGTCATTGGACTCATTTACGCCCCAAAGGGTGGAGAAACACAGTGTTCAGGCATTTTAATCCACATCGATGGACCGACCCTGTGCCTCCTAAGGCTGGACAGAGTACTTGCCTGAGGATCGGGCTAGAGAGTCTCGAATTCAGTAGAGGACTATCTTTTGCCTCGGTTCACAGAGGGAAATCCAACTTCCAAATATGTGACTTTGTGGTTTTGATTGTAGAGCCTAGTATGGCGACATAGTGGTATGAGGCACTTATGCCGTCTATGATTGATACTTATGATTTGAAGTTGTTTTATACACTATGCACTTATAATAGTATCAAATGATTTGTTTTAAACGTACCAAGCATTCTTGGCTATTGTAAGGTAAAACCCTATCCTCCGGCTTGTGTTGCATTGTGTGATGGGACCTGGGTCTTATAATAGCTTCATTGTTTTTTATTTAGCATTGCGCTGTTGTTTTATGCACTGGTGTACTTGGGAGGAAACCCGTCCTATGTTATACGGCGTGTTCCCTTGATTTACCTAACTTTAAAAATAAAGATTAATAACTGTTTTAGTTCTCACACCAGTCACATGACTGACCCGGAGTTTATTGTTTTAACCTAAACTCTGGGTGCCCTTATATAACACCCCACCTCCGTTAAGGACACTCACAAAGGGAATGCCTTAACTTTGGTGGAGCATTTTAGTAAACAGAACAGAAAATTTCAAGACAGATAAACAATACTTGAGAAATTATAACTTTATTACAGCGGAAAACAGAAATCAGTATGGTTACATCTTTACCAAAAACTCAAGTACATAAATATCAGTCTTGTTCAGAAAGTCATCAGAATACAAAACTTTAAAATCATAATCCCCACAGAAGATGCCATAAGAAGTTAAGCCATACTTTACGCACTTCAAGCAGAAGAAATCCGGATCAAGCTAAAGTATTCCCTCCTTGGAAAACCTGGGGGGAAACGGAAGAAAAAGGGGCGAAAACAAGCAAGGTCAGACAAAAAGTCTGGCAAGTCCAGTGACTTTCATCATATGAATAGATAATAATAATTATGACATGAAAATAAGCTGGACAAGAGATAACAGTAACAGGAGCAGCAGATATACTTAGGTTAAACAGAAGAAACAGAATAATATTACTTTTCATTTCTCTGCACTAGTACTAGTATAACAGGATTAGGGTTATCCTAATGTCTAAACTAAACAGAAATGGGAACAGAATAATTTTCACAAAATAGAATGCTAGTAATGGGCCTTTACCGCCCCAATAGAAAGTACAGAAACAGAATGCTAATAATGTGCCTTTACCACCCGAACAGAAGGGACATAAACAGATTAATCCCTATGGAAACAGAATGTAGAATTAGGTGTACACTAGTAAATGGGCCTTTACCACCCCAACAGACGGTACCACGCGGAAACAGATGGGTGTTACCACCCAACAGAAACAAAGGTACTCCACAGAAACAGACAGAGCTAAGTGTACCCTAAGTCCTACCCCATGCGATCGGCTCCCTAATACATAAATACCCTGTGCCAGCCCCACAGAAGGGTGTATCATTCCCTAAAGTGGCAACCTTTGTATGACACAGACCTATTTACATATGTCACGGCGTCTTACATCCTCCGAGGCAGACCGGGATCCATGCACGCACATGACCCGGTTGGAACGCACCATCAACACCCCTCGCCATTATCAGAACGAACCGCTTATATTTAGTTCAGTAAGCTTGCCCGGACCCTACCTACTGTTGTGTCAAAGTTTTGATACCAGAAAGGCTTACTGACTAATATGTGTCCCAAACAACAGATGACACAAGTAATTTCCCTCCTAACCTTGTGTCCCCAGACTAACAGATTTCAGATTAACTTGTTTACAAGTTCAGACATACAGAGTTCAGATCAACTAGTTCACAGATCAGACAAGTTTTCAGACTAATGGATCAGATACACGGATTTAACAGATTTACAGATTTGTCTAACTTTGTAATTGGGCCTACAAATTCACGAAACGGGTTCGTTAAATTCATTAGTCCAATTGGTTTAACCCTATCCACCCAACACGTTTTAGACATCATATTTATCTTAGATTTGTATTAATTAAAAATTAATGCGCAGACCTCTCACATTAGACTGACAGTTTGCGGCCACTGGTTAGGCCGGTTGGTTCCGGGCAGGTTTCTGCCGCAAACTGAGTCTAACCTCGGGTTTCAAGCACGTTATGACTAACTTCTCAAATTAGAACCTATTGTTTGCGGCCAATGGATGTGCCGGGCGGTTCCGGGAAGGATTACGCCGCAAACTCATTCTAACCAAGAGTTAGCCATGTTTCATGTTTAGCCAATGCATTCATTCACAGACTATGCTAATATCAGACTAATCATGCTAATTTAACAAATTAACTTCTGTACAAGTTACAGCAGATTATTCGAGGTTCTATTAACAAGTTTTGCTCAATTTTAAATCGAGCCTACAGATTTACATACTTCAAATTTCAGCATTTCAGTTCCAACAGATTACGCCATTCAACAGATTAAACAGATAACAGATCTTGCAGATTAGGCGATTTAACAGATTTACCAGATAAGGCAATTTAACATAATTAGCAGAATAGGCAATTCAATCTAATTAGCAGTTTAGGCAATATAACAGAACCGACAGATTAGGCAATATAACAGATTTAATCATTCCTTAAAGTTTCATTGACATATCTTACCTAATTATAAATTTGGCCTAAGTTTGCATGCCTAAATAATTGTCATGATCCACAATATGATCATATACCCCACGTTTGCATTGAATTTACATGGCACAGATTATGGTCATAATTTACCATATAACACATGTCCCAATTTTAGTTAAACTTGCCTAGTACAAAAGATTCACATATAAATTATACCAAATGTAGCCATCGATTTCAATGCATGACATATATTCAAAAAAATCTCCCACTTAGGTGTTATTTGCATTTAACAGTTATCAAATCTTAATATAGATCTTCGCACCTAAGTCATATTCTCTTTTTATCTCAAGTCATGAATCGTTATATAAAAATATACCCAACAATCTAGAGCTTTAAATCATAACAGATCTTAATTCAAAATAAGCGTTATGTCCAAAGTCTCAAGTCACATGTTAACATACAATGGTTCCTCTTCTTCCAATTCACAGAATATGCATAGATCTAAATCTAGTTTACAACATTAGTCACAGATTAGCCATGCCCAATTATGCCATCATTCATATTTGTCCCAAAGTTTAGCGTTTGTGCGTTAATATCTTATGAGATGTGGCGCAGGCTCGTGGTAGCCTGGCTATAGAACAGAAAGAAGAAAGAGATACAGAATAAAATGTATCAGAACAGAATGTACACAACCTCAAATTCAGATTTACAATCATGTCACAATTATAATTAAAGTTTATATCGGAAAATAACTGTACTTGCCTTTCGTGGTTTTAAGAAAGGATAATAAACTGTTGTTGATGCAGAAATGCCGAATTACTCCTCTTTAATTGTTGTTGTAGCTCTAAACTTTGATTTAAGATATGATTTAGCTTTTAATTCTATTCAGGTCGGAAGAAGATGCATCAGTCCAAGTTTGGATTCCAGCAGATTAGCGACGCCATTTTTATTTTTAATTAGAACAGAGGCAGAGTATAGGCAGAATGAAATTTTGTAGAGAAAATGAGACTAGGGGGCTGTTTATATAGGTTTAGGAGGACGAATCTGGACTGAAAACGAGACCAGAAACATCTGAATGAACTTAGGCTGAAAACCAGGTTTTGGCACCAGGTCAACCATAGGGTCGACCATAGTGTCGACCTGGTCCCTGGGCGGTCGACCATAGTGTCGACCCCTAGGTCGACCATAGTGTCGACCCCCAGGTCGACCTGGTCCTGGGCGGGAAATTTCCCGCCTAGTCTTCCCTGGGGTCTGAATTCGAATTTCGAATTTGAATTTCAAGCTATTTTTATTCTGAAAATTCCTGAAACTTCGGAGGGTCATAACTTGGTCATACGAACTCCGTTTTTCAAAAACTCAGACTCGTTTTCAAGCAGAATTTCGAGACGAATGCAATGGTGTAACCCGTTTCCCTTGGTTCTTTTTTTATAATTTAATTCTGCCTTGATTTGTTATTCTTATGATTACAGAAAATACGGGGTGTTACATTCTCCCCTCCTTAAAGGATTTCGTCCCCGAAATCTTCAAGTTAAGAAGAATGTGTCCTTCCATCCAGTCGTCCATCTACTCAACTATCATCCACAAGCATCCATTGTCCTTAGAAAACTTCTAATGTTGTATGAGCATATGCAAAAGTGTGTGTATATGTTCTTTATCTAATGCAAAGATCAGGCGGTCCACTGATTCAGCTGACCTCCTTAATGCGAATTATGTCAGTGCCATGAGTCCAACATGTATGCAATTTTCCTATTTGATACATATCATTCCTAAATGTGTGTGCAGTCATCCATCCAAATGCAACATCCATGTGATGAGTTAACCATTTTGCATCCACAAAATTGAAAATGCACACTCATCCATATGCAGTATGAGAGTGTTTTTGAGCCGATCTAGTGCCTAGTGTGTGTATATGCATCCACGAGCAACCACTAGCAACCAATTGCATCCACTTGCAACCATCAAACATAACATGTCTCAAACACATGTTTACACCCATTAGTTTCTACCTAAAGGCCGAAGATTTGATGGATAGGGTATCGTCGAATGATGGAAGCGAGTACAGATAAAACAAAAACTTGGTTCCCATTAGACATTGGTTGAGGGAATAATTTCCCCTAAGTATCAACCCTGAAGACCGAAATCAACATCAGATTGACACCCAGAGGATTACCCTTTTTAGACAATGTCAAAACTGGAAATCTTAACCTTATCAGAAATATTCAGATATTTACAGATTACTGGTACAGATCAGATTATCAAATGATTCTTAGGAAACTAAGCATGATAAAATCATATCCCGCAAAACCCAGAATGCATGCGTCATACTTGACGCCTAACACAGATATCCCTCAAACCCCAACTTATCACAAACAAATAAGTTGTAAACCCCGTGAGGTTTAAGACTATAGCAGGATCAGAAACAAGACAAGTATTAAAGTGCAGAGTTTCCATTATAGAATCAAAATACCAGAAAAAGAAAGAGTTTTAACTCAACAATCAAATAAACAAATTAAACCTCCCACAAAAAGTTTTCCTATTTCTATCCTATCCACTAGCCTCGAGAGTGTTCGTCTGCCCTCCAGAAGTTGGTCCTGCCCTCTGCCCTTGCCCCCGTTTCTTCGGGCAATCCCTAGTGAAGTGTCCCATCTCACCGCAGTTGAAGCAAGTGCCCTTCCTTTTTCTGCAATCCTTGTTCAGATGAGTCGAGCTTCCATAAGTAAAGCACTTTTTCTCCTTTTTATCATCAGATTTCTCATCCTTCTTTTGTGTTTCCTTTTTGGGCCATGTTTTCTTGTTTTGTGGTCCTTCCTTCTTTGCCTCTTTCTTGCCCTTGTCTTCCTCGTGTAGAAGTGCCATGTCCACCAATCTCTTGTAAGTCGCTCCCATGGGTACATGGGTCATGGCTAGGCTGTACAGTGGCTCGTTCAATCCCTTAACAAAGCGGAGAGCCTTCTTAAGCTGAGTGTTGACTAAATCCAGTCCGAACCTAGCCAGTTGGTTGAACTGGTTGACGTATTCCTTGACCGTCATGCTCCCTTGCTTAAGAGATAAGAACTTCTCCACCTGCAAATTTCGCTCAGCTTGTGAGAGGAATCTCATCTCAAATCTCATCCTGAAATCCTCCCATGTTTCCACCGGTCTCTCAGCATAGGTAACCTCCCACCAATGAGAAGCTTCGTCTTTGAGCAACCACGCTACCAACAGTATCTTCTGCCTGTCGTCTACTTCGAAGATGACGAACAAGTCTTCGGTGTCCTTTAGCCAGTTCCTTGCCGCCACGAATGATTCAGTTCCATAGAAGTCCTTTCCACCCATAGCCTTGAAGTCTCTACATGTCTTTGCGAAAGCATTTGCACGAGGAGGAGGAGGAGGAACCGCTGCAGCTTGGGGAGGAGGGACGTTAGCTGGGCCCGCATCATTAGCCCTAGCTTCTATGTACCTTCTGAACCAGTCAGGTACCAATACGCCCTCAGGAAGGTTAAGATCCCCAGACATGCTGTAACGAAAGAAAAAGAATTCAAAACGGAGAACTGAAAAGATAGATATATGGCTCTCGCAGATTATGTTTTTTTTCAAAACAAACTTTATTTTTGAAAATACCTCCTATTAAAACCTTTTGAAAATAGTTTTCAAAAACTTTTATCTAATCTGGTAACCTTCAGCTCTGATACCAAGTGTAACACCCCACCTCCGTTAAGGACACTCACAAAGGGAATGCCTTAACTTTGATGGAGCATTTTAGTAAACATGACAGAAAATTTCAAGACAGATAAACAATACTTGAGAAATTATAACTTTATTACAGCGGAAAACAGAAATCAGTATGGTTACATCTTTATCAAAAACTCAAGTACATAAATATCAGTCTTGTTCAGAAAGTCATCAGAGTACAAAACTTTAAAATCATAATCCCCACAGAAGATGCCATAAGAACTTAAGTCGTACTTTACGCACTTCAAGCAGAAGAAATCCGGATCAAGCTAAAGTATTCCCTCCTTGGAAAACCTGGGGGGAAACGGAAGAAAAAGGGGCGAAAACAAGCAAGGTCAGACAAAAAGTCTGGCAAGTCCAGTGACTTTCATCATATGAACAGAAAATAATATTATGACATGAAAATAAGCTGGACAAGAGATAACAGTAACAGGAGCAGCAGATGTACTTAGGTTAAACAGAAGAAACAGAATAATATTACTTTTCATTTCTCTGCACTAATACTAGTATAACAGGATTAGGGTTATCCTAATGTCTAAACTAAACAGAAATGGGAACAGAATAATTTCCACAAAAGAGAATGCTAGTAATGGGCCTTTACCGCCCCAACAGAAAGTACAGAAACAGAATGCTAATAATGTGCCTTTACCACCCGAACAGAAGGGACAGAAATAGAAACAGATTAATCCCTATGGAAACAGAATGTAGAATTAGGTGTACACTAGTAAATGGGCCTTTACCACCCCCAACAGACGGTACCACGCAGAAACAGACGGGTGTTACCACCCAACAGAAACAGAGGTACCCCACAGAAACAGACAGAGCTAAGTGTACCATAAGTCCTACCCCACGCGATCGGCTCCCTAATACATAAATACCCTGTGCCAGCCCCATAGAAGGGTGTATCATTCCCTAAAGTGGCAACCTTTGTATGACACAGACCTATTTACAGATGCCACGACATCTTATATCCTCAAAGGCAGACCGGGATCCATGCACGCACATGACCCGGTTGGAACGCACCATCAACACCCCTCGCCATTATCAGAATGAACCGCTTATAATTAGTTCAGTAAGCGTGCCCGGACCCTACCTACTGTTGGGTCAAAGTTTTGATACCAGAAAGGGTTACTGACTAATATGGGTCCCAAACAACAGATGACACAAGTAATTTCCCTCCTAACCTTGTGTCCCTAGACTAACAGATTTCAGATTAACTTGTTTACAAGTTCAGACATACAGAGTTCATATCAACTAGTTCACATATCAGATAAGTTTTCAGACTAACGGATCAGATATACGGATTTAACAGATTTACATATTTGTCTAACTTTGTAATTGGGCCTGCAGATTCGTGAAACGGGTTTGTTAAATTCATTAGTCCAATTGGTTTAACCCTATCCACCCAACACGTTTTAGACATCATATTTATCTTAGATTTGTTTTAGTTAAAAGTTAATGCGCAAACCTCTCACATTAGACTGACAGTTTGCGGCCACTGGTTAGGCCGGTTGGTTCCGGCCAGGTTTCTGCCGCAAACTGGGTTTAACCTCGGGTTTCAAGCACGTTATGACTAACTTCTCACATTAGAACCTATTGTTTGCGGCCACTGGACGTGCCGGGCGGTTCCGGCCAGGATTACGCTGCAAACTCATTCTAACCTCGAGTTAGCCATATTTCATGTTTAGCCAATGCATTCATTCACAGACTATGCTAATATCAGACTAATAATGCTAATTTAACAAATTAACTTATGTACAAGTTACAGTAGATTATTCGAGGTTCTATTAACAAGTTTTGCTCAATTTTAAATCGAGCCTACAGATTTACATACTTCAAATTTCAGCATTTCAGTTCCAACAGATTACGCCATTCAACAGATTAAACAGATAACAGATCTTGCTGATTAGGCGATTTAATAGATTTAGTAGATAAGGCAATTTAACGTAATTAGCAGATTAGGCAATTCAATCTAATTAGCAGTTTAGGCAATATAACAGAACTAGCAGATTAGGCAATATAACAGATTTAATCATTCCTTAAAGTTTCATTGACATATCTTGCCTAATTATTAATTTGGCCTAAGTTTGCGTGCCTAAATAATTGTCATGATTCACAATATGATCATATACCCTACGTTTGCATTGAATTTACATGGCACAGATTATGGTCATAATTTACCATATAACACATGTCCCAATTTTAGTTAAACTTGCCTAGTACAAAAGATTCACATATAAATTATACCAAATATAGTCATCGATTTCAATGCATGTCATATATTCCAAAAAATCTCCCATTTAGGTGTTATTCGCATTTAACAGTAATCAAATCTTAATATAGATCTTCACACCTAAGTCATATTCTCTTTTTATCTCAAGTCATGAATCGTTATATAAAAATATACCCAACAATCTAGAACTTTAAATTATAACAGATCTTAATTCAAAATATTTGTTATGTCCAAAGTCTCAAGTCACATGTTAACATACAATGGTTCCTCTTCTTCCAATTCACAGAATATGCATAGATCTAAATCTAGTTTACAACATTAGTCACAGATTAGCCATGTCCAATTATGCCATCATTCATTACTTGTCCCAAAGTTTAGTGTTTGTGCGTTAATCTCTTATGAGATGCGGCGAAGGCTCGTGGTAGCCTGGCTATAGAACAGAAAGAAGAAGGAGATACAGAATAAAATATATCAGAACAGAATGTACACAACCTCAAATTCAGATTTACAATCATGTCACAATTATAATTAAAGTTTATATCGGAAAATAACTGTACTTGCCTTTCGTGGTTTTAAGAAAGGATAATAAACTGGTTTTGACGCAGAAATGCTGAATTACTCCCCTTTAATTGTTGTTGTAGCTCTAAAATTTGATTTGAGATTTGATTTAGCTTTTAATTCTATTCAGGTTGGAAGAAGATGCATCAGTCCAAGTTTTGATTCCAGCAGATTAGCGACGCTATTTTTATTTTTAATTAGAACAGAGGCAGAGTATAGGCAGAATGAAATTATGTAGAGAAAATGAGGCTAGGGGACTGTTTATATAGGTTTAGGAGGACGAATCTAGACTGAAAACGAGACTAGAAACATCCGAATGAACTCAGGCTGAAAACCAGGTTTTAGCACCAGGTCAACCATAGGGTCGACCATAGTGTCGACCTGGTCCCTGGGAGGTTGACAATAGTGTCGACCCCCAGGTCGACCTGGTCCTGGGCGGGAAATTTCCCGCCCAGTCTGCCCTGGGGTCTGAATTCGAATTTCGAATTCGTATTTCGAGCTGTTTTTTATTTTGAAAATTCCTGAAACTTTGGAGGGTCATAACTTGGTCATACGGACTCCATTTTCTGAAAACTCGGACTCGTTTTCAAGTAGAATTTTGAGACAAACGCAATGGCGCAACCCGTTTCCCTTGATTATTATTTTAAAATTTAATTCTGCCATGATTTGTTATTCTTATAGTAACAACCCGTATTTTGAATAACATGTTATAACGTAAATCAATGCAAAATTAAATGTTAAAATCTGAATCAAGGGAAATGGGCTGTGCCATTGCGTTCGTCTCGGAAAAATACGCGAAATAGAGTCCAAGTTTTTGAAAATCGGAGTCCATATGACCAAGTTATGGCCGTCAAAGTTTTCAGAAAATTTCAAGTTCAAAAACAGTTCAAATTTGAATTCAGAATTCAAATTCAGCCCAAGCAGGACAGGCACGAAAATTCCCGCCAGCCCCAAATCGACTGTGGAGTCGACTTGGGAGTCGACACACCCCAGGTGGTGTCGACTGCCCAGTCGACACCCCTGTCGACTTGGGTGGTCGGCCAGTCTAGCCTTATGCACCTGTTTTGGCTCCTGGGTCTTGTTTTGTTGGCTTGTGACATGATTTGATGGCTCAGATCTGAATTAGGGTTAATCCTATGGCCTAAACTAACCTAAACTTCTATAAAAGGACCCTAATACCTAGCCTAAATCAACACAAATCATTCCTACAACTAAATTATGCCAAAATGCTTCATGACCTTCATATCATGGCCTCCACCCTCTTCATGAAAGTTCGAGTGTTCTAAGCTAGTAAAAGAGCCGTATTTCTTCATCAAAACAAGCATCTTTCTTCTCCAAAACAAGGATCTTTCTTCATACAAATCAAAGGAGCTTCTTGTTTCTCAAGACAACTTGGAGCTTATATTCAATTGGGGTTTTTTTGTGTTGCTATTATGGCTTCGTCTCAATCTTGTTTTATTTTATAGTCTTCATAGCATTGTAAGCCCTATTCTACTCTTAGATTTAAACTATGAACTTAATATGACATGTAGCAAGTTGAAATGAGACTTTTGTGTTATGCTTGTCTTGGATTCCATGCATAGATTCATTCATGACCCTTTTGATCTATGTTTGTGGACCTAATGCTTACCTATCATGAACCTAGTATCACTTATGTTGACTTTTGGGTGGAAAGCTATGAGTTTTATGTGGTGATTGTGCATAAATGCAACATAGAACCCCTCATGACCTTGATATTAACTTACCATGATCAACCTATATGCTAATCACAAGTTTATCACCCTATTTGCTAAGTTTAATGCCATACATGTGTAGATTGGAATTGGACCTAAGTGCAATATTTGCCTTGAACCTATCATTGTATGCATAGATCTATTCATGCCTCTCTTGATCTATGATTGTGGACCTATCATGAACCTAGTACCGTTCATGTTGACCTTTGGGAAAAATGTAATGAAATGGATTATGGCTTATGCATGTTAACAAACCTTAACCCCTCATGTTTCTTAACATGCATATGATGATATTGAGCCTATTTGCTAATTATGCTATTATGCATGCTTGTGGCCAAGTCACCCTTATGCTATTATGCATGCTTGTGGCCAAATCACCCTTATGCTATTATGCATGCTTGAGGCCAAAGCACCCTTATGCTATTTGATATGTTTGAGGCCAAGTCACCTTTTATGCTATCATACATGTTGAGGCCATATGCAAGTATGTTGAGCACCCTTGCCTCAAATATCACCATGTTTAACTTGTGATAGACTTTGCCACCTTATGCCCACCTTGTCATATTGTTATGTTCCCTCTTTGATCTATTTGCGTTGACGTGAATTTACGTGCGATGGGAATACGTTATAGGTAGTTCGGCAAACTTAAATAACATGAAAGCATGACTTGAAATTATGACATGAAAGTTTGACATGTGTTTATGCTTGAAAACATGAACGTGGACATGACATGTAGAAAACATGAAAGTGGCCAACTCGAGGTTGGGTTGAGTTTGTAGCATAAATCTACCCGGAACCGACCGGCTTAACTAGTGGCTACAAACAATAGGACCCAATGTGAGTAGTTGGTCACATCGCACTTAAAACCCGAGGTTAGACTAGGTTGTGGTGTAAAGCTACCCGGACCCGCCCGGCTTAACTAGTAACCACAACAAAGTCTAATGTGAGAGGTTGGGGTGCATTAAGTAAATTAATGCCACATGGTAGGGTTAAGTCATGGACCGCTTGAATACTTAACCAATTAAACACGATGGGTTGGTAGGGTTAAGTCATGGACTACTTGAATACTTAACCAATTAAACACGATGTATTGATAGGGTTAAGTCGTGAACTGCTTGGATACACTTGACCAACTCAATACATGGTTAGGATAGGGTTAACCACACTTAACCCGCTTGAAATCCTAGTTACGTGGTCCTTTTCAGCAGTAACCCACTTGGGAGTATCTGGATACCCTGGACTAGGCCAGGGTGGGGCATGATTACTAGACTGATTGTAAGAGACCAACAGGGACGGCTGAATAGTGCACCAGTTAAGTTTAGGCGGACCATGGTCGTGCACATTAAGTCCGGAGTTGAACATGGGCACCGGTAGGTTTAGACGTGCGTGCTTGAATTGTGTATGTGGTTTACACCTTAGGCTGGATACACCCTAGGGTGGACCTTGCACAGTTAACTACATTCCATGATTAGGCCGTATGACACCGATACACGACGAATTAGGCTTATAGGGAGCCGATCGACTAGACCGAGTAGTTGGACCTTGATTTAGGTCATCTCATGAGGTTGGGCCAACTTTGGGCCAAGGGATCATTTCTTGTTTATACTTGACATGGGTTAGAATACTAGTACACTTGATGCAACTTAACCTTGTATATGCGATGCCACACTTGATCTATCTTGTTAACTTTTCACTATGTCAGTTATCATCCTATGTTTCATCTCTGTTTTACATGCCCAGTTAACTTTATTAGTTTTTATACTAATAGTAGGTAGGACTTACCAGTCTATTTGACTGACCCGTTTTCTTTCGCCTCTTTTCTTCCGTCCCCCCCCCCCCCAGGTTCTCAGGGTGGGAACACTAGCACCTAGCTCGGATCTTTAGCTTGCTTTCTGGATAGCTCATGTACGGTTTGGACTTGAGCTCGCTATGCCTTTACCACGTCTACTTTGGGGATAGTTTACTTTATGTTATTTCCAGTTTTCAGTTTATGTTTCTAGACTTGTAGTAGTTGGAAAATAATGACTAAGTACTTTGATGTAACCTGACTATGGTTTTGAAATAGTAGTTCTATCCGCTGCTTTATTTACTCTGTTTTACTTATATGTTCTGTCTTGTGATATCTCATGCATGTTTACCTTGTCCAACACCCCTCCAAAGCCAGTGTACTTGCAAGAGTGACCTTGGCGGAGGTGGGGTGTTACATTTGGTATCAGAGCATAAGGTTTACGAGATGGAGCAAAAGTTTTTTTAAAGAAAAGTTTTTAAAACTTACCTTTTGAAAAACTATTTTCAAAACCGATTATAAAGAAGTATTTTTCCAAGAAAAGTCTAGTTTATTTTAAAAGGCTATTCCCCAAAAGCCATTAGCACTATCCTTTGTTTCCTCGTTCTGAATCTATCTTTTTCTTCGTTTCAGTATGGCCGACAATTTTGCCATTCTGGAGGGCGTACCAGTACCTATTTGGTTTAGAAGGTACATGGAGGCCAGGGCGAATGAAGCCGGCCCCGCGAACATTCCTCCTCCTTCCCCTGTGGCTAACATTCCTCCTCCTCCCGTAGCTGAGGTTCCTCCTCCTCCTCCTCAGCATCCACAAGCAGATTTCGCGAAGATTTGCAAGGACTTTAAGGCGATGGGTGGCAAGAATTTTATTGGGACGAAGACTTTTGTTGAGGCAAGAAACTGGTTAAAGGAAACTAAAGACCTCTTTGCTATCTTGGATATAGTAGACCGTAGGAAAGTTCTGTTAGTGGTATGGTTGTTGAAAGGGGAAGCTGCATATTGGTGGGTAGTCACCACCACTACTAGGCCAATTCAGACTTGGGATGACTTTAGGAGAAGGTTTGGACTGAGGTTTCTATCATCGACAGAAGAGAACCTTCAGATGGAGTGGTTCCTATCACTAAAGCAAGGGGACATGACCATTAGGGAATACGTGGATAAGTTTAACCAGCTTGCTCGGTTCGGTTTAGACTTGGTTAACCCAACTCAGAAGAAGGCCCTACACTTTGCTCTAGGATTGAATGAGCCATTGCACGGTTTAGCCATGTCTCATATACCCATGGGGCCACTTTTGAGAGCTTAGTGGATATGGCATTGCTTCAGGGAAATGATAAGAATGGCAAGAAAGAAGTCAAGCCTAATGAGACTCAAGCTAAGAAGGCGGACTACAAGTGGGGAGGCAACCAGAGCAATCAGAGTAACAAGAACAATAAGAACAACAAGAGTAACAAGGCCAACAACAACAAGGCAAAGGAGACAAGGAAGTGCAACTACTGTGGGATCACTGGGCACATAGCCAAAGACTGTAAGAAGTAGAAGAGGAAGCTGGGCGTATGCTTTCATTGTGGAGAGTCTGGACACTATAGTAAGGATTGCCCGAAAAAGCGAGGACAAGGGAAAAGGCAAACTCAGCAAGCAGGATCCTCTGGAGGGCAGTTGCAGGCTCTCCTCGCTCTTCCAGCTCTTGATCGAGGTAGTGTTTCAATAGAAAGTCATGTTTACATTCCTGATTTCCCTGTTCGTACCTTATTTGATTCTGGTGCATCGCATAGTTTTATTCTTGATCTTGTTGGAAGTTTGCACCTAAGTACTAGTCTAGTTAAAAATCCCGTTAGTATTTCAAATCCGATTGGGGGTTCCGCCCATCTATCTGTGATTTGTATGGATTTGAAAATCTCTGTCTTGAGCGTAGAATTCATGTGTAATGCTTATGTTCTCGGGTTTATGGGATACGGGTTGATTTTGGGCCTGGATCGGTTGTCCAGTTATAGAGCCATTCTTGATTGTGAGCATAGGGTAGTGAGGCTCATGACTCGCCTCGGTAATACCCTAGAAATTTCTAGTAACCCTATGGATCCCGTCATGTTATGTTATCTTGAATCTCTTGACTCGTCCATCGATGATCTGCAATCTGTGAGAGTGGTCCGAGAATATCCTGGTGTCTTTGAAGAGGTTAAGGGGTTACCCCCTAAACACGAGATAGACTTCCGTATTCATCTTGTTGATAATGCCAAGCCAGTTTCATTGCCTGTTAGGCACATGGCCCCGCGAGAAAGAAGAGAGCTTAGCAAGCAAATCAAGGAGTAGCTTGAGAAAAATTTCGCTAGGCGAAGCATTTCAGAATAGGGTGCTCCGGTGGTGTTCGCCACTAAGGCGGATAGTCCATTTCGCTTAAGCATGGGTTATAGAAATCACCCTAGTAAGTACCTTTGGCAACGTGGATTGGCATTTGTTTTCAAGAGATAGTTCTTCTGCATGGAATACCGTATAGGATGTAAACGAGATCCAGGACTCACTAACGAATTTTGGAAAGCTTGCATGAAACCATGAGCACGCAGTTATGTTTAAGCCAAGTATTCTAGGGAAAGAATAAGTGGAAGTGGAATGAGAGGCAACGGTGAAATAAGTTCTAACTCATGTTTTGGAAATAAGAATCAAGAGCTACGAAATTGTGAAGTTAAAAGACGGTCAAGGCACGATAGGATTAAGCTCAAGAAAATGCGGCTTAGAAGATTGAAAACTAGATACGCGCATTATATCTCTTTCTAAGAGTATATCCTTGATCCCTATTATTCTGTAGAGCTTACTCGCATGTTATCTTTTAAGTATATCCTCTCGGTCCTATTCTCAATCTTAGTTCTGTCGCAAGCCCCATAAGGAGTATGACTCGCCTGTTTGTGATATATAGTTGGGATAAAGATGTCTGTCAAGTTGACCAAACTATTGGGCTTTATGGGATATGGGTCATAGTTGATAGACTCACGAAGAGCACCCATTTCATTCCAGTAAAGAGCAAGAGAACCGCATCATGGCTAGCATTTGTTTATCTTCGAGAGATAGTACGGTTGCCTGGAGTTCCTTCTAGCATAGTCAGCGATCGTGACCCAATCTTCACTAGCCAATTTTGGAGTAGTTTGCAAGAAGCGATGGGTACGCGATTGAATCTAAGTACGACCTATCACCCACAGACGGATAGCCAGACCTAAAGGGTGAATAGGATACTAGAAGATCTGTTGAGGCTATGCATCCTTGACTTTGGTGGTACTTGGGAAGATCATCTTCCTCTAGTGGAGTTTGCTTATAATAACAGCTACCAAGCAAGCATAGGGATGGCACCATCCGAAGCTTTATATGGGAGGCCGTGCAAGTCACCAACATGTTGGTAGGAGACGACGGATAAGCTTATACTTGGGCCCGATATGATACGAGACACATCCCAGAAAGTTAAATTGGTGAGAAGACGGATGAGGACGGCCCAAGATAGACAGAAATCTTATGCAGACAAGAGAAGGACGGACTTAGAGTTTGAAGTGGGAGATATGGTCTTTGTGAAGGTTTCTCCTTTGCGTCATGTAGTTTGATTCGGAGCAGTTGGGAAGTTGGCACCGAGGTTCGTAGGGCCCTTCCCTATCATTGAAAGAATTGGGAAAATGGCATATAGAGTGGAATTGCCCGAGAAGCTGGCCGAAGTGCATAACGCCTTTCATGTCTCGCATCTCCGGAAGTGTTTGCACAGATCCGCCGAAATGGTTGAACCAAGTATTCTTGAAGACATGGAGGTAGAGAAAGAGGCAACCTTGAGGCGAGCTCCGATTCGTATCTTGGGAACGGAGATCAAGAAACTGAGGAATCGAGAAGTCAAGTTAGTAAAGGTTCAGTGGAGTGGAGCCGATGAAGATGCAACTTGGGAAACCGAGGAGAAGGTGCGTGGGCTTTATCCATTCCTTTTTGAGGGTACATTCTCAATCTCTTTTCTTAGTTAGCATATCTTTCCTTTGCTATCCATGTTTATCTTGTTATCTCATTAACCTTGTCATGAGAACCTTAGGTAGAAACCCTTTGGATGAAACATGTATTTGAAACATGTTATGCTTGATGTTTGCCAGTGGTTGCAAGTGTTTGCAAGTGGATACTCGTGGGTGCATGATACACATTAGGCACTAAGATCGGCTCACACACTTTCATATTGCATATGCATGAGTGCTTATACTTATTCATGGCTGAAACTTGTTACGCTATCACGTGGATGTTGCATATGGATGAATGTTATGTGCACTCATGTAGAGATTATGAATTATGTTAGGAATTTGCATACATATGGACTCATTTCACTAACATACTTTGCATTAAGGAGGTTTACTGAATCAGTAACCCCCTGATTTTCGCATTAGATAAGTACATATACACACACCTTTTGCATATGATCATACATCATTTAGAATCTTTTAAGGACAATGACTGCTTGTGGATGATGTTTTGAGTAGATGGATGATGGATGGTAGGATACGCTCTTCCTAACTTGAAGATTTCGGGGACGAAATCCTTTAAGGTGGTGAGAATGTAACAACCCGTATTTTGAATAACATGTTATAACGTAAATCAATGCAGAATTAAATGTTAAAATCTGAATCCAGGGAAACGGGCTGTGCCATAGCGTTCGTCTCGGAAAAATACGCGAAATAGAGTCCGAGTTTTCGAAAATCGGAGTCCGTATGACCAAGTTATGGCCCGTCAAAGTTTTCAGAAAATTTCAAGTTCAAAAACAGTTCAAATTTGAATTCAGAATTCAAATTCAGCCCAAGCAGGACAGGCGGGAAAATTCCCGCCAGCCCCTAGTCGACTGGGGAGTCGACACACCCGGCCAGGTGGTGTCGACTGCCCAGTCGACACCCCTGTCGACTTGGTTGGTCGGCCAGTCTAGCCTGATGCACCTATTTTGGCTCCTGGGTCTTGTTTTGTTGGCTTGTGACGTGATTTGATGGCTCAGATCTGAATTAGGGTTAATCCTATGGCCTAAACTAACCTAAACTTCTATAAAAGGACCCTAATACCTAGCCTAAATCAACACAAATCATTCCTACAACTAAATTATGCCAAAATGCTTCATGGCCTTCATATCATGGCCTCCACCCTCTTCATGAAAGTTTGAGTGTTCTAAGCTAGTAAAAGAGCCGTCTTTCTTCATCAAAACAAGCATCTTTCTTCTCCAAAACAAGGATCTTTCTTCATACAAATCAAAGGAGCTTCTTGTTTCTCAAGACAACTTGGAGCTTATATTCAATTGGGGGTTTTTAGTGTTGCTATTGTGGCTTCGTCTCAATCTTGTTTTATTTTATAGTCTTCATAGCATTGTAAGCCCTATTCTACTCTTAGATTTAAACTATGAACTTAATATGACATGTAGCAAGTTGAAATGAGACTTTTGTGTTATGCTTTTCTTGGATTCCATGCATAGATTCATTCATGACCCTTTTGATCTATGTTTGTGGACCTAATGCTTACCTATCATGAACCTAGTACCACTTATGTTGACTTTTGGGTGGAAAGCTATGAGCTTTATGTGGTGATTGTGCATAAATGCAACATAGAACCCCTCATGACCTTGATATTAACTTACCATGATGCAACCTATATGCTAATCACAAGTTTATCACCCTATTTGCTAAGTTTAATGCCATACATGTGTAGATTGGAATTGGACCTAAGTGCAATATTTGCCTTGAACCTATCATTGTATGCATAGATCTATTCATGCCTCTCTTGATCTATGATTGTGGACCTATCATGAACCTAGTACCGTTCATGTTGACCTTTGGGAAAAATGTTATGAAATGGATTATGGCTTATGCATGTTAACAAACCTTAACCCCTCATGTTTCTTAACATGCATATGATGATATTGAGCCTATTTGCTAATTATGCTATTATGCATGCTTGTGGCCAAGTCATCCTTATGCTATTATGCATGCTTGTGGCCAAATCACCCTTATGCTATTATTCATGCTTGAGGCCAAAGCACCCTTATGCTATTTGATATGTTTGAGGCCAAGTCACTTTTGATGCTATCATACATGTTGAGGCCATATGCTAGTATGTTGAGCACCCTTGCCTAAAATATCACCATGTTTAACTTGTGATAGACTTTGCCACCTTATGCCCACCTTGTCATATTGTTATGTTCCCTCTTTGATCTATTTGCGTTGATGCGAATTTACGTGCGATGGGAATACGTTATGGGTAGTTGGGCAAACTTAAATAACATGAAAGCATGACTTGAAATTATGACATGAAAGTTTGACATGTGTTTATGCTTGAAAACATGAACGTGGACATGACATGTAGAAAACATGAAAGTGGCCAACTCGAGGTTGGGTTGAGTTTGTAGCATAAATCTACCCGGAACTGACCGGCTTAACTAGTGGCTACAAACAATAGGACCCAATGTGAGTAGTTGGTCACATCGCACTTAAAATCCGAGGTTAGACTAGGTTGTGGTGTAAAGCTACCCGGACCCGCCCGGCTTAACTAGTAACCACAACAAAGTCTAATGTGAGAGGTTGGGGTGCATTAAGTAAATTAATGCCACATGGTAGGGTTAAGTCATGGACCGCTTGAATACTTAACCAATTAAACACGATGGGTTGGTAGGGTTAAGTCATGGACTACTTGAATACTTAACCAATTAAACACGATGTATTGATAGGGTTAAGTCATGAACTACTTGGATACACTTGACCAACTCAATACATGGTTAGGATAGGGTTAACCACACTTAACCTGCTTGAAATCCTAGTTACGTGGTCCTTTTCAGCAGTAACCCACTTGGGAGTATCTGGATACTCTGGACTAGGCCAGGGTGGGGCACGATTACTAGACTGATTGTAAGAGACCAAAAGGGACGGCTGAATAGTGCACCAGTTAAGTTCAGGCAGACCATGGTCGTGCACATTAAGTCCGGAGTTGAACATGGGCACCGGTAGGTTTAGACGTGCGTGCTTGAATTGTGTATGTGGTTTACACCTTAGGCTGGATACACCCTAGGGTGGACCTTGCACAGTTAACTACATTCCATGATTAGGCCGTATGACACCGATACACGACGAGTTAGGCTTATAGGGAGCCGATCGACTAGACCGAGTAGTTGGACCTTGATTTTGGTCATCTCATGAGGTTGGACCAACTTTGGGCCAAGGGATCATTTCTTGTTTATACTTGACATGGGTTAGAATACTAGTACACTTGATGCAACTTAACCTTGTATATGCGATGCCACACTTGATCTATCTTGTTAACTTTTCACCATGCCAGTTATCATCCTATGTTTCATCTCTGTTTTACATGCCCAGTTAACTTTATTAATTTTTATACTAATAGTAGCTAGGACTTACCAGTCTTTTTGACTGACCCGTTTTCTTTCGCCTCTTTTCTTCCGTTTCCCCACCCCCCAGGTTCTCAGGGTGGGAACATTAGCACCTAGCTCGGATCTTTAGCTTGCTTTCTGGATAGCTCATGTACGGTTTGGACTTGAGCTCGCTATGGCTTTACCACGTCTACTTTGGGGATAGTTTACTTTATGTTATTTCCAGTTTTCAGTTTATGTTTCTAGACTTGTAGTAGTTGGAAAATAATGACTAAGTACTTTGATGTAACTTGACTATGGTTTTGAAATAGTAGTTTTATCCGCTGCTTTATTTACTCTGTTTTACTTATATGTTCTGTCTTGTGATATCTCATGCATGTTTACCTTGTCCAACACCCCTCCAAAGCCAGTGTACTTGCAAGAGTGACCCTGGCGGAGGTGGGGTGTTACACTTATGATTACAGAAAATACGGGGTGTTACACCTTATTTTGGCACGGGCTGCTAATAGTTTTGGTTTTGCAGATTTATATTCACAGGATCCTGATTTACAGCTGGAACGATACTCAGAAAGCTCTGTATCCGTGTATTACTTATAGTTGTGTATTGTATTATTTTCCGCTGCGATGTATTTAAATGTAATTTGAATCTATGATATTTTCTGCGTAGTATTTATTGATACTCTGTATATTCTTGTATTCTGATGGAATTGTTGTAATATACAATGAAACGTTCTTCCGTTTGCGTTCTATTTTGTCGTTTTCTCAAGATCATCCGGGCTTTCCTTACCGGGGAAGTTACGGGTCTTCTCAAATATCATGAATGGTTGATTTGAAATGATTGATTGTGGTTGAAATCCCAATAGGATTATTATATGGGAAAATTCGTCTGCGTACGAACTAGATATTGAAAATCCCTATTGTCAAAAGCTGCGAGGCTTTAAGGTAGAGCGAGGAGCCGTACTAGGGACGGTGCCGGTTTTAACTACCCTGCCGTTATGCTGCCGAAATTTTCTGAAATATTCTGGGGTTTGATTTGTATTTATGTGTTGAAATTAAATTCTTGTGTTGAATAAAATTCATGTGTTGAATAAAATCCAGGTGTTGAAATAAAATTCATGTGTTGAATGAAGTTCATGTATTAAATAAATTCTTTAAAAGATAAAAATAACATTTTTATCATATATATAGACTATATAAAATATTAGTGTTTTAAATAAATTGTTTTAACACCAAAAATAACATTTTTACCTTATGTGAAAACTATATAAAATAATCGTGTTTTGAAATAAATTGTTTTACAATAAAAAAATCACATTTTTATGATATATATGAACTGTTAAAAATAGTGATGTGTTGAAATAAATAGCTGTTGGATCAAAATATCGTTTTTATCAAATGTATGAAATGAATATGGTTTTAGAATCAAAGAATGAATTATATTTATATATACATATATATATATATAATAAATCGAATAACGAAGCCGCAGTTCATGTTTTGAAACCGTGATTTCAAACGATTAGTGCGGGAGATCCAACCATCGGATTTTCCCGCAACCGAAACTGTTGGGTTCGCTTTGGAAATATCTTTCCAACGACATCAACTTTTTAAAGATCCAACGGTTGGATTGTCTGTAATGTTTAATTCAAATCTGAAGAAAAACCGCGCTAGAATCGATTATATATATATATATATAATTAAATTAAATCGAATAATGACGCTGCACTTCGTATTTTGAAATCGTAACTTCAAACGATTGTACCGGGAGATCCGACCATCGGATTTTCCCAAAACTGAAACGTTGTATTCGTTTTGAAAAGATCTTTCTAATGATATGAAATTTGTGAAGATCCAACGGTTAGATTTTTAGATGTGTGTAAATCAAATCTGAAGGAAAACGGCGCCACAGCCGCGTTATGGCCTGAAGCGTCGTTTGAATAAATTGGCTATTTTTAAATGAATAAAAATAGCGATAAATCATTATAAAATATTATAAGCGATATGGAATGGAAATAAACTGAATTTACCCGATTTATTGGATATTTGATGGTTGAATGTGTTTGGCGTGAAAATTACATTTAAGAACAGAATTATTGATGTCGAATAACTTAACCATTGAAATGAATTGATTTAAATTCTGAATATACGTGAAATATTTGAAAAGGCTGAGTTAAATCTCATTTCAAATAATTGATCGGCGATAAGAAGTCGATGATGAAGACGGTGGTTGAAGACCGGAGATCTTCACATCGGTTGAATGATTACTGATGCCTTGATTGGGAGTGTAACACCCCAATGCTTCACAAATTAAAGTGTAATTAATTCTAAATGAAAGAAATAAGGGTAATGGGTTACACCATTGCGTTCGTCTCCGAATTCTGCTTGAGATAGAGTCCGAGTTTGCGTGAATCGGACTCCGTATGAAGGAGTTATGACCTTCAGAAGTTTCAGAATAAAATTTAAAAATTCTAACAGCTCAGTTTAGAATTCGAAATTCGAAAAACAGGTTCAAACTGGGCTGGGCGGGAAAATTCCCGCCCAGAGACCAGGTCGACCATGGTGTTGACCTGGCCACCCCAGGTTGACCATAGTGTCGACCTGGGTGTCGACCTGCCAATCGACCTACCTGGTCGACCTGGCTGGCTGGGTCTGGGTCTGGCTCGAATTTCTGTGGCTCGGTGTGTCACTAGGGCTGACATGTCACCTCTTGATTGGATCTTTGAACTTTGTATGGTCTAGATTCCTCCTGTCTTCATCTGACGGCTCAAAACAATTTAAAAATCTATAAATACACCCTAAGTCTCAACTAAAAATTCACACAAAAAAATAAGATGGGAGTCGTCATGCTGCCAGGAAGGAATTGAGCATAGCCGTCAAGAGAGAGAAGCTTAGAGATGAATCAAATTAAGAAGAAGATAAAAGTTTAATCAAATTAATCAACGCAACGTTGATCTACCCAAAGTAGCGCATCTCAATTTCAGAATTCAGAATCCAGAATTCAAGATTCTGCATTCGTTGTAAGTATAGTGACCTTTCAGAATATGAATAAAAAATGTGACGTGATTCGATGTAAATGAAAATAGAATTGTGTTATTGTATGAATTCTGTGTATTGTAATAATTCTGTCATGACTTGTGTATTGATATTTGTGGCATAAATTGATTGATGAAAGCCTATTGGACATTTGTATATGAAAGTATTAGCAATAGCAAGTTGTGGCAAAATCTAGTAGTTGATCCCTTTATGTTTATGATGATGGCATGGACTATGTATATTCCCTTAGTCTAAGTTAGAATTTAGGTAAACATGTTCTAGATTTGAGACCTTTTATGCCTACATGACCCAAAACCTATGAACACACTCTTATGTTTATTTGCAAGTATAATTGGATTTATGTTAGGTATCGTTTTGGTTTCACAAACTATGCAAGTTCATAAGCTATATGATTAGATGTTAAAATTGGACATTTTGGTGAATATACAACATGCTAGATTTGTGGTTGACATTATGCAAAGTTAAACATGTTTAAACCTAAGTTTGTATAAGCCTAAACTATGCCATTTCATATGTCACCTACTTAGTTATACTTTGGTTTGAATGCAAGTTCACATGACCCATATTATATGTTAGTTGAATCGCTAAATTGTAAATTCATGCGCCACACACCTTTATGTGAAATATTACATGTTCTTGGTTTCCCCTTTTTCTCAAGTTTATAAAGTTGGCCTGAATTGTGTCAAGCCCAACACATGTTATAATGTTGCGAACGTACAAACGAGGGTAATAACGTTGGGTGTAAAACATTAAGAATATAAGTTGGCATGGTTGGCACATGCCAACGGCAATGACATTCTAGAGGTATGAATTGTTATACCCAAGAATAAAGAACATGAAATTTACATATATAATTGAGAAGTAATAAAATATGTAAATTTAGAAAACACGTATGCTTAACCCGAGGTTGGATTGAGTTATGACGTAAACCCGCCCGGCTGTCCAGTAGTCACAACAATACCTATCCAATGTGGGTGGTTAAGTATTGAGCCCAATAAGGACCCAGGGTTATACAGAGCTACGGTGTAAACCTGCCCGGAACCGACCGGCACATCCAGTAACCATAGCAATACCTGTCTAATATGAGTGGTCAGGTGCTCTAAGAGGCTAAGGACAGATGGTAGGGTTAAGTTAACTATAAACACTTAACCAAATTCAACATGTTAACAAGAATTGATGGGTGGGGTTAGATAAATACAGACACTTAACCACTTAACATGTTTGACTAGAAACCCTAGTAACGAGGGACCCGTTTCAGCAGTAACCCAAGTTAGGTATCATGGTACCCTGAAACTAGGCAGGGTGGGGCACGATTACTGGGCTGATTGTAAGCGGTCAAAGCGACGGCGGTGGGTGCAACAATGTAGGTTCTAACGGGGTGCGGGCGTGCACACACTCCGGAGCAGACAAACAGGGCACTAGGGGCACCAGTAGTATAACCTATGTCTTCTAGGATTGTGTCGGGGCCGCCACCATGGGTCTTGATACACCCCATGGTGGGACCAGCATAGGTATCTACAATTCTTGGGGGCGGTATGAAACATGTTTACGCGAGTAGGAGCCGATCTTTAGAAAATGGGGATCACTTCACCCTCAGCATGGGGTGCCAGTTAAAATAAGCTCAAGTAGGTGCAGAGATATAGTGTGGGTGCGATAGCACATTCGATTCTAAACGACACTTCCTTAGCTTGTGACACTTTCATGTTTTCAGTTTATATCATTCATGCCCTTTTTCTTATTCACATACTGAAGAGTTACTAAATTTACTCAGGCTTTATGTCTGACTCTATTTTTCTTTTCGTCTTCTTCTTTCGTCCCCCTCCCCTCCCCCCAGGTCCACAGGTAGGAAACAACTCAGCTCAGTCAGATCCTTCGCAAGCTCCAAGACCGTAGACGTATGGTTTGGAACTCTTTTGCTCGGATCATGGCATTGGATATCACTATGGGGATTGTTGTTACTTTTATTTATGTTTTATGCTTCTTTAATAATCAAGACAGTAATGAGGTTGTAATGATGGAAGTATTTTGAGACAATTATGGAAATGTTTTGTTTGAACACGTATTGATGAAATAAAAGTCTGTTTGGTTTCCGCTGTTTAAAATATGTGTATTTATATCTGTCTTGTGTATATCTGTGACTTTTACTTATAAACCTCTACCAAAGTTAAGGCATTCCCTTTGTGAGTGACCTTAACGGAGGTGGGGTGTTTCAGGGAGGCATCCCAAAATATAGATAATGAGCGGTGATCGTCCAGACGTACTTGGAGATCGATGGATATACGAGGTATAAGGTGCCTCCGGTTTTGTTCAGACCCAGAACGAACTTGTAAATGGACTGTGTGTCTGACATTGGATTTTATTCTGTGCTGATTGATCTCTATTAAATATATATCTGTTTGGCGGCGGAGAATTTATTCTCTTGCTTAACGCCGTTCTCTGAGACGTACGAGCTCAGAGGTTATATATCGATAGAAATCAGTCGCATGGAGTGAACTGCCTGTGTGGCATGCCTAAGTGGCAAATGATCAAGGCTTTTGTTGAAAAGCAAAGTCTTGTGGTTGATGATCAAAGCACCGCCTGTGTGGCATAGCTTTGTGTATGACGTTGATTCGCGAGCCTCACACCCCGGTATGAACCAGAAATGGGAGAGGACATCAGGGAGGGCATGCGTTTCCATCTAGCTAGGGTGGTGTCAATGACCTACCAGCCCTGACATTTATATTATTTTCATCTGTGTGGTTGTTGCTATTGCGAGGCGCCTCGGATATATCGGTGACTTTGTGGAGCCAATGGAGTCATTTGGCTGATTTACGCCCCAAAGGGTGGGGAAACGCAGTGTTCAGGCATTTTAATCCACATCGGTGGACCGGCCCTGACGATCCAAGGGCTCACCTGTGTCTGGGTCCTGAGGCTCGGGCTAGAGAGTCTCGAATTCGGTAAGGACTATCTTTTGCCTTGGTTCATGATGGAAATCCAATTTCCAAATACGACACCGTGCGGTTTTGATTATATACCTATATATGGCGACATAGTGGTATGGGGCATTAATGTCGTCTATGATTGATACTTATGATTGAAATTGTTTTTGGAACATATAAACACTAGTAATAATATCAAATGCTTTTGTTTTGTTCGTATCAAGCATATTTTGGCCATTATAAGGTAAAACTCTATCCTCCGGTTTGCGTTGCATTGCATTATGTGATGGGAACTGAGTCTTATAATGTCCTCATTTTTATAAAAAGCATTGCAATGTTTAAAAGGTTTACTTGTTTTAAAGCACTGGCAATCCACTGGAGTAAACCCGTTCCGCAAAAGTGGTGTGGTCCTGTGATTAGCCATATTATAAAATATGTTAAGTAGATTTCTCATACTAGTCCCATGACTGACTCGTAGTTTGTTTCACTTGCAAACTCGGGTGCCACTATTTCTACATGGGCAGCCTTGTATTGAGGTTTTAGCAGACACTTTCTGGATAGCTATGGAGCTGAAGATGGATTATATCATTTATCTCTTTTTATGATGTTCATCTCCTGTTGTACATATTATGTTTTGATTCCGTTGTAGACATTTATGTATAGCTGAACTGTATTTTGTACTAAGTATGATCCTGTATACTGTGTAACTCTGATGATTATGTTTATCCAGTGTATTATTTGTACATTATCTGGTGTATTTATTTATTTCTGTTCTGTTGTTATCTGTTTATGTGTTATATTCCAAAGATTACCCTTGCCACCGTCGTACGGTGGTTTGGGGTCGTCATACACGCTTTCCTAATAATTTTAATTCCCAAAATTACATCATCCTCTCTTGGATCTTTCGTATCAAATTTAGAAGATTAAAACTTCTTAGTTTCTTTCACACAAGATATATTGGAACCAAATATTAGCATGTCATCAACATATAAACATATTATAACATAACCGTTGTTATCCGATTTGCTATAAATGCATTAACCAGCATCATTAACAATGAATCCATATGACAGTGCAAATTTATCAAGCTTCTTATGCCATTGCATGGAAGCTTGCTTCAGGCTATAAAGTGATTTTTACTAATTTGCAAACTTTCTTTTCTTGTCCTGGGGTTATGAAACCTTCAGGTTGTTTCATATATATCTCTTCTTCTAAATCTCCATTTAGAAAACTTGTCTTTACATCCATTTGATGTATAACCAAATTATGAATTGATGCAAGTGCTATTAGACAACGTGTAGAAGATATGCGAGCAACCAGAGCATATGTATCAAAATAATATACTCGTCTTTTCTTATACTCCTTATCAACTATCTAGATTTGAATTTATCAATGGATCCATTTGTGTTCAACTTATTCTTGAATATCCATTTACATCCTATAGTTTTAGCACCAGAAGATAAACCAGTTAAAACCCAAGTTGGGTTTAATATTATGGAATTCCTTTCATCATTGATAGCTTCTTTCCAGAAATTAGAATCTCTAGAACTCATAGCTTCAAAATAAGTTTTGGGATCATCATCGATGTTCATTTCATATCTTGTCACATTAAGGACTTCGTCTTGCCTTCTACGAGATATTTATGAAATTAGGACCATAGTCCTTCTCTATTCTCACTCTTTTACTTCTCCTGTGTTCAATGCTATTATCTGGTACTGGCACTTCCTTGCTGTTTTAACCAAGAGCATATTCAGTGTCATTGATATAATTAGTAACAGTTCGTTTCGAACAAGATGATCTCAATGGATTCTCAATAGTTTGATTTTCAAAGAATTGTACATCTACGGATTCTATAACTTCTAAGGTGTCAAGAATAAGGAATCTATAAGTTATACTATTAAGAGAATATCCGATAAAAACACACTTAAATTCCCTATTGCCTAACTTTGGTTGTTTAGGGTCAGGTCTTCTAATATGTGCTAAGCAACCACAAACTTTAAGCCTAATAAGATTAGGTTTTCTATTAAACCATAATTCATAAGGGAAAATATTATTCTTTTTAAGTGGTACTCTATTTAAAATGTAACATGCAGATACCATAGCATCACCCCATAGCTTATAAGGCAAATTTGAACTTATGAGCATGGCATTAACACTTTCTACTAAAGTTCTATTTTTCCTCTCAGCAACACCATTTTTTTGGGTGTATATAAGGTAGTGCATTAGTTAACTATAACATTTTGTTTGCAAAACAAAAGTAAATTAATTTGAAAAATATTACCACCCTGATCTGGATGTAACACTTTAATTTTAACTCCTTATTGTGTTTCGACTTCCGCTTTGTAAATTTTGAATTTATCAAAAGCCTCATTTTTAGATTTCATTAGATATACATATGCATATCTAGTATAATCATCAATAAATATTATAAAGTATTAGTTACCACCATAGGTGATATGACTTTTTATGTCACCCACATCACTATATACCAAATCAAGCAAACCAGTTTTCCTTTCTACAAATTCAAAGGATCACCGATGTATTTTTGCTTGAATGCATATTGCACATTTGGAGATGGAACTGAAATCACAATCGTAAATTAATCCTAATTTATTCCTATTTTTAAGAGATTTATAACTAACATGTCTTAATCTACCATGCCATAAATTAATAGAATCAACAATATAAGCAGAAGATTTCTTTATTAGATTCAACTTAACCATACCATTACAAGAATATCCTTGTCCAATAAATTGGTTGTTCTTGGACAACACTAACTTATCAGACTCATACACCATCTTGAATCCTCGTTTGTTAAGAAGGTATTCAAAAACCAAATTCTTACACACATCGGGTACACAAAATACATTGACTAATGTAAGAACTTTCCCAAAGGTGAACGTAAGTTCAACTGAGTCTTTCCCCAGAACTATTCTTGCAACTTTGTTTGTGCTAGTAACTTCGCCGTATTCTCCATTATTTTCTTTGTAAGTCTTGAACAGATTATGGTCTTCCCAAAGGATTACTGATGTAAGCCACCAATCATTATCAATGCCACTAATGGAGTTCGCCTCATGTACAACAACCATAAGCTTTTCTACGACCACATTCGCTTCCTGTTGTTTCTTCCGTAGACGACAGTCTCAGGTATGGTGGCCGAGTTTGTTATAATAGTAATAGGCACCCTTCTTTTTGTTGTTCTTGGAATTATTTTTCTTCATAAACTGTGTCTCATTATTAGGCTTCAACTTTTTAGTAATTTCAACATTATTTGCCTTAGATTGAGACTCGTTTGCAGATTATCATCTAGTTTGCGTTTACGAGAATCCTCTTTAATACTAAGATGATGTTGTAAACCGTCTAAATTATAGTTTGCGTTTACGAGAGTTCCTTTGCAGTTTTCAAGGTCCTATAAGCATTGTAGACTGGAGTAGACAATGCATTCAGGATGTGCCCTCTGCATAAAAAATCGTCCTATTTTCACTTTTTACGTTTCACCTTTAGAGAGGCATCATCTTTGTTGGTTTCCTCCGGTATCACTTCCAATCCGTCTTCCAGATATAGAACAATTTGACGATGATCAGAAAGAACTTCATTGTCTCTTGCCAGCGAGTGAAATTTTTGCTATCAAATCGCTCCAAACGAGACAAATGTTGATTCATTACCTATAGCACACTTAAACCTTCCATGGTTGATTGTATGATTTAAAAATTTATTGGGGATTTTTTCAGTTTGAAACTATTGGAGGAAGATGATTATCGTTAGACATGTCAAAATATGACCCTACCCATTTACCCATCCCATTTTACCCTAATTAAATGGGTCATAAAATGAGTCATTATAGGGTTGACCCATTTTTTAAAAGGGTTACAAATGGGTAACCCATTTAAATCTGCCAACATACGAAGTCGCTAATTTTTTTTGTAAAAACTGCCATAATTTCTTCATACTGCCCCCCGAAACTGGATGAGACTTCGACCAATAGATTCCCACCTAAATTACAGACAGTGTGAAACACTTGAAAATTTTGCTTTGTGACCGTACACTACAGACAGGTTAGATTTTCATACTTGAAATTGAACTCTACCATATACAAAATCGTTATTTTTTTTGGTAAAAATTGCAGTAATTTCTTCATACTGCCCCGGAACCGAATTAGACTTCGACCGATAGTCCGATTGATTCCCACCTAAATTATAGACAGTGCGAAACACTCGGACATATTGATCTGTGACTCTACACTGTAGTGCTCCAAGGGGACATCCAGTTGTACTTCGAAAATAACAGGCTAAATTCCCAAGACCGGATGAGACTCTACAGAGTCGCTATTTTTTTTGTAAAAACTTAGTAATTTCTTAATACAGCCCCAAGACCGGATGAGACTTCGACCAATAAGTTCTCACCTAAATTACAGACAATGTGAAACACTCGGATGTTTTATCATACAACCAAACATTGTAGTTCTCCATGGGGACTTCCTGTTATACTTCGAAAATAACATGCTATATTCTCATATTTGAACTCTGTCTACATACAGAATCGCTATTGTTTTTATAAAACTGCAATAATTTCTTCAAATTGTCTTGGAACCGGACAAGCCTTCGACTGATTGATTCCCACCTAAATTACGGACAGTACAGAACACTCAGATATTTCATCCTATGAACGAACAGTATAGCTCTCCAAGGTGATTAACATTTATACTTAGAAAATAACAGACTAATTCCCATAATTGTATATAAAAAATTGCAAACTGCATTTAGATGGGTCAAGTGGGTAACCAATTTAGTAGGTGGGTTGGGTTAGATAAAACTTTGTGTTGAATGTATCAAAATAAATGGGTCGTAAATGGGTTGGGTCAAATTTTGGTTGACCCTCATACGACCCTAAATGACCCATTTGACACCTCTAATTGCTGTACTTCAGACTTTAAGGTTCTATTGAATAGATTCTTTCAGATAATAGTTCAGCCCAGTAAGTACAAACAGGTTATTGAACTATCAACTTTCATGATTCAATAAAGACTTGGAACAACATAATCCAATTCAGAGGGACTTTAATCCCACCAAGAACGCTCTGATTTCGATTCTTATGATGTAAGAAAATAACTAGAATGAAGAGGAGAAGAAAATGATTAAATCTGCAACGTTTCTGAAATTTGTAACACCTTGGAGGCGTTATGATTGCACAGCGTCAGAAATGCTTTTCTGGGGTTGTAGATCGCTGGAGGAAGAAGATGGTAGAAAAAGTGATTTGAAACACTTTCTAGGCGTCGGTATTTATAACCAGCGGAGGTATGTACCTCTTCATGAACTAATGCGACTGTTTGTAATAATCATTTCCATTTTAGTTCAAAATGCCACATCCCTTTATTTTTAACGTTACAAATTTCAATCGTGTCCAAAAATATTTTTATTAGATCCGAGACCCATACCCGGGTCGGTCGGTCAGTCGGACGGTGGTGACGCACGTGTGGTAGAGATGCATAGTCTCTCCTTACGGCAAAGCAAACATGTGGGACCCCTAGTCCCCAACACACTTGTCTCAAAGCCCATTAAGTACCTTGAAACATTTTTTTCACTTTCATGATGTGGAACTAATCCCCACACCCTTCCTTCTTCCATTCTTGCTTCCCTCTTCAATAACAAATCTAAACCCCAAAACAAGTTTCGAAAATTTCACAACAAGGGATCCTTGATTTGGTTGCCTTATATATTAATCACTCATATGTGTCTCATCCATATAATAGTACTATGTGCCACTTATTTATGAGCATGTTTTGCCTAATATAACTCTAATCAAGAATAATACTATTACCTTTATGTTCTAGAGTATCAGTTCAAAAAAATCAATATACTTCTTAATACTGGTATCTCTAGATTCATGTACAGAGCATGTTACTCCAACTGCCAACTAAGCTCCTTCTTCAGCGTTCGTTACGCAAGATGATTTTGCATGTCTGTTTAGCAAGTTAGAAGAGACTACTGGTTCCCTGTATGCTCAAAGTCTAGACAGTGCAATGTTGAGGAATGATGTGGATGCCATGGCCAGACAATGGGAAGAGTCCAAAGGAAAAGGACAACATCTCCACCACTTCGCTAAAGGGCAGAAGGCTCATCCTTGTCTGAAGAAGGTGAATGACCACGATGTCAGAGGACACCTTATGAAAGGCCAAAAAACCTTCACCGGCTTTGATTCGAAACACTACCTTTCTGGGAAGATGTAGCAATTCTGCTCACCCATATTGATCCTAGTCTGGCTGAACCCGTTTTTACCCCGACCCGATCTCAAGCTCGCCCAGGGAACATGGTACTTCCTGGAATGCTCGTGCACCCATACTTCCACCTGCTCATCTTATGATTAACCGAGACCACAGAGGGCAGAGAAGTACCTTCTAGACGGCGGCTAAGGTGACATTGGCTGGGATGGGAGCAGAGATAGTTTGACGATCCAAAAGTGCCAAACCAGAACATGTGTCAACTAATGCATAGGTAGAAGCAATGGTAAGACAAATAATGAATGGTGGCAGAGGCTATACTAATGAGGATTGGGTAATAGATCATAGCCATACTCCTTTTACCGATGTTATATTAGAGGCATAGTTCCCGAGAAGGTTTAATCTACGCACTAGGAATCGTTATTTAGGTAGGATAGATCCGCGATAGCATTTGATGCGCTAATTGTAGTATTTGACTACAACAGCAAATCCTGAAGCTCCTATCTGTAAATCCTTCCCAATATATCTTGAAGGGATGGTAATGATGTGCTTTACCAGGCATCCTCCCCCATCAGTTCCCAACTTCAAAGACTTAAGCGAGAAGTTCTTGACTCAATTTTGATTGCGAGCATCATAGTCTAAGCACGTGATGGATCTTTCTGCGGGTAAGAAATCCCATGGAGGGACTTTGAAGGGACATATCGACTGTTTTAGTATGGCTATCGCCAAAGTGAGCAACCCTAGCCCAGAGACCATTCTAATGGCAATGGTCGATTGTGTGGACAACGACTCGGAATTCAGAAGATATTTGGTCGGAAAAACTCCTAGGACGATCGAGTTATTTTATGAAAAGGGAAACGTGTGCTTGCGACAAGAAGACACATATTTGAATCGAAAAAGAAGGTTTAGCAAGGTTGTGAAGGAGGAAGTTTAGAGTAATGCTGCTTAAATTGTAACCTTCCCATGGCATTTAAGCGACTAATACGTTTTTTCCTAAAGTGAGTTCCCCACCAACTGTAGCCGCCCCATCGGCAAAAATTTGATGTATTATGTGATGATTTCATTGAAAAAGATCGAAGTCGCGGTATTTTTTCAACTCAAGATTGGGTTTATATGTCAGGTGTTATTCCCGTAGCTTCTAGGGGTATTCATGTTCGGCCATTTCACAAAGAAAGACGGACTCTCCTGCTTGAACTGATATCTATTTTAAATCAAGCTTGAGAAAAGATAGGCTTTTGCCTTTTCCACTTAGAGATCTTTCTGAAACAGAATATAAATACAGTCCGGCGACAGTTCCGGAAAAGTAGAAGTCAATATCGGGAATCAAAATAAAAAGAATGACCACCAAGGAAAGAACGATAATAAAGGAAATAGGAAACAGAAGGAGGATGATAAGAAGTGACCCCGATTCTAATCATTCGAGAGTTATATGCCATTGAATGACATTTTAGAGAATATTTATCTCGACTCAATACATGTAATGTGATGTAGTATAAGAAGCCACCCCCAAGGGATTCTACTAGAAAAGGAACATGAAATGTAAAAGTACTATTTGTTTTACAAAACCTATGGCCATTCTATAAATGAGTGTCGTCATTTGATGGACGTGATTGAGAAGTTATTGCGAAAAGGGAAGCTTGACGATTATATGGTAGGCCTAAGGGACACGAGGCAAGGAACTCCAACCTCGGATCAAGATCAAGGGGCCCCTAGAGCCATAACCCAACAGAAGGTAAAAGGAATCATCATCAACAAAGTCGTCGGAGAACCGCATCCGGCGGGATTCAGTGCAATAACGATGGTGAAAGCTGCGAAGCATATGGATGTTAGGGAATGCAGCCCCTTGAATAAAATGTTTCAATCAAACAACAGAAAACGATGATGGACGATATTGTTTTCCGTGATAAAGAGAGTTCAGGAGTGGAAACCCCAAGCATAGACCTATCGGTAATATTGGCCATTATTGGTCCTGCCACTGTTTGGAAGGTTCGATTGATTGCGGGAGTTTCATTAATATTTTATTCAAAAAACGTTTTGATCAAATGAAGTTGGAATCGTGAGACTTAAAGCTCTATGCCGGATGGATACGTGGTTTTAATGGTTCAACTATTGAACCGATTGGCTTAGTTGAATTACCGGTTGATTTAGGTGAGGGAGATTATAACAACCCACCTTTTTTCCTGGTTTTGCTGGTAATTGAACCAACTTAAATCGCTCTTAAAGACGGATTGTTTGGGGGTACTTACACATTTGCTCAAAATGAAAAGAACTTTATCATTATCATTACAATAATATTGTATCAGAGTTACAAGAGATACATCAGAGTACATCGATTACACAGCGGAAGAGATACTAAACTTAGCGGAAGAACGCGAATGCTCCAAGACACAATAGCTCCAGCTAAAATCAAAATCTTGCTCCAATCAACTCCAAGGCTAAATCTGCGAACCAAACTACTGGGCTGCCCATGTAAAAATTATGAGCACCCAGAGTTTAAGTGTGGGAACAATAAACTCCAGGTCGGTTATGGGACTGATGTAAGAACTCAAAACCATTGTTTTTAGGGTTTATTTTAAAGTTAGATAATTCACTGGACCACGCCGCTAACGCGGAATGGGTTTACTCCATGTGAATACCCATGGATCAAAATTTGCAATGACTTTTTGAAAAATGAAGCTATTATAAGCTCGTCCCACATCACATAATGCAAGCGCACATCAAATGGGCAAGTTTTGCCTTATGATAACCAAAAATGCCTTCATACGTGAAAATCCTCTTTTACTACTATTATATAGTGTGAAAACCATTTTGCAAATAAATGTATTAATCCTAGCCAGCATAATGCCCCATCCATTATACTGACAATCCTGCCGGTAACCAGCAGGCTATACAATCAAAATCGTATGGGCTCGTAGTGGAGATTGGGTTTCCAACATGATGGTTCCTGGTACGAAAGATCATCCGTGGGATCACAAACTTTCTTGCGCGCATCATCCCAGTACTCGTGGATAACATCCAGACTCGGACTCCGTTATACTAGCCCACCATACATGAATCAGAGTACCTAACAAATAGCGTCCCAGACTGGGGACTTTATAGTACCCTTTCATCATCACATCCCGGTGCACTAAACATATGAAACAAACTTAAAAATATGACCACCAGTTTACCATCAATCCGGGGTGTGAGGTTCGTCGAGATCATGATATACACAAAGCTATGCTTAAATAAGCGATGCTTTGATCATCCACAGCTCATCCCATAACTTAAGTATGTCACATTATCCATTCACTACGCATCACTGATTTCCATCAATATATAACCTCTAAGCACATATGTCTTAGAGAAGTGTGTTAGGCAAGAGATTAAATTCTCCGCCACCAAATAGACATATGACCAGTGCTACGCAGCTAATTACAATGTCAGACACACAATCCATACATGTCAGTTCTGGGTCTGAATGAAACAACAATCCGGAATTCCTTCACATACATTTGGGCTTCTTGCCACTTAACCGATAAAAATTCATCTGCGAATGGGAGCCAGCCATTCGAGACATTCAGAAAGTCGCCCTTAAAATATGAAGGGTCCTAGTCTTCAATGCCGTCTCCAATGTCTTCAATTATTCCATAACTTCGTGTTATTATTTTGAATGGTTTTCGGACATAATTCCTATCCCGGTCTTTACAAATAATAAACGTAATTTTAAAAACACAATTATGAAACACATAAACTTTTAACCAAATCTCCTTCCATCTTGGATTTTGTTAATTAAACTTCTTTATTTTCAAATAATAACGAAATCTGTATTTAACCTTTTTCCTTTAAAACACATCCCTTAAATCAAAAATAATTTACCCTCAAAGCCTTAATTAATTATCCGTTTGATAACTTGTTATTGAAATCCTGTTTCCTTTAAAAATCCTTAATCCGCATTTCGACCATAGTTTCCAATTAAATCGATTTCCCAACATTCAATTCTTTAATCTAAATTAAAAGATTATACTTCCTTCCCAGTTTCATACTTCTAATTTTCTCAAATCAAGGATTAGATTAAATCCCATATTACAATATGAATTTACCGATTTAATCTCATCAGGTTTCAAGAATAATATTATTGAAGATTCGATTCACGACAAAACCCAAAGTAATAGATATTGAACATAAGTTACACAGAAATTATGTCTACTGATATTTGATATCAATTCTCATAATCAATGAATACTACAAGTGGAATAATGATATAATAATAATATCTTCCAGATTCCTCAAATAATATACGTTTACACCACAGAATTTCATATCAAATGTCCGAAGATAATTTCTATCCAACTTATCTCAATCAAACTAAGAAACTCGTATCTTAATTAAAAGATTTACCTAACTCTTTTACATCAGATCTGGATAGAAATACCTATCAACTTATCCTGGTTAATCTCCGTATCCAACTCACACAACAAGGGGAATAACGGAGAATTACCTTTTAAATTCCTCAAATAGTAAGAGTTATCATCTACCGAATTAATATCAAACATCCGAAGATTTATCTCCAACCATATCCAATTATTTAAAATTGAAAAACCCGTTTAAATATTAAATAAATCAATTTAAATTGCATATAAAATATTGGAAATTACTTTTAAACCTTAGAAAACATTCCCAAAATCATTTAAAATGATTACTTACAGTTCAGAAAATAATATGCGGTTTAAAAAATTTGAAATAGATTGTTTTCAAAGAAAATGTTATAACAACGTTCCAAAAGCACTACAAAAGAGTTAAAAAATAGTTATTTTGGCTAACTTGATCAAAACAACCTTTATATTGCCTAAAACCATAATTTTTCAGTTCAAAACACTTTTAAATAACTTAGAATTATTTTAGTTATGGTCGACAACTCCTCTTACAGCGACCTTTTTCAAAATGGTTTTAAACATAACTTGAAAGTTATAAATCAAAATTAAATGCTTTCACTTGTTTGGAAGCTCTTGTTAATGGAAATCAAACGTTTTTTGTTACGTGGAATTCCAATTTAAATTGGAAAAGTTATAAGCATTTAAAACTTGTATCTAAAATATGTGAATTGCCATTGTATGACAAACTCTATTTTAACCGCAATAAAAATTATCCTTCAATGCTTTAAAATACCTTAGAAAACAATTATATACTTATATAACCCATTTAAAATCATTTAAAGTAATTTACATTGACCTTCCAAATTATTTCGGGTTCAAAATTCAACTTTTATTTTTCACTTAATATTTTAAATTCCTATTTATTTCTAAATTCAAATAACTTCAAATTAACCATCTCATTCGTCGGATCAGTTAGGGATAGCCAGGCAGACCAGGAAGCTGCATTTCCAAAACCAAGCCTAGACAATATCCTCTCTGTCATCCTAGAATGTTTTGGTATTTATTTATTCATTTAAAGAAACTTTATCAATATATATGAATTCATACAAATGGTATTTCCCAAATATTAACCTTCAGTTTCAATAATTATATTGCTTCTAATTACGAAGGAGATTTGTTGATCACCAATGTGATACCAACATCACAACCATTATAAACATCCATAGCAACCATCATTAACATAATTAAATAAATCATAACTGTGCACAAGCATTATAACACTAACGCTTAATAGTGTGTGTGTGTGTGTTCTAAACTACGCTTCCATTATCCATCATCCATCATAACAAACATCAGCCACCATTAACCACTAATAATTCATCACTATAATTAAATTATTCTATCTACTAATTAAATATATAAATTTTGGTTAAAGAGTTCTCACCGAATAGCTTTCCAAATTTCCTGGTAGTCGAGCCTAGTTGAGTGAATCATCGGACAGTATTTCGGCGCACCGTCTCCATTACCAATACACACACACTAATCTCTCTCTTTATAAGGGAAGGAGGAGGAGATTGATGACAAACTTTTGGCAAGGTGGTGGTGGAAAAGAGGCAAACTTATGCCATGGAAACCATGGCCATAAGCTTTAAGAAGAAGGTGGAAAGGAGAGAATGAAATGGAATGGTAGAAAAGTGGAGAAAAAGCCTCCTTATATAGGAATGAAGGGACAAGGAGGTAATGTCACATAAGTGGGCAAGTGGAAGGCATGCATGAAAGCTTACATGCAAAAATACAAGTGTCCTTACATTTGCCTTAAGGAGGGAAAGTGAACTTTTGGTAGCATTTTCCCTTAAATGCTATGAAAATTAAGGGCAACAGTTAATTCTAACGCTACTAATTCATGTTATGGTTTGACGAATCCGATTGAACGACAAATATTATTAATAAATCCAAACTTATTAATACCACATTCTTATTCGTTAAATTTATAATTCAAATAAAATTTATCATATAACTTATCAAAATTATTAAATTTTCTTAACCATATATATTTATGTCAAATTCAAATTGAGTAACAAAAATTCCAATTTTAAATTGGTTAAAAATTCTGGATTGTTACAGAGATCGTCGAAGAGTTATGAATCCTCCTATTCCTTGTGAAAGATATTAACGCTCATTATAATGCCTTTCTAGGTCGGCCGACCCTAATATAATTCAGAGCATGTATATCTCCTTGGTGTTTGCTCCTGAAATTCTCGATTTAAGCTGGAGTGGGAATGGTCATAGGAGATCGGGTGATAGGAAGGGCATGCTATTTGGCAGAGTGGAAGGAGATCCACAGTGGAGAAGGAAAAGAACTACAAGACGCCTCCCTTCCTACCAAGAAGGCAACAACGTAGCAAGTAATGGACACATCCCAACCAGGATCGCCCAGTCATCAGTTCGAGGATATTGATCCCAGGGAAGATGAGGAGTTAGGATGTAGGAGGGAGGCACCAAACAAAGCTATGATATAAGCCCTGATCGATAATGATGACCCAATTAGGGTCTTGAGGATCACATCCCATTTGGATTCCCTCCGGACGAGGGAATTTATTGATTTTCTTAAGGAAAACTGGGATGCGTTTGCTTGGTCTCATGCTGATATGTATGGGATATCTCCATCGATTATGAGCCGTTAGTTGAGCATCGATCCAAAGTATGTTCCAGTTAACCAAAAAAAGCCCATGCTTGGCCCAGAAAGGTCAGCAGCTCTAAAAGAGGAGGTTGAAAAGATGAAGGGAAACTGATTCATTTGAGATATGATATACCCTGATTGGATATCAAATTCAGGTCCTTGTGATGAAAGCTAATGCAAAATGGCATACGTGCATCAACTTCTCAGGTTTAAACAAGGCATTCCCGAAGGACAACTTTCCACTTCCGGGAATTGATCATCTAGCATATACGATAGCTGGACACAAACTCCTTCCATTTATGGATGCATACTCAGAATATAACCAAATTCTGATGCATGTTCCAGATCAAGAACATAATAGTTTTATCACGAACCTCTGGTTGTATTGCTGTGTTGTGATGCCTTTTGGATTGAAGAATGCTGGTGCGACAAACCAACGTTTGGTTAACCATATGATCCATAACTAGATTGGAAAATCGATGAAGTGTATATGGATGACATGGTTTTGAAGTCGAAGCAATCAGCCAACCATGTTAAAGACTTAGAAGAAATATTCAATATCCTTCGGCATTACAGGATGAAACTCAACTCTTTGAAATGCTCTTTCAGTGTTGCATCAGGGAAGTTTTTGGGTTTCATCGTCAATTCACGTGGGACTAAAATCAACCCAAACCAGATTGCAGCAATTAATAGCATCCAAGAACCTCGAAAGATCAAAATGTATAGAGCTTGGCAGGAAGGGCAGAAGCTTTAAGCAGATTCATCTCTAGATATACCCATAAGTGCATTCCCTTCTTTGACTTAATAAAGCGAGGGAAACACAACTTTGAATGGACCCCATATTGTGTTGAAGCTTTTAATCACTTGGAGAGACCCTAATATTATCCAAGCCAGTAGATCATAAGGACTTGTTTGTATACTTGGCGGTCTCCCTACTTGTTGTCAGTTCAGCGCCCATCCACGTGGAAGATAAAATCCAGAGACCGGTTTACTATCTGAGCAAAAAGTTAATGGGGTTGAATGCAACTATCCAATGATTGAAAATCTCACCTATAGCTTGGTGATCTCTTCAAGGAAACTCCACTATTTTTTCCAGGCTCACCCGATCATTATATATATCGACCAGCCACTATGATAGGTCCTTCAGCGACCTGAGGCATCTTGGAGGTTACTTAAATGGAATATTGTGCTAAGTCGGTTTGACCTCACTTTCCTTCCATGAAAGTCAATATGAGGGAAAGCATTAGTTAACTTCATAGCCGAATGTACAACACCTGAGGAAGATGTCTTGGATGATGATGCAATCTTTTTTAAGACTAAGCTTGAATTGAACATTTGGAAGCTATATACGGACGGTGCTCGTAATGATCAACGTTCCGGGGCCTGGGTTGTCTTGGTAACTCCTGAAGGATGGTCGATCTATTATGCCTTGAGGCTAAATTTTCCCGCTAATAACAATGATTCCAATTATGAAGCCCTGATAGCCAGACTGAAACTCAAGAAGGAATTGGGAGTAGTTACATTGGATATTTTCTACGCCTCTCAAATTGTTGTGTTTCATGTTTAGAAAGATTGTCAGACTAAGGGACCATGACTTGCCGCTTACTTGGAATGGGTGGAAGAACCGTTGGATGGCCTTGAGTACAATAGCATTTCCCACATTCCACAGGAGGAAAATCAAAAGGCCGACAGGTTAGCCAAAATGGCTAGCTATGATAGCCCAAAGGAAACATAAATGGTTCCAAATGATAAGTTTTGAGTGCGCAGAGCATTGATCAGATGGAAGTTGATCAGATATTGGAAACCGAACCTGAAAGGGAATCATGGATGACCCCTATAAAGAATTTCTTGCAGCATGAAACCCTTCCAGAGAGGAAGAAAGAAAAGTGCACCATTGTCCGCAAAGTTTCAAGATATATTATGCAACATGGTACACTTTACAGAAGAGGATTTTCAATTCCTTTGCTCTGGTGCATCGCTAATGACGACATCAAGTGCATGTTACGAGAATTACATGAAGGTGATTGTGGTGACCACACCGAAGGGAAAAGCTTAACGAAGAAAATACCACGGTACACTATTTTTGGCCTACCGTAAATCGAGATGATCGTTGATTATTCACGACGCTTTGACAAATGCCAGTTGTTCGCTAAGATTCCTAGGGATCCGCCTAATCAACTCACTCAGATGGTTAGTCCTTGGCCATTTGCAGTATGGGGAGTGGACATCATTGGAAGCCATACGATATCCAAGAGCGTAGCAAAGTATGGAATCGTGGCACTGGATTACTTCGCGAATGGGCTCAAGTGGAACCATTAACCACAATCACGACCAAACGGGTGATCAAATTTATCATCAGAAACATCATATATTGATATGGGCTCCCCAGGACCATTATTACTGATAATGGAACCCAATTTGATAGCACAAAGTTCAAAGATTTTTGCTGACAACATCATATCGAGAAGAGATACATAGCAGTTGTGCACCCGCAATCAAATGGACAAGTAGAAGCCATGAAAAAGATCATCAAGTCCATTGTAACGAAACGAATGAAGCATGAAAAGTCCAAGTGGGTTGAATGATTGCAATTATCTCTTTGGGCATATCGAACTACCCTCAAATCAGCGACCGGTCATACTCCTTTCGCACTCTCCTCCAGCTCGGAAGCAGTCATCCTAGCAAATCTTGAAGTCCCTTCTCATAGAACGATATATTATAATCCTTTGACCAATAAGGCTCTTCTCCTAGAATCGCTGGATATGATCGATGAGAAGAGAGAGGAGGCGGACTTACATGCTTCAGTGCATGGACATCAGGTCGCCCGGTAATATAACTGGAAAGTACGACCTAGGACCTTCGAGCCTCAAGATCTCGTATTGAAGCATGTGTTTTATTCCTGGTGCTCCGGCCACCACGTGCACCTCCCTCTCCCTCGTGCAAGCCTTCCCACTTTGCATCCCATAGCCCAATACTCGACGTAGCGTGAGCTACGACAAAATACATGGAATGGGGACAGTTCGGATTTTTAGCGATTTTCATCCAATTCCGTTGTACGATAGACAAACGACTAACGTAGATGAGTCTGTTGATACGAATTGCTTTCATGCTGAGGGTTTTAGCTAAAACTGAGCGGATTACTTGAAACAATACCGACCATTGATTTACAAAACAGATGTTAGGTTTAGAAATGAGTAGAAGGAGATGCTTATGTTCCTGATATTATTTGACTCCAGAAATTTTAAAAGTATAATTAAGACGTGCTCACTACCATACATAACTAATTACTGAAAACACTATTATTTGAGTCCGAAAATTTTAGAAGTCGAATTAGGACGTGCTCCCTGTCGTACATAACAAATTACCGACATTTAGACACAGTGGAACTAGTTTCGATACCTAATTTGATTTTATGCAAAATCTATTTTTTGAAATAATATTACAGTACTAAAATTTTAAATTGTTTACCGACACATGTTTTCAACGCCTATGATCAAGTAATAAGTCTGATCACTACACAATTTGAAATGTTACGATAATTTACCATTTCAGTTCCAACGAAATTGGTTTCATTCGAGATCGTTTGCAAAATGACTATTTTTACATGTTAACGAAATCAAGTAATAATAAATCGATTTTCGAACACTCAAATTCATCAGTAATAACTAATTTTCACCATTTTAATTCAAATGGATTTATAATTAAACTTCAAATAAATTTAATTTCGTTTTAAATTCAAGATTCACAATTTTGGCTAATCCAATCTTCAAATTCTAATTTAAACTTAATTTAAATCAATAAATTTCAAAATCAGTCATTTTAATATTTAAATTCATTAAATATTCAAGTAACAAAAATTCAATTTGTTACACGTAAATAATGTTATTCTAAATGGTGAACTTCAAAAAGAAGTATAATGGAGCAATCATATAGATGCGAATAAGCTAAAATAAAATAAAAAATGGTGTGCATGCAAACTAAATAAGGATGTATATCGCCTAAAAGAGATGCCAAGAGTTTGGTTTGACAAACCAAAAGCAACTGTAGCTAAGTTGAGTTATCAATCAACAAAATTTGATACTTCTTATTTACTAAAGTATGCAACCACAACGATACTACAAAAAGGAACAATAATTAATGGATTTATTCATAAAGCATGCGACCACATCAATATTAGTGGCTATGCATATGGAAATTGAGCGAGAGACTTAGATGATAGGAAATCAACTATAAATTACTATATTTATTTTGATAGAATATCAACTATCATGCTATTCTAAAAAGCGTTCAACAATTTTTAGATCTAACACTGAAGCAGAGTTCAAAAATATAACGAAAATCATGTAGATTTAATCGATGCCAAGTGAATTTAAAATTGCAACAACTAGAGAACATAATGTAGTTCAACAACTAAAGCACTATATCAATTATTGTAAATATGATTTTACATTCAAGAACCAAACAAATAGATCTAGATCGGTATTTTAGCTAAAACTGAGCGGATTACTTGAAACAACACCGACCATTGATTTACAAAATAGATGTTAGGTATAGAAATGAGTAGAAGGAGATGCTTATGTTCCTGATATTATTTAAGTCCAGAAATTTTAAAAGTCGAATTAGGACGTGCTCACTGCCATACATAACTAATTATCGAAAACACTATTATTTAAGTTCGAAAATTTTAAAAGTTGAATTAGGACGTGCTCCCTGTCGTACATAACAAATTACAGACATTTTAAACACAATGGAACTAGTTTCGATACCTAATTTGATTTTATGCAAAATCTATTTTTAGAAATAGTATTACAGTACTAAAATTTTAAATTGTTTATCGACACATGTTTTCAACGCCTATGATCAAGTAATAAGTCTGATCGCTACACAATTTGAATTGTTACGATAATTTACCATTTCAGATCCGATGAAATTAGTTTCGTTCGAGATCGTTTGCAAAATGACTATTTTTACGTGTCAATGAAATCAAGTAATAATTAATCGATTTTCGAACACTCAAATTCATCGGTAACAACTAATTTTCAACATTTTAATTCAAATGGATTTATAATTAAACTTCAAATAAATTTAATTTTGTTTTAAATTCAAGATTCACAATTTTGGCTAATCCAATCTTCAAATTCTAATTTAAAATTAATTTAAATCAATAAATTTCAAAATCAGTCATTTTAATATTCAAATTCATTAAATATTCAAGTAACAAAAATTCGATTCTTTACACATAAATAATTTTATTTTAAATGGTGAACGTCAAAAAGAAGTATAAATGGGTCAATCATATAGATGCGAATAAGCTTAAAAAAAATGTAATGCAAACTAAATAAGGATGTATATCACCTAAAAGAGAGGCCAAGAGTTTGGTTTGACAAACTGAAAGCAGTTGTAGCTAAGTTCAGTTATCAATCAACAAAATCTGATACTTCTTATTTACTAAAGTATGCAACCACAACGATATTACAAAGAGGAACAATAATTAATGGATTTATTCATAAAGCATGCGACCACATCAAGTATTAGTGGCTATGCATATGCAAATTGAGCGAGAGACTTGGATGATAGGAAATTAACTATAAATTACTATATTTATTTTGATAGAATATCAACTATCATGCTATTCTAAAAAGTGATCAACAATTTTTAGATCTAACACTGAAGCAGAGTTCAAAAATATAACGAAAATCATGCAGATTTAATCGATGCTAAGTGAATTTAAAATTGCAACAACTAGAGAACATAATGTGGTTCAACAACTAAAGCACTATATCAATTATCGTAAATCTGATTTTACATTCAAGAACCAAACAAATCTAGATCGGTATTTTGTTCGAAAGCAAGTGACAATACGTGACCCAAACGTAAATCACTTACCCATCACTAAGTATTATAGGGCATACGTGCACAGTGCAAGAAATTTCATCAAATGAAAAGATAATTTAAAAGTAAAAGATTCAATGGGTATTTGAAGACAAGAAAGTAAACCCTAAACCTAATTGTGGGGAAGTAATAAAACAAGCTAAATTGACATGAAAGACAAAATGCATTTCTCTATGAATCGATTAACATAGCGGGATATGGACCCTTCCGACCATATTACAAACGGACTGCAATTTGTTTGTTTTTCTCTTGAAACACAGCAATAATACAGTATAGGTAATGCACTTCTATAGTTCTATTATGTCGTAATATATCAACATTACAAGCAATAAAACATCAATTCATCAATTTTCTTCAATTTCTAATTACTATTTTTGTATTATATCGAGGACGCTTGAGAATTACCTTTAATCTTTAATCATAATCATTAATTTTACTAAAACAAATATGCGTGTTTTATCCAAAAAAAAAAATTATCACCATAACAATTTTTTTTGTTTTCTTATTCCCCTCTTTATATTGTCTGGGAATCAGGCAGCACAATAGAGGCTCGCCAGTTGATTTCCAAGTATACTAAGTTGGGCAATATTGCTGCAGAATAAAAGTACCACCAACGATTAAACTGCAGAAGTAATAAGAAGACTCGGAAGTAACAAGGAAGAATCATAAACTGCAGAAGAATCATTAAAACTTCATTTCTTGATTCCATCAACTCGCACAAAAATAGTAAAACTTGGTAGTCAGGCCAAGATAACTGAAATTTTGTATTTCTTCTTCTCTTTCTTTCTATACAAATATTTATGAAAACAAGAACTGGCGTGATCAAAATAGCTACTCATTGCCATTCAACAAGAACTTCCATAGAAAATAGACGAAAATGAAAACGAACAACATCTGCAGTCAGGAAAAGCGAACAAATTCTAAACCAAAGAATCAACACAGGAATGCATCAATAGTCAAACCACAACATATGTGGAAGGTCAATTATAAAATAAGTCAATAATCGACCTGATGCCATCTCTAAACTCATCGCGTGTCTTTAACTTCATGAAAACTTGCATGGTGAAGTGACTATCGAACGCAGCATTTCCTTCTCCATCCTCTTCAAAACCAACTACTCCAATGGCTTCTGTAACTTCTTCAACAGAACCATTTAGGCCTACAAGTTTTGCCATATACTTTACGTCATACAATACTTCACTCATAAGGGATTTTGCCTTTTCCACGAACTCTTCCAGTGTTTCAGGATAACAGTTTTTGCCCATAAGGAGCTTGACCATATACCCGAAATCGTACATGGTCACAAATGAAATCCACGTATTAACCTTCCGCAAACAGCCAAGTTGATTCATGACATATCCAAAAATTGCAGGATCAACACCTTCTTCTTGGTATGCTGAAAAATCTATACCACGTAGATCTAACATGTCAAGGGATGCTTCACTTAATGTTTTGGGGCAGTACTGGGAATCAGAAGTGCTGAAATGAAAGAGCCAGATGGTGGGATGCCCTTCAATAACTGGGAGTTCTTGATTTGAATTAAAGAGAGTCATACCAAGTTGAACGATTGGGATGTTTCCAATGTGAAGCTTCATGAAATCGTATACAAGTTCAGGAGTTTCTTCGATAATGTTCTCCGCAAATTCTGTGATATAATGGAGAGACTTGCATTTGATGGAAGCAAAAGAATAGCTTTCAACACTGTCTTTTATGTGATTGCATTCGATGATCAGGTTGTATGCCCATACGTTTCTTTGTTTGATTATTCCTTCATTTTCTTGAGCCATTTTTTCAGTTTAGTGGAGGAGGGAAAACTCAGTGAACAAAGAGGAGGTAGTTGAGAATAATCTTGGATTTCACGCTGGAAGTTTATGAAAGTAAACAGTACATCACTTAACTGCCAGTTATATAGAGAAAGGGTTTCCATTGATTTACCAGGGATTGGGATGCGATTTGAAATGATTGACATGGTACATTAATTCTCCTCTGTTCTGTTAATATATTTTAAAACAGCAACCGATGTCAAGATAAATGAGATTGTTACTAATGCTCAAAAAATGGTAAGGGATGACATACTCAAAAACAAATTTCGGTATATATCCATCATTTTTCGTTTTTTCCCTTATCGGCGGCTTTTTGTCAAATCTAAGAGTGAAATTCAACTACACCCCATCGAATTTTGTGAATAAATACGGCACAGTCTTGTTGAATTTCATCCATTTCTCCGCTTAATCATTTTTAAAGTGTCAATAACAACACATTGATAAAAAAATCTATAACTTCAATGCTACAACGAAGCAAGTATAATGCATATGAACATTTAATGAGAGAGTTCCTTTCTTTATATTATCTATTTTCTTTTATTTTTTGAAATTGATGAGAGTTTAATAACAGATAAAATGTGGGATGGTTTATGTCGAGCATAACAATTACTCCAGTTTTATATTGCTTTTTTGGCAAGCAGGTTGAATTCTCTCAGCCTATTATCTCATGCACAAATATAAATACACTGTATCTCCTAAATGTTAATCTATTTGTTTCAATTTAGAAAAAAAAACATTTCATTTTACAATTTTCTCTATAATTTTTGAATCAATTATCAATAATCAAATCAAATCATTAGGATTCCTATCTTGGTAATGGAGCCTTCGAGATTAACAACAATTTGTAGATTGTGAAGACAACTCATCAAATTTGTTTATCATATGAGTTATTTTCTTTCTCATCAGAATCTAGCTTCATCACTTGAGGAAGAGAGTTAATTCAGATCATCTGTGCCAAGCCAGCGCACCAATACTCGGTTGCATCATCAAATTGTGCCTCGTCAGAGTATCAATTCTTGACTACATCAAACAATCATCATCAAACTTTTCTTTTAAATCATGATTCAAGAAAAAATGTTCAAGAAAATCATCTGAACAAAAACTGTGCCACACCAGAAACATTATCAGAAAACCAAATTCATCATTTTGTGTTACCTAGTTGCAGCAGTCCATTCTGAACATATTCTCTCTTACCTAAACTACTTTCTTGATCACAATTTTCCCACGTCTTCATCAGATTAATTTTGTAATTGCATCATGGCCAACGATAGTACATCTGTTGCATCTAACAATATTGCAAGCCCACAAGAAACTGTTGCCACCACTGATAAATTGATTAAAACCATAATCAACCCTCAGTCACAATTGATCACGGTTTAGTTAAAAGAGAATAATTGTCTCTTATGAAAACTGTTGTACAAGCGTATGGTGTTGAAGGCCTTATCATGGGGACTCTTGCTGCTCCACCTAAGTTCAAATCAGATCAAGAAAGCAGTCATTACTAACACTACACCATAATGGTCATTTGGTAACTTTTTTTTTCAATTGCCAATATTTATTTGTGTTGCATTGTAGTAACAATATTACGTGTTGCTATGTTAAAAAAGTGTTACAAAAAATACATAATTATAAAAAAATTATTGTCAACACTTATTTGTGTTGGTAGGGCTGGTTTTCCTAACCCTGGTTCCCATTTCTGTTTTCTTTCTCCAACACTTTTACAAAACACGGCCGGCTAAATAAAAAATACAAATCCCACAACTAAAAAAAACGAATCCCAGAATCGCGAAGAATCCGTTCCTCTCTATCAGGACATCGAATAATCTGGGGGTTGCATTCAATTTCCACATCAGATAATCGATTTGGCTTCAGGGAACAACTCGCAAACGATCTTTGTTCGTTTGATTCGCTAGGGCTCGCTTTGACCATTAGGGGTGGGTAACCCGTTCCTTGTCTTTGTATCTATTGCATTCTATCTCATCGTATCACATTCTGTTGCAATGGAGTTGGACCCTCATGTCGATCCGAATGAATCAGTCTTTCCACAGAGGTAAATCTTTGTCTGCTAGGCAAGAGGGCAGCAAGTTAAAAATTCTGTCTCGTAAGGAACTTCCCATATTTATCTGATGAGACATGCGAAACAAAAGAAATAATCTCCACGGTGTGAATTTGTTTGATTCCATTTTGCTCTTCGGGCTCGGGCTTTGTGGTGTAGACACTTATATTTTTGGACCATAAAACTTTGCAGTTTTCGAACCGTTTTTTTTATGGAAAATTATTTTCTGCACCGATAATTGTTTCTGCAACGGTACAAACTTTGTCCCCCGAAATTTTAGCAGATCCGATTTTTTCTCCTAAACCCTAATTTTCGTTCTATATAAACTTTTTATCTGCAGACACAAAAATATATATCGAATTCTGTTTTCTTCTAGCCTCCGCCATTAAATCTTTCTTTCAGAAAAATCGAGCAATATTATTTTCGAAAGTGCAAATCTGCACTGATTTGTTGTGCAAGCAAATCGGTTATTCTGTTTAGAGGCTGTTTTATCCTAGAGGCGGCGGCAAAGGAGCGAACTGGTTTGCACCTCTGACTAGATCGCCGAATCGTCTTCAAGAAAGCGACCTAGTCTGCGACTCAGCCATTGTTTTCCAACAAATTGAAGACGAATTTGATACAATGGATTCGAAATCAACCGTAGACGATGCTGCTCCACCCTCTGCTTTCCAGAACCCTCTCGTGACTGCTGCTCCATTCAAATTCGAAGGCTTGCATTTCAAGTGATGGCGTCAGAAGATGGAGTTCTTCCTCACGATCAGAAAGGTTGTGGCTGCGCTGACTACTGAAAAACCGCAGCTACCAGATAAACCTGACGAGACTGACGCAGCGAAGATGGCATCATGGACTGAACAGTCAAAACAACTGCAGATCTTGACTGAACAAGATTATCTATGCAAGAACTTTATTCTGAATGGACTGAGCGATGATCTGTATGATTACTATAACTCAGATGAGAAGACAGCAAAGGAGATATGGGAAGCACTGAAAAAGAAGTATGATATAGAGGAGACAGGGGCAAAGAAATATGTTGTAAGTCGCTACCTAAAGTATCAGATGACTGACGACCGATCAGTTGAGATGCAGTCTCACGAGCTGCAGAAAATAGCTCATGAGATCATCTCCGAAGGTATGGCACTGGACGAACAATTTCAAATTACTGTTATCATTGACAAATTACCCCCTGGCTTGAAAGATTTTAGAAATGTTTTACGTCATAAGAATAAGGAATTTTCCTTAGAAAGCTTGATCACGCGCTTCCGTATTGAGGAGGAGACACGCAAACAGGGTCAGAAAGAAGAGGTGTTGATTGTCAATAACAACAACACTAAAAGGACCACACCCGCTATTCTGAAACCGAATCAGAAATCTTTTAAGAATCAGAACAGGCGCAACAAACAGAATGGGAATCCGCAAGGAAACCCAAAAGGACAGCAGAAACCAGCCCAAAAGAATGATTCTGGACAATTGTTTCTATGCTACAACTATGGAAAACCAGGTCATATGGCACGAAAGTGTCGGAACAGGCCAAGCTCTACACCGTAGGCTAACCTGACTGAAGAGCCTCTTACGGCTATGATTACTGAGATTCACCTTGTTGGTGGATCAGAGGGTTGGTGGGTAGACACTGGTGCCTCTCGCCATGTCTGCTACGATCGTGACTTGTTCTCTACATACACGACTGCTGAAAATCAGAAAGTGTTGTTGGGAGATTCTCACACCACTATAGTTGCAGGGATTGGCAATGTGGAAATTAAGTTTACCTCTGGAAAGACTGTAATTCTGAAAGATGTTATGCATACTCCAGAGATTAGAAAGAATCTGGTGCCTGGCTTTCTCCTTAATAAGGCTAGGTTTACTCAAGTTATTGGGGCTGATTTGTATACCCTAACTTATAAGGGAACTTTTATGGGAAAGGGTTATGCTTGTGAGGGTATGTTCAAACTGAATGTTGAAACTAATAAAGTGACTACTTCTGCTTATATGTTGTGTGACTTTAATATTTGGCACTCTAGATTATGTCATGTTAATAAACGAATAATTCACAACATGAGCACCCTGGATATGATTCCTAAATTGACAGAATCTGAACTTGAGAAATGTGAATTCTGTACACAAGCAAAAATCACAAAGAAACCTCATATATCTGTTGATAGAGTTTCTGAACCCTTAGACTTGATTCATTCTGACATATGTGAACTTGATGGTACTTTGACTAGACAAGGACATCGTTATTTTATCATTTTTATTGATGACTGTTCTGATTTCACATATGTATACCTTATGAAAAATAAAAGTGATGCCTTTGACATGTTTAAAACATTCAAAACTGAGATTGAGAATCAATCAAATAGGAAAATTAAGAGACTTCGTAGTGATAGAGGTACAGAATATGAATCCACTTCAATTCAGGAATTCTATAAACAACATGGTATAGTACATGAAAGAACTGCACCCTATTCTCCTGAGATGAACGGTAAAGCTGAAAGGAAAATATGACATTTACCGAACTTGTAGTTGCCATATTACTAAATTCTGGTGCAGCAAAACATTGGTGGGGGAATATTTTATTGACTGTATGCTATGTTCTGAATAGAATCACCAAATCTAAGAATAAAATTTCGCCTTATGAAATTTTAAAGAATGATAAACCCAATGTCTCATATTTTAGAACTTGGGGTTGCTTAGCATATGTTCGCATTCCAAACCCTAAGAGAATAAAATTGGCTAGTAGAGCATACGAATGTGTGTTTATAGGCTATGTTATTAATAGCAAAGCATATAGATTTTATGACCTTAGTGCACATAATATAATTGAATCAAATGATGCCGATTTTTATGAAACTAAATTTCCTTTTAAATTAAGGAATAGTGGGGGCACTTCAAGTATGCCTATTAGAACAGAACTTAATGAAAATTCTGAAGCTGAACCTAGAAGACGTAAAAGAGAAAGAACCATAAAAGATTTTGGTTCAGATTTTTGTGCTTTTACTATTGAGGAGGATCCCATAAATCTCCAAGAGGCCTTATCTTCCTTAGATGCTGATTTCTGGCAAGAGGCTATAAATGATGAGATGGATTCTTTAGAATCTAATAAGACTTGGTATTTGGTAGATTTACCTCGTGGTTGTAAGTCTATAGGCTGTAAATGGGTACTTAAAAAGAAATTAAAACCTGATGGCACTATTGACAAATTTAAAGCACGACTAGTAGCCAAAGGTTTTAAACAAAAAGAAAACATAGATTTCTTCGACGCTTTTTCACCTGTTACTAGAATCACATCCATTCGGGTATTAGTCTCACTTGCCTCTATTCATAATTTGTTAATACACCAAATGGATGTGAAAACCACATTTTTGAATGGTGAACTAGACGAAGAAATATATATGGACCAGCCTGAAGGATTTGTGGTACATGGTCAAGAACATAAAGTATGCAAATTAGATAAATCATTATATGGTTTAAAACAAGCACCTAAACAATGGCATGAAAAATTTGATAACTTAATCATTTCACATGGTTTTCAAGTTAATGGAAGTGACAATTGCATTTATTACAAATCTGAGAATGACATTTGCACTATTATATGCCTTTATGTAGATGACCTACTCATTTTTGGGTCAAACATTCATGCCATAAACTCCATCAAATCATTATTAAGTGCCAATTTTGATATGAAAGATCTAGGTGAGGCGAGTGTAATCCTTAGTAATTACTAGGTCAGAAAAGGGAATTTCTTTGGATCAATCTCATTACATTGAGAAGATACTAAAGAAATATAATTACTTTGACTGTAAACCTGCAAGTACACCATATGATCACAGTGTAAAGTTATTTAAGAACACTGGTGAAGGTGTAAGACAGTCTGATTATGCGAGCATCATTGGCAGCCTTCGGTATGCCACTGATTGTACTAGACCCGACATTGCCTATGTCGTGGGATTATTGTGCAGGTTTACTAGTAGACCTAGTATAGAGCACTGGCATGCTATTGAAAGGGTGATGAGATACCTTAAACGAACCATGAACCTTGGATTACATTATGAGAGGTTTCCAGCTGTACTTGAAGGATATTCTGATGCAGACTGGAATACCTTATCTGATGATTCTAAAGCGACCAGTGGCTATATATTTAGCATCGCTGGAGGAGCTGTTTCTTGGAAATCCAAGAAACAGACTATTTTGGCTTAGTCTACTATGGAGCCTGAGATGATAGCACTAGCCACAGCTAGTGAAGAGGCAGAGTATTTGAGGAACCTGCTAGCTGAGATTCCCTTATGGGAAAAACCGATACCGGATGTGTTGATACATTGCGATAGTACAGCGGCTATTGCAAAAGTTCAGAACCGTTATTATAACGGTAAGAGACGATAAATACGTCGTAAGCACAGCACGGTTAGAGAACTGCTTTCCACAGGTACCGTTAGAGTGGATTACGTACGTAGTGAAGAAAATTTGGCAGATCCTTTGACGAAAGGACTGTCAAGAGAGAAAGTCCACAATTCTTCTAAAAGAATGGGACTATTGCCCTTAGATTGTTGAGTCACGCACAATGGTAACCCGACCTAAATGACTGGAGATCCCAAGAACTAGGTTCAATGGGTAAAAACAAGTTGTGTAGTGATAGGAGTTGAGCATGCTATTTAATAAACCAAGAAGCTTGTATTCCTGAAGTGATTAGAGGATGAGTTAATAGAAACTCTTAATGACATCTATACTCTATTTGGAGTGGAGTACCTACCTTCAGGAGTACTCTTGATAGACTCATCTTTATGAATGTGGAAATATGGCCATTTCCTATGGAGTTTTGGGCAAAACTTCTAGAGCATTCACTAAACTAAGACAGACATGCATGGCCATAAATGCACGGGCTTAATTGATTGCACTATAAAAAAAGGTTGTGTGTGGTTTGATGTCAAGAATAGAGTTCAAGACTACGTGTCACTCTAGTAAAAACTGAATCTTACTCACTATGCAAAGGTTCAAGTCGGATGACACATTTGTTTATGCACAATCTTATGGTTTTAGAAATTGCTCGAAAATATTTTTAAAAATTCAAGTGGGGGATTGTTGGAAATGTTTTACAAACATTAAGTGAATTATTAAAAATGTTGAATAAGTGTATGAATGGCTCCTATGTGTGAATAGTCCCTCATCATGGGATTATATGGAAGAGGCAAGGATTTATACTTGTCTCTAAGAAATCATGTTGGGGCCTTGGGCTCCCAATACATGCTTTGTTGTGAGGAGGGGAGACCATGCATCATGAACACCACACGCGCGCGCGACCGACCCGGTCCGGTCCGGTCCGGTCAGGCTCGGGCTCGGGCTTTGTGGTGTAGACACTTATATTTTTGGACCATAAAACTTTGCAGTTTTCGAACCGTTTTTTTTTATGGAAAATTATTTTCTGCACCAATAATTTTTTCTGCAACGGTAAAAACTTTGTCCCCCGAAATTTTAGCAGATCCAATTTTTTCTCCCAAACCCTAATTTTCGTTCTATAAATACTTTTTATCTGCAGACACAAAAATATATATCGAATTCTGTTTTCTTCCAGCCTCCACCATTAAATCTTTCTTTCAGAAAAATCGAGCAATATTATTTTCGAAAGTGCAAATCTGCACTGATTTGTTGTGCAAGCAAATCGGTTATTCTGTTTAGAGGTTGTTTTATCCTATAGGCGACGGCGAAGGAACGAACTGGTTTGCACCTGTGACCAGATCGCCGAATCGTCTTCAAGAAAGCGACCTAGTCCGCGACTCAGCCATTGTTTTCCAACAGGTACTATCGTGGATTATGTACCGGCTTCGGGTCAATAAACCATAGTTTTTTTTCTTTATGATTTAGGTTTTGTGAAATTTTAGTGTAACAAACGCCTTCTGTTATTTATGGCGCTCTTTTATTCACCTTTTCTTTTTCATAAACCTCGAGGAGGACTATGCCCTTTCTTTTTGTTAGAGGAGATGGTGTGAATCTTGCTTTCTCCACCGTTAAGAACAACATGATATTTTGTCCTTTAGCAGTGCTAGATATCAGTAGTGTTATAGATGTTGATTTTTGTAGTTTGAATGCATTTTCTTTCAAACATTTCAGATGGTTTGTCCTGACGAGTGTCAACTTTATCTTCTAGTTCGCCCAACCTTCTCAAAACTGAGGACAAGATATCAATCTCAGTGAATCCATGAGCAGGTGAAGGAGGCCAAAATCCTTCTTTACAAGGAGGATCGATTTCAAATGATGCATCCTGGTGATTTTTTTCTTCAGTTTTGTAGGTGATCCCCTTGGTAACATTTCCAATTAGTGCATGGAATATTATAAAAACAATATCTGACAACCCAAAAAAAAAAAAAAATCTACAACCGTCAAAAGCATTTGGTGAGCACCAACAAATATAAGTTTGTTTGTATTCATAATTTGGATGCAAGAAATTACTTTCTGGACAATGCACCATCAACCCGTTCTTTGATTTCTTACCACTTGTTGCGGCTATTTATTTTCTATATTTTTGCAGTATCTTCTCGAATTTTCAACAAATTTAAGAGATATACGGAATACTCCTTAACAAACTTGCTGAAAATGGTAAATGACATAGTGTAACAGTGTCGATGCACATATATATATTACAAAAAAACATCGTTCTTACCAAGCTCACAAGCATTGTGACTCCTAATCTGGTTTCATGGTGTCCTTCTACAAAAATTTACTAGAGCGGTGGTTGGATGACTTTTTTTGATGTTTCAGTGGAAGCCATAAATCATCAAAAACCTACTCCTACATTGTTTAAAATTCCTATGTATGTGATATTCATCACTATTCATAAAAGATGACTCATTTCAAAGAAGAAAGAGTTAAAAAGAAGTAAGAATGGAGAAGAGTTGTTGATTGTTAAGTTAAAATGCTAAAAAAAGCTCTCAAGTTAATATATGATGCACTTGTCTGTTGCAAACTACGCTTTCTATGAACCTTCCTCTTTCTTAATCATGTTTGCAGGAACAGGAGCAAAAGTTTCTATCGCTCTTCTCTTCTTGGTTACAGGTGCTAACAAATTGAATTTTTCATTTCTAATTATTTGTTGTTTTAATCTAGCTTCTTTTATGCTATTGAGATCTCTTTAGTCTCCGTTATTATTAATTTATCAACGCTAACTGGTACTTTGGAATTTCACTTGAAACTTATCTAGTTGTTCTTTCGGAAAAGGATATGAATAGTATGTATAAAAATTTAGGACAAACCTACGCAAAGTACATACATACAATAACGCTTTTTGATAAAAATCAATCTTAATTTCTACCCATATGTTTGTGAGTATTAAATATATAAATGAGAAAACCATAACTCATGGTCTTTATCATTATATATGTGGCTATTAATGAATTTTTACACAGCAAAAGTTTTGGAAATAATCTTGGCTTTTCAGGAAACAAATAATTGTATTGTTAAATTAGCAATTGTATTAATGAATTGAATAAAAGGCAAAATCTAGGATTCCTATTTTAGATATTCTAGATAAGCATTCCTAGAATACTCTAGAGAATGCAATGCATTATAAAAGCAAGGCAATAAAGTTGATGTATGAATGCAATCAAATTTGTAATCAAAAGGAAATCAATGAAAATTTCCTCCCCATTAAAATAAACCTCTCAAAATTCCTTCTTCTTCTCTTAAAAAATATTCCTAACAGTGGTATCAGAGCCCTAGATCCTTGCAATTAAAAAAAAAAGTGTAAAGTAATGGCTTCTCCAAGCAATACTTCAGCAAGCATCAACTCCACCTATAGCAATGTCCAAGTTCCTTTATTTGAAGGAGAAAATTATGATTTTTGGGCAGTAAAAATGGAGACTTTGTTCATCTCCTTGAATGTCTTGGAGTTCATCAAGCAAGGATATGAAGACTCAACAGCTGCGGTAGAACGTACAACAGCTCAAACTGAAGTATTAAAAAAGAAAAGAATCACAGATGTTGGAGTTCTTGGAATGATTCAAAGAGGAGTGTCAAACACCATATTCCCAAGAATTATGGGAGCAAAAACAGCCAAGGAAGCATGGGAAATCTTGCAACAAGAGTTTGAAGGGGATTCAAAGGTGAGAACTGTCAAACTTCAATCTCTAAAGAGAGTTTTGAAAATGAAAAAATGAAAGAAAATGAAAGTTTGAATGAGTATTTTAATAGGCTGTCCGAATTAGTGAATCAAATGAAGTCTCATGGAGATATAATTGACGATCGTAGAATCGTTGATAAAATTTTGATAAGCTTAACTGAAAAATTTGATCCTATGGTGGCTGTTATAGAAGAAACCAAAGATTTGTCAAACATGACCGTTCAAGGCTTGATGGGTTCACTTAGATCCTACGAGCAAAGGTTGTTACGCCGTATGGAAAAGACGGTTGAAAATGCATTTCAGTCCAAACTCACCACTCAATGCAACAATGACAAAACAATAAAACAAAATAATGGCGAGTCTTCTAGAGGTGGCAGATTTGGCAAAGGAAGAGGAAGAAATTCACGCGGAAGAGGTCGAGGCACCTATGGCGGAAGAGGAAGAGATGAAGGAACAAATAAATGGTGTGGAATTTGCCAAAAAAGCTCTCTTGAAGAAAAGGACTGTTGGAACAAAGGAAAGCGACAATGTCATAATTGCAAAAGGTTTGGGCACATTCAAAAGGAATGTGGCCTTGGTAAGCCACATAACACAGCATTTGCCGGAGCGGAAGATATGGAAGGGAGCTTGTTCTTTGCTTGTCAAAAGGCAACTGAAGAATATAAGAATATATGGTACCTGGACAGCGGATGTAGCAATCATATGACAGGCGACAAAAGTGCATTCATTGACATAGATTCTTCATTTGGTTCGAAAGTTAAACTTGGCAATGGAGAGCATGTTGAAGTTGAAGGCAAAGGCAGCATTGGAGTTGCAACAAAGCAAGGAGGTAAAGTTATTCATGATACCTTTTATGTTCCTAAATTAGATGAGAATTTGTTGAGCATTGGACAACTTTTAGAGCATGGTTATTCTCTTCAATTTGAGAATCGAGAATGTAAAATTTTTGATTCAAAAGGAAAAGTTGTTGCTGTAATAAAAATGACACAAAACAGAAGCTTTCCCCTTCATCTCAATTATGATAAAAATCTTAGCTTCATGGCAAAAAAGGAAGACGACACTTGATTATGGCATAAGAGACTTGGGCACTTAAACTACAATAGTCTCGCATTGCTTTCACAAAAGAAGATGGTGTACGGGCTGCCAACAATAAAAAAAGAAGAACATGGAGTATGTGATGGATGTGTACTTGGCAAACATCATCGGCAACTGTTTCCAAAAGAAGGATCAAGGAGAGCCAAAGAAGTGTTGGAATTAGTACACACGGATGTATGCGGTCCTATGAGCACATTATCTCATGCTCAAAACAGGTACTTTATTTTATTCATTGATGATTTGACCCGCATGACATGGGTTTATTTTATGAGACAAAAATCTGAAGTGTTTGTTATATTTAAGAAGTTTAAAGCTTTTGTTGAGAAACAAAGTGGCAGGTCCATAAAAGTTTTGAGAAGTGACAGGGGAAAGGAGTATAACTCCAATGATTTTGATAAATTTTGTGAAGAAGAAGGTGTGGAGAGGCAACTAACCGTTAGGTATACACTTTAGCAAAACGGTGTATCCGAAAGGAAGAATCAAACAGTGATGGAGATGGCTAAATCAATGTTGTTTGAGAAAGGCATGCCTAAAGAATTTTGGCCCGAGGCTGTAAATACAGCTGTGTATTTGCTGAATAGTTGTCCAACAAAAGCTGTATGGAATATGACGCCGTTTGAAGCGTGGAGTGGAAGAAAGCCTTCAGTGAATCATCTTAGAGTCTTTGGGAGTATTTGCTATGCTCAGTTTCCTAAAGAAAAAAGGACAAAGCTTCAAGAAGCAAGTGAAATATGCATTTTTATTGGCTACAGTTCTGTGTCAAAGGGCTATAGACTTTACAACTTGAAGACAAAGAAAGTAATCATTAGTAGAGATGTTGCATTTGATGAGAAGACATCTTGGAATTGGAAAAAGGAGAAAGTGGAGGATAAAACTGTTCCAGCAGTAATTTTAGAACAAAATCCAACTGCACTTGCAAATAACCAATGTGATTCATCTACACCAAGTTCTCCATCTAGCACTTCATCCTCAACAAGCCATAATTCATCATCTCCAAGCTCAACCCCAATAAAAATGAGGAATTTGGATGATATTTTTGCTAGGTGCAACTATTGCGCAATGGAACCAGAAAATTTTGAAGAAGCGGTTAAGGAAGACGCTTGGAGGAAGGCAATGCAAGAAGAGATGGATGCACTTGAAAGGAACAAAACATGGATGTTGGTTGATAAGCCAAAAGACAAAGAAACCGTTGGAGTAAAATGGATCTACAATGTGAAGCATAATCCAGATGGTTCAGTTCAAAAGAACAAAGCGAGACTTGTTGCAAAGGGCTATTCTCAACAGCCCGGTATTGACTACGAAGAGACATTCGCTCCAGTGACACGTCATGACACCATTAGAGCTTTAATATCACTTGCAGCCCAAAAAGTATGGAAGCTATATCAGCTAGATGTAAAATCGGCATTCTTGAATGGAGAATTGAAAGAAGAGGTGTACGTGGAGCAGCCTCAAGGATTTGAGATTAAAGGACAAGAAGGAAAAGTTTACAAACTAAAGAAAGCGCTTTATGGGCTAAAACAAGCACCACGAGCATGGTATAGCAATATTGACAACTACTTCATGGAGAAAGGCTTTGAGAAGAGCAAAAATGAGGCTACTTTGTATGTCAAACGGTAAGGTATGGACGGTATTCTAATTATTGCACTTTATGTAGATGATTTAATTTATACCGGAAACAATTTAAAGTTGATTGAAGATTTTAGAAAAGAAATGATGAAAAAATATGAAATGAATGATTTGGGCTTGCTGCATTTTTTCCTTGGAATAGAAATCTCTCAAGGTGATGATGGAGTTTTTATTTGTCAAAAGAAATATGCTGAGAAAATATTGAGAAAGTTTGGGATGCTTGGGTGTAATCCGGTTGATACACCGCTAGTTGTGAATGAAAAGCTAAAAAAAGAAGATGGGGGAAGGAAGATTGATGCTAGTTACTACAGAAGTCTAGTTGGTAATTTATTTTACCTTACTAATACAAGACCTGACATCATGTTTGCAGCCAGCCTACTTTCTCGTTTCATGAATGATCCTAGTCATATCCATCTAGGTGCAACAAAAAGGGTGCTGAGATATATTCAAGGCACTTTGGACTATGGGATCAAATATGAAAATAATGTTGAAACTAATTTATTTGGGTTTTGCAATAGTGACTGGGCAGGAAGTGTAACACCCCACCTCCGCTAGGGTCACTCACAAAGGGAATGCACTAGGTTTGGTGAAGCATTATCGAGGTAAACAGGCACAGAAATATTACAAGACAGAACATATATAAAACAGCGGAAGTAAAACAAATTTCATTACCTTATAAAATAAGGTCTAAAGCATTTTACATCAGAATACATCAAAAAACCTGTCTTGCAATAGTAAAGAAGCATAAAACCCTTTCATAAATTATTCCCCAAAATAAAGCGGTGAAGCAGCCATAGCCAAAAGAAGACCAAGCTATACATGATGACCTTCAAGAATAAGAGGTCCAAACTAACCAACATCATTTCCTCCTTGAAACCTGGGGGGGAACGGAAGACAAAGAGGCGAAAGAAAATGGGGTCAGTCATAAAGACTGGTAAGTCCTATCTACTTCTAGTATAAAAACAGGTAAAGGTAACATGACATGCATAAACTGAAAGTAAACATAAGGATGACAACAAGATAGATAAGCTAAACCAAGATAACTGGATGAACTACTGTAGCAAGGTAAACTAAAGTATCATGATAAACTACGGTGTCAAGAATCAAGGTATCACATCGTCAGGTTTCTATCAAGTATACTATCACAAGGTATCTGTCATGTATAACATCCCACGGTATTTGTCACGTATATTCGCTCTGCACCTCTCATACTAGTATCCCAACCCGCGTCATGTGTTAACTAGGAATGTCCCTTGCCCAATGTCATGTAATGGTCCATGAAACCCGGCCTAACAGAGGTTAAGGTCTGCGGTAGAAGAGCCAAGAGTATGCCTTGGTTGCTATGCGAGCGACCTAAAGACTGGGATGGATTAGCGTAGAGTCGACGATACTTGATTTTGCCCTGGATAGCGCGTCGTCGACTACCTACCATCTTTAGTCAATCGTGTACGAACGGAAAGGCCGAGAACCCCCAACAGACCATGTTCTTGCTATCAAGTCATGGGTGAGGTTGGCCCATAGGAAAGTGGGGCTATAGTGGGGCCGGGATGTGGTTCTCATACATGATTTTTCTTGGATTGCCTTTCAGTAGTTGAGGGAGGGGTCACGTGGGACCATAGCCACGGGTACAAAAACAGACCTTGATATCTGCATCAGCAGACGACTTAAAGCTCCCGACCGAGTTCCGTACTTCTTGATTTGCCCTGGCACGGAACTCGGATGGCACATTGAGGAACATGTGCGTCTAGACATGGAAAACGATTCACGATACATACGCGGGATAAAGGGCGCGGTTGACGGGTGGCATAATCCCTAGTTGCCCTAGGTGGCTTGAACCCAAACCGAGACACGAAAACGTTCATTAGGTAGTATAATCCCTAGTGGTCCTAGGTGACATAAATCCTAAGTGAACACGCGATGGTTCATGGTAAGAAAACATAACCAGATCAAGGGTAGCAGTCCAAAACAACTTCAAGGATAAAATGGTACTACGTTGAGGTGGTATAGATTTACATGGGAAAGCCCGTACGGCCTACGGCAAAGGACTGAACTTATACATGGAAAGAAACATACAAGTTGGGAAAACCTACATACGTTATATATTAGGTTGACATGGACCATTACATGACATTGGGCAAGGGACATTCCTAGTTAACACATGACGCGGGTTGGGATACTAGTACGAGAGGTGCAGAGCGAATATACGTGACAAATACCGTGGGATGTTATACATGACAGATACCTTGTGATAGTATACTTGATAGAAACCTGACGATGTGATACCTTGATTCTTGACACCGTAGTTTATTATGATACTTTAGTTTACCTTGCTACAGTAGTTCACCCAGTTATCTTGGTTTAGCTTATCTATCTTGTTGTCATCCTTATGTTTACTTTAAGTTTATGCATGTCATGTTACCTTTACCTGTTTTTATACTGGAAGTAGATAGGATTTACCAGTCTTTATGACTGACCCCGTTTTCTTTCGCCTCTTTGTCTTCCGTTCCCCCCCAGGTTTCAGGGAGGAAATGATGTTGGTTAGTTTGGACCTCTTATGCTTGAAGGTCATCATGTATAGCTTGGTCTTCTTTTGGCTATGGCTGCTTCACCGCTTTATTTTGGGGAATAATTTATGAAAGGGTTTTATGCTTCTTTACTATTGCAAGACAGGTTTTTTGATGTATTCTGATGTAAAAGGCTTTAGACCTTATTTTACAAGGTAATGAAATTTGTTTTACTTCCGCTGTTTTATATATGTTCTGTCTTGTAATATTTCTGTGCATGTTTACCTCGATAATGCTTCACCAAACCTAGTGCATTCCCTTTGTGAGTGACCCTAGCGGAGGTGGGGTGTTACATTTGGTATCAGAGCAGAAGGTTACCAGACTGGGCAAAAGTTTTTAAAACCTTCTGAAAACTATTTGAGAAACCGTTTACAAAGAAGCATTTTTCAAGAAAATTTTTTAAAGGCTATTCCCCAAAAGCCATTAGCACTATCCTTTGATTCCTTGATTGAATCTCTTTTCCTTTCTTTCCTCCATCTGTAGTCACAGTAGTTCTAACTGTGACTAATCTTTGTCTAGCCACGTAGGTGTTTTCCGTACGATGGAGGTGGCTCTCGAGAGACCTGTTGTCGTGGTACAAGGAAGGATAATAAGAGTAAGGATAAAGGACGCGAGCTTAAGGATAAGCAACTTGTTGGTATGGCTTAGTCCACCAAGAAGGACAAGGAAAAGATCATCGGAGAGGGCAATTGTACGCTCCCATTTCTAGGGTACCTAAAAGAGATGGTACCGTTCCTGGTAAAGGTTTAGTCGTTCTTTTCTATCATCCCGTCCAGACTTTGTCTTGATCATCGTATCATTTAAGTCTTCTTGGATAGTTGAGTCTCTGCACCTTAGTACTAGCATGGTAGAGGATCCCAGTTTTTGTCCCAAAAATCTGGTTGGAAAGTTGGTCCATTTCTTCATGACTTGTTTGGATTTGAGAATGACATGTCTCGGCTATGGATGGATTCTAGAGATAAAGTGGTCACCCAATAAGGGGTGCTATTCTCGGTTTTGGAAAGAGGGTGGTTAGACTCTCGACTCACCTTGGTGATACCCTCGAAGTCTCGTGTAACCTTTTGGGTTCTGTCATGGTTAGTTACCTAGAATCTCGGGATGCAGTTGTGGGTAATATGTTCGAATAGAATTCGCCGCTAAGGCGGATGGTTCGTTTCGCTTATGCATGAGTTATGGGAATCACCCTAGTAAGTACTCTTGGCAACATGGATTGGCGTCGGCAAACGAGATCCAGAATTCCCTAGTGAATTTTGGAGAGCTTGCATGAGTAAGTGGATACGTTTGGGCCAAGTATACTAGGGAAAGGATAAGTGAAAGTGGAATAAGAGGCGACAATGAAATGAGTTCTAACTCATATCTTGTAAATAGGAATCAAGGAGCTACGAAATCATGGAGTTAAAAAGATGGTCAAGGCACCGAGGAATTAAGATCAAGGAAACGCGACTTAGAAGACGTAAGGCTAAACACGCGCATCGTACCTCTTTTTAAAGAGTGTATCCTTGATCCCTGGTTTTTCCTGTAGAGCTTGCTCGCATGTTATCTCTTGGTGAATATCCTCTCGGTCCTGTTTTTGTTGCAAACCCCGTAGGGAGTTTACCTTGTTTATCTCCTCGATCCTATCGTGAGAACCTTAGGTAGAATCCTACGGATGTAAACATGTGTTTGAAACATGTTATGATTGATATGGTTGCAAGTGGTTGCTCATGGATGCGCGAATACACATTAGACACTAGATCGACACAATCACATTTCATATTGCATATGCACGAGTATTTATACCTGTTTATGGATGAAATTGAATGTGTTGTCATGCGGATGTTGCATATGAATGAATGGTTGTGCACACATATAGCATTTATATGGCTATGACTATTTGCATACATGTTGGATTCATGGCAATAAACATATTTTGCATTAGAAGATCATTCAGGCCTGATCATTAGCATTAGCTAAGGAACATATACACACACTTTCTTGCATGTGTTCATAAAGCATTAGAAGCCTTTTAAGGACCATGGTTGCTTGTGGATGATGTTTTGAGTAGATGGATGATGGATGGTAGGATACGTTCTTCCTAACTTGGAGATTTCGAGGACGAAATCCTTAAAGGAGGGGAGAATGTAACAACCCGAATTTTAAACAATGTGTTAAGACAAGAATCAAGGCAGAATTAAATTATAAAATATGAATCAGGATAAATGGATTGCGCCATTGCGTTCGTCTCGGAAAAATATGCGAAATAGAGTCCGAAATTTCGTAAATCGGAGTCCGTATGACCCAGTTAAGGCCCAACGAAGTTTCACGAAAATTCAAATCTGAAAACAGATTTGAAATTCAGCCCAGAAAAAGAAGGCGGGAAAATTCCCGCCAGACACACAGGGTGTCGACCCCTGGGTCGACCCCCCCCCCCTCCAGGGGGTCGACATGGGTGTCGACCCCTGGGTCGACCCCTCCCTAGGGGGTCGACATGGGTGTCGACCCCTGGGTCGACCCCCCCTTGGTCGAACCAGCGACCCGGTGCACCTGCTTCTGGTTTTGGCTCCTGGGTCTTGTTTTGGAGGCTTGTGACGATTTTTGAGGGTTCAGATCTATCCTAGGGTTTATCCTACGGCCTAAACTACTCCTAATCTCTATAAAAAGACCCTAAGCCTACCCTAAACCCTCACAAATCACTCATGCCACGAAGTGCTGCACAAATGCCAAGTGATCATGGCCTCCATCTCCAACTCCAAGAGACTATGCATGCAAATCGGATCCGAATCGAAAGGTGCAAGCTTGCTACACCAAATCGAGGCTCGATCAACGTTTCTACAGTGATTTCATGACGGTTCTTCATCAAAGGAGTCACCTTTCTTCGTCGAGACAATTCATGCTATTTCGCTAAGCCACGCTATGTAAGTTCTAGCTACTTGTTGATTCTAACGGTGGTTCTAATGTGACATGGGATAAAATGCGATGAAACATAAGTATGCTAGCTTATGTGAACCTAAGTTTGCCCCTTTTCTATGATCTATGACCTTGGGCTAAGTTGTAGCGACTTAATCATGTCATTCATGTTATGTTTAACCTAGTATATCTTGCAAGTTTGAATCTTTATCTATGAAATGTTAGCATGAACCTTTGGGAACCACTTGACTTGTGAAACATGGGCAAAAACTTGACTTTGGGGCTTATGCATGTTTGTGGCCAAATTACCTTAGAATATTATGCATGTTTGTGGCCAAATTACCTTAGAATGCTATGCATGTTTGTGGCCAAATTCACTTATGATACTATGCACATTTGTGGCCAAGTTCCCTTATGACACTATGCATGTTTGCGGCCAAATTCCCTTATGACACTATGCATGCTTGTGGCCAACCCCTATATGATAGTATGCATGTACAAGGCCAATCCCTTGATGATACCATGCATGTTTGAAGCCAACCCCGTCGTGGCATCGTGCATGTTTTGGGGTCAATGTGTACCATAGTATTTATACTATGTTGACTCGCTTTCACTCAAGTGAAAACACGATTTTGGGGTAGTTAGACAAACGTGAACGTGACGCGAAAACTTGACTTGAATGTGACATGAAAAACTTGACATGGGGTTTACATGAGAACATGACATTCATGATACATTTAAATATGGTCATGACACGTGGGAAAACGTGGAACTTGAACTAGACACGTGTGGGTTGTAAGTGTAATATGACACTAGACCAAACATGAAAGTGGCCAACTCGAGGTTGGGTTGAGTTTGTAGCATAAATCTACCCGGACCCGCCCGGCTTAACTAGTGGCTACAAACAATAGGATCCAATGTGAGAAGTTGGTCATGTCGCGCTTAAGACCCAAGGTTAGACTAGGTTGTGATGTAAAACTACCCGGACCCGCCCGGCTTAACTAGTAACCACAACAAGGTCTAATGTGAGAGGTTGAGAGTGCATTAATTAAATTAATGCCACATGATAAGGTTAAGTAAATTTGACTAGTGACACTTAACCGATATGACACGAATGGGTAGGTTAAGTGGGACCGAGCTTGATTTCTTAATGACACTTAACCATACAAGACAATTAGGGGATGGGGTTAAGTAATTTATGCTTAACTAATCCGACTTGGTAATTAGATGGGGTTAAGTAATTTAGACTTAACTAATCTAAACACGGTAATTAGATGGGGTTAAGTAACCTACACTTAACTAAGCTAAACACGGTACTTCGATGGGGTTAAGTTAAACACTTAACCAATCTAAACTTGGTAATTCAATGAGGTTAAGTAGCCAATACTTAACCAACTTAACAAGATAATTTAATGGGGTTAAGTAACTTATACTTAACCAATTATACATGATGATTTGATGAGGTTAAGTAACCTAAACTTAACCAATCTAATATGCGGACCTGATAGGGTTAAGTCAGAAGACCTTTTAAATATACTTAACCATTATAATACGATTAGTGGATGGGGTTAAGTTAACCTATACTTAACCAATCCGACTCGATAATCCGATGAGGTTAAGATAATCTGTGCTTAACCAATCTAACACGATAACCTGATAGGGTTAAGATAAACAAGTACTTAACCAAATTGACTTGATGATTGAATAGGGTTAAGTCATGAGCTCCTTGGTATACTTAACCAACTTGTAGGGCTAGGTCTTGGACTTGAATACTTAGCCAATCTTGACATGATTCATAGGCGGGCTAAGCCATGAACTTGAATAACAACACTTAACCCAATAGCCAAAACCCTAGTAGAGGAACTAGGTAGAAAATCGTAGTTAATCAAGGGTAACGGGGAGATGAAGCTAAGTGGTAAACCTTAGTTAAGTATAACTAAGTAATAATTCTTTGCCAAGGACATGGGACTAGTTCATGAATAGATGAGTAACCCGGTACGGTAGGTCATCGCTTAAAACACGAGGAGGAGCAAATTATCTGACTTAGATAGAGGCTCCAACGAACTGGGTGACGAAGCGGAAGCTTCGGGGGACGTGAGGGTACTCTTGGTATCCCTCTGTGAGGTGGCAGATGGTCCATGAAACTCGGCCTCACAGAGGTTAAGGTCTGCGGTAGAAGAGCCAAGAGTATGCCTTGGTTGCTATGCGAGCGACCTAAAGACTGGGATGGATTAGCGTGGAGTCGACGACACTTGATTTTGCCCTGGATAGCGCATCGCCGACTACCTACCATCTTTAGTCAATCGTGTACGAACGGAAAGGCAGAGAACCCCCAACAGACCATGTTCTTTCTATCAAGTCATGGGTGAGGTTGGCCCATTGGAAAGTGGGGCTATAGTGGGGCCGGGATGTGGTTCTCATACATGATTTTTCTTGGATTGCCTTTCAGTAGTTGAGGGAGGGGTCACGTGGGACCATAGCCACGGGTACAAAAACAAACCTTGATATCTGCATCAGTAGACGACTTAAAGCTCCCGACCGAGTTCCATACTTCTTGATTTGCCCTGGCACGGAACTCGGATGGCACATTGAGGAACATGTGCGTCTAGACATGGAAAACGATTCATGATACATACGCGGGATAAAGGGCGCGGTTGACGGGTGGCATAATCCCTAGTGGCCCTAGGTGGCTTGAACCCAAACCGAGACACGAAAACGTTCATTAGGTAGTATAATCCCTAGTGGTCCTAGGTGACATAAATCCTAAGTGAACACGCGATAGTTCATGGTAAGAAAACATAACCAGATCAAGGGTAGCAGTCCAAAACAACTTCAAGGATAAAATGGTACTACGTTGAGGTGGTATAGATTTACATGGGAAAGCCCGTACGGCCTACGGCAAAGGACTGAACTTATACATGGAAAGAAACATACAAGTTGGGAAAACCTACATACGTTATATATTAGGTTGACATGGACCATTACATGACATTGGGCAAGGGACATTCCTAGTTAACACATGACGTGGGTTGGGATACTAGTACGAGAGGTGCAGGGCGAATATACGTGACAAATACCGTGGGATGTTATACATGACAGATACCTTGTGATAGTATACTTGATAGAAACCTGACGATGTGATACCTTGATTCTTGACACCGTAGTTTATCATGATACTTTAGTTTACCTTGCTACAGTAGTTCACCCAGTTATCTTGGTTTAGCTTATCTATCTTGTTTTCATCCTTATGTTTACTTTCAGTTTATGCATGTCATGTTACCTTTACCTGTTTTTATACTGGAAGTAGATAGGACTTACCAGTCTTTATGACTGACCCCGTTTTCTTTTGCCTCTTTGTCTTCCGTTCCCCCCCCCCCCCAGGTTTTAGGGAGGAAATGATGTTGGTTAGTTTGGACCTCTTATGCTTGAAGGTCATCATGTATAGCTTGGTCTTCTTTTGGCTATGGCTGCTTCACCGCTTTATTTTGGGGAATAATTTATGAAAGGGTTTTATGCTTCTTTACTATTGCAAGACAGGTTTTTTGATGTATTCTGATGTAAAAGGCTTTAGACCTTATTTTATAAGGTAATGAAATTTGTTTTACTTCCGCTGTTTTATATATGTTCTGTCTTGTAATACTTCTGTGCATGTTTACCTCGATAATGCTTCACCAAACCTAGTGCATTCCCTTTGTGAGTGACCCTAGCGGAGGTGGGGTGTTACAGGAAGTATAGATGACATGAAAAGCACTTCTGGATATGTGTTTTCTCTTGGATCAGGAGCATTTTCTTGGTGTTCGAAGAAGCAACAAACAGTTGCTCAATCTTCTGCAGAAGCTGAATATATTTCAGCTGGTCTAGCTACCCAACAAGCAATATGGTTGAAGAAAATAATAAATGATTTTGGTGAGAAACAAGAAGCTGTGACTATCAATTGTGACAACAAATCAGCCATTGCTATAGCTAAGAATCCAGTCCATCATGGAAGAACAAAGCATATAGCCATCAAACATCATTTCATTCGAGAAGCAATTGAAAATGAAGAGGTGCAGCTGAATTTTTGCAAAACAAATAATCAAGTTGCTGATATTTTCACAAAAGCATTAAAGCCTGGTAATTTTAAAAGATTGCGAGATCTTCTTGGAGTTCAAAAACCAAGCTTACGGGGGAATGTTGGAAATAATCTTGGCTTTTCAGGAAACAAATAATTGTATTGTTAAATTAGCAATTGTATTAATGAACTGAATAAAAGGCAAAATCTAGAATTCCTATTTTAGATATTCTAGATTAGGCATTCCTAGAATACTCTAGAGAATGCAATGCATTATAAAAGCAAGGCAATAAAGTTGATGTATGAATGCAATCAAATTTGTAATCAAAAGGAAATCAATGAAAATTTCCTCCCCATTAAAATAATCCTCTCAAAATTCCTTCTTCTTCTCTTAAAAAATATTCCTAACAAAAAGTTACTGTCAAAAGGAACAACCATAAATCCTTTGACATGGTGCAATTATTGTACTTGAAAGTGAAACTAGTTGTTGTACAGATGTACAGCTTAACTGTTGACACTTAAATTTTAGCTTAAAAAAGTCTACGGAAATGCTTCTTTGCCCGCTTTTCATTTTGTTAAAAACTACGGTAGAGACAAGAAAATAGGAGGCCCACCCCTTGAATTACACAAATACCCCCCTGAATTCAATGCTTGTTACCCCTAAATTCCGTATTTACTCTTATTTCTTACTTTTTGACAAAAACTTTTTCGGGTATTGTAGCATTTCTCAAAAGTCTATGATCTGAATGTTAAAAAATGAATTTTCCGTGTCTACCGTGTGAACTCATGCTATGGGAAGGAGGAATTTTTTAGATTAGCATTTTATACCTTACCTGTTTTCTAACATTCTGTATGAACATCAGGAAAAGACTTAAGATGTTTTTTTACTCAATCTAGTATATGTTATCGATGAATTACTATGCTTTCTTATCATGGTTATGCCAATTAAAAATGTTCATGTTTCACAATATCAGATAAAAGCTTCAAAAAGTTAGTCAAGTCATCCTTGAGAAAAGATTAATATGAAATGTCATTCAGTAATAAATCAAGGCAAATTTTACTAAAAACAAACTACATAGAAATACAGAAACAAAGAAAACAAAATGAAAGAGAAGCTTAGTTCGAAACCTATTCCATTGGCATTTGTATCCATTTTAAAGAAAGAATATCTTAAATAGCTCGTATTTTCTTGCTTATTTCAATGATAGAATGATCGAATTATGATATATACAAAACACAAAAAATCCATTACATACTAATAATAAACACAATTTTAATGGAAGCATATTTGAGATGTAATATATATTTATAAGGGAAAAGGAATCAAATATAACTAGACTTCAAGCTTGAGTATAGTTAGACTTCAAACAGATTTGAGACATAATTATATTTTTACACATTATATAAATGCATGCTATTTCTTTTTTAGATTCCAATCGAGTTGATACTAGTTTGACTTCAATTCAACTAAGCAAATTTGTTTCTTTTGCCTCTATTTTTCCCAGTTTGTCGTAGTTACCGAGCATGCAACAACCTTTGTTAGCAAACTAACTGTGCAACTCACTGCTGAAGAACCTTGAACTATACTCCCGAAATAGTGAGTTTATTTTTCATTTTTGCTCCAAAAAAAATTTTGTAAGCATATTCTAGCACTGTATAGATGCCACACATCTTGATGTATTAAGAGGTTTCATTTTCATTATTCTCTAAGATTTTATTTAATCTACTCAAGATTTATGTTTACTAAATTTGTGGAGAAAGGTCTTTGTCATGCATTTTCCGAATTAAAAACAGATATGTTATTTAGATTCTAATGTCATCATGTAGCAATTTGCTTCCACTAGATTTCTCTTTGGGTATTATAACAACCTTTTTGATGGCCAACTATTTTGCTGGTTATAGAAGACTATAGAACAATCATTTTAGTCCCCTTTATTTCAAGCTATTATAAGCATTTGCTTGTTAACAAAGTTATTGGTGTTACTATGTTTCTCTTTCTTCCTTTGACGTGTTTGTGCATGAAAAAATCTTTAATCAGTGTAAACTTTCATTGACAATGTATTTGCATATTGTTTTCATTTTTCTATATGTTTTTTATCTTACCAAGTCAATATGTGCTTGATCATTGTAATTAATTCTCATTGCTCATCTTGAATGTCAATCATAAAGGTAACTCTCATAAAAAAGATAGTCGAATAGTAGGAATCTAGTGCATACTTGGTTTCATCCTCTTTTCAAAATTTCCAATAAGTTTCAAGCTTAGTTATGGGAAATAAAAATAGAAATAAAACATAAGTCAATACTTAATTATTATTCTTTTGAAGCTTCAACTTTCCACAAAAAATAGAACATCCGAATTTCAAATGAATATTGAAATTTAAGAAAAAAGTTCGCATTTAGTTTAGAAGTTTTAGGAAATTATTTTTACCTATAGCATGTTTTTAGCCGAATTGATACCATCATATGTCAATAGCAACACAAAAATATTAATTTAGTTAATTTAGAGTTATAGACTCATACATTTACTTTTTTATTTTGATTTATTTATTTTAATTTTATTTAATGTAAATCCATATAAAATAATAAATCTTGGTAGAGTATGATGTTTGACTTTTTGTGATATGTTTCCAAACTTAAAAAAACCCATGTTTTTTTACTTTTATTTAGAAAGTTAATTCTAAAGAAAATCTAGTTGCCATTTTTGGATTGTAAATTTCGTAGTATAAAAAATGATAGAATTTTTAGAAGTTCTGGTGTAAAAGTTTGTTTTCTTTTTTATTCTTGGAAGTGTTACTATATAGAAAAAATAATTTCTGTGAATATTTCTATCATGAAATGTGTTAATGTATTAAATGTGTAGGCAATCATTATATATAAGTTGAAAATAAAATGTATAAAATTATGATTTGAGAGAATGAGTTTTGCCATGTCAACGATGAGTGTTCGAACTATCTGTACCATATAATTGTATTGTTGTTTTTATAAAATTTTATGACATCTATAATAGTGTTATTACTTTCCAAATTAGGTAAAAAAGGAATTTTAATATTTGAGCATTTTATTTTATTTTGTTATGGTTAATTTTCTTTTGAATTTAGGTTAGAGAATAAATATCTGAAAACTTGTAGGTATTCTTCATAATAGATAAGTTGGAGAAAATAAAAATAAAAATAATAATAATATATGAATTCAAGTGCATTGGTATCACCTCACCAGCGGTGACTGAGTTAATTTTCTATTGGTAATAGAAGAGATTTACAATAAGATTCACCATACATCGCCAAATTTCGTAAATACATTTTCAGTCTTTTGTACTCTATCAAAACTTTGCATCATGTACATGTATCCTATATCAGTATATAATATTAAACAGCAGTTACTTGGTAAAGAAGATCCATCAGAGCAGAGTATTATGGTTAGAGCCCTAGAGGATATTCTTGCTGATTCCTTGCCTGTCGTTGATACAATAGTTGTTTCCTATTTGCAGATATATCTTGAATTAATACAAGATCTTTTGGCACCTAAAAGATCTAATATTTCCATTATTGAAGATTAAGGACAGGCAATGTTTCTTTACCTGGTGCTACTGTGGTTGAAATTATTGAGCTTGACCAGACCAGTTCATCAAATTAGTGAAATTAGCGAAGCTAACCGGCATGCAGCAAATACTAAGTTAGACACCGAGTCTTCCCAGATCATGCAATCTTAATGGTTTACATTCAGAGATCTTCACGACATAAAGTAGAAGCTTCCCTGCCTGCTGCTGCAACTAGAATTGATGTATCTTGCTATGATGTACCAACTCTTCTTAAAAGCAAGTTGTTAATTGTCGATCTTGCTAGATCTGAAAGAACAGATAAATCAGGTAGTGAGGGTCACATGCTTGAAGAAGCAAAATTTATTAATTTGTCAATCACTTCTCTTGGAAAATGCATTAATGCATTGGCTGAAAATAGTTCTTATATACCAATAAAAGATTCCAAGCTCACTCGACTGCTTCGTGATTCATTTGGAGAAACAACAAGAAATTCGATTATAATAACTGTAGAGCCTTCAGCTCGACATTATTCTGAGACAACAAGCAGTATCATGTTTGGGCGAAGGGCGATAAAAGTCGTTAATAATGTATAGGTAAAGGAAGAATTAGACTATGAGAGCTTTTGCAGGAACCTCCAAGGTCAAGTTGATAATGTAACATCAGAGATAGAGAGATAAGAGAAACCCAGAGAAAACAAAATTTGTGTAGAGATTAAAAGATTATGAAATTTTCTTAGCTAAAGAAGAACATAATCTTTCGTTGGAGCCTGAGAATTTTGAAAGAGAAAATGTCGTTTTAGAGTTGAAAGTCAAGAATCTGATGCAGGGGTTGGACCGACACAAAAATCAGAGCTGTCTGATGTCTAATGGAATAAGTCATCTAAAAGCGCAGCTAAAAAATGAGCATCAGCATGAATTACCGCTGGTGCTATTTGCTAACCTAGCGATGAATGGAATGAATCAAGGGTTAATAATTAGCAAAGGAGGTGCCTGTTTACTATCTAATATAGCATATGTTACAAATGATCCTCAAACTCTTAGGATGGTAGCTGGAGCAATCACAAATTTATATGTTTATGCATTGGGTGATTGTGCATCTGTAACACCCCGGATTTTTGAATAATTGAATTAACTAAATTAAAGAATAAATGTTTAGCATTGTTATAAGGTTTGTAAGCAAAAGACTAAGTAGCTCATTTGGTTGGAACATGTGACTTGCATACAAGAGGTACAGAGTTCGATCCCCGCTAACGCCATATTTTTGTTTTAGGGGAATAGCTAAAAAGCGGCTTTATGTGAACGTGGTTCAAAAAGTAGTTTAGTGTGAAAATGGTTAATTAGGAAGATAGAAATATATATAGATATTTTTATAAAAATAAAATAAAATTCAACCTAAAATTTAAGAAAAAAATTCAAAACAGCGGAAGCGGGAAGGCAAAACACCAAACCGACCTAGGTGATCTGACGAAATTTGGAATTGGTCCCGAAATTGGTCTCGGGTCGACCCCACGGTCGACTCAGGAGGTTTGGAATTGGTCACGTCGGCCCTAAATGGTCTATGACGAAATTTTATGTTTTAGGGGCTTAGGTGGCGATTTCTGGTTGGTCTGTTGACATCATTACATGGTTTCTAAGGCCTAGATGGATTCTAGAGTGATCTGACGGCTGTAAATAAATTCAAAACTCTATTAAAAGACCCATAGACTCAAACCCTAAATCAAAATTAAAACTAAAACTATGGTCATCATGCTGTCGTCTTGAACCCTAGAGCAGCCGCCACCAACTAGAGAGGAAGAACAACAAATCAAATCAGTTCTATTCAACCCTAACAACGAATCTTCTTCAAAGGAGAGCTAATACAACTTCAGAAATCAGAACTCAAGACCACTTTTGAGTTGTGAGTTCGATCGCTTTAACAAAATAATTGCTAAATTAATTATGATGTGATATACGTTGGATTATAAGTTGTGGTTGTGAATCTAATTCATATGTTTAATCATGTATGTTAACTTGATTCATATTATATGATGTTATGCAAGTTTTATATATGATGTTATGCAAGTTTCATGTATGATGTTATGCAAGATTAATATGATGTTATGCAAGTTAATATGATTATGCAAGTTTCATGTATGATGTTATGCAAGTTAATATGATTATGCAAGTTGTACATATGATGTTATGCAAGTTAATAGGATCACGCAAGTTGTATGCGAGTTATATGATGTTATGTAAGTTTTAATCTAAAATATATGCTAGTAGTTCATGATGTTAACTAGTGTCAATGAATCCCTTTTTATAATCCAATCATCTAGGTTTATAACATCAGTTTTATGCGAATATGGATGTGGAACATATGCTAGTTCGTATAAGTATTATGTTCATATGCAAGTTTAAGTGATAATTGGATTCACATATATACAAGTTCACACCTTTAAATTTTAGATCCATATTCAAGTTGACATTTTTATGTTGAAACTATGACATGCATAGTTATGCAAGTTTACACCTTTATGTAGATCAATAGTTTACCCAGGTTAACACCTTTTATTGGATCCATAGTTATGCAAGATGACACCTTTATGTTTAGGTTGACGACATACATAGTTTATGTAAGTTTGTGATAATTACCTAGGCTAGTTGGGTATAAAACTATGTTCATACATGCAAGTTCACACCTTTTAGATCTATGATTTTTGGATCCTTGATAATACAAAGACTATGCAAGTATGTTGTAATTCTTAATTGTAAGTTAGATTCAAATTAGATCTATTATTGTGTGTATGTGACTTTGTGACGTTTATTCCCTTTTTTTTAGTATTAGACTATTTGCTAGTCTAATATGTATATGTCATGTTAAGCGAACGAATGACGGGGGTACGATGGGGATAATAGTGGATACACACATATTGTGAATTTGGCATGTAATGGCCTAAAAAGGCATGTAATTAATTTTAAGGAATAAAATTAATTAGTGATGAAATTGATATGATTTATACACCATAAATAGATGAGCATAATTTAGGTGATAAATTATGGACATAAATAAATATGGAAATTTGAATAGGGAAAGTAATTCAAATTTGGGAAAAATTAATTATGTAAAATTAATTGCCTAAGACACGAGGTTGGACTCATTTGTGGTGTAAGACTGCCCGGACCCGCCCGGCAAATCCAGCAGCCACAAATGGTAGCCCAATGTGAGAGGTCAAAGGCCCAAACTAAATGCGTAACAATTGTATGGACACGAGGTTAGGCTCATTTGTAGTGTAAGACTGCCCGGACCCGCCCGGCAAATCCAGCAGCCACAAATGCCAGTCTAATGTGAGAGGTCCTACAGGGGTTACGGTAGTAATAAATTAAGAAACACTTAACCAAAGTAAAACATGTGGTGGGACATGGGGGTTAAGTGTGTGCCTTGGGTGGCATGAGGAAATACGATTAGTAACACTTAACCAAGGTAAAACATGTAAGTGGGACATAGGGGTTAAGTGGGTGCCTTGGGTGGCATGTGGAATTACTAATAAAAACCCTTAACCAAATTTAAAACATGTAAGTGGACATGAAGGGGGTTAAGTGGGATGTACTAGAGGGGACCAAGCCTAGGTGGAAAGCTTGTGTCAAGCATGGCGGGGACCCTTTTCAGTCCAGTAGCCCATTAAGTATCTTTGTGAGCTCGACCCAAGTCGAGGACGGGACACGCCTACTGGGTCTGATTGTTAGAGGCCAAAACGGGTTATCGGTGGCAACGTAAGTCCAACGGGATAACATGCGTGCGTGGGTCCGGGCTGGTAGATAAGACGTTGTTGAATCGTGTAGTTATAAGCCGTGCATTCCTTGCGTGGTATAAAGTTGCCATATTGGGGAGTGATACACCCCACTGTGGGACCTGCACGGGTATCTACGAGTTAGGGAGCCGATCGAATGGGGCAGGGTAGTGGGTACACCTAGTGGAGATAGGAGCAGACGGCACCTACGTAGTCAGCTAGGGGTACACGAAGCTACCACTATTATTAATAATTATTAAGGGGGTACACCTAGTGGAGATAGGAGCAGGCGACACCTATGACGTCAGCTAGGAGTACATGGAATTACCATTATTACTTATTGAAGGGGTACATCTAGTGAGGATAGGTGCACGCTAGGTACCTATGATAGCAACTAGAGATATACAGTCAAACATGGAGGATAGTGGGTACATCTAGTAGTACACGAAGCTATCATCGTTCTATTTAGCCAAGAGGGATCAAATTTCTAGAGTGACTAGTAGGGGTGCAGTTAGTGTTAGTACAGTACAGTACGGTAGAGTATAGTAATTATCCTATATTGATTAGGAAGCGCCATTAACGTTATCTCTGTTTCTCTTGATTGCCTTGCCATACCCATGTGGTTCACACAGTCATTACCTTATTCTCCAGCTTATATCTTATCATATTGCTTTAATAATTATGTTGTTAGAGTTATCGGACTCGCCAGACTTTATGTCTGACCCCCTTTGTTTCCACCTCTTTTCTTCCTCCCTCCCCCCCCCCCCCCGGTTCTAAGGGTGGGACTAGTACTAGTGGAGCTTGATTGGGATCTCTTTGGGAGCACTTGGATTTGGATTGCTGAAGTAAAGTTTAGCCTATCATTTTCTTTTTGGCTATCTGTAGTAGTGGGATTATGTACTTTGTTTTATCAAGATGGATATTATGTACTTGACTTTGGTTTATGGTTTTTGATGATGTAACCAATCATATTTACCTTCTGCTGCAATAAATAAAGTTTTAAATTTTCGAGTACTGCTTTATATCTGTCTTGTTGTGATTTTCGGTTCTATATTCACTTAAAATGCTCCATGGAAGTTAATGCATTCCCTTTTGCGAGTGACATTAATGGACGTGCGGTGTTGCACGTGGTATCAGAGCTGAAGGTTACCAGAACAGATAAGATGTTTTGAAAAACTAGTTTTCAAAAGCATTTTTATAAAGAAAACTTTCAAAAATATGTTTGCAGAAGAGTATTTTTGAAAGAAAGGTTTATTTTAAGAACATAATCCCCAAGAGCCATATATCCTTCCTTCGATTCTCCGTTTTGAATCTCTTCCTCTTTCTCTTTTTGAGTTCCCCCCCTCCGCATATAGATGTTTTTTCTAAGATAAATAAGGACTTCCGTACGAAGGACGGAAAAGCACTTCAAGGGACTTAGACGTTTGTAGGGCTAGAAGTTAGTCCAAGGAAGTGGAGGGCATGTTGGTACCTTTAAGATAGACGATGGGAGGAAGGTTCAAATAGCTGTTTGGTTAACAAAGGACGAAACCTCATCTTGGTGAGAGGTCACGAATATGAGAATGTGAAGAAGAAGGCTAGTTGTTTTGGAGAAATAGGACACCTTAGGATTGTCCAAAGAGGCAAGGACAAAGTACAGGATCTTCTGGAGGGTAGTTGTATTCCCTCACGGCTGGTATAGCTGATGGGGGTAGGACCGTCTAGGTTGAAATTTGGTTTTCTTTATCATCCTGTTTGAACTTTGTTTGATTCTGTCGCTTCATACTCGTTAGTATATGCTTCGTTAGTTGAAACACTGCACAAAAATACTAGTCTAGTTAAGGATCCCATCCTAGTCTCAAATCATGTTGGTGGTTCGGCTCATCCTTCAATGGTTTGTCGGGATTTGAGAGTGTAACACCCCGAATTTTCTATTAACACTAAAGTTGCTATAATATTAATAAGTGTGTAAGAGAGGGGATGTATCTAATATGAATATAAAAATATTAATAAGTGTGTAAGAGAGGGGATGTATCTAATATGAATATAAAAATATTAATAAGTGTGTAAGAGAGGGGATGTATCTAATATGAATATAAAAATATTAATAAGTGTGTAAGAGAGGGGATGTATCTAATATGAATATAAAAATATTAATAAGTGTGTGAGAGAGGGGATGTATCTAATATGTATATAAAAACAATAATAAGTAAAGGGGGATGTATCTAATATGTACATTGTAGAAAATATATATATATATTTATGACATGAATAGAAGTTTATTAATATGCTGAGTGTTTGCTGAGTCACTTCTGACTCATTGCTGAGTCAACAAGATAAACCCCATCTTGTCTGAACGGCTGCGGTTATTTCTAGGTTAAATCTAATGGCCTAAATGAATTCTAAAATCTATAAATAAGTGGGTAGACCCTAGACCTAAATCACTTGTAAAATTAGAGAAGCTACCGTCATGCTGCTGCCATGGAGTTCAGCATAGCCGTCACAAACTAAGAAGAGGAAGCCTAATCATCTACAACTAAATCTACACAAATCAAATCAAAAGATCTCTCTTTCTCTAATTCTTTTCTTTTGTTGGTGAGTATGATGATTCTCACAAGACTATTACAAACTAATTTGACTCAGTTATGAATGGATCACAAGAAAGTGATGTGATTTGTAATTGTAAATTCTATATATTGTGGATCTCTTATTATGTTATTATGCTGTCGTATGATGTAAATTATATATGCTATGTCATGCTATGTTGTAAATTCTCTTATGCTATGTCGTGCTATGTTGAGAATCATGTCAAGCTATGTTATACTATCATACTATGCCATGTTATAAATCATGCTATATTATGTTGAAAAATCATGATGTTGTTGGATCATGCTTAAAGTTATGTTTTTTTTTCTTAATTTAAATGGATCTTGTTTATGGGAATTTGCCTATTAGGTTAGGTGTACCCATAAACTTGAAACTATAATTAAATAAAACTTGATTATGGGAATTTGCCTATTGAGTTAGGTGTACCCATATAAAACCATGTTGTTAAAAACTTAGATGATGTTGATTCACACATGTTCATATGTAAGTTTATGAAAATTGATTGAGATTATATTAGGTGAATTTTGAACAAGTTGACACCTTTAGGTCCATGACATGTATAATCTATGCAAGTTGGACATATGCAAGTTTCACCCCTTATTATGATTCATTTGGTCACATATACATGTTGTTATTATGATAATCTCTTTTATGCTATGAGTTAGGCTATTCGAGTCTAACATATATTTTGCGAATAAACGTTCAAACGTGGGGTAGGGGTAATATTAGGAATTAATAAATTGGGTGCAATTTTGTAAGATTTTGCATACCATGAATGGATGTCCATAATTGAGTCAATTATGGACATTGTTAAAAATTGGAAGTAATTAATAATTCAAGTAGGGAATTATTAAAATTGGGGGAAAGTGGATTATTATTAATAATCAATGCTTAGGACACGAGGTTGGACCCGTTTGTGATGTAAACCTGCCCGGACCCGCCCGGCAAATCCAGTAGTCACAAATGTCGGCCCAATGTGAGAGGTCCTAGGCCCAAACTAAAGCATAACAGTTGTAAAGACACGAGGTTAGACTCTTTTATGGTGTAAGACTGCCCGGACCCGCCCGGCAAATCCAGCTGCCATAAATGCCAGTCTAATGTGAGAGGTCTTTATGAGGTTATGGCCTTAATGAACTAAGAAATACTTAACTAGATAATCATGTAAGGTGGGACATGGGGGTTAAGTAGGTGCCTTGGGTGGCATGAGGAATCTGGTGGTTGCCTTTAGAGGCATTTGAAATACGATTAGACTTAACCAAACACACATGTAAATGAACATGACTAAGTGGGTTAAGTGGGATGGACTAATGGGGACAAGCTTAGGTGGAATGCTTGTGGTAAATAGTGGGGGCCCATTTCAACCAGTATCCCAAAACGTATCTTTGTGGGCTCGACCCAAGTCGAGGACGGGACACGCATACTGGGTTTGACTATAAGAGGCCAAAACAGGGAGCGGTGGCAACGCAAGTCCAACGGGTTTCATATGCGTGTGTGGACCCGGGCTGGTAGGTAAGACGTTGTTGCATCGTGTAGGTATAAGCCGTGCATGTCCGTTGTATCAGGTTGCCACTTTAGGGGAGTGATACACCCCACTGTGGGGCCAGCACGGGTATCTACGAGTTAGGGAGCCGATCGAATAATGGGAAGTAGGGTACACCTAGTGGAGATAGGGGCAGGCGGCACCTATGTAGTCAGCTAGGGGTACGTAAAGCCATTGGGAAAGTTTCTAAGTGAAGCTAAGTGGGATGAATCTTTAGGGTGACTGGTGTGGTGCAGTATAGTGTTTATCCTTTAGTATTTAGGAGCGCCTATAACGTTGCCTTTAGCGATTGTCTATGTCCTTAATCTGCTCTTCATAGACATTTTCTTGTTTTCCAGCTTATGCCTTAGTCCAGTTATTTTGGTAATAGTATTGTAGAATTATCATATTCACCAGACTTTATGTCTGATCCCCTCTTTTCCATCCTTTTTCTCCCTTCAGGTCCGCAGGTTGGGCCAAGTTCTAGTGGAGTCTAGTTGGATCGCTTATCTTTTGGAAAGCTTGGACTGCTGAAGTAAAGTCCAGCTTGTTATCTTTCTTTTTAATGGCTATTCATGTAATGGGATTATGTACTTGTTTTATCAAGATAGATATTGTACTTGACATTGAATATGGTGTTATGATGTAATCAAACATGTTTTGACTTCTGCTACAATGAAATAAAGTTTTTGAATTTCCAAGTACTATTTTATATCTGTCTTGTTGTAATTTTACTGTTCTATATTCACTTAAAACCTCCATGGAAGTTAATGCATTCCCTTTGTGAGTGACATTAATGGACGTGGGGTGTTACAGAGAGTGTCTATCTTGGGCGTTGGATTTGAATGCAACGCCTTCGTCCTTGGTTTCACGGGCTATAGTTTGATTATAGGGGTGTATTGGCTAGCTAGGCGGGGTGCCATCCTAGATTGTGAAAGGAGGGTAGTTAGACTATTGATTCGTTATGGAAAGACCCTCATATTTCTTGTGACCCTAGGGGTTCAGTGATGCTTAGCTGCCTAGAATCTTCTAACGCATCCAATGATGATTGGGAGTCTGTTTGTGTGGTCCGTGAGTATGGAGACGTCTTTGATAAAGTGCGGGGTTTACCCAGAGGTGCGAAATAAGTTTTCGTACGTGCTTAATAGATTAAGCAATGCCAGTTATGTGATCAGCGGTGGTTTTGGAGTAAGACTGGCAAGGACAACCAGAGTCGGTCAAGTGCTCAATTGGTTGGCCGTCTTACTAGTATCATCTCACGTAGATCGTCTGAATTCGAAGGAGGTATCCCTTGGGTGTTGGTCTGATATTTGTTTAGGCCTTTGGGGCTTGCATTTGGGGGATGTCGAGTTCGATTAGGATGGTCTGTGTGAGAGATGGATAGTTGTGACGATTTTGCATGGGATAATATCCTGGTTTTCTCTAGAAGCAGAGAAGAGCATGCCCTACATCTTAGGGAAAGCTTAGGGACCCTACAAGCGCACCAGCTTAAAGCTAAGTTCTCCAAAATACCATTTTTGGAGGAAAGAAGTGTGGATTTTAGGGCATGTGATCTCTAGGGAAGGGTGATATGTTATGGTGGAAGACAGTCGAAAGTCCATGAGAGAAATTACCCTACACATGACCTAGAGTTGGCCGCTATTGTATTTGCGCTTAAGTCTTGGCGTCATTATCTTCTTGGCGAGAAATTCGAATTATTCACTGACCACAAATCGCTAAAATACTTATTCTCTCAAAAGGACTTGAACTTAAGGCAGCAAAGGTGGATGGAATTCTTAGCATCCTACGATTTCGAGATAGCATATACCCCTGGCAAGGGTAACGTGGTGGCAGACGCCTTAAGTAGAAAAAGGTTGTCCTTGAGTCCGTTGTTTGTTGAGCGGCGAAGCTTAGAGTTCATCTCTACGTTTGACTTTAAACCTTCCGTTGACTTTATACCTGGTTTGCTAGCATCCTTGGAGGTCAGACCTACGCTTTTGGGACGGATTGGTGAGGCACAGCGAGATGACCCACAGTTGGTTGAGTTAGTAGAGAAGCTCAAAGGAGGGGAGTCATCAAGCCATCTACGTAGGTATACCCTAGATGATAAGGGTTGGTTACGTAGGGACGGTAGGCTTTGTGTACCAAAAGACGAGGACCTAAGGAAGACCATTCTTGATGATGCACATCGTTCGAAGATGACCATCCATCCCGGCGGGGACAAGATGTACATGGACATGAGACGAGTTTACTTTTGGGCCGGCATGAAGAAGGACGTGGCAGAGTTTGTCGCTAGATGCTTGGGTGCAAACAAGTAAAAGCAGAGCAGAAGAAGCCCGGTGGATTACTACACCCATTGGAGGTCCCACAATGGAAGTGGGAAAGCGTCTCGATGGATTTTGTTGACGGATTACTGAGATCGAGGAAGGGTAACACGGGGATTTGGGTCGTGGTAGACAGACTTACTAAGACCGCCCATTTCATTCCCGTAAAGAGTAAGAGGACTGCTCCATGGTTAGCCTCCGTATACATTCGAGAAATAGTTCGTTTGCACGGTGTTCCTTCTATCATAGTGAGCGACCGCGATCCTATCTTTACTAGCGAATTTTGGAAGAGCTTGCAAAAGGCGGTAGGGACTCAGATGCATATCATCCTCAGACGGATGGCCAGACCGAGAGGGTGAATCGAATTCTAGAGGACCTATTGAGGTTGTGTGTCTCAGATTTCGGAGGTACATGGGAGGAACATCTTCCGTTGGTGGAGTTCGCATATAATAACAGCTTTCAGTCAAGCATTGGCATGGCACCGTTCTAGGCTCTTTATGGACGGCCGTGTCGTTCGCCTACATGTTGGTGGGAGTCTACAGATAAGATCTTACTTGGGCCCGATATGATTAGGGAGACTTCGGAAAAGATCGATTTGATTCGAAGGAGGATGAAGACGGCGCAAGATAGGCAGAAATCTTATGCGGACAAGAGGAGGATAGATCTTGAGTTTGATATTGGGGAAATGGTCTTTGTCAAGGTGTCTCCATTACGGAACGTCGTTCGTTTTGGGTCCGTTAGGAAGTTAGCACCAAGGTTCGTAGGGCCGTTTCATATTAAGGAGAGGATTTGGCAGATGGCGTATAAAGTGGAGTTGCCCGAGAGACTTAGTGGCGTACACGATGTATTCCATGTGTCACATTTGAGCAAGTGCTTGCACGAGACCGCGGAAGTGGTAGAGCCGAGCTTTCTTAGAGAGGTGGAGATAGAGCGTGATGCGACGACTCGGCGAGCTCCTACGTGCATTCTTGGGTCGGAGGTTTAAAAGTTGAGGAATCGAGAGGTCAAGCTAGTCAAAGTGCAATGGGGAGATGATCAAAGCAACGCTACTTGGGAGATGGAAGAGAAGATGCGTTCATTATACCCTTTTCTTTTTGAGGGTATGTCTTCTAGTTTCTCCTTTATCGCTTACCTTATACTTATCTTATCTTTAGTATGTCCTCTCGTTAGTACCTTTGACCTTTAGATAGGGTAGTCCTATGATTGAAACATGTGTTTGAGACATGTTATGTATGATGGATGCATGTGGATGCAAGTGTTTGCTAGTGGTTGCTCGTGGATGCATATACACACACTTTAGGCACTAGATCAGCTCTGTCACTTTATATTGCATATTTCATATAAATGTGTGTGCATATTTAAGCTAATGGATGTATAATGGTTGTGCTATCATATGGATGTTGCATTTTGGTGAATGGTTGTGCACACATGTAGAAATAATATGTATCGATAGGGTTCTTTCGCATACATCATGGATGCATGGCACTATCATGTTTGCATTAAGGAGGTCAACTGAATCAGTAGACCGCCTGATTTTGCATTAGATAAGGAACATATACACGCACTTTTTGCATATGTTCATACATCATTAGAAATTCTATAAGGACAATGGATGCCTATGTTTGATGGTTGAGTAGATGGTTGTTTGGATGTTAGAATATGCATTCTCCTTAACTTGGAGATTTCGGGGGCGAAATCCTTTAAGGAGGGGAGAATGTAACACCCCGGATTTTTGAATAATCGAATTAACTAAATCAAAGAATAAATGTTTTGCATTGTTCTAAGGTTTGTAAGCAAAAGACTAAGTAGCTCATTTGGTTGGAACATGTGACTTGCATATAAGAGGTACGGAGTTCGATCCCCGCCAACGCCATATTTTTGTTTTAGGGGAATGGCTAAAAAGCGGCTTAGTGTGAACGCGGTTCAAAAAGTAGTTTAGTGTGAAAATGGTTAATTAGGAAGATAGAAATATATATAGATATATTTATAAAAATAAAATAAAATTTAAGAAAAAAATTCAAACAGCGGAAGCGGGAAGGCAAAACACCAAACCGACCTATTTTATGGGTCGACCCACCGCTGGGTCGACCCCAGGGTCGACTCAGGAGTTTTGGAATTGGTCCCATCGGCCGTAAATGGTCTATGATGAAATTTTATCTTTTAGGGCTTAGGTGGCGATTTCTGGTTGGTCTGTTGACATCATTACTTGGTTTCTAAGGCCTAGAAGGATTCTAGAGCGATCTGATGGCTGTAAATAAATTCAAAACTCTATAAAAAGACCCATAGACTCAAACCCTAAATCAAAATTAAAACTAAAACTATGGCCATCGTGCTGTCGTCTTGAACCCTAGAGCAGCCGCCACCAATTAGAGAGGAAGAACAGCAAATCAAATCAGTTCTATTCAACCCTAACAACGAATCTTCTTCAAAGGAGAGCTAATACAACTTCAGAATTCAGAATTCAGAACTCAAGACCGCTTTTGAGTTGTGAGTTCGATCACTTTAACAAAATAATTGCTAAATTATTTATGATGTGATATACGTTGGATTATAAGTTGTGGTTGTGAATCTAATTCATATGTTTAATCATGTATGTTAACTTGATTCATATTATATGATGTTATGCAAGTTTTATATATGATGTTATGCAAGTTTCATGTATGATGATATGCAAGATTAATATGATGTTATGCAAGTTAGTATGATTAGGCAAGTTTCATGTATGATGTTATGCAAGTTAATATGATTATGCAAGTTGTACATATGATGTTATGCAAGTTAATAGGATCACGCAAGTTGTATGCGAGTTATATGATGTTATGTAAGTTTGGATCTAAAATATATGCTAGTAGTTCATGATGTTAACTAGTGTCAATGAATCCCTTTTTATAATCCAATCACCTAGGTTTATAACATCAGTTTTTTTGCGAATATGGATGTGGAACATATGCTAGTTCGTATAAGTATTATGTTCATATGCAAGTTTAAGTTATAATTGGATTCACATATATACAAGTTCACACCTTTAAAGTTTAGATCCATATTCAAGTTGACATTTTTATGTTGAAACTATGACATGCATAGTTATGCAAGTTTACACCTTTATGTGGATCCATAGTTTACTCAGGTTAACAACTTTTATTGGATCCATAGTTACGCAAGATGACACCTTTATGTTTAGGTTGACGACATACATAGTTTATGTAAGTTTGTGATAATTACCTAGGCTAGTTGGGTGTAAAACTATGTTCATACATGCAAGTACACACCTTTTAGATCTATGATTTTTGGTTCCTTGATAATACAAAGACTATGCAAGTATGTTGTGATTCTTAATTGCAAGTTAGATGCAAATTAGATCTATTATTGTGTGTATGTGACTTTGTGACGTTTATTCCATTTTTTTTAGTATTAGACTATTTGCTAGTCTAATATGTATATGTCATGTTAAGCGAACGAATGACAGGGGTACGATGGGGATAATAGTGGATACACACATATTGTGAATTTGGCATGTAATGGCCTAAAAAGGCATGTAATTAATTTTAAGGAATAAAATTAATTAGTGATGAAATTGGTATAATTTATATACCATAAATAGATGAGCATAATTTAGGTGATAAATTATGGACATAAATAAATATGGAAATTTGAATAGGGAAAGTAATTCAAATTTGGGGAAAATTAATTATGTATAATTAATTGCCTAAGACATGAGGTTGGACTCATTTGTGGTGTAAGACTGCCCGGACCCGCCCGGCAAATCCAGCAGCCACAAATGGTAGCCCAATGTGAGAGGTCAAAGGCCCAAACTAAATGCGTAACAATTGTATGGACACGAGGTTAGGCTCGTTTGTGGTGTAAGACTGCCCGGACCCGCCCGGCAAATCCAGCAGCTACAAATGCCAGTCTAATGTGAGAGGTCCTACAGGGGTTACGGTAGTAATAAATTAAGAAACACTTAACCAAAGTAAAACATGTGGTGGGACATGGGGGTTAAGTGTGTGCCTTGGGTGGCATGAGGAAATACGATTAGTAACACTTAACCAAGGTAAAACATGTAAGCGGGACATAGGGGTTAAGTGGGTGCCTTGGGTGGCATGTGGAATTACTAATAGAAACCCTTAACCAAATTTAAAACATGTAAGTGGACATGAATGGGGTTAAGTGGGATGTACTAGAGGGGACCAAGCCTAGGTGGAAAGCTTGTGTCAAGCATGGGGGGCCCTTTTCAGTCCAGTAGCCCATTAAGTATCTTTGTGAGCTCGACCCAAGTCGAGGACGGGACATGCCTACTGGGTCTGATTGTTAGAGGTCAAAACGGGTTAACGGTGGCAATACAAGTCCAACGGGGTCACATGCGTGCGTGGGTCCGGGATGGTAGGTAAGACGTTGTTGCATCGTGTAGTTATAAGTCGTGCATTCCTTTCATGATATAAGGTTGCCATATTGGGGAGTGATACACCCCATTGTGGGACCTGCACGGGTATCTACGAGTTAGGGAGCCGATCGAATGGGGGCAGGGTTGTGGGTACACCTAGTGGAGATAGGAACAGACGGCACCTATGTAGTCAGCTAGGGGTACACGAAGCTACCACTATTATTAGTAATTATTAAGGGGGAACACCTAGTGGAGATAGGAGCAGGCGGCACCTATGACGTCAGCTAGGAGTACATGGAATTACCATTATTACTTATTGAAGGGGTACATCTAGTGGGGATAGGTACATGCTGGGTACCTATGATAGCAACTAGAGATATACAGTCAAACATGGAGGATAGTGGGTACATCTAGTAGTACACGAACCTATCATCGTTCTATTTAGCCAAGAGGGATCAAATTTCTAGAGTGACTAGTAGGGGTGCAGTTAGTGTTAGTACAGTACAGTACGGTACAGTATAGTAATTATCCTATATTGATTAGGGAGCGCCATTAAGGTTATCTCTGTTTCTCTTGATTGCCTTGCCATACCCATGTGGTTCACACAGTCATTACCTTATTCTCCAGCTTATATCTTATCATATTGCTTTAATAATTATGTTGTTAGAGTTATCGGACTCGCCAGACTTTATGTCTGACCCCCTTTGTTTCCACCTCTTTTCTTCCTTCCCCCCCCTGCCCCCTCCCCCTCAAGGTTCTAAGGGTGGGACTAGTACTAATGGAGCTTGATTGGGATCTCTTTGGGAGCACTTGGATTTGGATTGCTGAAGTAAAGTTCAACCTATCATTTTCTTTATGGCTATTTGTAGTAGTGGGATTATGTACTTTGTTTTATCAAGATGGATATTATGTACTTGACTTTGGTTTATGGTTTTTGATGATGTAACCAAACATATTTACCTTCTGCTGCAATAAATAAAGTTTTAAATTTTCAAGTACTGCTTTATATCTGTTTTGTTGTGATTTTCTGTTCTATATTCACTTAAAATGCTCCATGGAAGTTAATGCATTCCCTTTGCGAGTGACATTAATGGACGTGGGATGTTACAGCATCTATAAATCAACAAAAAATCATGGTAGGTTTATTGTACTAATATTTCAACAACCCCTCTAATTTCCCTTTTTCATTTGTGGATTGACATGTTTTTGTCATCAATTTTCCATCATTTCAACACTTATTTCTTATTATAAAAGTTAATTATTTTAACTATAGTTTATATTCAGAAGATTACAATATTCTACATTTTTTGCATGCTTCTTCATTCAGTTCACTTTCATTTAGTTCATTCAAAATATAACATTTATTGGCTCAAGTATAATATAAGAATTCTTGCATTTGATGATTCTGAAAAATGACAATTTCTTAATGTAAAAAATAGACGATTCAGTTCATATGCTCAGTTTCGTCGAAACTTGAGCCAGAAAAGTTCGGTTTAGAAACTGAGTCTTCAACTCAAAACTGAGCCTTTTGGCTAAGTTGCGAGTCAAAACCGAGCTTGACTCAGTTTAAAAACTGAGCCTTTCAGCTCGGTTTTGAGTTGAAATTGAGCCGAAATGCTTAGTTTCTAAACTGAGCCAGGCTCAGTTTAAAAACCGAGGCTTCCGGCTCAGTTTTGATTCAAAATTGAGACGGAAGTGGCTCAGTTTCGAATTGAAAACGAGCTCAGTTTAAAACTGAGCCTTCCGTCAATAACCATCTTTTAGACTTCAAATTGCAGTGTGTTTGTTGTATAATTAGCAGTTTTCCATGGAAATGACATTTATATATCGTCTTATACACAATTTTTTTTCTTTTTTCGATGAAACTTTTCCTAAATTAAGTGAGTTTTAAGTTGCAACAGAAGATTTATTTTCCTTTTCCTAAGGAATTAAAGTATTCCCAATATCTATGTCAAATATGTATCTGACATCTCCTTTCACCAGTCGCTCAACTGCAGTGTTTATATAACTCATCTATATGGCCTTCGTCTCCAACTTTTGATTTTGTAACCTCTGTTCCTACTTCGGTTACCTCTTCCGTTATCTCACGCCCAAGAACAAGAGGATAAGTGGAGAATCTATGGTCGTTTAGCGTATTGCAGATAAGTGTGGCATATCCCGCAGTACAAAATTCTCACTGTGACATCAAATGCACCATTGCCTCTTCTTGTGAAGGTAAATGGAATCGTTTTGTACACAAATTGTTATTTAAGATGAAATAAGATCCAAAGCCATTAATATGAATGTGAAAAACTAGGCATTGTTTTTTGATTGACTTAGCCTTTGGTGACATTTGTTCTCTACCAGAAATTTTCTTCCAGCCTTAGGTATGTATTAATGTTTTTGTAATTCTATACAAATAGCCAAGCATTTATGTTTACTTGCACCCTAATATTTAGCAAAATGTTTACGATTTAGAGTCCTAAAACAAACACAAAGCAGCGTCTTCTGTTTTTTAAGTAAAAGCTGCTCCCACTCAAAACCACATGATCATTTTTATCATGTTCATACTTAGTTCTTCTTTTTATTTATTTATTTTATTGTGTTTTTTATGAGATACTATAGGATAGTATGCGGTCGTTATTACTTTTGTTTTCATCTGTTTCAAATAATGTTTAAAATGATGGCCTCCTGTTTTAATGAATAAACAGTTAACACGTGTTCTTTGCTCTTAATTTAATGTTAGCTAGGAAGCCATAATTACTTGGCCCATTATTATTATGAGTTGATCATTTCGTTTTATTTCGTTGCCTAGATATTTTTGATCTTTCTTTTCACCATCCAGGCTCTTAAATTGAGCGATGAACGTCATCTCAATAAAACATGTGGTAGGCTATTGGTTTCTGCAAACAAGGGGGTATATTTTTCTGCTGAAACTTATAGGTCTTTAAAATTTATATGTCTTTAATGTTTGCATCCTACTGGTAATTGGTAAACAAAAGTCAAAATTAAGCAAAGATTTAGGATTTGAACCTAAAAATAAGTTAAGATTTCATTTCGAAATTGGACAAGGTTGAAGGTAAATTCCTATATGATTTTGTGTTTTTTTATTTAAATTGAACCTCATGTTAGACATGTGAATATGAGTGAACTCCATACTTGATTTTATCTTTAGTGTGAGTTTAGCCTGGTGATATATGTGGCCATATACTAAACCAGTTAATGAGAATAAAGTCATTTCTTCCTTTCTACCATATTACATAATATCAAATTCAAACATATATCAAAATCTTTACAATGATCAATAAAGATGAACTTGCTATCGAAATAGTGCTCAATAACATTAGTGAAATTCAACATTGCTATCAGTTGTTACATGCTAAATGATTTTTGCAGATGGAAAGAAGTAAGACATGATGATACAGCCACATGGCTAGCATTTTGGACCATCTTATAAATAATAGAGAAGGCAAATGATTATTGCACCCAGCAGTTCACTGAAAGGTCAAAATGACAAAGAAAAGCATGAAAAAGCTAGGCTTTTGAAGGTAAAATATCTTATCTGATACTTTTCTTATTTTCTGTAGTACCTAATAATCCACAAACATGTAATTTTAACAATAAAGATCATATAAAGAGGCAAATTGCAGTCGTCGCTCACCGTGTTGACATGCTTGCACTCAAAGCCGGCAATGAAAAAGTAAGTTCATCATAAAGCATTCATTCACTAATGTTCTTTTTTCTCTTTTACCATATTATTTGTTTTCATTTTACTTGACAAACGAAGGATAGATCACCAGAATTTAAGAGCAGGTAGAAGCATAGTTTTACTCCTCCATCGACAAGCTTGTGAATTCCACAGGGAAATGGTTTTCTTTCTTTTTTTGACAGTCTAATAATTAAAACTCAATCTTAATCAATATCTTATTGCTGTAACATGTCACTAATGTTACTCACCAGTATCAATTAAAATTGTGTCACTGTTTCTAATGTTGCTATCTTTTATAACATGGCATTGCTTTGTTTTTGTTCTTGCTTGTGCTTACCTTGCTTTTCAGTTTTGCAAACTACATCGCAGATTCGCGACTCAGTTTGCAAATTGAGTCGACTCAGTTTAAATTTTTCAAACTGAGCTCGACTCAGTTAGCAAACCGAGTTGGCGACTCATGTTGCAAACTGAGGCGAGACCCAGTTTGCAATGTGAGTCACTGACTTGGTTTGCAATTTGAGTTGTCGACTCGGCTTGCAAACACAGAGTCGCTTTAGTTTTTGCAATGCAATTTGAGTCGGCAACTGAATTTTTGCAATCTAGGTCGGCGACTCAGTTTTGCAAAGTCGGCGACACAGATTTGTTTATAAATACACTTTTTATTTATCAGTTTTGCAACTTGTTATTTCTGTAAAAATGAGTGCATTTATATTTTATAGGCACTTGTGGAGGAGGAAGAAAAACAGAATTTGGAATGTAATGACAATGAGAAAACAAATACGTGTGATCTTGACAATGATCCAATCTCCAAAGTTTTTGGTTCTGATAAAAAAAATTATTTTCATGCAATTAGCTCCCATTCTTCCGTAAAGCAAGTAAAGAAGATACAAGCTTCAAAAGCAACTATCGACAAGAATAAAAATTATATGACCCACGTTTAACCTTCGTAGTATCTAAAATTCTATGTATCTTTAGTAAAACTTTGTATTGCTTTTTATAATTTGAATTCTATATTATGGCATTTTGAAATTGGAAGCATGTAACAAATATTTGAGAATTATGCAAATGTGACATTATTGAATATGAAATATGAAAGTGTACCAAATTTTATATTGAATTGATATGTTGATTTTTACATGTGATTGGAAATCATAAAGACATGTTATACTCTTTTATAAGTGTTAGCAATTTATGTATTCCAATATTTATAAGTGTTAGTAGGATTACGATACTGACATTTATAAGTGTTAATATATCTTATGGTTCCAACGTTTATATGTGTTAGCAATGAATATGTCTATAACTCTTATAAGTGTTACCATATTTTATGTTTCCAACATTTATAAGTGTTAGCAATGAATATGTTTTTAACATTTATAAGTGTTACCATATCTTCTGGTTCCAACATTCATAAATGTTAGCAATGAATATGTTTGTATCACTTTTAAGTGTTAGCATATCTTGTGGTTCCAACATTTATAAGTGTTAGCAATTACACTGATTGTAACACTTATAAGTGTTACAAATATTGCTGGACAATTCCTCATAGGTCGTTAGTAACACTTAAAAGTGTTATAGAAATAATTTGTAACACCAATACTTGTTATGAATCCCCTATTTTGGTGTAGTGTAATAAAGAACGTCAAATATTATAGGAAGGATAGGCTTATTAGCTCATGGCTATTATCCTCAATCAGTCAAATTCTTCTAGCACAAGTCATTTGATGTAAAATTACGAATAACATATGGTTATTGAGAAAGTATTCAACACTCAATCTACATCAAAAATTATGTATTTTAAGAGGGAACATCAAAAGATCAAAAAACATAACATCATTATGATAGAATACTTAGAAAAAATCAAATCAGTTTGTGACATGTTAGAAGCTACTAGAGATAAGATGTCTAAATCAGAACAAATTCTAACCATTTTATATGGCTTAAGTGATGAATTTGAAGAAGTAGTGGTTGTCACTTCATCACAAAAGGAATTTTCATCACTAGATAATGTACACTTAATTTTTTTATCTCATGAATATAGAATTGTCAATAAGAGAGCTCTAGAAATGATTTCAGTATTGATTACGCAGCAAACAATAATAGAAATAGAAATCAAAGCAATAACAATAAGTTTGATCAAACCTTTAGAGAGGAGGTTTTCCTGATAGATCAAGAGAAAGAGGAAGATGGAGCAACAACAAAAATAAGCCAAAATTTCAGATTTGTCAAACGATTGGATACAATGCCCTAAAGTGTTATTTCAGATTCAAGACAAATTACATAGTAAATCAGATCAATGGTAGTCAAAGAAGTTCAAACCCTAGTGCTAACATAGCTCATGCATAGCATGATATAAATGCCAAAAAAAATCAAGAATAAATCTGAATGACAGTGCATGACTAGAATATATACAAGATTAGGATTGGAATCTAGATTTAAGAGCGACCAACCATATAATAAGCAGTCTTGACAACTTGGATCTCGGCAACAAAAAGTACAAAGTTAACCAGACTATAAAAATGGAGATTGGTAAGTGCATAAAAAATCATATTGGTATGCTGGCATAAAAGATAAAAGATAGTTAACTTTGCATAATTCACTAAGAGAATAACTTAATTAGTGTGTCTCAATTTATTAAGGATAATAACGTATATTTTGAATTTTATCCACAACATTCTTTAACTAGAGACATACCAATAATAGATATGCTTTTACATGGTGATGCAGTGAAATGGTTGTACAAGTTTAACTTTGAAAACTGCACCAACACTGTAAAGGGTCAATCATTCTACAATATATTTTAAATGAATGATGGAAATCATAACAGGAGTACTTCTGATTTGTAGCATTATCAGCTTGGTCATCCAAGTGGTAGTATTGCAAAAAGGATTCTTCTTGGTAATAAAATAGCTTTTGATGATGTCAATTTACCATTTGTTCATCCTTGATGTCAAATGGGTAAGAGTAACAAGCTAGTCTTTAGTGAATCATTAACTCAATATTCTAAACCACTTGAGTTAATTGCTACAGATTTATGGGGTCCAGCACTAGTGTGTTCTGGCTTTGGGTATAGGTACTATATATCATTTGTTGATGCATACGCTATATATACTTGGAAATATTTTTTAAAATCCAAGTTTGAAACTTACAATGATGTTGTAAACTTTGTTAGGATGGATGAGAATCGAATCAATTCTCAAGACAAAATAATCCAGTTTGGCGGAGGATAGGAATATAAACCACTAAGTGAATATTTTTAGAAAAAAGGCATACTTCATAGAATTAGATATTCACATACATTTGAACAAAATAGTTTAGTTAAAAGAAAGCATAAACACATAGTTGAATCTGGCTTGACGTTACTGCCACATGCATTATTACCCTTAAAATTCTGGCTTGAATCATTTAATTCTACTGTTTATTTAACAAAAAGAATTCCAACATAAGTATTAAATGGAATAAGTCCACTAGAAGAACTATACAATGTCAAACTAGAATATAATAGTTTAAAGACTTTTGACTGTTTATGCTTTCCCTGTTTGAGACATTACAATGTTAATAAATTTGTTTATAGGTCACGGTTATGTACTTTTATTTTTTATTATGTTAACCTAAAGAGATATAAATGTATTGATGAAAATGAGAGAACACTCATAAGCAAAAATGTCATTTTTAATGAAAATATCTTTTCTTATAGTAGAGCAGGCGTGAAAAACATAGGTAAAGTATACAATCCAAAATTTTCTTCAACTGATTTGCCAATTTTTAGTGAAGGATGGAAATAAAAAAGGGTATTTGGGCTGCTGATGTTCAACTTCATGATCGGATGACACATGATCAACTAGGTCAAGGATTAATTGAGACTCTCGACCACACCTTCCTACAAACTACATCGAATGAACATGAAAAAAATTCTGATGATCAAAGTGGAGATCAGGGGAGCAGTTACTCTCAAGAATGCAACTCAAATAAAGATTTACCATCAATCTCACCACTCATTTAGTTTGGTCACCTAATGATAACCAGGGTCAATAAAGGAATTTTCAAACAAAAAATTTATGTTGTTGCTGTCATTATAGATGAATCAAAAATATTCAATCAAGGTACAAGAGATAAGGACTCGAGAACAACCATGGATGAAGAGTACAATGCCCTCATCAACAACAGTACGTAGGAATTTATTTACCTACCAAACAATAAAAATGTAATTGGATGCAAATGGACATATAAATTAAAGAAGAATTCTGATTGTTCAATCAATAGATATAAAGTAAGCCTTGTTGCCAAAGGGTTCATTTACGAATATGGATTTGATTTCAATGAAACTTTCTCACTAGTGGCCAAGACAACAATTATTGGACTTATTTTACAATTGCTTTAAATAACAACTAGAAGATCAAACATTTGGATGTCAAAAATGCTTTCTTAAATGGCATATTACAAGATGAAATCTACATGTAACGGCTTAAGGATAGATTCAAAATCCGAACAATGTTAACCATTAAGAGTGTAGTTTGTCGAGCTAAAGTCAACTTTAGCAACTATCAAGGTTTTAAATCTCGGATATCGGTTGTGTTTTGTCTCGGGAATTTTATAGACTCGGTCTTGTATCGGGGGAGATCTCGGACGAGATGAGTTTAACTCAGGAGCTTGTCTCGGATTTTCATCTCGGGTCTGAAAGTTCATATCAGAACAATCTTGGGGTACGTGATATGTTAAAAATGATATTTTAACAAAATGAATTTTATGAATGCTAACAAAAACATAGTAACTTAAACTTAAAATGTAAAATAACTTTATTATTCTTTATTTTGCGAAAGATCATTCATACTCCAAATTGTAATACGCTTAAAACAAGAATATTGTTAGACTAGAAACATTAAAAGGATCCAAAACATTAAAAAAATAAAGCATAAATAGATCATAATTTCATAAGTAACATGTATGTAAAAAGACGAGTATGAAAATCATAAGCATTGTAAAACATATACGAACATACAATATAGTCATTTAACATGCAAAATGTAAAAAAAACAAAAGATTGATATGGCTAGATTTGAGTTTTTTAATTATAGTTCTAGTTCAGGCACAAATTTAAATTTTAACCAAAAAAAACAAATATCTCGGACGATATTCTATTATTTCGTCTCGGTCGATATAACGTTCGATATTGCAATTTCTTGGGCGATATATTCGAAAGGAGATTAAGAGTGATATTTGTTGTTTCATTTCGGAAGGAGCCCAAAATGAGATCTCGGAGGAGATCTCGGGCAATATTTGCAAGATTTGAAATAGTGGCAACTATGGGTTATCTGTATCTAACACTTCAATCTTTATTAAAATTATCAACTCATCTACTATATGTTGGATCTAGATTTACCCTAGAGGGGATGAATAGGGTTTGTTGAATTTTATCGAGATACTAATAAAAATATCATAGCATAGATTTCAGTAGAGAAAATAAATGCAGAAAGTAAATAACACAGATTTACCTAGCTTCGGCAAATCCTACCTATTGCTGCATTCCCCAAGGTTTTTGCTATGTATTAAACAGATACCCGCATATAAAAACCTATAAACTCGTGAACCCCTCGCTAACCGCCTATACATTTTTGTACACTCGCAAAACCTGTTGTTGTTCTAATCCTACGCTCAAAACCCTACACTGATTTCTGTCCCCAAAACCAGATTTTCCTCTAGCTATAAATATGTAGCTAGTAAACCCTAGTATTACAGACACTCGAAAACTAATTTAACTAATACAAAAGAAATTAAAAACAAAACATTATAAAATAAAAACTAGAAAACCCAAAGCACTTAATAATAAAAAATGTCGTCCCCTTATTTGTTCCTTTGCAAAGCCCTGTCTTCAAAAATGTCGGCCGAACTAAAACGAAATTAGGGTTTTTCTTGTTCTCCCCCAAATCGCGATTTCTAGAACTTATGGAACTTCGATTTTTGATGATCGATAGTTATTACTCCTCGTCATTTGTTATCTGATTTGAGAGTCTCGATCGAAAACCGTGAGTTCCTTCGGATTTGTTTTTTCGAATTGCTCTTGAAATGATGATTTTGGTTTTTGGTATCTTTTCCCGTGATGATTTGGTGTTATATATAGGATTATAAAACCTTATAATATATCTCTGATATCACAATGATTTGTTCTGATTGCTTGCGTTATTTTGGCTTTGATTTCCTAAGGCTTTCAAATGCTGCTTGATTTATCGAATGAAATTGAATTGTATTTGTGGCCCCTTTAAATTTCTGAAAATAATTGTTGCCAAAAATGTTAAGTTGAATCTGCTTTGGAATACTGTGAACTTGGCAAATGAAAAACAATATTTGATTTCCAAAATTGTTTCATGCTATCAATGCAGAGAATAAAGAATTTCCCTACTTGAATTCTGCTAGTAAAAAACATTTCCATGTGATCGAAACAGTGAATTAAAACGAGAAAAACTGGCCATTTCTTTTTGCATGTATGTTGCATTGCCATTTGTGATAAATTTGTAAATCACAAAACAATTCCTGTTTTTCTTGTAACCAAAGCTTGTGCCGATTGACCAATATGGAATTAAATCATATAGGCTTGCCCAGTATGATTTTGTTTGACAATGTTTACTCAAGTTTGTTTGTCCATTTGCATTCGGGTTGAGCCATCTTTTGTTTGCCTGTAAAAATCCGTCTTGACATTTTTGCTTGCTACTGCATATGAAGTTGTAACGTCCCCACTATTATACCTAGTTTAGCAAAGAACATTACAAGTAATGTCATCTGCTAATCCGGAGAATACAGCTTGATAGGGTCGATCTAATGTGAATATATCTATATACTAACACTGACACGTCATTTATACCTTTTTACTTAATGTCTATTCTGAATTTGATGTGTTCCGTATTAATACAAAGTAATAAACGAACTAACTCCACTTAATCAGAACAATATATCAAACACATAACATTCACAGATCACCGCAGAATGCACATATCATATGATACATCGGGTAAGTTCACATAATATACTTCTGATTTTACATTCTACATACGAGTATATATGCACGCCCAGTTGGGCCTGCATCTAATTAATTTGATACTCGGACTTTATATATCATTAGTTTATACTATCTTTTCAAATGAGCATGTTGTTTTCTTCTTTTTATAACATGTTGAGAGTAATCCCTAGGATTAGTTGACCTTATGTTAAATTATACTTCTTTTGTTTCTCAATATTTCGTTGTTTATATTAATCTTTTTTTTATTGCTTTCTTCGTTATGCTCTTTGCAGAATCGATTAATTAATTTTCACTTTAACCTCTGTATTTTGCCTCTTTCACCAGGAATGTGTGGAACTACATTTGAAAAATTTACGTATATTTCTTTCTTTAATATTTTATTCAATGAATGTGTTTAAAAAATGTGTATTTCATACTTATTTTTCATTCATCTTAATTACATGTCTAAACAACATCATTGAGAGGATTAACTCATTATGGAAGCGGATGTTCGATGAAATATAAAATGCTTTTAATATTCATTCATCTTATTTCTTATTTTAATTATATTTCTTTTAGACTACCTGATACTCACTCACTTACATACCATTTTCATGCTATCATTCACATGTATTATACGCAATGTAATTTCTGGCTGAATCAGCAGAAACATAAGTGATAAAACATGGTTTATCACAATGTATTGCCATCATGCTCTTTGCACATGTTGTATGCAGTTATAACAGCAGCATCCGTAAGGACCATAACAAATAAATGATGCTGGCCAATAGAATTCTATTATGTATTCCAGAACTTATTCAAAAAAATACACATGTTAGTCTCATATCGTTTAAAATATGATAAGTCCTAATGTATATAAACTAAGAAGGGATGTTGCAAAGTATTGTAGTGGCATCAAATGATGGTATCTTTGAGCTTACTATTATCCAGACATGTTACTCTAGTTGTTTAGGTGGTGTGTTTTCCCTTGTAATGGTAAGAAGATATATTCTGTAGTAGGATCATCATAAACATTAGTATGTATCGATATGACTTCTACTTCTTGATAGGAATTTGCCAAGCCCAGAAAGCGAGGAGCCTTGGGAAGGCTCGGTAGAAGCACACGTTTTTGCTTTTGGACCTCCTCCATTAACTCCTAGGTATTCAGATTCAAGAATTATGTCATCCAACGTTGTTAATGATTTTAGTTGTTGACTCAGAGATGATATTATCTTCTGGCATTCTCCTAGCTTCTCTGCAGTCACTGCTAGTTCTTTCTCTTGCTTCATATATGTACAAACGAATAAACAGAATATCATGCACAAACTGTTAACTTTTAAGCCTCTAAAGTAATTAGAAACTTACAATTAACAGAATCTTGTTCTTTTTCTTTTTTCCTCATCAAAATATTTCCAGTTTTAATCATCTGGCAATTCTCATATTTCAACATTATAACATATCACATGTGCATCAAGATGCTAGATTTTATGCTTGTCAAAACTGGCATCAAGCTTCATATTCTCAATTTCTAGATCCAGCTCGCCTATGGTCTTGGAAAGCTTCTGGGTGACTTTGACCATTTCCCAGTATTGCATATGCACATCAAAGAACCATTCCATCTCGCAGGAGATCGAATTAATGCTGGGGATGAATTTCATGTTGGAAAGGCTTAGGAAATAAAGCTTGGACTTTATGCTTCTTTTCCTGCGTAGAGATGCCTAAAGTAAAACAATCAATTTTATGGGTTTCCTCCTTGGCTTTTCGACCTAAGTAAATGATTTTTGCTTCAGATTGGAGACTTGTTTGTAGTGACTTCGATTAGTATGGGTCGGAAATAGAGGGACTCTTGATTCTCCACCAGCAACCAAAAGTATAACATAATATGTGACCACGTATAAACTGTTGTAATGCAGCGACAATGATATGTGATCATGTATTTTTCACTTCATAAAGTTTGTTTAATAAATTAGTATGACAGCATTAAGATTCCTTTGATTGATTATGCTCAGTTCATGCTAAAACATATACAACGATCAATTCTACATTGATCCACTCAATTTAATAGAACTTTTGAACCACATGGACTAAGCAGATTGCATAATAACAAATAATAGAAGAAATCTGGATAGTTTAACATAATTATTCAAAATTATTTAAAGCATCTGCACAACAAAGAAAAAATGATTTAGAACTTCATAAACCTTGCTGGACAATGCAGCACCAAGTTGGAGACAGAAAGGCAATTACTTTTTAGCTTTGGAGTATGCATAATAATTTATGTTTTATGTCTGTATTATAAATAGAAGGTCCCTTGGTATAGCTCTAAATCTTAGGAAGTACTGTAAATTTCAGTTTGTATTCCCAATATTGTGAGTCTACATATTGAAGTGCTCTACAACTGCTTTGTGGTGATAAAAGAAGTAACTACAACGATGACTGCTATATTACATAAGCATAAACTAAAATTTAACACTAAGAAAAACTCAAAGTTTAGCGTAAGATTACAACATAAAAAGCCATAATAACAGTAAACGTAATTGCTAGATTGGCGACTACAGTATAGATTTTGCTATAATTATATCAAAACCGAACTAAAATCAAGTCTTATGCCTAAGTAAGAAAATTCAATTCAAACTTATTTAACTCAAACAGCGATCATATCTAAAAAATAAAAAACAATCAAAAATCAAACAACAATCACGTCATATTCAATAAAAAGCATATCATTGCATCCAAGTTCTCACACATACAGTTTGCTGAAATTGGTGATACGCAAATCACAATTTTGGGCAACATATAATCTTACATATTTTGTGGAGAGATTTGTTGCTAGATTTGGTGCAAGATTTGATGAAGAGATTTGGTGCAAGATTTGATGAAGAGATTTGGTGCTAGATTTTATGGAGAGATATTGGTTGGTATATTTGTGGACATTAATTGCAAGGATATTTGGTGCTTATCGAAATAGTTTTATAACATATCTGAAGATAATTTGGATGCCAAGTTTTCTTGGGCATGAAGCAATTCTCTCTATAAAAAGGGCTAGATAACATCTTCATTAGGTGTGTGTGAGAGCCACCAAGAGGGTGGATGGGAGCCACCAAGAGTGGGTGAGAGCCACCAAAAGTGGTGGTGAGAGTCACCAAGAGTGATCATTCTAGCTATTCCAAATTGAGTGTTCTCCTTCAAATTATTTAACCATTAGATATTCTCTACCTATTTCACAATAAGGTTATTGGTTCAAGTTGTAATTGTTTGCAATGATCGTTGAGATCGATTGTAAACAATTTTTTTATTAGTGAATCAATAAAGAGGGTGGTTGGGTGGAATATTGTGTGCTCATATTTCCTATATTATTTGTGTCATTTTTTTTATTTTTCAATCAAATTCATCTTCAAGTGATTGGGTGATAAAGATCCAATTTTTCTTGGCATTTTGTCAAGCTTCTGCTGTGCGCAAAAATCTAACAGTTTGGTATCAGAGCAATTTTTGCACAACAATATCGGAGCTCAGTTCATCGCATAGCTTGGATTGATTTTGGATTGAAGATTGTAGATGTCAGAGATGATGTTGCTTTCATGGATGGCTATTGTGGAGTAGGAGATTTTGAGAATTTGGAATGAAGAACCTAATCCACAGTAAAGTGGAGAGGTTGGTTCTGATCACTGCTGAGGATCCGTTGAGGATCATGTTATCGATTGTTGTCTTCACGTTGATAATTCTCGAGGGATCCATGTAGATGAAGAGGGATCAAGTGGTAGGCGTATATCGATAAAGAGGAGGTGTAATTGAGCCTGGAAATCAATTAGGTAATCTTATGGCCTAATGAAATCAAGAAGGTGTGATTGAGCCTGGAAATCAATTAGGTAATCTTGTGGCCTGATGAAATCTTGAAGGTGTAATTGAGCCTGTAAATCAATTGAGCCTGGACTTGAAGAGAAGACAAGATGGTTTTATCTCGTAGCCTTTAAAATCGATATGGTGTTAATTGATAAAGAAAGGTTGAAATTGAGAGCTAAGGGGCTATTGTTTGAGTGGAGGAGATGTTGTGATTTGGTATCAAGATGGAGTGTTGAAATTGCTGATGCACAAATCACAATTTTGGGCAACATATAATCTTACATATTTTGTGGGGAAATTTGTTGCTAGATTTGGTGCTAGATTTGATGAAGAGATTTGGTGCAAGATTTGATGAAGAGATTTGGTGCTAGATTTTACGGAGAGATATTGGTTGCTATATTTGTGGACATTAATTGCAAGGATATTTTGTGCTTATCCAAATAGTTTTATAACATATATGAAGATAATTTAGATGCCAAGTTTTCTTGGGCATGAAGCAATTCTCTCTATAAAAAGGGCTAGCTAACACCTTCATTAGGTGTGGGTGAGAGCCACCAAGAGGGTGGATGAGAGCCACCAAGAGTGGGTGAGAGCCACCAAAAGTGCTGGTGAGAGCCACCAAGAGTGATCATTCTAGCTATTCCAAATTAAGTGTTATCATTCAAATTATTTAGCCATTAGATATTCTCTACCTATTTCTCAGTAAGGTTATTGGTTCAAGTTGTAATTGTTTGTAATGATAGTTGAGATCGATTGTAAACAATTTTTTTATTAGTGAATCAATCAAGAGAGTGGTTGGATGGAATATCGTGTGCTCATATTTCCGATATTATTTGTGTGTTTTTTTCAATCAAATTCATCTTCAAGTGATTGGGTGATAAAGATCCAACTTTTCTGGGCATTTTGTCAAGCTTCCGCTGTGCGCAAAAATCTAACACAGTTCCATACATCAAGTTTCCACAACATCCATGCATCAAGTTTTGATAACTACGCACCAGGTTTTGAGAAAATATAAAGCCAAAAGAAACATCGTTTGCTTACTACACCATAACACCTTGCTACTTCTTTGCACCAAAATCTTCATTTACCTATAACAAATACATAGTTATATGGTGAATGCGGACAATATTATTTGAATGCATCAGAATTTTGAGGCATTTGCCTCAGATTTCTGAGGCGAATGCAACAGATTCATAGGGCAAATGCCCTAACAGAATATGAGGCAAATGCCATTAAAATCCAAGGAAAATGTCTTAAAATTTCCAAGGCATTCGCCTTGCAAAATTTTACGTTATTGCCTCGGTTTTCTGAGGCATCCAGCTTGTGAATTCTTCGTAATTGTAACCTAAAACCCAGCGAGTAAAAAATATAAGAAAACTTCAGTGTACACATAGGTTTATCAACTATACCTGGGATCCTTTTTCCATTAGAATTTACGAAACAGTCACTGTCCCTAGAACTAATATGAACTCCAAGTAACTTAATAGGAGGAGGCCGCTGCATGATCCTATGCTTGCAATCAATATATAGACGCTTCTCTTCCTTTCTATCTTTTTCTCTGTCATCTATAAAGCTGGATCTATGGAAAGACACAACGTCCCCTGCTTGCATGGCCTTCTCCTTCACGAACCGCCTCCATCCTCTGGTCAGCACATGCGATGCACGTGCGCAAGAGTAATTAGTGTTGAAAAACATCATTTGTGAGCTATTATGGATTTTATAACATGAATCACATACCTAATAATTTATATACATATGTACACACACATTCACCAATCAACAATTTATTCATATAAAGCTAAAGACTAAAATTATTTTAGTAAATAATAAAACATGACAAACAAACAAAAATTAACTGATATATTAGTATTTTGAGGAAGGCAACAAACAATAAATAATGTCCCTGCCTTTTTTTGTATTTTGAAGAGTACAAAAGCACGTCTGATGGACGTGTACATATATAGATGTGAGTAAAGATGGAAATAAGTTTAAAGTTGAAATTTCCCTGCCTTGTTTTTGTACTCTTTTGTTCATAGTTTTAATTTTCAATGTGCTCAATGACGCAAATGGAAAGTGGTTGAGTTTGTTCAATGTCTCATATTGTATGGGTTGAGAACTCCTTGCCGTGTTTGATTAATCTTATTTTCATTTAATAATGCATGATTGAAACTAATAAAGCCGGTTATTTTATCAATACTTGCATCATAAATTGAAATCAGATGGGCATACACATTATTTTTTTAGATTAATTTGAAAGTGAGTTTCAAAATGGATCGTTGCAAAACTATCTTTTAGATGTTGATTAGTATGAAAATTATTTTAGTAAGATATAAACTACTTGTATTAGTTAATACCTATTAGAAAGATAGGTTAGTTGCTACTGATGTCATGCAGCTTATATTTGTTTTTAGTGCACTTCAAGTGTAAATCATGGACTTGCATATATTTTGAGACACTAATCCTTAAACTATAATTCCCCAGCCATAATAAAGATGAGCTTAAATTAGAAAAGAGTACACGGTTATAAAAGCTTCTGCAGCAAAGGCCTTTTATGATGAACACCTATATAACTTGCGCATGTAAAAATTTCATATGCTTAATAGATTAGTAAATGACACCTTTAAAGACTCAATAATGTGTCTACAATTCAAACCTTTCCCCAACTAACATGCAAACCAGACCCATATAATGTACAAAATTATTGCATAATTAGTGGGGAAAATTCCTTTCCTGTTAGTATACTAATAATAGAATTTATCTACGGTTGGTCGTAGTTGACGTAATAATTGTGATGTAGTATATTTGACAGTAAAGGTATTATGCAAGATATTTGATTGTTAGTAAAAACAACATTATAAACGTTAAAAGTATACGCTAACATTAGCAAAGTTAGTTCACTTTATCAGCGACAAAGTTAGCGTAAAGGATGGTTAGTAGAATTTCCAATAACCAAAACTTGAATTCATATTTCTTAACATTAAAGTTTGAGCACTGTTTCTGTTTGTTGCAATAAATTTAATATTGCATTAAAGTACAAAAATTCTATAAAACTTTGGGATAACAAAAATGAACTTTAACAAACCTTTTAAAACTGGGCCTTTATCACCATAAATCTCACTGTCATCTTCACCATGACTTTCACAAACCAGCACTTTACAACCATTTCATTTAAAACTGCCATCACCAAGTCATCAACCACCTCCTCTTCCTGCATGCTTGGATGAACACAAACTAAACCATCTACATCACCACCTATTTCAATCATCTGGCTGCCAATACCAAAGCAAACTCAAACCAATTACCCAGTCCCTCCCAAAAGAAAAACAATCCCTCTACTTAACCTCATGCAACAAAACTTCACCACCTTCCCCAATGTTGAAAATTTAAACTTGACTTGGGCCATGAGATTGGGCTACAAATAATTTGAAGAGAAAGAGTTAAAAGAGAAGCCTAGAACAAGAAATATCTAGATAGAAATATCTAGATACATGTTGATGTGGAAGGAGCCTAGAATTATCCTTTTTCATGTTGTAATAAAATAATTAGTATCTAGAGTTTTCTACTCTTTCAATATGTGTAAAAGGGCCTAGATATTTTGTAGGAGAGTTATAGAAAACTCTAGAGAAAAGCTATGTACCGTAGGATTATAAACATCTCAACCATTCATTTGAGATGTGAACTAGTATAAATAGGATAGGTATGTCTCATTTATAAGCAAGCAAAAAATTTGTAAGCAAAGTTGCAATAAAGTATCACTTCCTCTTTTGAAAACAATCCCTCATTTTCACTTGCTATCCAATTCAACATCAACTTGAGAATTTTGCTAACATTGGTATCAGAGCTAGGTCGTTGGTTAAAAAAAGATATGGCGACTCCATTTCAAGTTCCATTGCTAAAGAAGGAGTACTATGATAATTGGAGTATTCGCATGAAGGCATTGCTTGGATCACAAGATGTGTGGGATATCGTTGAAAATGGGTATGTTGAACCCATCGACATTACCACTTTATCCCAAAATCAAAGGGATAAATTGATTGATACAAGAAAGAAGGACCGAAAGGCTCTTACTCTCATTCATCGAGGTTTGGATGAATCAATGTTTGAGAAGGTGGCAAGTGCAAAAAGTAGTAAGGAAGCATGGGAGATTTCGGAGAATGCATTCGAGGGCATTGATAAAGTGAAGAAGATAAGAGTACAAACTATGCGAGGTGAGTTTGAAGCTTTACATATGAAATCAACCGAATCGATTGATGATTATTTTTCACGAGTTTTATCTTTAGTAAATCAAATGAAAAGATATGGTGAAAAATTGGAAGAGTCTAGAGTGGTTGAAAAAATTCTACGATCTTTAGATTCAAAATTCGATTATATAGTAGTAGCTATTGAAGAATCTAAAGATCTAGAATCCATGATCATTGATCAACTCATGGGATCACTTCAAGCCCATGAAGAAAAATTAAAGAAAAGGGTTAAGGAAGAGCCACTAGAGCAATCTATTCAAACCAAACTCACCTTGAGCGAGAATGAAAGAATTATAAGAAGTCATAGCCAAAGAGGAAGAGGTCGAGGCCAAAGCTATGGAAGAGGTAGTTACAAATCTTTCAATAAAGAGGAGAGAAGCCAAAACGCATATGCTACAAGAGGTCGAGGAAGAGGAGGAAACATGAAACAAAATGGAAGGACAAGGTATGATAAATCACAAATTAAATGTTATAATTGTGATAAATTTGGGCATTTTGCTTCCGAATGTAGATCTACTTCTAATAAAATTCCTGAGAGATCTAACTTTGCTAAAGAAGAGGAAGAATATTCTACACTACTCTTAGCACATAAAGGTGATGAAAGTGGTAATACTAACACATGGTATTTGGATACGGGGGCAAGCAATCATATGTGTGGAAGAAGGAATATGTTCACTGAGCTTGATGAATCGGTAAGTGGAAACATTCATTTTGGTGATGAATCCAAAATTCCCGTTAAGGGAAAAGGAAAAATATCAATCTTCTTGAAAAATGGAAAACATGACTTTATCTCTAATGTATATTATGTGCCTAATATGAGAAGTAACATTCTAAGCTTGGGGCAACTTTTAGAAAAAGTATATGATATTCATATGAAAAATCATAGCCTTTCCATGAAAGATGCTAAAGGAAATTTGGTTGTTAAAGTAGAGATGTCGAAAAATAGAATGTTTCCACTTCATAATTCAAACTATATTGTGAAATGCTTAAAATCATGCTATAAAGATTCATCATGGCTTTGGCACTTAAGATATGGACATCTTAACTTTGGGGGTTTGAAGTTGTTAAAGAATAAAAACATGGTAAAAGGCTTACCACGAATTGATAATATGAATCAACTATGTGAAGGGTGCATATTTGGAAAACAATCAAGGAAAAGTTTTCCAAAAGAGTCCAACACAAGGGCTAGAGAACCATTAGAGTTGATTCACACTGATATTTGTGGTCCAATAAAACCGTGTTCACTTGGGAAGAGTAATTACTTTGCTTTATTTGTTGATGAATATAGTGGAAAAACTTGGGCCTATTTCCTTAAACAAAAGTTTGATGTATTTGATGCTTTTAAGAAATTCAAAGCTTTTGTAGAAAATGAAAGTGGTTATAAGATAAAAGCGCCATAAGGTCCGACCGAGGTGGGGAATTTATCTCCAAAGAATTTGAGAAATTTTGTGAAGAAAATGGAATTCACCGTCCCTTAACCGTCCCGTATACTCCACAACAAAATGGGGTTGTGGAAAGGAAGAGTAGATCTCTCCTCAACACGGCATGAAGCATGTTAAAGAGCAAAAATGTTCCTAAAGAGTTTTGGGCCGAAGCCATTGAATGCGCGGAATATTTGGCAAATCGCTCACCAACTCGAAGTGTGTAGAACAAAACCCCCGAAGAAGCATGGAGTGGTAGAAATCCATGTATATCTCACTTGAAAGTTTTTGGAAGCATTGCATATGCCCATGTGTCGGACCAAAGACGCTCCAAGTTGGATGATAAAGTGAAAAATACATCTTCATTGGCTATGACCCGTGGGCAAAAGGGTATAAGTTATATAATCCTATAAATGGAAAAGTTGTGGTTAGTCAAGATGTGGAGTTTGATGAAGCAAATACATGGAATTGGAGCACACAACAAGAAGATTATAACTTCCTTCCCTTTTACGAAGAAGAAGAAGAAATCAATGATGTGCAAGAAGAGCCAACTAGTCCAACACTGTCATCTCCATCAAGCACTCAAGAAGAATCTCCACAAGAAGAAACCTCAAGTGAAAGGGTCCCACATATGAGATCATTACAAGAACTATATGAGGTAACACCACTTTATGATGATACTACTTTATTTTATCTTTTTGCAAATTGTGAACCAATAGATTACGAAGAAGCAAAAGAAGACAAAAGATGGTGAAGTGCTATGGATGAAGAAATCAAAGCCATTGTGAAGAATGATACGTAGGAGCTAGCTAATTTACCAAAAGGCCACAAAGCTATTGGAGTAAAATGGGTGTACAAAGTAAAGAAAAATGCTAAAGGAGAAGTTGAAAGATATAAAGCTAGATTGGTAGCCAAAGGATACAAGCAAAGATCAGGTATAGATTATGAAGAGGTATTTTCTTCCGTTTCCCACTTAGAAACTATAAGATTACTAATCTCTTTAGCGGCCCAAAACAAATGGAAAATATATCAAATGGATGTAAAATCAGCTTTCTTAAATGGAAAATTAGAAGAAGAAGTTGATGTGGAGCAACCACCTGGCTATAAAATTAATAAAGGACATGAAGGAAAAATCTTAAAATTGAAAAAAGCACTTTATGGTTTGAAACAATCTCCTAGAGCATGGAATACTAGAATTGATAAATATTTTCTAGAAAATAACTTTATAAAATGCCCCCATGAGCATGCTCTTTACGTAAAAACAAATCAAAGTGGAGATATCTTGATTGTATGTTTGTATGTGGATGATTTGATTTTTACTGGCAATAATCCAAAAGCATTTGAGGATTTTAAGAAGGAGATTAGTTTAGAATTTGAATTAACGGATATCGACTCATGTCATATTATCTTGGCATCCAAGTAACTCAAAGCGAACACGACATATTTATTTCACAAGAAGCACATGCAAAGGAAATATTGAAGAAATTTAAGATGGATGGAAGTAAGCCAGTAAGTACCCCGATAGAATGTGGGACAAAGCTCTCGAAATACACTAATGAAGAAGAAGTAGATCCTACATTATTCAAAAGTCTGGTAGGTAGCTCGAGATATCTCACATGCACAAGGCCCGATATACTTTATGGTGTTGGACTCATTAGCCGCCATATGGAAGCTCCTATGACATCACACTTGAAGTCTACAAAAAGGATTCTTCGATACATCAAAGCTACCATTGATTTCGGCTTGTTATATTCAACGTCTAACAATTTCAAGTTGATTGGTTACAGTGATAACGATTGGGCTGGAGATGTTGATGATCATAAAGCACAACTGGATTTGTCTTCTTTATGGGGATATAGCTTTCACCTGGAGTTCAAAGAAGCAACCGAACATGACGCTTTCCAGTTGTGAAGATGAATATGTTGCTGCTTCAACTTATGTTCGTCATGCTATTTGGCTTCGAGATTTGTTGAAGGAGTTACACATGCCACAGCAAAATGCAACAGAAATCTACATGGATAATAAGTCAGCTATCGCTCTAGCCAAGAATCTCGTCTTCCATGAACGAAGTTCACACATCGATACACGTTATCACTTTATTCGAGAGAGAATTGCAACAAAGGAAGTACAAGCAAAGTATATCAACTCAAAAGAACAAGTAGCAAATATCTTTACAAAGGCATTGAAGCATGAAGACATTCAAAGACTACGAGAGATGCTTGGAGTAACCAAGTAGATTACGGGGGGATGTTGAAAAATTAAACTTGATTTGGGCCATGAGATTAGGCTACAAATAATTTGAAAAGGAAAAGTTAAAAGAGAAGCCTAGAACAAGAAATATCTAGATACATGTTGATGTGGAAGAAGCCTAGAACTATCCTTTTTCATGTTGTAATAAAACAATTAGTATCTAGAGTTTTCTACTCTTTAATTATTTATAAAAGGGCCTAGATATTTTGTAGGAGAGTTATAGAAAACTCTAGAGAAAATCTATGTACCGTAGGATTAAAAACATCTCAACCATTCACTTTAGATGTGAACTAATATAAATAGGAGAGGTATGTCTCATTTGTAAGCAAGCAAAAAATTTGTAAGCAAAGTTGCAATAAAGTATCACTTCCTCTTTTGAAAACAATCTCTCATTTTTACTTGCTATCCAATTCAGCATTAACTTGAGAATTTTGCTAACAAAACTTCACCAACCTCCCAAATTCCTCTTCGGTGCAAACAGCTAGTATCAATTACTCCGTTTTCTTTTTCAAACAGACTTTGAAATTTGAGTCATTCAGATAACAAAATGGGGAAAAAGACACGGATACATTAATAAATTAAGAAGAAGAAAGAACCTGAGAAAGTCTTCTTCTGGGCAAGCTTAAAAATGAGAACAAATATATTAACAGCACGTACAGTCTCCGCTGCTACAAAAAAATAATCTAGCATTTTGAAGATGAGTTTCAGTATAATCAACAAGATGAAAGCTGGTGATATTGCCACAGGTGCCTTCACTTTCATCGTCTGTCTGTGTACCCATCCAGATTTGCTTATTTCAGCGTCTCTTGTGCCCCATCAATAATCAATAGGTTTTTGTGATAATTAATTACTGGATAATTACTTGTGCCAGCGGGAGAAAGCCTTCCTCCAGATCAATATACATGAAACATTCTGTGATAATTAATTACTGGATAATTACTTTTGCCAGCAGGAGAAAGCCTTCCTCCAGATCAAATTTAAAATGTCCTTTCGGACTGCGACGCGCATCCCTATACCCAGGAAAAAATTAAAATTTAAATAGAAAAATAGGAAATATGAGATTCAAAAGTGTGATAATCAAACAGAGAAAATTAAGGATTAAACAAAAAGAAATAAACAGACATCAATGATCATGCACAAAATGAAAACTGGAATTTTGGTTCTAGTGATGTAAAGGAAAAAAAAATTAAATTTACAGAAATCTATCAAATTTAACTTCCAAATATTTGATATTTATTGCTCTTATATCAAATTATAGGTAGTTATCATTAGCCATATACATAAATGTAACCACTGCAGGAATAGGTTACTATGCAAAATGTTAAAAAGGTAGACCTGCAAATCAATGCATTCATACCATAATAATTATATTTAATAATTATATTTTTAAGTACATTTATTATCAAATTGATCACAAAATTTAATATTTCACTGTAGCTATGAGATGGTCCATCTACATCATAGGTATAAAATGTGTAATTCAAGCTTTACTACAGTTTGAAAAGAGTAACATATATTTAATATGTTAAATTAATGTCTATGGACATGCATTTTAAGCACAATCCAGCATAGAATTTGAAGGTATAAAGTTTTTATTAAACATAAATACTCTCTCTTTACTAAATAAATGAAATTTATACAATACAAAGCATTAGTACATTCTTGTGGAAAAAACGGTCACATCAAAATGCTACTCGATCTAAAAACCTGCAAAAAATATCTCATCTCTTATGAAAAGTTGTAAAAAATGAGTTACTGGATTATTGTCCTATAATAGAATCTGAATTTATTCATAGCAAAAAAAATCATTTTCTAAAGGAAATATATCAAACATAAAGTGACCGTTAGCAGCACTCAACTGTTATCCATCCATGTAATAAACACAAAGATTTATGGTGAATAAAACAAAAAGTCATAGGCCAGTCAGCACTGAATAAATTTAAAAAACAAATCTGCATGTGTTTATAAGGCTGTAAAAATGAAAACATACTACAAATTGACTCGTGTCCGATATAAATAAGAATATAAGTGTTTATGCTCCAATTCAAATTGATTTTACCAAATTGGTTTTAGCTTGTACTATTTTGAAAATACCATTCGTTCTTACGTGGAAAACTATATATGGAGGACATACCTAGTTTGATCAGATTATGTCTAACTACAATAACGAATTGTTTTCCACAGTTTTTCGTATACAATGTTTATAGGGTGTATATAATATTTAATATGGTAACATATCATAATATTTCCTCCAAATACTAGTGTATACAATTTGATTGTTAAAATTTAGAAAATAATTTTTGGAGGAATTTAAAATAGGCTGAAGAAAATGAGAAGGTTTTAACCATACATCAATAATGCACCCCAATAGAAACAAATCCAAATCACTTCCATGTATAACCAACAGTATATTATATAATAGAATAATAGAACAGCAGAAGAAGCTTTCCTTATGTTAGTTGGAGCAATTAGGGATATAAGAAGCATGCAATAATGAACTTAGTAAAACTATTATTTGAAAATAAACTTGCCAAGCAGCAAAAGTGGAAGAAAAAAGAACAAAATTATGTTCCATTACCAAATTTCAGTCCAATTAAAAAATTTATATGCTTTCTTTAAGTATGTGTAGCAGAATAGTTGGAGTTAACTTAGTCCCTCAAGTAGTTATATATCTTTAGTTTATGGCTCGTATTGGTAATCATCAACTTGATAATGATTTAGTTACAACAGAAGACTTGCTTAAAAATATACTGCCAAAATATGCCTCAATCGGAACTTACTTAAAAAAACGATCTCATTAAGGGGTGGTGCATAACTTATCATGAAATGCATAATTTCCCTCTTTTGAAATTGTACATTCTGCATCAAGATAAGAAGATGCCTAAATTTAATAATAAGTTATAACAAAGACCAATTTCTATAATATTTTTCTTAAGGAAGCTCAACTAAATGAACACTAAAATTAACACTTTCAGTCTTTAATAAATAGTTTAATTTTACTTGAAAGTGCTATAAGATTGAATTAAAACTTATGTTCTAAATAATCTGATCTTTCTGATGACATGATTCAAAATATTTTTATTACATGCATTGATGGTGAAAATGGAGTCCAACCTCCCCACCATGGAAAGATTTTTATTATAGGCATTGGAGTGTTCACTATTTTATTGCCTACAAATTCAAGCATTACCAATCGGGTATACACATATACCATTGTCCAAATGGAGAATTGATTATTTTATAGACTAATCAATTTAGACGAACCAAGCTAGCGAACGAAACAATTTCACATCTGTAGACTTTCCTACCCATTTTCACTTATTTGTGAAACCCAAGTATTTATGGTAAAAGAATCACAAAGTAAGGACACAAAGTCGAGAAAAGGCTAAAGTATGGACACGAAGTTCGGAAGTTTGATGTAAGTGGAAAGGATTGGAAAAAAATACATTCCATACCATCAAATGTTGTGTCATTTTTGTCAATATTTTATCTGGGCACACACAAATGATGGTATACAAATGTAAAAGTACTAAATACCTTTCATATCCGTGTTTTCCTGCTTTCGCCCACATCTAGTGATTGTTGCATGCTTTGAAAACAAATTTATCCACACATAGCTCACTTCCATCGGAAACAGATATATATCACTACCACATAAAAAATAACATACAAATTCGAAAGTAAAATTAGCCATTTCAATTAAATGCGTCTTATATAAACATATGATAGATAGGAAAGTGAGTATTTTCACTTTCATTAAATATAAATACTCTAATGTGAATTGCGACACAAATGGGTTAAATAAAATTTATAAAAAAATGCAATCACTTCAGTAAAATTCAAATTACAAAAATAGATAAACATAAATCAGAATTTTAAAGATGCAGCTATTAAATTTCACTATCATGAAAAATTTGCAAATTAAATGCAAACAACATCGTACCAAGGACACAAATATTCTAGAATCAAGATATTTTACCTTGAAACAACTTGTGTTACTAATTAACTTTTGATATTAGAATTAGAAAAGAATGAAGCACGGATATAAACAGTAACATATGATAGATAAATGATGAACCCAACTGTTTCCTTTTATAAAAGTACAACCAAATCAACATAGGAAACAACACACAAACGAAAAAAAACAGTAGATCCAAAACAGAAGAAATTTAACATAAACATAAGTAACCTTGCAACTGTGCAATTGCTTCCATAATCCAGCATCTAATATTAGGTATGGTAAAATTAGAATCAACCATCAAAATATGAAGTCAAAATCGTACAAAGTATTCTTCTCAACTATAATGTAACTCGATTACCTGGCATGATCATCCTGCACAAAACCAATTTCTAATCCCTATTGCAAAAGTAGACAATAAAAGGAGAGAAAAACGCAGAAATTAAATGCTCACCTGTAAATGATTTGAAATTTTTTGTAGCATCAGTACCCTCTCACTTTCATCGTAAATTAATACCACTTGAAATTACTTAGATTAGTCTGCCATCTTCATTTTCCAGTGTAGAAAGCTTTGAGGGCCATTTAATTTCTTGCAATCATCTTAACGAATTCGGTATAAGAAACATAAATTTTGAAATCAAAGTAAGAAATGAGTAAAGTAGTGTATCGTATTAAAATTAGACATATGGAAAGTACCGTGTTTGAGTTCACGGTCCATGGCTTGTGCTTCACCATCCTCTTCACCTCCAGCATCTGTTAGGGAAGCAAAAGGGAGGCGTATAATGATTGACGAAGGTTTATAGGCACTGGATGGCCATGGCGGCATTGAAGAGGGAGAGCAGAGCGATGAAGAGATACAGTTATTTGCAGACCGATGATGGATCGAGAGTCGGGTTGGATGTGGAAGCAGAGCAATGGTTATCAACGGCGAGATAGGGATCCAACTTGTTAGGGTTATTTATTTTAGGGGAGAAAAACAATGAAAACAACAAAATTAGTGACAAACAAAAATAGGTTTCCAGGAGAGCAAAATCACATGAAAATCGATTACCTGGGAATGGCGAGGAAGTTGCTGTGGATGCGGGAGAAGATCGAATTTGGGGGGAAATTTAATGGAGGAAGAATGAGAGCGGAAATTTTTGAGCAAAATCCGAGGACACAGGAAAAAATAACGAAAGGGGATGTGAGCGTAAGCATATGATGCAGCCTTCGAAAAGAGAAGGGCAATTTTGGAATTTCAAAAAGACATCAAGTAAAATAGTACAATGAATTTACCTTATTAGTAGTAGATATTTCAAAATAAGTCATTATCTTAACAAGGACATCTCATAGAGCATTTGGTGAATATCCTACAGAAGATCAACTAAGGGTCTCAATATGTCTATCCATGGCTAGCTCACATCTCCAAAAGTCCGAGCATCCTGTAAACCTCAAAATTCCAATCTGACCCAGAAACACAAAATTCCGGATTAGTCTATCTCTAAATATTTGACAAGTGAGATCCATATATATAACATGTAAATAAACTTTAGTTCAACCACAAAACGGCAATAAAAATAATTTATTGTTTCACAAAGATGTATGTTTGGTTTCCAACTATGGTTTTTATCTCCTTCACAAGTTCACGTTATAGGCACGACAAGTTAACACAACTCATTCATGATCGACCTAATCAAGGAACTACTATAAGCACGACAAGTTAGCACAACTCATTCGTGACCGACCTAATCAAGGAACTATTATAAGAATGACAAGATAACACAACTCATTCATGACTGACCTGATCAAGGAACTCTCTTTCTTAGTCGAATGACCAAGGAAGCACAAGAATCAACATATTGAACAAACATACATTCCAAAATCAAAGATGGTCTCGAACACTTGTGGTATCTCTCATACCGATTTAATACCAAAGATCGGGAACTCATGCACGATCACTAAAATCAAGAACTCATACTCAACCGATCTGATCGTGGAAACACAAGAAAACACAATAAAACCAGCAATCTGGAACTCATGTACGATCGCTAGAATCGAGGAAACATAACAAAACAAGCAACACGATCCTTTTCTATGATTATTGAGACCAAGGAATCACTTGCTCAATATAAGGGGTTGAGGAAACATAGACATATGATCGTCTAGATCGATATCTCGCATGATCGATTTTTGGGATCGAGGAACCATATATCCGGCCTCAATGATCAAAGAAACAAAATATCAACAATCAGAATGATAGTGGCAACCATGACTTCGCTACTCTATATTAATCATTGTTTTATTTAAAATCTTTACAAACAAAAGTAGTTGTAAAAGTATGGTTCTTCAAAATAATGAATTTCTCAATCTTTTTGTATTTACACGTTTGAAAAGAAATCCAGAAGTAACCTTCTTAAGGATCCAACAGCCTCTGCGACACAAAGAAAGGGAACTCTAAAGTTCCAAATACTATCACCCACATTAACCACTATAGTTTAACATAGATGTCCCATGCCATCTAGTGAAACACAAGTGTTTACTGAGAATTAGTAAATTTCACTTATTATGGATATACCCGGAAAACCTGAATTATATTCTCTTATGGATCTAGAGACCACTTGTCGCACACCATAAATGAATACAACCCTAAAGTGTTAATTACTATCTCAAAATTGATTATAAGAATCTAACTTGAGCATCCCATACTAGTCAGTTGGGTTCTAGTATTCGGTCGAGAATTAGTAAATTCCGCTTGCACATTCTATTCATTGGAATATACCATTTTCGACAAAATGCTTCATAAAAGCGTATAAAACAATCGCTAACATTAAGTCAATAATTAGCTCATTCCATATTATAGAATTAAGATTCTAAAAACTATTATCTCTTTTGAATTCCTTTGTTCAAAAAACACATACTTAGTTCTTCACAAAACTATTTTATTATTTCCAAAAGTTCATAATAAAGCTCTCAGTTTTAAATTGCAATTTCAATTTGCTTAAGCATATAACTTAGCAAAACTTAATACATATAATTATAGAAAAAACTCTTAGCTTTCCAAACCATTAAAAATTATTAAATTCCGATAAGTAACTCAAAAGTTATGACCAAAACAATTTCTCATGTTTAAGCATTGACACAATTTCTCAATGACAGGACAACGACAACCAAATGGATTTTTCATTATTTAAACTCCAAAATCACAAGAGGCTATGAAAGGTGTAGCTTAATCTTTTAGCTTTCCAGAACATTAAGAATTATCAAATTTTGATAAGCGGTTCAAAAGTTATGACTAAAATAAATTCTTAGTTTAAGTATTTTCATGATTTCCTAACGACAGCCCAACGACAAACAAATGAGTTTTTCACCATTTAAACTTCAAAATCAAAAGAAACACAATAAATGAAAGTTGTAGCTTGTACTCTTAGCTTTCCAGATATAAAATTTTATCAAATTCTGATAAGTAACCCAAAAGTTATGCTCATTTTACTATCAGCTATCAACTCTGATTTTAACATAGGCCTGAGCTACATGTTAAGTTTAAAACTCAGTTTTGGCCTCCTAAAATGCATAATTTCGAAAAATGCCTAGAGGAAAATGTTGTAGAAAATTGAAAGAGCTTTCTCCTTCAAAAAGATTTAGCCAATTTGGATAATTTAACTACAAGTTATCACTATTTTACAACAGCGATATTTTCATAAAAATTCCAGCATACAAAATTAAACAATCACTTGAATCAAAAACCATATGGCAACCCAATCAATCATCAAATCAACCATATCTAAGCTAAAATTTCTAACACGCAACAAAATTTTCAGAGATAGATTGTGTGAGTCGAACAACTCAACTTTAATGCTTCCAATAGCTTGCTAATCTCTTATAAAGTCTTACTATAACCTTGCAATCATCTTGCTAATCACCATTACACCCAAAGAATCAAAAACCTAGAACCAACCAGCAGCTCCAATGTTAAAAATGAAATAAAAACCATATTTTTATGACTCTAGAGAGTAGAGAAGATTATCTAGCTTTGATTTCTACAAGTATCATCCAAAAACTCTTTTATTTGCACTAGAATTTGGATAATTTAGGAGCTAGGTTTTTGTTAGAGAAGAGGAAGATGAGTTTCTATAATTATTTTCAGAAATGAAGAATGAGTTGTATGTACACTTGTTTCTTCCCTTAACTAATCTTTATTGGGCCAAGAGGTTATTGCTTAGGAGCCCAAAAACTAATATTGTGAAATCTAGTAAAGTGTTACTAATTTTCTTAAGTTACTAGCTCTAACGCACTATTATTATTATAACTTTCCAATTACCCCATATCTTACCAAAATCAAAAATTAATTAAATTGTTGAATTTTTTATTTTGGAACAAAATATGCAAACCCAACCATTTATTTATTTTTAGAACTTTTTCTAGAATTATCTTAAGATTAACTAAAATAAATAATTGAATTATTTACAAAAATAGTTTTAATTTCACCATTAAATTCCATAAATCAAAATATAGCATAAATTCTCTCTAATTAAATTTAATTAATTAGGTGGTTAACAACCAGGTTGTTATAGACTCCTCCCCTTTAAAAAATTGCGTTCTCGCAATTTGTTAACTGAAATAATCTATAAATTTTTTGACATTACCATGATTTTATACATAAAAAAAATCTCATTTACTTACTTAACATCAACATTTAATTTTGATTTAAACTTGTTCAAAGTACCAACTTAAAACCACTTCATTCTCTTACCATAAAGATTTTATTCTTTATGGCTCTTAGGATTAAATTTCGACCTATTTAGAAATCCATTTCATCTTTACTTATAATATTTCATTCTCAATTCTGAATAATTCACAAAATAGATTTTTCTTTCACTTTTGGTTTTCAAAACTTAATATTTTGAATCCAATACCAATGTTTTTATTTGATTCTCAAATTTCTAAATTTAAAATTCTTCTAATTCCAAAAATAATATTGAACCACAAATTATTATGATCCACTTCACAACTACAAAGTTGATTGCATATGCTACCAAAAATGTCTTATCAAGCTCATCCATTTCAAATAATTGTTTCATAGAAAAAAATTATTATTCCAATTTATTTTAACTCAAAACATTTCACTTTTTTCCCCCTCATGTAATATCACATTCGAAGTTTAGGAACCTCTATCGATAACATGGCATCCATGTATCGACCAAATTCCTTAAACAACGTCTAGATAAGTCAACATGATGGGTTAACAAAAATGTGGATGTATTATATTATTATCTCTAGCATCCATGCATCCAATTTTAAACAAGTATAGCCAAGTAAAACAATTACTAACATCCAAAAACCAGGAAGCGGTCAAGCAAAAGCAACCAATTTACCCTTAAACTAAATATTATGCTGCCAAACAAAAGAAGAAAAATATTATCTTATCTTATAATTTTTTTTAACCTTTTAACTCAGAATTCTTTTGCTCATTATTTTTCTCTTTCCCTTTTGATTAAAATTTTGTATCTGCTTCTCATTAGTTTCCATTTGTTCATTAATTTCCTCCCAAGCGCACAAAATCCTGACAGAGCCGATCAAATTTAGGTCCAATTGGTTAGGCACCTACAACCTGAGCTTGCACTATCCTAATCGTTTAAGCAAATTGCTGTGGAGTTAAAAAATACTCCCTCAACACTATGGCCACTGGTTGCTTGTACAACTGTCCAAAGTCTGTCTCTTGTCATAATACTAATCCTGCACATCCAATTCTAATACTACTTTAAATGTGTCAGCCTTAGTAAAAATAAAAGATGCCCTACATTTATCCCAAAAACTATACTATACTTCCAACCCTATGTGGGTAGTGTAACAACCCGTAAAATGCGAGCCAGTTTGAAATTTTTATTTTGGCAATTTTAGCGAATTTTGATTATTTAAAATGAAATATTTTAAATAATATGGACGGGAAATTTATTTTGAATTGAAATTCGACGTATATATTATATACGTCGTCGTTAGAATATATAATAATTATATATAATTATAAAAGGAATTGAAAATGGCGCAGTAGTTCGAAAATTCGATTTCTAATTTCAAATGAATATACAGAATTCAATATAAGTCAGAATTGAACGAAACAAGAAATATTTGAATCTGTATAACTATATCTTTGTAACGAAGTTAACAAACTGAGATTTCATTTTAGAAATGATAAGATATGTCCAGTTTAAAATTAGAAATAGTCGCTATGGAATTTATATATATTTTTATATATATAAGGCCCTTAAAAATAGCAATTTTGCAAACGACCTCGGATTTCGACGAAACCAGTTTTGTTGGGTCTGTGATGTTAAGTTATTGCTAGATTCCAAATTTCATAATTTTTCGAATCAATATGTGAGCGTGGCAAAAGAAAACGCATTTGACCCATTTCAGTTGATTTTAATCGACTGGAAAATGGCCATTTTTCCAACGGTCTCGGAATTCGACGAAACTAGTTTTGTTAGGACCGTATCGTCAATACGAAGCTAGAAAATATTTTTCTGGAATTTTTCTAGTTAGTATGTGATCCCGGTAATTTGAAATGTACGTTTAAAATTCAGTATAGTGATTTAAATGTAAATTTAACGAAAACTGATCGAAACAGTCGAATCAGCTTACGATACATAGCCCATTGTGTTCGAAATGGGGGTAATACGCTATGGACGACAGGCGGTGGACCTCGTTTCGAGGTCGTATGTAAAAGTACCTTTTTGGAAATTAAATAATTAAAAATAAAAAAAAATTCTTCTCCCTCCTCCCTTTATCTTTCTGGCCCCCCCCTGTACGTTTCAGTTCAGAATCAAAAGAGAAAAAAAAAAAATCGATCGACGCCAGATCGCCATCGCCCCCTAGCGCCTTCGCCACCCACCTGACGCCGCCCGAGAAGAACCCCTCCCCTTCAACGCCTCCACCTCGCGAACCCCGGTGCTTCGCACCCTTCCTCAGGCGAGCTCGTCGCCTCCAGCAGACGCCAAGGCCCGCCACCACCTGCAGATCAGCACCGCCACCCAGGGGCATCGCGTCGCCCTCGCGTTCACCCCCTCCTCTTCCCTCCAGCCACCTGAACGAATCGAAGCTCCCCCCCCCCTCCGACCTGCAAAGCCTCGACGAAGCCGACCCCCCCTCCGACCTGCAAACTCTGACGAAGCCGATGCCCCCCCCCTCTTCGCATACGGTAAGCATTTCTATTTTTACTTTTATTTTATTTTTATTTTAGAGTTTAAAATTAATTTCAATTTTTAAAAACTGATTTAAAGAAAATATAAAAACTGATTTAAAGAAAATATAAAAACTGATTTAAAGAAAATATAAAAACTGATTTAAAGAAAACATAAAAACTGATTTTAAAGAAAAGGTTTAAAAAGATTTTTATTTTTAAAAGGTTTAAAAAGATTTTTATTTTTAAAAGGTTTAAAAAGATTTGAATTTTTAAAAGGTAAAAGATTTGAATTTTGAAAGGTAATTGATTTAAACTTTAAAAAGTAGAAGAAAAGATTAGATCTTTGAAATGGAAAAGGCGGAATCTATATTAATAAAAATTCGATTTTTATATATTGAACTTTGAAATAAAAATTCGATTTTTATATATTGAACTTCGAAATAAAAATAGGATTTTTATATGTTGAACTTGGAAATAAAAATATGATTTTTATATATGGAATAGCGAAGTAAAAATTCGATTTTTACATAGGTAGTGAAAGCGAGCAACGAAGATGCGGTAGCGACGAAGGTTTCTGCAAATGAAGTGCCGTGGAGCTAGGATAGCTATCTGTGAGAATTTCTCACTGTAACAACCCGTATTTTCAATAACCTGTAATAACATAAATCGAGGCAGAATTTAATTCTAAAATGGGAATCAAGGGAAACGGGCTATGCCATTGCGTTCGTCTCGGAAAAATACGCGAAATAGAGTCCGAGTTTTCGAAAATCGGAGTCCGTATGACCAAGATATGGCCTCGCGAAGTTTCACGAAAAATTCCCAAATTAAAGTATACTTAATTAAGTGAAATGGGTTGTGTAGATATATATATATATATATATATTGATATATATATATATATATAATTGAAAATTTAATAAATAAATATGCAAAAATGCTCAAAACAGCGAATTGGGAGAGGGGAATAACCGAACCGGCCGATTTTTGAAGTCGACCCGAGCCCGCTGGGTCGACTAGGGGTTAATCCAGGGTGTTTGGCTGTCAACCCGTGGGCCGATTCGCTCAAGTGCAGATTTTGCATTTGAATGGTTCTCATGGTCCATCTTTAATCTAAAGGCCCTAGATGGTTCCTACACTTGACTTCTTCCCCAAGACATGCTTTGATGGCTTGGATTGAATCTAGGGTTAATCCTATGGCCTAAAACACTTGCCTAATCTATAAATAAGACCCTAACCTACCCTAATTCATTCATAATTAAACCTAGTAACTAAACTATGGCAAAATGCTAGCTCTCATGGCCTCCACTAATTTTATGAAGAGGGTTGCATACTAATCACTCTCTAATCAACTTCTAATCCCTTCTTAGCATCTTAATCTTCTTCATTTGGTGTTCAAAGTTGCTAGTTGTGAGTTTCTATCACTTTGATGATCTTTTGGTAAACTAATTAGATGAGATGTGATGAGATTTATGGTTTTGTATGTGGGTTAATGAGCTTTGAATCATATGATATGATGTTAGCATTAATCTTATGTTTATGCATGTTGAGTATGTAAGCTTATGCAAGTTTAATATGATGTATGTTATGTTTGCATGATGCTAAATATGCAAGTTGTGGGCTATGTAATCATATGCATGTTATGCAAGTTCATAGTAATATGCTATGCAAGTTACATGTATGTAAATATGCAAGTTACATGTTTGTTAATATGCAAGTTACATGTATGTAAATATGCAAGTTACATGTTTGTTAATATGCAAGTTACATGTTTGTTAATATGCAAGTTACATGTATGTAAATATGCAAGTTACATGTTTCTTTATATGCAAGTTACATGTTTGTTAATATGCAAGTTACATGTATGTAAATATGCAAGTTACATGTTTATTAATATGCAAGTTCATGATGACACATTATGCAAGTCTATAAGCTAATATGCAAGTTTGTTATGCAAAATGAATATGTAAGTTATGTGACATATTATATGCAAGTTATGTGACATGTTATGCAAGTTCATATGCAAGTTATGTGTTTGTTAATATGCAAGATGGCACCTTTGAAACATGTTCATTCATATGCAAGTTGACACCTTTTATATGTGTTATATCATGAACGAAATTACGTGGGAACGATGGGGTAATTAAATGCATAAGTTAATAAGATTGTGTGAAATTAATATAATTATGCATAACACAAAATAAATAAACATAGTATGGGAATTTGCCTATTTGGTTAGGTGTACCCATACTATGTGTTGGGAATTTACCTATTGAGTTAGGTCTACCCCATGGGAATTTACCTATTAAGTTAGGTCTACCCATGTTAAGAAAACTTGATTAATTAGGGATAATTAATATAAAATTATGAGGGTGATTAATTAGGTGTAATTAATTGACTAAGACACGAGGTTGGACTCAGTTGTAGCGTAAAACTGCCCGGACCCAACCGGCTTAACCAGTTGCTACAAATGTTAGCCCAATGTGAGAGGTCTTAGGCACAAACTAAATACGTAATTAATGTAAAGACACGAGGTTAGACTCTGTTATGACATAAGGCTGCCCGGACCCAACCGGCTTAACCAGCGGTCATAAAAGACAGTCTAATGTGAGAGGTCTTTACAAAGGTTACGTTCTTAATTAATTAATTAAGAAACACTTAACCACATTAGCATGTAGAGGGACATGAGGGGTTAAGTGGGTGCCTCGGGTGGCATGAGAAAATCTAGTGGTTGCCTTGGGTGGCAATAGAAAATACGATTAGAATACTTAACCAAAATGGAACATGTAATTAAAACATGATTAAAGGGTTAAGTGGGATATACTAGAAAAAGGGACAAGCTTAGGTGGGTAGCTTGTGGAGGCCCATTTCAACCAGTAACCCATACGTATCTTTGTGGGCTCGACCCATGTCGAGGACGGGACACGCATACTGGGCTTGACTGTAAGAGGCAAACGGGTTAGCGGTGGCAACGCAAGTCCAACGGGCTTCATATGCGTGAGTGGGCCCGGGCTGGTAGGTAAGCCGTTGTTGCATCGAGTAGATATAAGCCGTGCACCTTTAGTTTCATCAGGTTGCCACATTGGGGAATGATACATCCCACGGTGGGGCCAGCACGGGTATCTACGTTAGGGAGCCGATCGAATGGGAAGTAGTGTGTACACCTAGTGGATTGTAGGGCCCCGTGGCGCCTACTTGGTCACCTAGGGGTACGCAAGTACTAATTAGTAAATTTTATAAGTCCTTGGGTGGGATCAACCTTTAAGTTAGGAACGACTGGTGTGGTGCAGTTTAGTAATTTACCTTAGGGAGGGTAGATGCGTCTTTATCCTTTATCTTCGTTTAGTTGACTGCTTAGGGTAGCCATTCATCCCTATATGTTACCGTATATCAGTTTATGTCTTCTCTGGTTACTTTAACGATTGTATTGTTAAAGTTATAGGACTCGCTCAGACTTATGTCTGACCCCGTTGTTTTTATCTTTTTCCCAACCCTCAGGTCCTACGGTGGATCCTAGCAGTAGTGGAGCTTGATCGGATTGCTGTTCCAGTCTTTAGGAGCTTGGATAGATGTAAAGCTCCAGTTATCCAGTTATCTTTTCTTTTGTTTGGCTATTGTATGAGAGTGGGATTATGTACTTCTTTATTTTGATGGATATTGTACTTGACCTTTATTGTGGTTTTATGATGTAACCAGACATGTTTTACTTCCGCTGTTATGAGATGATGTTTTAAAATTTCAAGTACTATTTATATCTGTCTTGTTGTAATTTTCTGTTCTATATTCACTAAAATACTCCACCGATGCTATGGCATTCCCTTAGTGAGTGATCATAGCGGGAGTGGGGTGTTACACGTGGTATCAGAGCTTAAGGTTACCAGAACAGATAAAATTTTTGAGAAAAACTATTTTCTAAGAGTATTTTCGAAGAAAGTATTTTCAAAAGCATGTCTTCTAAGAGAAAAAGTTTTTGAAAAAGAAAAGCATAATCCCCAATAGCCATATCTTTATCTTTCGGAATCTCCTTTTTGAATCTTTCCTCTTTCGTTTCAGCATGGCTGAAGATCTTAACATCCCGGAGGGTTTAGTTATACCACTATGGTATAGGAGGTTGCAAGAGGCTAGGGCCGCGGCTGCGGGTCCGGCCAATGCTACTACACCAGAGACAACCGCTCCTCCTCCTCAGCCTAGAGTGGATAATTTTGCTAAGGTTTGCAAGGAGTTCAAGGCTATAGGAGGAAAACCTTTTCTTGGTTCAGAGACTTTCGTAGAGGCTAGAGATTGGCTTAAGGAAGTGGAAGAGTTTCTAGATATCTTTGAAGTGGAAGAGGGAAAGAAAGTCAAGTTGGCGGCTTGGTTAATGAAGGGAGAGGCCTCATTCTGGTGGGAGGTCACTAATGGAGAACGCCCTGTTGACTCTTGGGCAGATTTTAAGCAAAGGTTTGGGGCTAAGTTTCTCTCAAGGGCGGAAGAGAATCTGTTTATGGAGAAGTTCTTGAATTTGAAGCAAGGGAATCTCACGGTGAAAGAATATGTCAACAAATTCAATCAATTAGCAAGGTTTGGCATAGAGTTGGTGAATACACCGGAGAAGAAGGCTTTGAGGTTCGTTAGAGGCTTGAACGAACCATTGCAAGGAATAGCTATGACTCACATTCCTATGGGGGCCACTTTTGAGAAGCTTGTCTACATGGCACTTATGCATGAGGATGATAAGCATTCTAAGGCACCAGAGAAAAAGGGGGATCAGAAGAAACCGCAACAACAACAACAAGGCAAGGGCGGAAAAGGCAATGGTGACAAAAAGAAGACGAAGAAGAAGTGCTTCAATTGTGGAACACCAGGACACCTCAGTAAGGATTGTCGCAAAAAGAAGAAGACCGGTTGCTTTCATTGTGGTGAAGCAGGGCATCTTGTGAAAAACTGCCCAAAGAAGGGGCAGAAGACGGGGTCTACCTCAGGAGGGCAGGTGCAAGCTCTTATAGCACCACCTCAGTCAGGGGGGCAAGTTCAGGTTCTCTCAGTTCCACCGATTCAGCAGAGAGGTAGAACTATTTCCGTTGAAAGTCTGGTTTTTCTGTTTGATCATCCAGTTCGTACTTTGTTTGACTCTGGCGCATCGCATTCTTTTATCTCATCATCGTTAGTTGAGTCACTGCACTTAGACACCAGTCTAGTTGATGATCCCTTGGTTGTCTCAAACCCAATTGGGGGCTCCATATATCTGTCTATGATATGTTTGGGTTTGAAGATTTCTATACTTAGCGTTGAGTTTAGATGTGATGCTTTTGTATTGGGCTTCACGGGCTATGGGTTGATCTTGGGCATGGACTGGTTATCCAGTAATGGTGCCGTTCTTGATTGCGAAAGGAGAGTTGTCAGGCTCATGACCCGCTTGGGTAACACTCTCGAGATCTCTTGCAATCCCATGGAATCTGTTTTGCTAAGTTATCTTGAATCGCTCGATGCTTCGGTCGAGAGTTTGCATTCTGTCAGAGTAGTCCGGGAATATCCGGATGTGTTTGAAGAAGTAAAGGGTTTGCCTCCGAAGCGGGAGATAGATTTCCGAATTTATTTGGTGGATAATGCCAAACCAGTGTCTTTGCCAGTGCGCCACATGGCTCCTCGGGAGAGAAGGGAACTTCATAAGCAAGTAGGGGAGTTGCTTGAGAAGGGGTTTATAAGGCGAAGTATATCGGAGTGGGGAGCTCCAGTAGTGTTTGCCAAGAAGGCGGATGGGTCCCTCAGACTTTGTGTGGATTATAGGGAACTTAATAAGCTCACAAAGAAGAATAGACACCCATTACCGAGGATAGATGATCTCTTTGATCAGTTGGTTGGCGCCTCAGTGTTTTCGCAAATGGACTTAGCTACAGGGTTTCATCAGTTAAGAGTGGCGGAGGACAGTATAGAGAAGACTGCTTTCCGGACTCCGGATGGTTTTTATGAGTGGCTAGTGATGCCATTTGGGTTGACAAACGCCCCCGCATACTTTGTTGATCTCATGAGTAGAGTGTTCAGAGAGTATCTGAATAAGTTTGTAGTAGTTTTTGTGGATGACATCTTGGTCTTTTCCAAGAATGAAGAAGAGCATGCCTTACATCTCAAGGAAGTGTTGGAGACTCTTCGAGCGCATAGTCTTAAAGCTAAATTCTCTAAATGCCATTTTTGGAGAAGAGAAGTGCGATTCTTAGGGCATGTGGTCTCTAAGGAAGGGATAGCTGTGGATCCCGCAAAGATAGTATCTATCCAGGATTGGAAAGTTCCTAAAAATGCTACCGAAGTAAGAAGTTTCTTGGGGTTGGCAGGATATTATAGGAAGTTCATCAAAGACTTCGCGAAGATATCAGCCCCATTAACCCGCTTGACGAAGAAGAATCTGGTTTTCTCATGGGATGTAGATTGTGATGATGCTTTCCGACGGTTAAAGAGAGCTTTGACCACCGCTCCAGTTTTAGTGCTTCCAGATGGGAGTAAGCCGTTTGTTGTTTATACCGATGCTTGTGGAACAGGATTAGGCGCAGTCTTGATGCAGGAGGGAAGGGTAATAGCCTATGGAGGGAGACAATTGAGAGTGCATGAGAAGAATTACCCTACCCATGATCTAGAGTTGGCCGCGATTGTTTTCGCACTTAAGTCTTGGCGCCATTATCTTCTTGGTGAGAGATTCGAGTTGTTCACCGACCATAAATCATTGAAGTACTTATTCTCTCAGAAGGATTTAAACTTAAGACAGCAAAGGTGGATGGAGTTCTTAGCATCCTATGATTTCGAGATAGCGTATACCCCTGGTAAGGGTAACGTGGTGGCAGACGCCTTAAGTAGAAAAAGGCTATCTTTGAGTCCATTGTTCGTGGAACGACGAAGCTTGGAGTTTCTTTCTTTGTTTGACTTCAGACCTTCTGTTGATTTTGTACCTGGTTTGTTGGCATCCTTGGAGGTTAGACCTACTCTTTTGAGACGGATTGGCGAGGCTCAGCGAGACGACCACAGTTGGTTGTGTTGGTAGAGAAGCTTATAAGAGGGGAGTCGTCCAGCCATTTGGGTAGATACACCATAGATGATAAGGGATGGTTGCATAGAGACGGTAGACTTTGTGTACCGCAAGATGAGGGTTTGAAGAAGGCTATTTTGGATGATGCACATCGTTCAAGAATGACTATTCATCCCGGTGGAGACAAAATGTACCAAGACATGAAGAGAGTTTTCTTCTGGGCCGGTATGAAGAAAGATGTAGCCGAGTATGTGGCTAGATGTTTAGTGTGCCAACAAGTTAAAGCGGAGCAAAGGAAACCCGGTGGGTTGCTACACCCATTGGAAGTTCCGCAGTGGAAGTGGGATAGTGTCTCGATGGATTTCATCGATGGGTTACCGAGATCAAGGAAGGGCAATACGGGAATTTGGGTTGTGGTGGACAGACTTACCAAGAGTGCCCATTTTATACCCGTGAAGAGTAAGAGGACCGCTCCATGGCTTGCTTCGGTCTATGTTAGGGAGATTGTTAGATTGCATGGCGTGCCATCCAGCATTGTGAGTGATCGAGATCCTATCTTTACTAGTGAGTTTTGGAGAAGTTTGCAAGAGGCGGTAGGGACTCAGTTGTGTTTGAGCACCGCATATCATCCTCAGACGGACGGTCAGACCGAGAGGGTGAACCGTATCTTAGAAGATCTCTTGAGGCTTTGTATCTTGGATTTTGGAGGTACGTGGGAAGAACATCTTCCTTTGGTGGAGTTCGCATATAATAACAGCTTTCAGTCCAGTATTGGTATGGCTCCTTTCGAAGCTCTTTATGGAAGGCCTTGTCGATCTCCTACATGTTGGTGGGAATCTACGAATAAGATCTTGCTTGGGCCGGATATGGTTAGAGAGACTTCAGAGAAGATTGATTTAATTCGAAGAAGGATGAAAGCAGCGCAAGATAGACAGAAATCTTATGCGGATCAGAGAAGGACGGAACTTGAGTTTGAGGTTGGGGATATGGTTTTTGTCAAAGTATCTCCATTGAGAAATGTGGTTCGCTTTGGGTCCGTTGGGAAGTTAGCACCGAGATTTGTTGGGCCATTTCCTATTAAGGAAAGGATTGGACGGATGGCATATAGGGTGGAGTTGCCCGACAGACTTAGTGGTGTTCATGATGTATTCCATGTATCACATTTGAGGAAGTGCTTACATGAGACCGCAGAGGTGGTAGAGCCGAGTTTGCTTAGAGATGTAGAGGTAGAGCGTGACGCGACGATTCGACGAGCTCCTACTCGCATCCTTGGGTCAGAAACTAGGAAGTTGAGGAACAGAGAAGTCCAGCTAGTTAAAGTGCAATGGGGAGATGACGAAAGCAATGCTACTTGGGAGACGGAAGCGAAGATGCGTTCTTTGTATCCATTTCTTTTTGAGAGTATGTCTTTTAACTTCTCCTTTATTGCTTGTCTAGTACTTATCTTATCTTTAGTATATCCTCTCGCTAATACCTATGACCTTTAGATAGGGTAAAACCTATGGTTGAAACATGTGTTTGAAACATGTTATGGTTGATGGATGCATATGGATGCAATTGTTTGCTAGTGGTTGCTCGTGGATGCATATACACACACATTAGGCACTAGATCGGCTCAGTCACTTCATGTTGCATATTGCATAAATGGATGTGGTAGTTAGATTGATGGATGTATCATGGCTGTGTTATCATATGGATGATGCATTTTTGTGTATGGTTGTGCACGCATGTAGAAATTTGTATGTGTCAATAGGGTTTCGCATACATATTGGATGCATGGCACTATCATGGTTTGCATTAAGGAGGTTTACTGTATCAGTAACCGCCTGATTTTCGCATTAGGTAAGTACATATACACACACTTTTGCATATATCCATCCAGCATTTAGAATCTTGTAAGGACAATGATTGCTCGTGGATGATGCTTTGAGTAGATGGATGATTGGATGGTAGGATACGTTCTTCCTAACTTGAAGATTTCGGGGACGAAATCCTTTAAGGAGGGGAGAATGTAACAACCCGTATTTTCAATAACCTGTAATAACATAAATCGAGGCAGAATTTAATTCTAAAATGGGAATCAAGGGAAACGGGCTATGCCATTGCGTTCGTCTCGGAAAAATACGCGAAATAGAGTCCGAGTTTTCGAAAATCGGAGTCCGTATGACCAAGATATGGCCTCGCGAAGTTTCACGAAAAATTCCCAAATTAAAGTATACTTAATTAAGTGAAATGAGTTGTGTAGATATATATATATATATATATTGATATATATATATATATATAATTGAAAATTTAATAAATAAATATGCAAAAATGCTCAAAACAGCGAATTGGGAGAGGGGAATAACCGAACCGGCCGATTTTTGAAGTCGACCCGAGCCCGCTGGGTCGACTAGGGGTTAATCCAGGGTGTTTGGCTGTCAACCCGTGGGCCGATTCGCTCAAGTGCAGATTTTGCATTTGAATGGTTCTCATGGTCCATCTTTAATCTAAAGGCCCTAGATGGTTCCTACACTTGACTTCTTCCCCAAGACATGCTTTGATGGCTTGGATTGAATCTAGGGTTAATCCTATGGCCTAAAACACTTGCCTAATCTATAAATAAGACCCTAACCTACCCTAATTCATTCATAATTAAACCTAGTAACTAAACTATGGCAAAATGCTAGCTCTCATGGCCTCCACTAATTTTATGAAGAGGGTTGCATACTAATCACTCTCTAATCAACTTCTAATCCCTTCTTAGCATCTTAATCTTCTTCATTTGGTGTTCAAAGTTGCTAGTTGTGAGTTTCTATCACTTTGATGATCTTTTGGTAAACTAATTAGATGAGATGTGATGAGATTTATGGTTTTGTATGTGGGTTAATGAGCTTTGAATCATATGATATGATGTTAGCATTAATCTTATGTTTATGCATGTTGAGTATGTAAGCTTATGCAAGTTTAATATGATGTATGTTATGTTTGCATGATGCTAAATATGCAAGTTGTGGGCTATGTAATCATATGCATGTTATGCAAGTTCATAGTAATATGCTATGCAAGTTACATGTATGTAAATATGCAAGTTACATGTTTGTTAATATGCAAGTTACATGTATGTAAATATGCAAGTTACATGTTTGTTAATATGCAAGTTACATGTTTGTTAATATGCAAGTTACATGTATGTAAATATGCAAGTTACATGTTTCTTTATATGCAAGTTACATGTTTGTTAATATGCAAGTTACATGTATGTAAATATGCAAGTTACATGTTTATTAATATGCAAGTTCATGATGACACATTATGCAAGTCTATAAGCTAATATGCAAGTTTGTTATGCAAAATGAATATGTAAGTTATGTGACATATTATATGCAAGTTATGTGACATGTTATGCAAGTTCATATGCAAGTTATGTGTTTGTTAATATGCAAGATGGCACCTTTGAAACATGTTCATTCATATGCAAGTTGACACCTTTTATATGTGTTATATCATGAACGAAATTACGTGGGAACGATGGGGTAATTAAATGCATAAGTTAATAAGATTGTGTGAAATTAATATAATTATGCATAACACAAAATAAATAAACATAGTATGGGAATTTGCCTATTTGGTTAGGTGTACCCATACTATGTGTTGGGAATTTACCTATTGAGTTAGGTCTACCCCATGGGAATTTACCTATTAAGTTAGGTCTACCCATGTTAAGAAAACTTGATTAATTAGGGATAATTAATATAAAATTATGAGGGTGATTAATTAGGTGTAATTAATTGACTAAGACACGAGGTTGGACTCAGTTGTAGCGTAAAACTGCCCGGACCCAACCGGCTTAACCAGTTGCTACAAATGTTAGCCCAATGTGAGAGGTCTTAGGCACAAACTAAATACGTAATTAATGTAAAGACACGAGGTTAGACTCTGTTATGACATAAGGCTGCCCGGACCCAACCGGCTTAACCAGCGGTCATAAAAGACAGTCTAATGTGAGAGGTCTTTACAAAGGTTACGTTCTTAATTAATTAATTAAGAAACACTTAACCACATTAGCATGTAGAGGGACATGAGGGGTTAAGTGGGTGCCTCGGGTGGCATGAGAAAATCTAGTGGTTGCCTTGGGTGGCAATAGAAAATACGATTAGAATACTTAACCAAAATGGAACATGTAATTAAAACATGATTAAAGGGTTAAGTGGGATATACTAGAAAAAGGGACAAGCTTAGGTGGGTAGCTTGTGGAGGCCCATTTCAACCAGTAACCCATACGTATCTTTGTGGGCTCGACCCATGTCGAGGACGGGACACGCATACTGGGCTTGACTGTAAGAGGCAAACGGGTTAGCGGTGGCAACGCAAGTCCAACGGGCTTCATATGCGTGAGTGGGCCCGGGCTGGTAGGTAAGCCGTTGTTGCATCGAGTAGATATAAGCCGTGCACCTTTAGTTTCATCAGGTTGCCACATTGGGGAATGATACATCCCACGGTGGGGCCAGCACGGGTATCTACGTTAGGGAGCCGATCGAATGGGAAGTAGTGTGTACACCTAGTGGATTGTAGGGCCCCGTGGCGCCTACTTGGTCACCTAGGGGTACGCAAGTACTAATTAGTAAATTTTATAAGTCCTTGGGTGGGATCAACCTTTAAGTTAGGAACGACTGGTGTGGTGCAGTTTAGTAATTTACCTTAGGGAGGGTAGATGCGTCTTTATCCTTTATCTTCGTTTAGTTGACTGCTTAGGGTAGCCATTCATCCCTATATGTTACCGTATATCAGTTTATGTCTTCTCTGGTTACTTTAACGATTGTATTGTTAAAGTTATAGGACTCGCTCAGACTTATGTCTGACCCCGTTGTTTTTATCTTTTTCCCAACCCTCAGGTCCTACGGTGGATCCTAGCAGTAGTGGAGCTTGATCGGATTGCTGTTCCAGTCTTTAGGAGCTTGGATAGATGTAAAGCTCCAGTTATCCAGTTATCTTTTCTTTTGTTTGGCTATTGTATGAGAGTGGGATTATGTACTTCTTTATTTTGATGGATATTGTACTTGACCTTTATTGTGGTTTTATGATGTAACCAGACATGTTTTACTTCCGCTGTTATGAGATGATGTTTTAAAATTTCAAGTACTATTTATATCTGTCTTGTTGTAATTTTCTGTTCTATATTCACTAAAATACTCCACCGATGCTATGGCATTCCCTTAGTGAGTGATCATAGCGGGAGTGGGGTGTTACACTCACCTTTCAATTTCTTTTTCTATTTATATATATATACTAGGATGCAGACGGTGCTTAGTAGCACCCGACACAATCGTCCACAGACCATGGACTTGTTTGTTTGGTTGCAAATTAGTTAGATTATTGATTGAAATCGAATTGTTTGGTGAAATGAATTGATATGATTGATGTGTGAATGGCGTGGGCCTTCACTAGACCGGGGATAAGGCTAGGCCTCGTCCCGTTTCTAGTATCGTGCCGTTATGCCGCCGAAATTTTCTAAAATGTGTTAGAAAAATAAAAATATCATTTTATTTAAAGAATGAACTTAATAGAAATTCATATGTTGGAATAAAATGTTTTATCGTTAAAAATATAATTTTTAACGTGAATGTGAATAAAATAAAATATTCATTTACAAACCGGACGGTTTGTTTATGTACACTGATTTGACTGATATTGATTGGGTCGATAAATTTTACACATCGCCCAACTGCACAAATAAAATCTGTGTTTGATTGTTTGAAACCCCACACGGGTGTTGGGATGAAATTTGAAGTTCACTCATCCTGATTGATTAAATATGTCGATCGATTGATTGACAGGCTGTTATAAGCGTTAGATATCTTTATTTGATGCTTATACAGTGTAGTGCACTTTGGTTGATGGTTGATTATTTTTCAATGCTATTATATACATGTGTTGTATGAAAATCCATATAATTAATTTTATATGGTAATTGATTGGGCCTCATTCCAGTTTAGAAATAGAAATATTTGAAATAGAAATATTTGAAATAGAATATTTGAAAATAGAAATTTATGAAGCCGTGTTGATTAGATTGACGCCATTTTGACGTGAACGATATTTATATCAATTTTAATCGATTTCGAAATGAATTGAATTGAAAGTGATTTCGAAATGAATTAAATTGAAAACGAATTCAAAGTGAATTGAATTGAAAACGATTTCAAAATGAATTGAATTGAAAGTGATTTCGAAATGAATTGAAAACGAATTCAAAGTGAATTGAATTGAAAACGATTTCGAAATGAATTGAATTGGAAGTGATTTCGAAATGAATTGAATTGAAAACGATTTCGAAATGAATTGAATTGAAAGTGATTTCGAAATGAATTGAATTGAAAACGAATTCAAAGTGAATTGAATTGAAAACGATTTCGAAATGAATTGAATTGAAAGTGATTTCGAAATGAATTGAATTGAAAACGAATTCAAAGTGAATTGAATTGAAAACGATTTCGAAATGAATTGAATTGAAAACGATTTCGAAATGAATTGAATTGAAAGCGAATTGAAATGAATTCAAATTGGATTGAAATTTGAATTGAATAGAAATGAATTTTAAAACGAATTTATAGAGAAGAATTCAATTTTGCTTTGAATTGAAATGGAAGTTGAAATTGCTTTTGAAACGAATTTAAAACTATTTATATAATTCGTTTTAAATAGAAATCGACGAAGTATATATTATATATATTATATATATAATATAATGGCCTGAATAGAACGCGCCGCGCCGCGGCAGTTCGTGAATTTCGACCATTTATTTCAAACGGACATTACGGGAGATCCGACCGTCGGATTCTCCTAAAACCGGAACCGTTGGGTTCGTATCGAAAAGAGCTTTCTAACGAATGTTAGAAATTTGAAATCTAACGGTTGGATTTGGAGATACGTCCAAATCAAATTTGAAAAAGGTCGCTGTAAGTGCAGTTCGATGGCCGTTGTTGGAAATCGACTGTACGGGCCTTGATAAAATTATTAAAAATAGTAATAATTTGTGTAAAATCATAAGAAGTGATTTGAGAAGAATTGGGATGAAAAACTCCATATTTGAAAAGATAAAAATAGATTTTTATCGAAATGAACTAGTTTTGAACTAGAATTATAATTCTATTTATTTTTAAATAAATAAATTGAATTTGAAATGGTTTTGAAAATAACCAAAATTTCCAATGATTGCATTGGAGTGGATTTGAATCGAAATTGTCTTCGGAATATTTCGATGTTGGAATTCGTGATATTACAGGTGTTGTTATGGAAATTTGAAAGATATATATTTGTATCGTTATTTCCAATATGACATTTGTTAGTCGTAGAATTCGATATTGAATATAAGCCGATATATTTTCTATTCAGAGCCTTGTATTGAATATCGAATGTGATTTGGGTTTGTCGTGAATGGTGTCTTCACTAACACTGTTCTTGAACCCAGTTGAGAAAAGATTAAATCTTTTTATTTAGATTTAATGAAGTGTACCAATTAAATGATATTTAATTGGAATTGAATTGGTATTGGTTTTTGGGTTTATCGTGAACAGTGTTTTAAATAACACTTGTTCTTTAACCCGATAATTAATGGAATGTGATTTTGGGTTTATCGTGAATCGTGTTTTAAATGACACTGATTCTTTAACCCAGATAACGATTAAAACTAAGTGGAGTTTTAATGAATCTTTAATTAGATTGAAAAGATCGAGAATGGAGTATCACCAGTTTTGCTCCAGGCGATAGTTAAATCTTTAATTAGATTTGAACGTGAAATGGTAATTGAATTTACCGATAACACTGTGGTGTTAGATATGAAGTACTACCAGTTTTACTTCATGGGATGAATAGGTTGGGATTGGGAAATAAAATAAATGATTACTTCGGTGTGGTTCGCTAATCCCGACTAGTTTGAATTGAGATTCAAAAATAGAATAAAGAATAAATTCAAAGAATTTATCTTGGATAAAATTAATGGGAACTTTTCCCAAAGTATAGGAATATTTGAATAAAAGAATATTCTGGATTGGAATGAGGCGTATGTTGTGTTTGTGTAACACTTTTATAATATATACGCGAGTTATTCAGAAAGACCGGGTTAATCCCATTCTGAATAACTGATTCGACGTGGTGTCGGAGATGAAGACGATGGTCGAAGGCCGGAAGTCTTCACGTCGTTTGGGTGATAACTGATGATCTTGATTGGGCTGTACACCCAAGAAGATGGAAACAGTTAGTGATCGTCCAGACGTGCTTGGAGATCGATGGATGTGCGGGGTACTAGGTGCCTCCGGTTTCGTTCAGACCCAGAACGGACTTGTAAATGGACTGTGTGTCTGACATTGGATTTTAGTCTGTGTGATTGATTTCTATTAGATATATTGATGGATATCAAACGCATGGAGTGAATTGCCTGTGTGGCATGCCTAAGTGGCAATTGATCGAGGCTTCTGTTGAAAAGCAAAGTCTTGTGGTGATGATCGAAGCACGGCCTGTGTGGCGTAGCTTTGTGTAACGTTTACTTCGCGAGTTTCGCACCCCGGTTGTGAACCAAAAACGGGAGAGGACATCAGGGAGGGCCTGCGTTTCTTCCTAGCTAGGGTGGTGTCAGTGACCTACCAGCCCTGACATTTATGTATTTTTCACCTGTGTGGTTGTTGCTGTTGCGAGGCGCCTCGGTTTGATCGGACGATCCGGGTCCGATGGAGTCATTTGTTGGCTCATTTACGCCCCAAAGGGCGGGGAAACGCAGTGTTCAGGCATTTTAATCCACATCGGTGGACCGGCCCTGACGATCCAAGGGTCGATGCGCTCTGACCCTGAGGCTCGGGCTAGGCAGTCTCGAAGTCGGTGAGGACTATCTTTTGCCTCGGTTCATAGACGGAAATCCAATTTCCAAATACGTGACTTTGCGGTTTTATTTGTAAACCTATATATGGTGACATAGTGGGATGGGGCGCTCATGTCGCCTATGATTGATACTTATGATTTGAAGTTGTTTTATACACTATGCACTTATAATAGTATCAAACGATTTGTTTTAACCGTATCAAGCATTCTTTGGCTGTTATAAGGGAAAACCCTATCCTCGGCTGCGTTGCATTGTGTGATGGGACCTGGGTCTTATAACAGTTTCATTTTTCTTTATTTAGCATTGCGCTGTTTGTTTTATGCACTGGTATTCTTGGGAGGAAACCCGTTCCGTGTTATACGGCGTGGTCCCTTGATTTACCTAATGATTTAAAATAAAGATTAATAACTGTTTTAGTTCTCACACCAGTCACATGACTGACCTGGAGTTTATTGTTTTAACCTAAACTCTGGGTGCCCTTATTTTGACACGGGCAGCTAGTAGTTTTGGTTTTGCAGATTTATATTCACAGGATCCTGGTTTACAGCTGGAACGATATCCGGAAAGCTTTGTATCCGTATATCTACTTCTAGTTGTGTATTGTATTATTTTCCGCTGCTATGTATTTAAATGTAATTTAAATCTCTGATATTTCTGTGTAATATTCATTTATACTCTGTATATTCTTGTAATCTGATGCATTGTTGTAATATACAATGAAATGTTCTTCTGTATGCGTTCTGCTGTGGTTTGTTCTCGAACTATCTGACGCTTTCCTTTACGGGGATGTAGCGGGTCGTAACAGTTGGTATCAGAGCTTTGGTTTGCAAAGCTAGAGAACAAGACACATTAGAACCCTACGAAAGAATTCATCAGATAATTGGATTAGTAATATCCAATTAGAATGACTCGTTAGAGATGGGATCAGTAGTATCCTAGAACGAGTGTGAGGAGTATATTTTTAAAATGAAAACAAACTTTTGTTTTGAAAATTTAAATCAATTATTCGTATTTGATTTTCTATTTGTATCGATGTGGACAATCCAGTATATATAGATTTTGCGTATACGTCTGATCCGCGTGTATTCAAAGTTTTAATATACTGGATAGATATAGAATCACACTCTAGTCGCCCGGAGATGATTCAGATGATGAGGCCTCATCATCAGTGTTTATATTCGAGTGACGAAGGTGTGATATCTATATATTTCCATTTGACTGGTGTGAGAACCAAAACTAAATTAGATAGGGCCTATTGTTGTGATTTGGCATCAAAAACATGATTTTTGTATATGTATCAAAATTATGAATTTGAGACTCTAATTCACTAATTGATTGATGTTTGTGTTGTTTGTTTATTTGTTTGCTAATTTTTAGCCATTTAGCCTAATTGAATCGAATATTGAATTGTATTGAAATTTGGTCGCATTTGTTTGCATATACATATACTTATTTTGAACAGGTCATAGCAAGGAGGCTAGAGCAGAGAATAAAATTTGTTTGCCCGACAAATAGGTACATGTTTACTACATAATTTCCTGTTTTGTTTGGGTGATGATGATTTTGTGAGCCTATTGGCTAGCCGCTTGGCTTTTTCTTTTTCTTTTTGAGATCTGAAGGACCGGGGAAGCTATTTGAAATTCCCCGATGCTCCCGGTGCAGGGGAGGTTATGGCGAAATTTTTCAAAAATTTAGGGTGTTAGCCAAATTTTTGAAATTTTGAAAATTCTCAGAAACTGAAAAGTTATAGAATGGAAGCCAGAATGAATGTAGAGTTGATTAATCAAACCACTTTTGACTTTGTTCCTTTTCGGGGACGAAAAGTTTTAAGTGGGGGAGATTGTAACAACCCGTAAAATGCGAGCCAGTTTGAAATTTTTATTTTGGCAATTTTAGCGAATTTTGATTATTTAAAATGAAATATTTTAAATAATATGGACGGGAAATTTATTTTGAATTGAAATTCGACGTATATATTATATACGTCGTCGTTAGAATATATAATAATTATATATAATTATAAAAGGAATTGAAAATGGCGCAGTAGTTCGAAAATTCGATTTCTAATTTCAAATGAATATACAGAATTCAATATAAGTCAGAATTGAACGAAACAAGAAATATTTGAATCTGTATAACTATATCTTTGTAACGAAGTTAACAAACTGAGATTTCATTTTAGAAATGATAAGATATGTCCAGTTTAAAATTAGAAATAGTCGCTATGGAATTTATATATATTTTTATATATATAAGGCCCTTAAAAATAGCAATTTTGCAAACGACCTCGGATTTCGACGAAACCAGTTTTGTTGGGTCCGTGATGTTAAGTTATTGCTAGATTCCAAATTTCATAATTTTTCGAATCAATATGTGAGCGTGGCAAAAGAAAACGCATTTGACCCATTTCAGTTGATTTTAATCGACTGGAAAATGGCCATTTTTCCAACGGTCTCGGAATTCGACGAAACTAGTTTTGTTAGGACCGTATCGTCAATACGAAGCTAGAAAATATTTTTCTGGAATTTTTCTAGTTAGTATGTGATCCCGGTAATTTGAAATGTACGTTTAAAATTCAGTATAGTGATTTAAATGTAAATTTAACGAAAACTGATCGAAACAGTCGAATCAGCTTACGATACATAGCCCATTGTGTTCGAAATGGGGGTAATACGCTATGGACGACAGGCGGTGGACCTCGTTTCGAGGTCGTATGTAAAAGTACCTTTTTGGAAATTAAATAATTAAATAATTAAAAATAAAAAAAATTCTTCTCCCTCCTCCCTTTATCTTTCTGGCCCCCCCCCCTGTACGTTTCAGTTCAGAATCAAAAGAGAAAAAAAAAATCGATCGACGCCAGATCGCCATCGCCCCCTAGCGCCTTCGCCACCCACCTGACGCCGCCCGAGAAGAACCCCTCCCCTTCAACGCCTCCACCTCGCGAACCCCGGTGCTTCGCACCCTTCCTCAGGCGAGCTCGTCGCCTCCAGCAGACGCCAAGGCCCGCCACCACCTGCAGATCAGCACCGCCACCCAGGGGCATCGCGTCGCCCTCGCGTTCACCCCCTCCTCTTCCCTCCAGCCACCTGAACGAATCGAAGCTCCCCCCCCCCTCCGACCTGAAAGCCTCGACGAAGCCGACCCCCCCCTCCGACCTGCAAACTCTGACGAAGCCGATGCCCCACCCCCCTCTTCGCATACGGTAAGCATTTCTATTTTTACTTTTATTTTATTTTTATTTTAGAGTTTAAAATTAATTTCAATTTTTAAAAACTGATTTAAAGAAAATATAAAAACTGATTTAAAGAAAATATAAAAACTGATTTAAAGAAAATATAAAAACTGATTTAAAGAAAATATAAAAACTGATTTAAAGAAAACATAAAAACTGATTTTAAAGAAAAGGTTTAAAAAGATTTTTATTTTTAAAAGGTTTAAAAAGATTTTTATTTTTAAAAGGTTTGAAAAGATTTGAATTTTTAAAAGGTAAAAGATTTGAATTTTGAAAGGTAAATGATTTAAACTTTAAAAAGTAGAAGAAAAGATTAGATCTTTGAAATGGAAAAGGCGGAATCTATATTAATAAAAATTCGATTTTTATATATTGAACTTTGAAATAAAAATTCGATTTTTATATATTGAACTTCGAAATAAAAATAGGATTTTTATATGTTGAACTTGGAAATAAAAATATGATTTTTATATATGGAATAGCGAAGTAAAAATTCGATTTTTACATAGGTAGTGAAAGCGAGCAACGAAGATGCGGTAGCGACGAAGGTTTCTGCAAATGAAGTGCCGTGGAGCTAGGATAGCTATCTGTGAGAATTTCTCACCTTTCAATTTCTTTTTCTATTTATATATATATACTAGGATGCAGACGGTGCTTAGTAGCACCCGACACAATCGTCCACAGACCATGGACTTGTTTGTTTGGTTGCAAATTAGTTAGATTATTGATTGAAATCGAATTGTTTGGTGAAATGAATTGATATGACTGATGTGTGAATGGCGTGGGCCTTCACTAGACCGGGGATAAGGCTAGGCCTCGTCCCGTTTCTAGTATCGTGCCGTTATGCCGCCGAAATTTTCTAAAATGTGTTAGAAAAATAAAAATATCATTTTATTTAAAGAATGAACTTAATAGAAATTCATATGTTGGAATAAAATGTTTTATCGTTAAAAATATAATTTTTAACGTGAATGTGAATAAAATAAAATATTCATTTACAAACCGGACGGTTTGTTTATGTACACTGATTTGACTGATATTGATTGGGTCGATAAATTTTACACATCGCCCAACTGCACAAATAAAATCTATGTTTGATTGTTTGAAACCCCACACGGGTGTTGGGATGAAATTTGAAGTTCACTCATCCTGATTGATTAAATATGTCGATCGATTGATTGACAGGCTGTTATAAGCGTTAGATATCTTTATTTGATGCTTATACAGTGTAGTGCACTTTGGTTGATGGTTGATTATTTTTCAATGCTATTATATACATGTGTTGTATGAAAATCCATATAATTAATTTTATATGGTAATTGATTGGGCCTCATTCCAGTTTAGAAATAGAAATATTTGAAATAGAAATATTTGAAATAGAATATTTGAAAATAGAAATTTATGAAGCCGTGTTGATTAGATTGACGCCATTTTGACGTGAACGATATTTATATCAATTTTAATCGATTTCGAAATGAATTGAATTGAAAGTGATTTCGAAATGAATTAAATTGAAAACGAATTCAAAGTGAATTGAATTGAAAACGATTTCGAAATGAATTGAATTGAAAGTGATTTCGAAATGAATTGAATTGAAAACGAATTCAAAGTGAATTGAATTGAAAACGATTTCGAAATGAATTGAATTGAAAGTGATTTCGAAATGAATTGAATTGAAAACGATTTCGAAATGAATTGAATTGAAAGTGATTTCGAAATGAATTGAATTGAAAACGAATTCAAAGTGAATTGAATTGAAAACGATTTCGAAATGAATTGAATTGAAAGTGATTTCGAAATGAATTGAATTGAAAACGAATTCAATGTGAATTGAATTGAAAACGATTTCGAAATGAATTGAATTGAAAACGATTTCGAAATGAATTGAATTGAAAGCGAATTGAAATGAATTCAAATTGGATTGAAATTTGAATTGAATAGAAATGAATTTTAAAACGAATTTATAGAGAAGAATTCAATTTTGCTTTGAATTGAAATGGAAGTTGAAATTGCTTTTGAAACGAATTTAAAACTATTTATATAATTCGTTTTAAATAGAAATCGACGAAGTATATATTATATATATTATATATATAATATAATGGCCTGAATAGAACGCGCCGCGCCGCGGCAGTTCGTGAATTTCGACCATTTATTTCAAACGGACATTACGGGAGATCCGACCGTCGGATTCTCCTAAAACCGGAACCGTTGGGTTGGTATCGAAAAGAGCTTTCTAACGAATGTTAGAAATTTGAAATCTAACGGTTGGATTTGGAGATACGTCCAAATCAAATTTGAAAAAGGTCGCTGTAAGTGCAGTTCGATGGCCGTTGTTGGAAATCGACTGTACGGGCCTTGATAAAATTATTAAAAATAGTAATAATTTGTGTAAAATCATAAGAAGTGATTTGAGAAGAATTGGGATGAAAAACTCCATATTTGAAAAGATAAAAATAGATTTTTATCGAAATGAACTAGTTTTGAACTAGAATTATAATTCTATTTATTTTTAAATAAATAAATTGAATTTGAAATGGTTTTGAAAATAACCAAAATTTCCAATGATTGCATTGGAGTGGATTTGAATCGAAATTGTCTTCGGAATATTTCGATGTTGGAATTCGTGATATTACAGGTGTTGTTATGGAAATTTGAAAGATATATATTTGTATCGTTATTTCCAATACGACATTTGTTAGTCGTAGAATTCGATATTGAATATAAGCCGATATATTTTCTATTCAGAGCCTTGTATTGAATATCGAATGTGATTTGGGTTTGTCGTGAATGGTGTCTTCACTAACACTGTTCTTGAACCCAGTTGAGAAAAGATTAAATCATTTTATTTAGATTTAATGAAGTGTACCAATTAAATGATATTTAATTGGAATTGAATTGGTATTGGTTTTTGGGTTTATCGTGAACAGTGTTTTAAATAACACTTGTTCTTTAACCCGATAATTAATGGAATGTGATTTTGGGTTTATCGTGAATCGTGTTTTAAATGACACTGATTCTTTAACCCAGATAACGATTAAAACTAAGTGGAGTTTTAATGAATCTTTAATTAGATTGAAAAGATCGAGAATGGAGTATCACCAGTTTTGCTCCAGGCGATAGTTAAATCTTTAATTAGATTTGAACGTGAAATGGTAATTGAATTTACCGATAACACTGTGGTGTTAGATATGAAGTACTACCAGTTTTACTTCATGGGATGAATAGGTTGGGATTGGGAAATAAAATAAATGATTACTTCGGTGTGGTTCGCTAATCCCGACTAGTTTGAATTGAGATTCAAAAATAGAATAAAGAATAAATTCAAAGAATTTATCTTGGATAAAATTAATGGGAACTTTTCCCAAAGTATAGGAATATTTGGATAAAAGAATATTCTGGATCGGAATGAGGCGTATGTTGTGTTTGTGTAACACTTTTATAATATATACGCGAGTTATTCAGAAAGACCGGGTTAATCCCATTCTGAATAACTGATTCGACGTGGTGTCGGAGATGAAGACGATGGTCGAAGGCCGGAAGTCTTCACGTCGTTTGGGTGATAACTGATGATCTTGATTGGGCTGTACACCCAAGAATATGGAAACAGTTAGTGATCGTCCAGACGTGCTTGGAGATCGATGGATGTGCGGGGTACTAGGTGCCTCCGGTTTCGTTCAGACCCAGAACGGACTTGTAAATGGACTGTGTATCTGACATTGGATTTTAGTCTGTGTGATTGATTTCTATTAGATATATTGATGGATATCAAACGCATGGAGTGAATTGCCTGTGTGGCATGCCTAAGTGGCAATTGATCGAGGCTTCTGTTGAAAAGCAAAGTCTTGTGGTGATGATCGAAGCACGGCCTGTGTGGCGTAGCTTTGTGTAACGTTTACTTCGCGAGTTTCGCACCCCGGTTGTGAACCAAAAACGGGAGAGGACATCAGGGAGGGCCTGCGTTTCTTCCTAGCTAGGGTGGTGTCAGTGACCTACCAGCCCTGACATTTATGTATTTTTCACCTGTGTGGTTGTTGCTGTTGCGAGGCGCCTCGGTTTGATCGGACGATCCGGGTCCGATGGAGTCATTTATTGGCTCATTTACGCCCCAAAGGGCGGGGAAACGCAGTGTTCAGGCATTTTAATCCACATCGGTGGACCGGCCCTGACGATCCAAGGGTCGATGCGCTCTGACCCTGAGGCTCGGGCTAGGCAGTCTCGAAGTCGGTGAGGACTATCTTTTGCCTCGGTTCATAGACGGAAATCCAATTTCCAAATACGTGACTTTGCGGTTTTATTTGTAAACCTATATATGGTGACATAGTGGGATGGGGCGCTCATGCCGCCTATGATTGATACTTATGATTTGAAGTTGTTTTATACACTATGCACTTATAATAGTATCAAACGATTTGTTTTAACCGTATCAAGCATTCTTTGGCTGTTATAAGGGAAAACCCTATCCTCGGCTGCGTTGCATTGTGTGATGGGACCTGGGTCTTATAACAGTTTCATTTTTCTTTATTTAGCATTGCGCTGTTTGTTTTATGCACTGGTATTCTTGGGAGGAAACCCGTTCCGTGTTATACGGCGTGGTCCCTTGATTTACCTAATGATTTAAAATAAAGATTAATAACTGTTTTAGTTCTCACACCAGTCACATGACTGACCTGGAGTTTATTGTTTTAACCTAAACTCTGGGTGCCCTTATTTTGACACGGGCAGCTAGTAGTTTTGGTTTTGCAGATTTATATTCACAGGATCCTGGTTTACAGCTGGAACGATATCCGGAAAGCTTTGTATCCGTATATCTACTTCTAGTTGTGTATTATATTATTTTCCGCTGCTATGTATTTAAATGTAATTTAAATCTCTGATATTTCTGTGTAATATTCATTTATACTCTGTATATTCTTGTAATCTGATGCATTGTTGTAATATACAATGAAATGTTCTTCTGTATGCGTTCTGTTGTGGTTTGTTCTCGAACTATCCGACGCTTTCCTTTACGGGGATGTAGCGGGTCGTAACAGGTAGCCTATGTAAACTACATACATACTCTCTAGATGATAGGACTCTAAGTCTCACTAGGTCTTAGATCCATGATTTTATATGTAATATTGTTCTGACCATTGCTCTGATACCAAACTGTAATGTCCCCACTGTTATACCCAGTTTAGAGAAGAACATTACAAGTTACGTCGTCTGCTAATCCGGAGAATACAGCTTGATAGGGGCGATCTAATGTGAATATATCTTTATACTAACACTAACACGTCATTTGTACCTTTTTACTAAATGTCTGTTCTGAATTTGACGTGTTCAGTTTTAATACGAAGTAATAAACACACTAATTCCACTTAATCAGAACAATATATCAAACACATAACAATCACAAATCACCGCAGAATGCACATATCATAGGCTACATAGGGTAAGTACACAAAATATACATCTGATTTTATGTTCTACATATTTCAAAATAAGTCATTATCTTAACAAGGACATCTCATAGAGCATCAGGTGAATATCCTACAGAAGATCAACTAAGGGTCTCAATATGTCTATCCAAGGCTAGCTCACCTATCCAAAAGTCCGAGCATCCTGTAAACCTGAAAATTCCAGTTTGACCTGGAAACATAAAAGTCCAGATCAACCTATCTCAAAATATTTGAAAAGTGAGATCCATATATATAACATGTAAATAAACTTTAGTTCAACCACAGAACGACAATAGAAATCATTTATTTTTTCACAAAGATGTATGTTTGGTTTCTAATTATGATTTTTATCACCATCACAAGTTCACGTTATAGGCACGACAAGTTAACACAACTCATTCATGATTGACCTGATCAACGAACTATTATAAGCACAACAAGTTAGCACAACTCATTCATTACCGACCTAATCAAGGAACTATTATTAGAATGACAAGTTAACACAACTCATTCATGACCGACCTGATCAAGGAACTCTCTTTCTCAGTCGAATGACCAAGGAAGCACAAGAATCAACATATCGAACAAAAAAACATACATTCTAAAATCCACGATGATCTCGAGGCCTGGTGGTATCCCTCATACCGATCTGATACTAAAGATCGGGAACTCATGCACGATCACTAGGATCGAGAACTCATACTCAATCAACCTGATCGAGGAAACACAAGGAAACACCATAAAACAAGCAATCTGGAACTCATGCACGATCTCTAGGATAGAGGAAACATATCAAAACAAGCAACACAATACATTTCTATGATTAATCTAAGAGGTTGAGGAAACATAGACATACGATCGTATAGATCGATGTCTCACATGCTCGATCTAAGGGATCAAGGAACCATATATCCTGTCTCAATGATCAAAGAAACAAAATCTCAACAGTCAGAATGATAGTGGCAACCATGACTTTGCTACTCAATATTAATCATTGTTTTATTCAAAATCTTTACTAAAAAAGGTGCCATAAAAGTCTAGTCCTTTAAAATAATGAATTTCTCAATCTTTTTATATTTACACGTTTGAAAAGAAATCCAGAAGTAACCATCTTAAGGATCTAGTGGCCTCTGCCGCACACCAAAAAGAAAGGGAATTCTAAAGTGCCAAATACTATCACCCACAGTAACCACTATAGTTTAACATAGATGTCCCATACCATCTAGTGAAACACAAGTATTTACTGAGAATTAGTAAATTTCACTTATTATGGATATACCTGGAAAACCTGAATTATATTCTCTTATGGATCTAGAGACCACTTGTCGCACACCATAAAAGAATACAACCCTAAAGTGTTAATTACTATCTCAAAATCGATTATAAGAATCTAACTTGAGCATCCCATACTACTTAGTTGGGTTCTAGTATTGGTCAAGAATTAGCAAATTCCACTTGCACATTCTATTCATTGGAATATACCATTTTCGAAAAAATGTTTCATAAGAGCATATAAAATAATCGCTAACATTAAGTCAAAAATTAGATCATTCCAGATTATAGAATTAAGATTCTCAAAACTATTATCTCTTCTGAATTCCATTGTTTAAAACAAACACACTTGGTTGTTCATAAAACTATTTTATTATTTCCAAAAGTTCATAATAAAGCTCTGAGTTTTAAATTGCAATTTCGGTTTGCTTAAGCATATAATTTAGCAAAACTTAATCCGTACAATTATAGAAAAAACTCTTAGATTTCCAAACCATCAAAAAATATTAAATTTCGATAAGTAATTCAAAAGTTATGACCAAAATAATTTCTCATGTTTATGCATTGACACAATTTCTCAACGACAGGATGTTAGGGACTGCGGAATGGATCGTTCAAGCAAAGCAAACACTAGAGGGGGTGAATAATGTTTGTAAGGATTTGAACAAAACAAAAATCTAAAGTGAACTACGGGATGAATCAAACAACATAAACACAATCACAGACACAGATTCAAACACAGAAGCAAAATAAACAGAAAATAAAAGTTCCAAAAAGGAAAGAACACACCGGATTTTGAACCGGTTCGGATCGCTCATACGTCCAGTCTCGCACAACGCTGGATTGTGCAGAGTTTTATTACTATTTCCAATAGTCAAATACAACCTCCTTGATTTCATGGCTCAAAAAGGAGACACCGACTCCTATCCCTTGATTTCATGGCTCAACAAAGGCACACCGACTCCTATTCCTTGATTTAACGGCTACAAGGATACACTGATTCCTTTTTGACTTACAAACAGGGTTTATTCAACCCAAGCAATTACAAAACAGCCCTATAACTCTTCAATTGCACTTGATTTAGAGAGTGGAGAGTGTAGAGAGAATAAGTTTGATCAAAACAGAAGTGAAATCGCCAGAGTATAAGTACAAGAATCATAAAAATGATTAAGAATAAAGGTAGGATGAAAGAGTATGAAGTTAGAGAAGAAGATATATAAAAAAATTCGGTTTTAACCTCTTTTATAGAGTATGAAGGGTTGCAACGGTTCTGAAGCGTTTCAAATAGTGGAAAGACACTTCCCTTCAAAATTAGAAAAATAGATGTTATATGTCGATATACATATTTTGTTATGTCGACATACTCATATACATTTTTGATTTTCAAAGCATTTTCAGGTATTTTGATACAAAACTAATTCTGGAAATTCTTGAATAAAATTCTAATGTTGTAAATCAATATCCTATGATAGAAAATCATATGAAAACATAATTTTAAACTATACAAATATATTTATAAAATTATATGGTTTTAAACTATATAAAGTATAAATGTAAAGTATAAAAATTAAGTTTGAAAAACAAAGAAGAATAAAAATAGAAACACATAGAAAAACAAAATAGATAGGATTGAGGAAAAAATTGAAAACCAAAATAGAGAGGACTGAGGATAGAATTGAAAATCAGATTTTGAATTTGAACCTGGAGTACTATTTAGAGTCTTACAAAATCTAGACTCTATAATATATTAATCTTGAGCTCTTGAACTCCTAAAATCTTGATTACTCATGAGTCTTGAAATTTCTCTGATCTTTGAATCTCTATCATCTTTGTAACTGTACAATCTTCAGTAATATTTTCTGTATATAATTCTTGCATATATATATATATATATATATATATATGTTCTATACAAAAAGTGTTAGCATATATTTTATAATCAATGATCATTGAAATAAGGTTGTTGTCATCAAAACTCCATTCTCCAACACAGGACAACGAAAACCAAATGGATTTTTCACCATTTAAATTTCAAAATCACAATAGGCACAACTTAATATTTTATCTTTCTAGAACATTAAGAATTATCAAATTCCGATAAGCGGTTCAAAAGTTATGACTAAAACAAATTCTCAGTTTTAAGTATTTTCATGATTTCCTAACGACAGGCCAACGATAAACAAATGAGTTTTTCACCACTTATACTTCAAAATCAAAAGAAACACAATAAATGAAAGTTGTAGCTTGTACTCTTAGCTTGCCAGATATAAAATTTTAACAAATTCCGACAAGTAACTCAAAAGTTATTCCCATTTTACTATTAGTTATCAACTCTGATTTTAACACAAGCCTGAGCAACATGCTCAGTTTAAAACTCAGTTTTGGACTCCTAAAATGCATAATTTCAAAAAATGCCTAAAGGGAAAAGTTGTAGAAAATTGAAAGAGCTTTCTACTGCAAAAAGATTGAGTCAATTTGGATAATTAAACTACAAGTTATCACTGTTTTACAGCAGCGATATTTTCACTAAAAATTCCAGCATACAAAATTTAGGGGTGGCAAGTAGACCCGACCCGGTGGACCCGGACCCGACCCGTCGGGTCTCGGTTCTAGTCGGGTCGGGTTTTGTCATGTCTAAAGTGTACATTTTAAAAATCTGGATCGGGTCGGGTTTTGTCATGTCTAAAGTGTACATTTTAAAAATCTGGACCCGACCCGAGCTTCGGTTCGGGTCGGGTCGGGTCGAAGCTCGGGTCGGGTCCGATCGGATCGGTTCGGGTCCGGTTGAAAATAACACTAAAAATACATATATTTCAATACTTTTTGTTCGGGTCTACGCGGGTCGGGTCTATGAGGGTCGGGTTTGATCGGGTTTTGATGGCATTTTTCATCACCTAGACCTGACCCGAGACCCATCGGGTTCGGTTCGGGTTCGGGTCTTTTCGGGTCGGTTCGGTTCGAGTTTTCGGTTCTAATTGCTAGCCCTAACAAAATTAAGCAATCACTTGAATCCAAAACCATATTGCAACCTAATCAATCATCAAATCAATCATATCTAAGCTAAAATTCCTAGTATGCAACAAAATTTTCAGAGATGGGTTGTGTGAGTCAAACAACTCACCTTTAATGCTTCTACTAGCTTGCTAATCTCTTATAAAGCCTTGCAATCACCATTACACCCAAAGAATCAAAAACCTAAAACTAACCAGTAGCTCCAATGCTAAAAACATAATAAAAAGCATATTTTTATGACTCTAGAGAGTAGAGAAGATTACCTAGATTTGATTTCTACAAGTATCATCCAAAACCCCTTTGATTTGCACTAGATTTTGGATGATTTAGGAGCTAGGTTTTTGTTAGAGAAGAGGAAGATGAGTTTCAATAATTATTTTCAAAAATGAAGAATGAGTTGTACGTACACTTGTTTCTCCCCTTAACTAATCTTTCTTGGGCCAAGAGGTTATTGCTTAGGATCCTAAAAACTAATATTGTGAAATCTAGTAAAGTTTCACTAATTTTCTTAAGTTACTAGGTCTAACGCACTATTATTATTATAACTTTCCAATTACCACATATCTTACCAAAATCAAAAATTAATTAACTTGTTGAAGTTCTTATTTTGGAACAAAATATCCAAACCCAACAATTTATTTATTTTTAAAACTTTTTCCAGAATTATCTTAAGATTAACTAAAAAAACAATTGGATTATTTACAAAAATATTTTTAATTTCACCATTAAATTCCATAAATCACAATCTAGCATAAATTATCTCTAATTAAATTTAATTAATTAGGTGGTTAGCAACTGGCTTGTTACAACAGTAATGCTGCATGAGTTTGCACCACTTCAATTCACTTGCATATTGACACTTGAAATGATCTTCTTGCTTGTGCTTTGATCATTGGTTTGGTCATTGTTGTGCCTTTACTTGATGATCTGTATTTGAGTGCTTGTGTTCTGGATTGACCTGATTTGTGTTGCACATATGCCAAATAAATCTGCTAGCTTATGCACTTATAACCTGAATTGTTATCATGTTGCCATGTGCATGTAAAAGAAAAACTGAACAAGCAGAACCATGTCTTGTGTATACTTGTACCCCCTTTTATATTGATCTGTGCTTTGGAACAGATGTACACACTTGTGTATGACTTTGTACTCTTGCCCCACATATGTACTTGCACTTTTCAATGCCGCAACTATGCTTGTTTGCTCCATTTTGTTGCTTTGACTTGCAAAAATGTCCAACATTGCTGCTATTTCTTTGCTTGAATCATTAGTGCACATGCGTACAAAATTTACTAGCCATGTACATGTTTGTAGCATGATGACTTGGCTTTAGCTTGACCCATGCAGTGTACACATTGTTTGTCATTGAGCATCATGTCTGAGTGCATGAGAAAAACTATCCATATATTTGAGCTTGAGCCTATCTTGAACCATCTTGCTTTCAATGTTGCCTGTGTGTTTGAATCTCTGTGTACATATGCATGTTACACTATGTTGAACCAAATATATACAGTTGTCCATTTATGACCATTGTTGTTTTGTTGCTTTATATATATGCTAGCACTTCCTATCATGTGTTCTGTCCACCTGCTTGACATCGAACCATGCTGTGTATACATGAGTATATGACTTGGCTGCTTGAGTATTTTGAGCTCGCACATTAAAAATTCATGATGAACCATTTTTCCTTCTATGTAGATACATACATACATAGACATATATATATATACGCACAGATGTGTATATATATGTGTGTGTTTGTGTCTGCACATGTACTGGATTTCTTGGTTCATGCCCATTCACTGATTTGACCATGGTGCCCCTGCACAAAATATATGTGTATATACATACACATGTAAGTGTATGCATGTATGTGCAGAATATATATAAATATATATGAGCACTAGAAATACTGCCTACCTTGTGATATTTGCAGTGTATCACAATGAATATCGCAAGCTGTCTGGACACAGATAGATGTCCGTATAAATCAGACCAAGTCATGCAATATGATAAGAAACACACCAAAATCTGAGGGGAATAAATTTTTAAAATAAAAATTATATCTAATAGAATTTAAAATATTTTTGTTTCAGTTTACTTGTGTGTGTTCCCGTGATAGGTAAGTAGAAGACTAGACTGACTGTGAAGCTGACAGAAGACAAGTGTATGCGTCAGTGAATGCATGTATGAATATCCGTAACTGAGTGACTGAGAGAAATGTAGTGAGGCAACAATGTATAAAAATGAAATTGAATATGAAATGTATTGTATTACAATGAGATGTACAAATAGTGGAGTTATGAAATCAGTACTATCCAAATGCAGAAATGAAATATTATATTTTCATAAAATACTGTTTGAATATTTAAATTCTTATGCAGTAGTATTTTATTTAAATATAAATATTATATTCTATTTGTGATGTAGTAGAATAGTACAATAGCAAACACATTTATTATAATATATATATATATATTAGTTATTATCAAACAAAAATCATAGAATTTTTATATACAACACTATATATATATATATATATATATATATAGTGTGCAAAATCTAGTTTTTAAAATATTGTTACAATACCGAAAGTTTTAATTGTTTATTGATACATGTTTCTGTTGGAGAATGGAGTTTTGATAACAACAACCTTATTTCAATGATCATTGGTTATAAAATATATACTAACATCTCTATCTAGAATATATATATACACATATGCAGGATTTGTATACAGGACTTAAATACTGAAGACTGTACAGTTTTAGAGTTTCAAGAGATTCAAAATTCAGAGAAGATTCAAGACTCATGAATAATCAAATTATCAAGAGTTTAAGACAAATATAGTAATAGAGTCTAGTTTATATGCAAGACTCCACTACACCAAAAATGCCAATTTGGCAGTGCTCATGGCCGTATCAAAATGGATTTGATACGGTTTTAAGCCGTATCAAAAAATGGCGTCTCTGTTGCTTTGATACGGCTTAAAACCGTATCAAATTGGTATTTTGATACGGTTTTAAGCCGTATCAAATTAATAATTTGATACGGCTTAAAGCCGTATAAGTATCAAATTAATATGTTGACACTGTCAACTTCATAGATTGATACGGTTTAAAGCCGTATCAATTTAGTAGATTGATACGGCTTAAAACTGTATTTAATGCCTCATTTTTACAATGCTATCAACGAATTAGATACGGCTTTTAACCGTATCAAAATCGGTATATCATATATGCAATATACAGAAACACTATACCCATTGATATATATATATATAGATATAGATATAGACACACATATATATATATATATATGCGCAATAAAGAAGATACGCTGCACCCATATAACAGTATATAAAGAAGATACACAAAACGTAATTCGATTAATATATAAACCATAATTTCAGTTAATACAAACCACATAACACAATATATACAAAGCATAATGTTCACAGTTCTTGCTTAAAAAAAAAAAAAACTGCAGTTGTCGAGCCCATGCAACTCATGCTTGTTCCAAATCCTGAAAAGGAATTAAAATAACAAACATTTGTTTAGTTCCGTCTCCATAACAACAACAAGAAGACAACAATAACAAGCATCATTTTGCCGCAGACTAACTGACATGGACTCAGTTTGCGACAGAAGTCGCAAACTGGACTCAGTTTGTGATTTTTGTCGTAAACTGATCCAGTTTGCGACTTCTGTTCGCAAACTGATACAACGCTTGTCTGCTTATTTTTCAGAATGAATTGCATCAATTTCTGTCTAGTGAACATGAAATAAAATTCTTTAATAGAAGGCCAAACTAACATTTCTTCATAAGGAATATAAATAGTATTAACAATAGGACTCGGTAGTAAAATATTCTTGTAAGTAACCGTGATAAGATGCAATCAATTGTCATTAAGACATCCTTGCGAGTCAATGAAGTTTGACAACATTCTCGCAGTGAAAGACCAGACTAAATGTGCTAGGAACACTTGTAGCCAACCACTGGATGCATGGACGTTTGAGTAATGAATTACTGGAAATAATGTAATCCAATTTGGTACAGAAATTCAGCTCATACTTTTGAATTATTATCATTTTACTTAACTAACCACTTGATCATCTCCTGACACCTATATTGTACTTCAGTTATCCATTATCGATTTCAATATTGCATTTGATTTGGTTGAAAATGCAGTCAGCATTAAAGTATAGAATGGCTTCACCACTGTGTAGATGTTCATACAAACAAAAAAACAGTAATGCAGTAACTTTGTGTTTATGAACAACATGAAATTTTGATTTATAAGTAGTAATTAAGTCAGCAAGTCAGTAGTAGAAAATAGTTGCATATTTCATTTCCATTGGATTGAACCATGATTTTAGATAAATCTTATAAAGGGATTCAAATAATTTTTCTGTGCATTTATCATATTCGTTTTTGAAGCGAGTAACGAATACACTCAAGAGATAAACTAACCTCATTGGACTTAGAGACATCTGAGATGATTTTAAGTTCTTGATTTCTTTGTCCATCTGAAACTGTGCTCGTCTCAGATTCAGGAGTAATCCAGAATCTAATAACAGAAGACAGTGTGGAAAGAAAGCCCAGGCAGTGTATAAAAAGAAAAATCAGCCGAAAAACCATGTTACCGGTCAGTGAAAAGAAAGCCTAAGTAGAAACATGAGAGAAAAAACAGGAAAATCTATTGAGCAGAAACTTTATTATGACTGTTGTTTGTACTTCTATTTTTCAGTGGCACCTCTTTCTTCTCCATTCACACTCTGTTTATACTTTATTTACTCGGTGAATTAAAGAAATAAATAGGAGCTTTGAAAAGAAAAGAAAATTATCATGCTCTAGAACACTTTGCAACTAGTCAACCTACCTAGTCCGATGATATAAATATGAATATGTATATTGTTGGGGTCACTAAGAAAATGGCAACTGTTCTTAACATGGATATTTTTTTAACATGGATATTTTTTTAACATGATGTTGTTGGGGTCACTAATGGGATTCAAGTTCGACGCCATGATGTTGTTTTTAACATGGATATTTTTTTTGAACCCATTTTAGTCACATTACCAATCAGTTTTCCATCAATTACAAAACGAGACTAAGATATCAATGTTAACAGCAATAATCAATAAAATTAAATCCAACTCATGATACTAGATACCCAAAGCCTGCTTATGAAAAGAAATGTATGCAGCAGAAGTTACAAGAAATAAATTTGAGCCTACCTCCAAAATGGAGAGCGACTGAGCCTTCTTCACATTTGGTACAACCAAACCAAATGAAGTAGCCATGGCAACTCCAATATTATGGCATCCTACAAAATTAAATCATGAGAGGTCGTGCATTAGTTTAAAACAATAGAAAGAAGTGTAAATGATATAACTCAACAATAACCGCTAACATCAAGCACTACTGCTTTTGTTAACACCATTTCATAACTACAAGAAAAATTCCAATAATGAATATGGAAACATAATGGTAAATTTGTGCATAACAGTTACTCCAAAAAGTTGCACTGATGATCAAATCTCATAGGTCATGATTATCTCAAAAAAGCTAAAGCAGAAGCAAAGCAGGAAAACAATACAACCACAAAAAAAAGATACAGGAAAATAAGAAACAGAACATGACCAAAAATTTCTATAAATAATGCATATTTCATAATTACCTTTGAGAATGATCTCATTGCTTTCCTCGTTGAAGGAACTATTTAGCAGCGGGTACTTATCAAGTGCCATGGAAAGGGATTTTATTAAGAATCGAAGAAAAGTATGTTTGATGTCTGGAACAGTGTTTGCATTTTGAAATGCAGTTTTTCGCTTCAAAAGTGCATCGCAATTTATTTCTTCTAGATAATGAAAGTGTGGAACTTTAGCAGCTACGGTCATCGATTTTACCATAGCTCTCTGAAATCCCCTGTAGAAGGAAAACAATTTCATCAGTCGGTAACTTATAATGGGTCCAATGCTTCACTGCCGGAAACAGAAAGAGAACACTGTAACGGAATTATTACGTTGATATGAAAAAATATCAAGGGAGAAAGAGATATCACAAGGATAGAAGTGTTAACGCATGTCCAATTGGTAAGGATAAAGAACTAGGTATTTCTAAGTGCAAAACGCACCTTCAAGTAATGATGAATGTGCATATACAAATGAGAAAACAATGAATGTGCATATACCATATGTAACTAAGAACGAAACAAAAAGCGAGTTGTACGCAAAGTAAATCTAAGGTTTATGAAGGGCCAAATAAGAAATTGGATATCATGAAAGAGAGAGAAAACAACACATTATGTACTGTAAGCTCTGCTGTAAAAATTATTCTAGACTACCACCTACACTGCTAGGATAGCCTTACCATGTAAGATTTTGACTAATCCGCCTAGGTGAAGCTTATTGTAATATCTAAGCATAAAAATGTGTTTATAAGCAGTATCTATGCTCCAATTTAGGCTTCGCGCCTTTTATGAGCATCGAAATGTTTGTTTCTAACGATTTTGTTCTTATGGCCGCTTTCAAATCCATGATGTTCCACTGTGGACCACTTAATATTGAGCAAAATAATCAAATTTTATCAAAAATGTTAAATTTATTAAAAACTCCTAGTTCCGATTAATTCTCGATTAATCTCCAGTCCATGCTTACCGCCTAACATCCGCCTAGCGATTTTTACTATCTTATTGTAAGTGAATAAAGAACAATGATGAAATAATACTGCAATGGATGATGACACAACGATGAAATAATAAGTCACATGCATCACAATGTCGCCGGTCCAGGAGACCAAAAGTGGTTTTATATACAAATATTAGAATTCGGAAGCTAATGAAATCTGGAAAATATTAAGGAAAAATCATGTGACTAAATGGTAAACATCCTGAGGCGAAGAAAATACCTGAATGTGGCAACAAATTAGAATGCCTAAGAAAGCAAAGGATGCACAAAGCCTTTTAAGTTTAACTATATGACATCAAAGTAATATATATTGCAAATTTTTGGATAGGATGATCAGGTATCATATTACAAAATCGATGTGGTTTTACAATATGACGCTCTACCATAGAGATGGAAACAATATAGAGAATGAGATTTTCTATGGACATGGTGAAAACTTATGACATATTTCATAGAGAGGTGACATGGTAGGGTTTAAAAGAGGAATGAACATCTTAAAATATGTTACAACAGACCAGCACCTATGCTAAGGAGAATGCATTTATGATAACTTTTACTTTGGATATTATGGTACTCTCATCATCGTTACTGCTGAGGCGCATGCGAACTAGTATTTGACATCCAAGCTGAAATATTTAGCCTCTCTATATAACCAACATGAATTCATTCAAGGAAAGCAAAATTGGCCATGATCATAAACTTATTCACATGCATACCCTTTGTACTGTATTTGTATTTCAAAGTAAAATACAAAAAATCCTAATCATTAATAGTATAGCTAGTTACCTTAGAGGGACAATTTTATCAGGGTAGTCTTGTTGATTAACTGTACCCAAATACTTATCACTTGTTAACATATGCTGTTCCTCACAAGAACTAGTATGAGAATCCTATGTGAATGCCTTTGCTTGCAACATGCCTCAAAACATCTTCTTCCAATACTCGGTTATCCTTTCCAGTTCCACAAATATCGTTTATATTTATGCATATTCCTTGGCTATGTGCCTAACAGCAGGAGTTGAAAGAACCTTTGCTTCAGTTGTTTTTATATTTTCTATGATTTCTGTTATGCTTTCAGGAACAGATTCCAACTCACGTGCTTTAGGCATTTCTGATACGTTTTTGAATTCTCCGTCTAGTGTCAAAGGTTCTTGTGCATCATCAACATGTATTCTCCATAATGTTTCACCAACCTGTAATTTGGATGAGGTTGTCAACATCTTTTATAACCAAAAGAAGTAGATAGTATATCGCTTATCTGGAAAAAATTATGTGGCAGATCACAACAATGATTCTCCTGTGTATCCATAGGTAAATTCACATATTTACCCTGAGTATATCTTAGAAAACGTTGTATGGTCGTTCTACTATACTCTGTGATTGTGGATGAGCATTAAAACTTGAATATATATGATAGTTTATTACATGCTCAAATCAGTCACACAAATGGACCTTATCCTCAAGCATGTCAATGCCCTTTAGCAGCAAAAACTTTAAAAGGTGGGACAGATATGCCCAAACATAAAGCTGTAATGCATCTGATATAAAGTTTACTACTTGTTTCAAAACATCGTGAGATGGGTGTAGTACACTGTACACATTGAAAGTTACAACTACTTGTAATAACTTTTCCTTCACTATGTCACCAGGTAGAAAATGAAGCTGGACAATTTCTCCTTTGAAACGACTAGTAATTTCAATTGTTGCTTT